>CM067217.1:35990357-37190357 GCA_034190945.1 Octodonta nipae | reverse complement strand
GGGCCTGAATTCACCAAGATGTTTGGGTTTAGACACTTTATGCACAGGTATTACTACACTTATTTTTAACGCACTTGGAACTTTTCCTTTAACTAAAGATGTATTTATAAGATAAAGCAGGGGATAGCCTACCACACAGAATACATCCTTTATCAATTTGATGTTTAATTTCCTATCACTTGTACTCTTATTTTTTAAACCATATATAATTTTTCTAAGCTGGGACAAGTTAATACTTTTGAATTTGTGAAGTTCCGTATGCGCAGCTTCGTCACTGTTTAAATTCCACGTCCTTTTTTCTATACTTTCTGATAACTCCTCCAAACTGTCCGTGTAGAATCTGTTAAAATTATCTGCTAAGCTTCCATCATATTTCCCAAACTCTACCTTTGTGAAATCCATTCTGCTCTGGTCGTTATTTCCCATTAACTCTTTTAACGTTCTCCACATTTTTTTACAGTCACCTCTGCATTTATCAATATTCTGTTCGTAGTATTTTGTTTCTTCTTTACGCCTCGTTAATGTTGCTATGTTACGATTGATCTGATAGATTTTCCAGTCTTCAGTAGATCTTGTTAGACGGAATTTCTTATATGCAACATCTCTATTGTATTGTGCATCTCGCACAGTCTTTGTTATCCATGGATATTTGCTACTAACAGACATAGTACTAGGAGCTACTTTATCTAAAGCTTTCTGGATTACAGCTATAAAATCAGAATACAGAACATCAACATCGGTTGAAGTATAATTCCAGCTAGCGCCTGTCAGTTCTTTCCTTAGCTGTGTTAGTGTAGTTTCATTCAACTTTCTAAAATGGATGTCCCGCCTCTCCTTGATAGGACTTACAAACCTTAAGACAGTACCAATAATATCATGATCAGTTATTGATGGGAAATTTCTAGTAGTCTCTTGTACTTCAAAATCATTTGTTATAATGTGATCTTTAATTGTTTATAACTTTTGGATTTTTTTATGTGCTAATTTAATTTTTTATCACAATGATCTAGACATCATTCTGGATCGAATGAGCCAATCCACATATTTTTAGTCATAATAGGTTATATTAACATCATTATGAACATGTAGGCTAGACTACAAGGATCTGCCTTGTAGTCTAGACGGATCTAGAATTTTCTTAACGTTAGGACACGAGATCAAAATCCCGGTAAATTGTATTATTTATGTTTTTCTGAACAGTTTATAAGTTTTTATTTACATAACTATTGCCTGCTCACATTGGTCTAATTTTTCATTGGTTTATTAAGTTAATGGTTACCTGTATACAGTTTACTGATATTAATTAAATAACTTTTTTCCACTAACTGGATGTTGTGGGAAATTGGGTCTCGGTTGAAAATTTGTGTTTCGAGATCCGTTTTGAAAATTTGTTGGATTCATTTGAAAACGATTAAATTGGCAATTAGGGGCAATGTGTCCATTTCTGCCACATTTGAGACATTTTATTTGAATGTTAGGTTTCTTAATTTAACTTGTAGATTGTCTGGAATCTAATTTTGGAAATTTTTGTATATACAAGGTGTTGAAAAACGGGTGCAGTTGAATTATATTTACACATGGTGGATAATAAAATGTTATATTGTTGTGGTCATAACCTAGTTGCATATACAATGTGGGTGAAATAAGGGTAAAATAGAATTATATTTATACAGGGTGGATAAAAAATATGTTTTCTTATCAGTTAGGATATTTGAGTTTTCTTGAGCCATTATTATAGTTATGAAATGGGTTGAAAAAAGTGTTAGATGCACTTGTTTCTACAGGGTGATTGAAATATAAGATGGAGTGGAATTATAGTTTATAGGGTGGTTAAATTTTTTTTATATCCAGTAACATATTATAGGATGGTAGAAATATTTAGGAGAATATAATTACCGCTATACAAGTGAGTTTAAAAATAATATAAAGTAATATTATGATCTACAAGCTGTTCCAGATAGATGAAATATAGGGTAGACTAGCCTAGTTCACAGGGTGAAAATATGTTATATTCGGTGGCCCATAAGTAGTTGCATATACAAGGTTGTTGAAATATAGTGTAGAGGAGAATAATAATTATACAGTGTGTATAAAAAAAGTTAGTCAACCGTTGCGGTTTGGGTGAAATATGTTGGGGATTGGTGAATTTAGTTATACAGAGTGGTACAAAAAATATATATTATATTGGGTAGCCTATAAATAGTTGTCTATATAAGGTGGCTGATATCGGGGGCTTAGTAGAATTATAGTTTTACAGGGTGGATTAAAAAAATGTAAAAAAATGATTTATAAGGTAGACTACAATATATAGGCCGGTTAAAATTATAGTTTACGAAGTGGCTCAAAATTTATCACAAATAATTGTTATATAGCATATAGGGTGGAGGAGAACTATAGATAAGTAATTAAAAAATGTTATATTGGGTGCCAAATATATAGCAGCATGTACGGGATGGTTGCACTATAGCAGTGGTGGCCAACTTGATTAGACCTAAGATCTACTGTTTACTAACGAAACCCTGTGAGATCTACCAAGTACATACTTCTTGAAATCTTAAATGAAACAGCATAGTTTAGTACACAATCATGTATTTTTTATTGGCCAGTCTTAGTAGTTTCACATGTGAGATCGTTTCATTAAATTTACTGAACATTATATGGGTCCTATTTATTAGAGTGAACATTGCGCCTGAGCATTTTCCACTAGTTTAGCATAATCAGGTTTGTAGTTGGAAATTTCCAACCTTAAACAATCCAATGTATGAGCGTCTGTCAAGCGAGAACGGTGTTTATTTTTTGTTTGTTTGAAGTAGGAAAATGCTGACGCACATAAATATGTTGAACCAAAACACGAATGAAGTTGTTCAACACATTTTTTTAAATTTGGATATTTTACGTTGGAAACCAATGCCCAGAAATCTTGACTTGCGGATGACCTTGCTTTTAGAAATATGTCGCAGCGCAGAGTAATAATTTCGTTTTGGTACATCATGTGCTCCATTTGAAATGTATCTGCAAATTTTGTAACCAATTCATAGATATTACTATGATCAATGCCATAATTAAATGGATAATTTATGAATTGAACCAACTTCTCAATTTTTCTGAAATCACTAAAGCGAATTTCGAAGTCTGCTATCACTATGAGGCTTGCGTAATACAGAGTCTAATCGTGATTTACACCGGTAATAGTCGAAACGTAACTCCAGTAGTCAATGTCGTCAACTGTCAACTGACTGACTGATACGTGACACGGAACGGATTGATACTTGAAACAGGCCCCTCCCCCGCAACCCACACGTTTCCCGCTTATTGGTCATTGCGTGCCGAAAACAAAACACTATACTGCGCAGAATAGAGGATAAATACCGTGACAGCGATTGAAAAATGATACAAGATGATGCTGCGGTAGTTGATAATTACGTTGCGCAGTCTGGTCTAATTATTTATATTTTTTGCCTGGCCACGATCGACTGGACTAACAGTCGCGATCTACCGGTCGATCGCGATCGACCGGGTGGCCACCCCGGCACTATAGGGTGAAGCAGAGTTACAGTTGTACAGGGTGGTTTCAATAATTGTCTAAATTCTTATATAAAGTGGTCCGTAAGCACTTGCTCTTTGGGTGAAATGTATTCGGGATTATTTTCATATAACATTATGTTTTCGTACCAAACCAATTTCTTTTAATTATTTACTTGTAAAAATTTAAATCTATTTATATAGTGACTATGTTCTAAAACACGATAAACTACTCTAGATTTAGCAGATTTCCAATATTTTCTATGCGCTAAATATTCTACGTGTTTGTTCATAATATTTCGTTAATCAATAAATACTGTTGATGAACTAGTTAAAAAGAAACAGCTTAGGTTAAGAATAAATGAGGTAGTGTAAACATTTAGAAACGGGGCACAAAAATATAAGTTTATCTTTATCCCATACAATCATTATACTGAGCTTTAAAAGATTTTTTATGGAACTTGGTACAATGGCAGTATACAGAACCATGGAAAGTTTACATAGACTTTAGGGCTCCTAAAGATAGATTTGACGATTTAGAAAAGTCCGCAATATATTATATCAAAAATATTCTTCTGGGCAAGAATGTTGAGCTAATAGAACCCGATTTAATACGGGAGATTTGATCAGTCTAGTAGTTTTGAAACATACTCACTATATAGATTTACATTCGTTGCTATTAATTAGACAAGTAAATAGTTATATATAAATAAACCCTGTACTCTTACGGAAATGTTAAATTAAAAATATATACGAATTCGGTCCAATTCCAAACAGTCCATTTTATAATTTTTATATAAAAATTTGTTGAAATGATAATCTGAAGAATTCAAGTATATTGTAAATTTAGTACCTTCTTATGTAAATGAATGGACGTTTGTATTAAAATTTTATTTTGTAGTGAAGGTATGATAGCCAACAGCAAAGGCTATACTAAGACTATTTCACAATTGTTCATAAATAAGGATGGATTGTTTTCACTTCTATTTATAGGATGTATAGCATCACCAAGTTTATTCATAATATCGGCAGACTAATTTGAAAAATTTGACTAAATCAACTAATCACCCTATATATTTTGACGATTTATTTTTTGTCTAGTTTCTATACCTTTGCCTAAAGCCCTCTCCTATTAACTTAGCTTCATAAGCCCCTTTGACAGAAAATTTAACTAATTAATTTTGTCTGATTCTGAAATAACAAATCACTAATTCTCTGACAAAATTTTCATGACAAAAGAAATAAAAATCATGGCTGCAAATCCTTGCACCCAAATCAATCTGTAAATTATAGAGTTAGGTCAGGAATGAATTCAACCTTTGACATTTTGTTAAAAAATGCGTCTAGACAGTCTAGACGATCATTGTTCGATCTCTCAAGCATTTTTAACGTGACTCAAGTCAAATGAAATGTGTTTCACGTACTAATATAGTGAAAATGCGTGTCTGAAACTGAAAATGTACTCTCGGAATGACACGTATGTACATTTATACGGGGTGTTTCACCTCTTTGGAATTGGAATTGTTTAGTAACCGAAAAAGAAATGTGGCATACTTTTCAAACTTTTGCAAAATTAGAGTAGATGAAAATGTATTAATGCACACCCCGTGAAGGTAAATACAGTGCGCTAGAAATTGTCCACGAAAAAGGTAATAAACATTAACTTTACTCAAAATACTTTTAAGTATGACGTAAAATTTTCTAATGTCTCTAATTATATTTTACCTTTTCTAATTATATTTAACTCTTCGTTGTGATTTTATTTGTCACATCACGCAATGTCAACAAATTTATGGAATTTTACGTTTGTTGTGCTAGTACAGGGTCTTTCAAAAGTTAGCTAAAATATTGAAAGTGGCGATTCTTGGGTTCATTTTATGAACAAACAAATCATATAAACATATGTCTTAAAAGTTAATTGTAGACATACTGAGTTGTATGGTTTTCTAAAAATGATCTTCACTTTATAATGTATGAAACTACTTTAGATATTTTAATGAAATTTGCTACACAGCGACTATTCATAACGTCATATATTTTTTTGTGATGTACAAAATTTCTTCCAGTGCCTGTGGAATGAAATATTTCTAAATAAAAATATGGTACGGGACTGCATCTTCTCATAATCAAAATTATTCTTATATTTTTCCTTATAAGGTGCAGCGGAATTATAGCTATACAGGGTGGTTGAAAAAATGTTGTATAGTGTGAAACATAAGTAGTTGCTTATAATTAACATGTGGGGCAAAGTAAAATTATAGGTATACAGTGTGTTTAAACAATAGAAAAATAGAAACAGCCAATAAGGTGGAGAGGATTAATACTTATACAGGGCGGTGGAAACATCGTGTGGAATTGAATTATAGTTGTACAAAGTGATTCAGAAAATGATAGACAAATAATTTATATTGGGAGACAAATACACACAATCGTATACACAAATACTGAATTGACTATCATGCATTTTTTCTACGGCTTAGCTACTTGTAATGCAGTGAAAGCAAGGCAGGTCAAAAGATAGGACGATCTAAAGATTTGCTGGAATAGTACAGTTTGAAAAAGAAATTGTTGAAGTCCTTGCTAGTATCAGAAGTGAATTAAAAGAGGAGAAGCGTACCATATTTTCATTAGAAATATTTAGTTCAAATCCCTCTCGACCGCCACTGGAAGAAATAAAAAGAAATATCTAAAGTGGTTTTATAGATATAAAAAGACGATCATATTTTGGAAAATTCATCACATATTATCTGAAAATTATCTGATAAAGACATTTACGACATACGTTCCGATGAATTTTTTTCATAAAATGAACCCAAGAATTGATTTGAAATTCACATAAATATTTTTTTGGAAAACGTCGATTTTTAATTTTGGTTACGGTTTTTGCAGAAATTAAGTTCATATATACCAGGTCATTCAAAAAAATGTTACAACAATCCAATTCTGTTTCAGTTGAAACACCTATGTTGCATTTCATTTTTGAATGTTCTATATATTAATCTTGTACCTTAACTGTTTCATGTTTACCTGACATTCCTCTAAGTATTTAGAAATTTTGTAAAGGGAGCTATTTGTTACATAAAGAACAAATCAAATAACATGTAACACAGATTCTTAACAATTATCTCAATGACAATAGGCAAGTCGAAAATTCCGTTAACTGAAGGAGAATTTGAATTTCAGATAATAGACATCTTGCAGGCATAAATCAATTATAGTGACATCTGTAGACTGCTTTTAGTTATTTCGTATGAGAAGCAACATGGATATATAAAACGTAAAAGTATTAGAATAGATAAAATGCAAAATGTATATCAATAACAACAGATTAAAAAGCGTCTAGGTGACAATGCTTCCATGGTCAACAGTGAAAAGAAATATGAGTGTGTGTATAGTTCAGACAATGACAAGGTAATCTCTTATCATTCGCGCATAGAGTCAGGTGGCTCCATCTTATTGGATTCAGATAATCGGTATATTTGTGTCTCAACTATTTTAGTAAAAGGCAATTAAAGTGGTATTAGTTAAGTATTTGGATAGTAAATATACATATTTTAAGTGTTTCCTAATTCCAGCCCATATGCTTACTTTCAGAGGGATTGTAAACGTCTCAAATTCCAGTGTGAAGTAAGTTTTTTGGTGACCAGCATTGATAAATTTGTCTGTATAGCGAAGCATTCATACAGAATCTTGCCTATCTTAATTATTTTTTTAAAATTTGCATAACGTTACATTTATCCATCATTATTTTGCTATGTTCTAATTTTATCTAATTTATGAGTCATTTGTTCTCGTATAGACATATTTATTTATTCATTGGGGTTGGCTAGAAGTTTTGTATGATTAGTTCTATAATTCGCTCTTATGTGGTGAATGTCTGTAAACAAACTGATGATCGTGTAATAGTCCTCTGCGAGTCGGTGTCAATAAATATTTCGCAAATTTAGTTTCTTTACCAATTATTGAATTCAAATTCCAAGAATTATTATTTCTCTAACATGACATATTTGAGATATTATAATAATAATACAAGAACCACTATAACACTCACCAATACAGTCACAGCAACAACCTGTCCATCACCAACGGAGACAAACGAGAACTCCACCCGCTGAAAGTGTTGCGCACGATCAACAGCCAGCGCTCACTCAAGCGGGACTGAAAAGACAGGGCATGAAATGGACTAGCGCCATGAATAAATTTATAATGCTCACATTTTACAGAGTTACGAACCTTGGCCAGGACACGACTATATATCACAGAACTCTTCATCAAGAGTTCTGTGGTGAGTACCCAGAGATTCAGGTTACCGAACAGAGAGTCGCAGGTCAATTTCGTGTAATCTTGAGAAATAGCCTTATTTCGGCTGAACAACTGGACACAATAAAGAGCAAAGTTGAGCGTCAAATACTTGGGCGAAATACAATAGATCTAGAACCTGAAACACCTTTGGCACAAAAACCAGAAGACACTCAAGAACTTCAACAAGAACAGCCGACCAACCCTGACCTGCTTGAGAAGATCCAAGCAGAAATGGAAGGAGCGCTGATAGAGTACAGTGAAATAGATCTCGATTAGACCCTCTCTGCCCAAAATAAGATCTTCAAAGAAATTGGATATTGTAGGCAATGAACAAATTTATCTTGCCAAACTATGTTTTAGGTTCTAATACGTCACAGTCGCTACACACAAGCATCTACTGTGCAGCAATAGCCATCTGCAGAACAATTGGAGCCGTTATAAGATCAAAACAAGACCAACACCAATTGAGACCAACACCTCGAACACCACCTTAGCAAAGAAGGCTTAAAGAGGCAATCAATATTGTTCGGAAAGACATTGGAAGACTAACCGAGTACCAACGAGGCTGAGGAACAACAGAACAGAAAGACTTGTAAGGACTATCATGGACAATAACCGAACTCACTCTCAGTGGGATGGAGAAAATATCACATCTCAGCAGTGTCTGGTGAGTCTACGACAAAAGCTCTCCGTCTACACAAGTCGACTGAGAACGCAAAAAACTAGCAACCAACGGAAACTAGATCATATACTATTCCGGCAATCAGAAAAAGGGTTTCATAGGAAACTTAACAACATCAATAATAATGAAGCCCCTAGTTACCCCAGTAAAACAGACATCGAGGAATTCTAGAAAAACAGCTTTCAACAATAATTTCCTATAACTTCAGAGCCAGCTGGATAAATAAGGAGGAGCCTGCATTTCAGAACTTTGATACCATGCAACACCAACCATTTGCAACGGAAGACACATCCAACATAATGAAACACCTCGAATCCATAACTGGAAAGCACCAGGACCAGATGATGTGCAAAATTACTTGATAAAGAAACTGTACGCAACCCACGAAACACTAACAGCCCCTATAAACGACATAATTACCCACCCACACAAGATGCCTAGTTTTCTTACGCATGCTGCTACATACCTCTTACCAAAGGAGAACCTATGTACACAGGACTCAGCAAAGTACCGACCAATCACTTGCCTTCCAACCTTATACAAACTCATAACATCGTGCATTAATCATCGCATTTGAAACATTATGAGCTGAACAACATAATTACTTAACAACAAAAGGGATGCACGAAAAATTCGATGGTGTGCAAAGAACAACTGATAATTGTTTCCGTTGGCTGCAATCAGACCCAAACCAAACGACGAAATCTCTACATGGCATATGTGGACTACAAAAAGGCCTTTTATTCAGTTCCACGTGATTGGCTCATTAAGGCACTGAAACTCTATAAAGTGAATAATTGTATTATTAACTTTTTAGAATATGCCATGTCTACCTGATAAACCAATAATCTCACTGAATGAAGCCAACTGTTCTATACAAAATGAACCCATTAACAATCAGAAGGGGTATATTCCAGGGAGACTCTCTTAGCCCGCTGTGGTTCTGCCTTGCTATGAACCTTCTCTCAAACAAACTGAACTCGACTAATTTTGGGTTCAGTCTCAAACACAACAACGTACAAGCATTAAATATAAACCATTTGTTATACATGGACGACTTAAAGTTGATGGCAGCTACTAACAACAGCTGCATCATATGCTTGAAATAGCAGAAGGGTTCTCTAGTTACCATCGATATGAAATTTGGCCTAGACAAATGCCGAATTATTAATATAGTCAAAGGCAAAATACAGCAGGGGCACTACGAAATGGAAGACGGCACCTCAGTTGAATCTATGGGGGAAGGTCATACTTATTGATCACTTGACCATGAAAAAGGAAGCAGAATATAAAGGTAATATGGCTGTTGAAAACCAAACAAAACAGTAAAAATCTATTTCAGGCTATTAATACTTATGCGTATTCAGTGCTTAGTTACTCTTTCGGTATAGTTAATTGGTGTAAAAGTCACATTGAGCAATTACAACGGCCATTTCGAGTTATATTAACAAAAGCTCTAAATCACCATCCAATAAGAGCTCTGTCGAACGTACAACTTTACCACGGTATGAAGGAGGAAGAGGATTTGCAGATATAAACAAATTATTGCGTCAACAAATTTCTATTTTGCTTAGTCATTTCCAGAAACTCGCGGAATTTTCTTATCTACACAGAGTTATTGTTTGGATTAACTGGTTATTGAGAAAATGTGTACTTTAAGTATAGTCTGTCATATGAAATATTTCCAGAATCTCATGAAGATTGCAAATATTTAATGACACACAGCAACCGTGTATATAAGAAAAACATTGGCACTGGGGTTTACCCACTATACCAGTTTGTCTAAACATGGGCAACTTAAAACGAAAATTGACCTGTATGGGTGTTTTTCTAAATACTAGTTCTTACAATTCTTATCCAATTAATGTACGAATGTTGGTTCAAAATGTACACGTTTGATAAGACTTATAGCTTTCAACTATTTGACTGCCGGGGGTGCTTTATATAGTTTGGAAGCCGAGAGCTAAAATGGCCGATGATTTGAGGCCTCTTCATTTACGTATTTTTCGGTGAAGTAACCTTTGACAATAGCACGCCTAGCGTCGCTTAAGGTGGGGTTAAAAAGTCGTAACAATTAAACTGAAAGAAAATGATGATTGCTGATTTTGTTATAGGTTTAGTGTACAGTGAATAACTACCAACCGAGATCATCAGCCACTTAAGATCGAGTAAAAATCCGTCAATCGGGTGAAAATGAACAATTTCTTATAAATTCAACCATCATCGGGAGCTCATCTTTTTATAGGTTGTTGTATATTATTTAGAAGTTGAAAATTAATGGTAAGCCGTCTGTCTGTAACCTAAGGTTTCGTGACAAAAAATGAGATAAGATTCCGCAACCAAGGATTCTTCGACTTCCGATATCAGCAATACCTGATTTATTATTGTTGATCATTGCTAATAGTAAATTTGAATAAATGGCATACATTATATTCAATTTTCAACTGGTTTCAACTCAATTTTGTAAACGTATCATTTTTTACTATTAAATTAAAATATTCACTAATAAGAGTTTTATTTTTGACAAGCTGTTTTTAACCTTGAAAATGTATTATCTAAAAAAAAATTTTAAAAATATTTGAAGTTGATTACAAAATTTTAAATTTCATTACCACCGCTTACTGAACTTTCCCTCTCATTGAGGGGTGAAAAAAAATGAAGTTTTACCTGTTTCCTCAACTTGCTCCATAGTAATTACATCTCCATAGATGCGTCCATACGCCAGCAGCTGAACTCGTCCGAAATATTTAAAAACGCTCATATTTTCAATTACTTCTTATTTATTTTGCTTGTATACATACGTACATACATACATTGGATATATGAACTATAAGTTTTCATAATGCAACAAATTTCACTTTTTTAATTAACGATGCATCAGTTTACGATATTCCTACCAAGAAATTCTCTGCAGATCCTGAAGGTCTATATTATATATTTGTCAGTTTCATTTTATGTACAGTGTGCATAAAGATCCGCTTAAGAAAACTCCATTCATGTACATTTACTGCAATATTTCTACTACATTACACATCAGCCATCTCCTCCGAGGTCTTCCTTCACATATTCCTTACCACCCCACTTCCGTTTTATTAAATATCAATGAGCCACTTTTATATATTACACTTTCTTTGGTTTTTCTTAAGACAAATTTGGACTTCATCAACGTTCTCAACATGCCTGCTTCGCTTAACTATCCTTGCTTCAATCTTTGCATCCTATCCATCTCGCATTTATATCCTTTTTTATGATTCCGTATTACTTACTCTCCGTGCCTCCCAATACCATATATGCTGTTTTCTCTTGATTTATTTCCAGTTCGAATTTATTCGTCTCCGTTTCTATTCTTCCTAAATATTACCCTTTTTCGCACATTCTTTTTTTTTGCTTTTATAGTTACGTCGTCCGCAATGGCTGGTCATTAATTTTCAATCATGAAAGTTGTTCCTACTGTTTTAACCTGACTTCATCTTGAATTTATTTCGGGTACCAAGTTAAACAAACTTGTTGAGATTGGGTCGCCTTTTATGGGCACTTGATATACTTCGAAAAAATATTTGACTTTTGGCCCTTCTATGCTAACTCGCTTGCTATCTTTTTCAGCTCAACCGTTATGTTATACATCTTTTTTCTTTTCGTTTTTTTGATCATAAGCTGTTTTTGTATTTATAGCCGCTATTTCACGTTACAGTCAGTGTGAAACTGGTCTGGTTCTAGCCTATGTCTCCTCTGCGTACTCTCCTAGTTTGCTTATAATGCATTGCGCCGGTACCTTGTGGACTGCCTCCAGTATAATGATATACTTCTATAATTTGCACATTCCAGTTTACCTACTTTCTTCTGTATAGGACATATTAATGCTTTAGGGCAGTCTTTAGGTATAACTTCTGTTTTCTATTTTCTCATAATTATCCCGTTTATCCAATCGCTCAATTGCTCGAGCCTCATAACTCTGCTGTTCCTTCCAAGCTTTCATTTTCTAATTTTTTGTTATATTTATTATCTTGCTCCCTGCTCTCCGTCGTTGTGAAGTACATTGATTTTGGTTAATATTTTCTCAACTTTTCTAGCTTCTTCGTAGAAATTCTCATTTCTTTATATTTTCTCTCCACCTAAGCTGAATTCGGTGGTACACAGAACAGCTACAGTAGATCCAGTTGTGTTTGGGTATGCATTATGGCCGCTTAAATGTCATATGTCTCATAGTGAGGGAGTTATGGTGTGATCATAGGTGTATCCAATAAATCAAAAGATTTAATACATCTGCACCTACAATTATTTCTAAGGGATCTTAACTAAGAGAAGTAATTCTGATCCCCCACCTGATTGGCCTAGGCAAGATTATAGGTGTCGGTGCTCTTGTTTATAGCCATAATTCACAACTGGTCTGTATCTTAGAAATATTAGGACCATTCGCAGTCCAGTGTTGGAACAGCACAATGTACGATCAGATGCACCCAAACTTACGTTATAGACTACTTGGAGCATAATCAAATTGATTTATTGTTTTAGCCAACAAGATCTATGATTTTCGCAAAGAAGATCGATGATTTTGATACTGACTTTGACTTTACCCTTCTAGGTTAGGCCAGAACATAGGATTTTATGTGAGGTCTTCATACATACTACAAGACTTTCACGTTTTTGCTTTATATATAAAAACTGCCCATTTTCAAGGGTTCTGCCTATGGGGACTTTTGATGTCAACAAGTACAGCCAAGTTTTTAGTCTATTTAATTGTACCTACCCCTGGTTTTGTGTAGGGTCATTACGTAAACAATTGGACAGTAGCGTACCAGTTAAATTATACATGTCTGGTCTTGTGCTAAATACAAATAAATAAAAATCCACATATCTAATTAAACAAAGTTTATTAGGTTGTAAAAAACTAACAAAACTTTATGAATAAATACGAATCGCGTTTGAAATGTCTATAAAAAAATATTATACTACTTAAAATTCATAAGTTACCACGTGTCAACTTCAAATATGCATCACAGACTTTTGTAAGTAACAAAAATACTGATTTGTTTAGTTATCTACAGATTGTTTTTGTTACTGTGCTAGAATTAATTAACTTACAAACTAAAATGTTTTTGCTATATTATCAGGAATTAATATACCTAGACAATATATTAAATTTCAAAATTTATAACACCAATTATTGAGCTACATAGGTGAACAACATGAGCTTTTTAAAAGTGAACTTAGTCTCCAAACAATTTTGAAATCAGGGTATTTTTGAGCGAATGTGGATTAAATATTGAGACAAAATAATTACTCACAGGAGTATCAAGCTATCAGGTACCTCTAATTAAAAATAGTAACGTTTTTACATAATATTGTAAGATCGTTGTATGAACGAATATTTTGGGAAAAAATGGGCCAAATAATTTTTAAAGATGTAGGGCTGAGCGGAGGTAAGCAACTCACACAGCATGAAATATTTCAATGAAATAATTATATAATATAGTTTGAACCGTGACATGATATACCACAGAGGAATTTCATAAAATATTTCGGAAGATTTTTTTCAAACATGAAATATTTTAGAATTATTTTGAAATATTTCCTTGAAATATATTTGAAATATTCCTATAGCAGCTACAAAAATCTTTTGAAATGTATCATAAAATATTACAGGAATATTGCATGAAATGTTTATTTCAAAGGTATTTTGAAATTTTTCAAATCAAACATCAAATATTTTATAGATATTTCATGCTGTCTGGGAGTGGAAGATTATTTCCAGTTCAATTAAAAATAATAATTTCAATTAATTATCCAGAAAAACAAAATATTGCTAAGAACTTCGTGGGTTCTAACAATTGATTGACACCAAAAGTATATTCTTTGAATCTCACAAATTCACAATAAATATATCACTACTATTTTTCTTAGGCTGTATATACATTCCATTAGGTATTAGTCGCTGGAATGTCAGTTAATTCACCAATTCACCACAGACGATTTCTGTCTCAGTGGAGGCAATTTCATGCTTCAGTGGGGACGATCCTGTACTAAAGTTACCTAAATATAATTTTAAACCCACATTTCTTGAGCTACTATATTACAAATTGCACTTGTGTGGTTTAAACCCATAGAAGTTACCCTTTCCTAGGCGCTTGGAGTTAAGATTACCTCGTTTTAATATTAAAATTACCAACTTTTGAGGCTCTCGGTGGGGGCGATCGCCCCCATCGCCCCCTCCCTCCTGGATCCGCCCATGCATCCTCCTAAATATATTCATAGCACTTGCTATAGAATGTTCCCCTAGTAAGTCTTTCTAACGTAGTTGTCTTCTGATTGAGAGTTATGGCATCTGTAGTTTTATTAATAAGTTCACAATGATAACTATAGAGTAAATTATAGTTGCTTTCTCGAGACGCAGTACTTTTTTCGTCGTCAAGGGTACACAGGAATAGTGAATTCTGAGCCTTTAGATAGTTTTGAGTTTCAGTATAGTTTGTTAATCTAATTCGATAACCTGTTTTTAATCCAATTCCATAACCTGTTTCCCAGTTTAAACATTTGCTGTAACTAATCACCACTTCAATCTCTTAAGGGAAAAATTATGGGCATCATTTTCTGAACAGTAACAATAGCGTAAATATCTTTACCATTATTATCATCATCTTCAAGCTTCACTACTCACTGCTGGACAAAAGATTTCTCTCATATTTTGCCAACTTCCCATGCGACGGTTCTGGTCTTAGCATCTATCTTATTTAAGATTTCAGACATATCCCTATATTTTGTTTTATATGACACACTATATAGTTTTGCCACTCTATATACATTGCTTCATGTTTTTCTCGACCTTCAACGAACAGAAAGTCTTCATTACAGATGGTTTGAGACATTCAAATCTCTACAATATAATCTTCCGGTACACAAAAAAGTTTTTTTATATTATGTATACTTATATGTCATGGCGACTTTTCAGTTCCAACTCTAGAGGCGTTTTGAATCATTATTTGAACTACATATACCATATTTTTTGATTTTTTTGTCAGTTCACAAATTTTTGTTTAGAAAATATTTCTACCAGTAATTAGCCCAATTTTTGAAAATTTCTTTACAATATTTTGTCTTTATTACACAATCTAAATACTAATTCAGAATAGAATGGATCATTTTGAACTTAGTTATTACTTATATGGTGTAAAAGTTACATATTCAAATCGTTGTGTAAGCTTGATTTGAAAAAAATATATTGTAGCATAAGAACTACATAATGAATACTTTTTACGTTGATATCGATCGTTAATATTGGCTGATATTTACAACACTTCTTGCATATTTCTCAGTTTGACCACCATTTTTCTATTTAACTATGTGTACAAATATAAAGTATCAATTCCTGAAAATACAGCAGTATTAATGGAATAAATTAAAAGCAAGTTATTTTTACAATTTTCACTTAATCATAAGCCAGCAGAAATACAATTAGAGTGTAATATTGTAACGAAAGTGACTGGAGGAGATCTTCAAAGGCCTAAAGTCACAATAAGCTACATAAAAAATTCTGCACTGTAAATATATTATTCCACCTATTCATTATATATTTTTTGTTGTCTTTCATAATAACAGATCTCTTTTATAATATTTATGATGAATAATTATCTGCAATGCAGAAGCACAATGTTTATTTTGTATTGTTTTTCATCAGAAAGGTATACCGGAACATTATCTTAATGACGTCAAGAAATTTTTCAATTAACTATAGAGACCAAAATCTAAAAGCAAGAAGATTGGGTGGAGATGATAAACTTTGGAGTATGCTAAAAGACATGCGTTTTTTAATTGTTTCTTACAAATTTCTTACAAAATAAGCACTGTACAAGTATAGCTTTGTGTCATAAACAATTTGACATAGTCTAGGTGAATTTCAAATAACCTATTTCGTATTTTAGTAAAACTATTAACACTGGAAAAAATGTAAAAACACTTTCACTTTAAACTAGATGTAAGTAGAATTTCGTGTTACTAAACACCATTCATCAGCTTTTCGCTTTGGTCATTGTTATCTTTAATGTTAGATTTAACAATATCTTTTCTAACTGTTGGTTTCTTCTTTAGATTTTTATTTCCAGTCTTATTGTTTTTACCTGAACCCAGAAATATTGTATTATGGTTGAAGTATTGAGTAATATCGCTTAGTTTCTTTCCGTGGGTTTCCGGTAAAAATACTAATGCATAAACTGAGGCAGAAAGAGCTACCACAGCGAAAAACCATTGAATACCAGATGCTCCACCAAATATGGAATTCAGACCCCAATAGCTTTGGACGGAAGCAAACATGAGAAGATTCGCAATGCTGTAAGCTATACTGTGAGCAACACCTCGTATTTCTATTGGGAACAGTTCCGCCGTCATGGTCCATGGAATCGGGAGAAGTCCAATCATAGACGTAACGACATACAAAAGAATGAGTACAACTGGTACCCAAGTGGAGGTAGACTGCCCTGAAATTAAACAAAAAAATGTATTATGTTAACTTGGTATTTGACATCTCACATATTACGAGCCAGTTTCCACACATGGAGTGGAGAATACTAACGAGAAATGTTTCTCACAGTGGGAAATTCACGTAATGGTTTTTTGATAACCGTAAAAACCTCCCCATAGTAAGTTTCGACGATTTTCACGTTTTCATCTTTCCCTCCGATTTCCCCCTAACGTAGGATATGATTGGAGATTAATAATTGTTCCTTAAACATATTGGTTACTCAACAATATAAGATTATACTACAAACCAGATCATTTATTAGAATATTCACCTTGCCCCTAAGATAGGGGATCATCGATTTATGAATAATATTGATTTAATCTCCATTAAAGTTTCATTAACATGTAATAAATACATTTAAAATAAAAACAAAAACTAACTTCAAAATAGGATTCAACCAAAAAGCAAAAAATATTTTTCCCTGCAACAATTAAATACTTTTTCTGAAGTCGGTGACGAATTGAACAGCAAAATTGCAAAGTGCAACTCGTTTATGCACTTTTATAATTATTTTCACTTTAATTTGGCACCGACTCAGAAAAGATATTTAACTGTTGTAGAAAAAAAAGTTTTTTGCATTTTAGTTATAATCCTTTTTTTGAAGTGGTTTTTGTTTTTTTAATGCATTTATTACACAATTTATAGTGATGAAATGGCTTAATTGGATCCACTCTCCAAATATAATTAACCATTTCGGTATTGCCAAAAATTCCATACATCCATTATTTTGATTAAAATCGTTTTCTGTTGAACACAATAGAATAACTTGTTTTCTAATTATTTCTTTGTATTAAGAAAGGTTTGAGTACGGTTCCAACTTGGTTAACCAACAGTATTCTAAACGTTCTGAAAAAAGTATATTTTTATAAGAAACAGAGTTGTGGAGAAATCGGAGAAGTAGATGTAATGACCAAAAGTATTCACTCATATTGACAAATCTATTGAAATAAAAAGAAAATAAAAACATAATCAAATATCGGTATTCGAAATATTTTTGACAAATGAATGACCCCCCAAATTTTTGGCTGGAACCGCTCCTGGCAAAATATTCGATATAATAATTGGAAGATTATTCTTTGCAACCTAAAAGTTTTCGTCGTTTGCGGTTTCAATCAAGTTCAAGAATATTAAAAAAAGAGAGGACAAACAACCCTAGGAGAATTTAATATAATCTCTAATGTTCGCTGTCTGACAATTTTTTACACAACACCTTCAGGAAGGTTGTGATAATAATATAATAATCAAATAATTAAATTCACATTAAAAACAAAATATTTAATATGAAAGTTATTGGAAAGCGTCCGAAAAATCAATACCGGTCTACTACATTGGCTATTTTACCACTAACCAATAACAACGCTTGCATGCCAATTCCAGAAATACATGGACTAAGAATTTAAAAGCATCTAACGATCGCTCCATATATAATTACCCAATGTTTTTAAGTTTTGACCGTCTGGCGGCGGCACTGTCAGCTGTTTGGCGTTGACAGGATGGACGTAGATAATGAATTTTTATTATATTTTATCTAATGAATGAACCTATATTGTATAGTAATATTAGCATTTTGCACTGAAGGTCGTCAGTAGGTACTAAACAAAACAAAAATGAAGAAAATCGGTTGAGAGACAGAGGAGGAAATGGTACCTAATCATTTTGTCTTTGCCAATTTATATATGGATTCCTAAGTTTTTCGTTTGAATCTAACTTTTGAAGACACACTGTATATAGAGATCAACTAAGAACCTCAATCTTGATCTAACTGATATTTATTTTGATTTAATTCCAATTTGTTTTCTATTTATTATACCTGGTTCAGAATAGATATGTACTTTTCAATACTGGCGCCTCCACAAGAGTTCATTATATAAGAAAGCCTGATAAAAGTTTTTCTAGATTTTCTTCGGGATCCTTTATAAGAGAATCCAGTGTAAACGATCCCAATTCCTACAACGGGTTTCCATTAATCGCTGAACACAAAAACAACATAGATACAGACGAACTGAGAACGTCACTCCTTTTGAAGTCGGTTAAAAAGATTTTCGAGAAATGCTATTGCCAAATATTGTATCATCAACGGCTCGATTATCGATGATTTAAAAAAACATCGATGTCAAAAACTTCGTCACCGATGATATCGATATATCGAAACCTGGAGGATTAGTAGTAGTAGATAATACACAGTGCAATGCTTTGTTTATTCAAAACTAAGCTGCCTAAATAAAAATCATGAAATTAAATAAACATTTATTTGATAATTTGGGACATATTTCAGTTAAAAAATAGACATTAGAGCATACACAATATAAAAATAACGGTATCGAAAATGTCAAACGGTCGGGCTGCCACGTTAAAGTTGCTTCAGTTGAGAGTGACGTAGCCACAATGAGGAAATATTTAGTAGCGTGTATACAGTGTCGGAAAAAAAATTCATTCCACATTTTGATCGGAGTTTGGATAACAGTAACAATAGCTGGTCCAAGATATATTTGCACTTCTATCTGTGTAGTTGTGAAGATGTATGAAGAAAACTGTTCACAGTTACTTCTCGATTCTTCAGATGATTTTGGAAACTTTTGTGCTCTTATAAACTCAAATAAGAGACCACTTTTCTTTTAGCCAATGCATAATTGAATTGTAATAATTTAAATCTCGGATCTAATACTACATTAGATCCGGCCGCAGAGTTACATTAAGTTCAAGTTTTTTCAAATCGGTTGGCAAACTTTGGTTATTCATTTTTTAACATTTAGTTAACGCTCGCTGTAGCTACTAGTAGTATCACCTTACTAACAGTAACCTTAATTGCTCAATATCCTCCTTGATGTTATTCAACTTAGAGCCAGTTATTATAGAAAGGTCATCTGGGGGTGTGAGCAATTTCACTTAAAGTAGACGCTAACTGGAAGAACCTCTACAACATGAAATAGCAAGAAATCTAGGGCGTTCTTACAATAAGGATCAATCTCTTCAGAACTCTGGACATCGCAAATTCGCCAGATCTGACAATTTAAAGTAAATCCAACGGTACAATTTCAGCATTTGGTATTCTTAGTTAAATTTTACTAAATTCAATTCGTAAAAATACAAAGAACTTGAATTATAAAATGCGGACAAAAGTTTTCAAAAATTATCTAAAGAAAATAGGTCGATTGCAGCAACAACCTTACTTTAGTTGAAAAAATGCATTTTATAAACTATTGAGAGTTGGTGTTGTGTACTTACGATTGCGGGGAAAATTTAAAAATTCTGAATTTTTAATAATTCTATTATCAATATTTTATTTTTTAAAGATAAAATTGGTAGGTAAATGAATTTTAATTTTTTTTATTTCAAATATAAAGAATTTTAATATGAACATTTAATGATAATTTTGCTGAGCAGAATGAGTAAAAGAATACTGATTTTTTTGGATTTTTCTCTTCTAGCAATCTGACAACCCTGCTTGACGTAAATAATCTGCATTGGTCTGAAAGGTTGCATGACACACAAAGCTTCGTTTTATCGATTTTTAAGTTGATTCTTATTGGTGGAAACTGAGCGGAAAATAGCCGTGTTTCCAGGCTTGGCACCACTCGCCTTATACGCACTCTGATAGTAACATCGGTGGTCTCAGACAAATGCACACCGATTTTTTGAAAAAATCGATATAATACCAGGTACTCCGTCATATCGAGCTCGGCGACACCATTTTTTGAACACTAATTTTGTAGACGCTTTAATGCAAAAAATTTCTTAGCCTACAAGACGAACCGACAAAAGTATGTATAATCGATTATTATTCACCTGATTTTGACATTTTTTGCTTAGTACCTAAATTACATAATTTTATTTTTTGTTGTGGTTTAATTAATAATAACTGTTACAGTAAAAGTGATCCTTTATATGATAGTCCCTACTTAATTTCAAATAGCACCCATCATTAACTATTTGTATATGAGTAGGTACATTGTCAGTAACTTACAGTTTGGTTGATCAAAGTTAAATATTAAATGAGTTAGTTACCTGTTTTTAACCAGTATGTGTACAATCCTGAAAATCCCATGCACATTGCCATACCGACACCACTGGTCATAACAAGTGGACGTCTGTGGAAGGATTTTAGCATATATGTGTTAATACAAGACATCAACATCCTCACAGCAGCAATCAAGGTAGAAGCTAAGTAGCCATTCATTGTAGTACCGACTTCCTAAAAAAATATTCAAATTCAATTGAGATAGTATTAACAGTATTCTATGAGTGAATATATTTGATAGCATTACTTATTGGCATAATTCAACACAATGAAGAATCAATATATTGGGGTAATCAGTTTTGTAAAGTAATAATTCAATCAGGAAGTTTTTATGTGCATCAAACCGGTCGTTACGTATGTTAGACTGTGAACTGTTCTAATATCAGTAGTGCAGAACTTTAAAAAGGCAACACCAAGATATCTGCAAGTATATATATATATATTTTTGTGTTTAATCTTTCATATTTTCAGCAGTTGTTTTCTTTTGTCACATATAAAGGAAATTAATAATTGTGAGGATTTCAAATTAATTTACTTGCGGGTTGCTTTCGTTTTGTTTTGAAATTAAAAATGCCAACAATTTGCTATTGTCACCAATTTCGTCATTTAAATTTCGATTAATGGGGTTAAGAGTCTGTCATCGAAATTTGGCGATCACATCCGATCTGTAGTGCTCCAGTTAGATTTTCAAAGTTTAAGTCAGTCCAGTTCCTGATATTCAGCATTGATTTTTCTTTGGATTATAAGCTGCAGCAGGTAACATTTATCATTTCTGAGAACATACCGAGGTAAGCCGTTTTTTATGTTTTACTATGTGGAGCAGTTCTCGATTTTTATGTATCCCTCTCAGGACTTCCTTCTTTGGAGTCTTCGGTATGTCCACATTTCAAATGCTTCTATATGGTTCATACTTATAAGTCTTAGACGTATATTTAATTTAATTTTAATTTAGTTGTTTATGGCACAATATTTTTATTGAACTTAAAGAAATTTTGTTTTGCCTGTTCTATTCTAGACTTTATTTCTATGTCGTGGTCTACTCTCGAATCAATCCAACATCCCAGGTATTTAAAATTATGAATTCTCATCAATATTACGACTTCAACCCTTAGAGGCATGAGGACGTTTTAATTACGGGATATTAACATTATCTCCGTTTTCATGATGATTTATAGCCATATTATAGTTTTTGCATGTCATGTTTACTCTATTTAATAAGTTTTGTAGCCCAATATCTGTATCTGCAACTAACACCGTATTATTTCAATGGCGTAGTATCAGGTTTGGACATCCTTGACGATTCTGAGACCGTAATTTGATCAATGATAGACATATAGTTGCCAGAAATACACGGTGCACTGCAGGTCGAATATAAGAGATGATCTCGTTGCAACCACAGGACAGATAGAATCTAGGATAACAATTGCTCGAAAATTGCTTAACAACCTTTTTTGGTAATACCTGTAACACTGCAACATTCTCTTGTGGTATAGGGTTTGTGGTGTCGAACTGAGGATGGTGCCTCGAGAACGGATGTACTAGAATGGAGTCTGTAGTGAATCTTAACTCCTATCGCCACGCCCTTATAGGCTACATGATGATCCTAGTCAATAGACCTAGGGTATGTTTTACTAAATGATTTTACTGGGCTGAGGAAAATGTTGGTGATGTGGGTTTATATAATACTGTAATCGTTTGGCACAAATCTGGGGTTCGTCAACTCGATTCTGGAAACTAGATTAGATTAATGAACAATTGCACCTGACAAACTTATATTGAGGCAGGCCCAGATACGCCTCAGAACTTGGAAACTTTCAAAATCAAGGGCTATCAAACATTTAAGCATGTTATGTAAATTCAAACAGAGAGGCGCTCACCGACAATATTATGAAAGGTCATTCCGAACAATTATAGGCACTATTAAAAAAAAGCCACAAGAATAACAAGACAATACGTATTAAAGGACAACAATAGTAACCACTGCTAAAAAAGCACTGAGGAAGAAGTACAATAACAATAAAACAGGCACAATAAGTTCAATGCGCAAACAAAGGTGTTGTGTACCATAGAGATATTACGTAAATATAGAGTAAGAGTACAGCAGGTCCCGAGAAAAACATTACGCACTGTCAGAAATAGAAAACCAAGTGTATGTAAGTCTGTCGAAGCTCGCTTCTGATTGGTGCTTGTCAGTGCTGCCACAGCCCAAAATATAGAAATCGGTAGAATTCAAGAATAAATTTCGGTAGATTTCGGTAGCCATCGGAAAGTTGGTATACTACATGGTTTAAATCACAGATCAAAGTTTAAATGTGATATATATAATAGAAAAGCAAGAGACATATTTGATAGGAAAATAAATAGTATACAATGTTCTCAAAAAAAATTATTTATGCATATAAAATAAAAAAAAGAAATAATGAAAATAATACAATCGTAAATACCATAATAAATAAATTATTAGACAATAGTATTTATTTGTTGGTTTTGAAATTTGAAATTAAATTGTTTTCAATTGGAAAATCAAAACAGCTTTTATTTCCAATGTGTTGTTTAGTATATAACAACCCTGTTATGGTTTCTGTGTTTAGAGCATTACTTTGTTTAGTCTTCATCAAATTAATTGATGAAAAAATGCGTTCCACATTGGCTGATGAATGAGGCAAACATATAATATTAAATACAAAATTAATCAAAAATGGAAACATTAACTGACCATCCCCTAATTTAAGTTCCTTAATTTCTGACCAAAATATTTCGACTCTATCACTAAATGTTTGAATTTGTTCCACATTTCTTAGTAAGTGCCACTCCGTGTCAAGAATTTGCAGTTGGTTCTCATCAACTAAATTTGGAAAATGTACCACTACATCTAAAATGGAGGTTCTAGTTCCAGATTTAACCACTAATGGATCCAAAAAACCAAAACTTTCTATAGGATTTTTTTCTAAAGGAAAGAGACTAACAATTTGTGAGCAACTTTCTATATAAAAATCGAGACACCGTAACTGGAAGAAGTTAATTTGTTGTTCAGTTATATCGCTAGTAAGAATATATTTTCCTACGTTTGCTCCGAAATACATATTTTTTATTTCTAGGAAATTACTAGGATTTTTAAAATCTATTTTCTCGAAATGAGTTTTCAAAATATAACCTCGTTTCAAAAAACAATAGTATATAGTTCGTAAAACATTACAAATATTTTTTAATACTCTACCAACCGAAATAATACCTTTTTCATGTACAAATTTGTATTATCAGATGTTAGTTTTAATACGAATTTACTCGTTTGTAATAAAAATATCTTTTTTTGGGGCCAAGCATTTTCACATCACCACTATTTACATTTCCTATTCGTTGTTTAATAATAATGCTTAAGTACTTTTTAAAATAGTATTATAATATTTATTAAATTTAAATTTGATTTGCAAAATTGTAACTACAGCTATTTATTAATAGTTGATAAAAAAAAACTCGTTTCATCCTTATTTATTTGATTTCTTTAAGATTTTATTGATAAAATAGAAAAAAAAAGGCAAATTGGTCGTTACTCTAAAAAATCGGTAAATTTCATTTGAAATTCGGTAGATCGGTAGAATAACTTGAAAATGGTAAAAAATCGGTAGACTACCGAAAAATCGGTATAAACGGCAGCACTGGTGCTTGTTTCAGCAAGTCAAGTGCTTGCAGCTCTAGTGAGAGACCGATACGTCCACTCAGTTTCTTTCCTCTCTCATTCAGCGTTACGATTCCACTTGCGCACAGGCCCCAGACCACATGTAATCTATCTTAAGAAATTACCTCTATGGTTACTACAACAAAAATGAGAAGAACAGCAAACATGCAGCACTATACAATATATCGAAGTAGATTCTGCAACGGAACATCAAAATAGCAAACATCAAAAACGTTCTAAGTTCACTGTAAAAGACAAAAAATAAATATGTAATAACTCAAGAAAGCAATTCTACACTGATTCTACGCAGAACTATTTTTGAAATAACTAGTGCCAGCCGTAAAAAAATATTAAAAAGTTTAGTATTACGGAATAAAATTCTAAACTGAGAAGACAGAGAAACAAGAAAATGCCTGCCCCAAATAAGCATGCACTATCTAAAAACCCCAAAGCTTCTTTCGAAAGTTAGAATGGAATTGTTTAGGACCTATACAGGTGGTATATCTTAACCATATGAAAATTGCTAATGGCATTGCCTTAATTACAAAAAAAAAAACAGCGGAACTGCACTAACAAATAATTTATCTTAATGTCGTAAGCAAAGTAATAGGTCAAAAAATAAATACCGAGAGAATGAGAGATAATGTACAATAAAACTAGCAAATACTCAGGAAATCAGAATAAATCATTCAACTCTGGGAGTATAATAGGTGCACTACTAGACCAATCAATAGAGATTTTTTCGTGCAAAAAATACTACCAGGATACTGCCTGTGCCATCACATTAAGAATGATTTGTAATGATATTTTGCTATCTTTTCCACTCGCAACTATGGTTTTTTACTTTATTATAAACAAATGAAACAAGAAAATTGCGTTTTTTTTCGTTGCATGCTTATAAAATGAAAAATAATAAACTAATCTCAATGGTGTCAACAGGTGAATTGTAAAGCATGGAAATACCAATGAAATGAGCCCAGGATCGATCCGATAAGATCTTTAGTAACAGAGAAAAACAAAAAATACTGGAAAATTTACCGGTTTTCTTTATATTATTATAACTCCGTCACTATCGAAGTTTTAGAACTGGGCTTGTGGGAACTGATAGTAATTGGTATCTACCTTATGCGTGACTAAACCAGGCGCTATCGGTTTATAAGTTTTTGAATAATTGCGATCTGAAGTTTTTAGTCCACTATTCTTGTAGTGTGTCTCCATGCGACATGGATCGTCAAATATCAATTCAGAGTAGAGATGTTGAAAGTAGAGGTATCATTCTACAACTCCTCTATTTTCATTTTTCATTAAATGTCTGTGAAATATACGAAAACTGTTTGCAAAAATGAACAAAATTTGGTGAGCGTATGAATGTGTTCGAGTAGTGGGGGGAACACGTTTGTTGAGGGGAATTGCTAACAATAATTATTGTCGATAGTAACTGTCACTCTGACAGATGGTGAAAGAATTCAATCGTTAAAAAAACTTCTATACAGAGTGATTTGTTCGATTTTATTATATCATATGAGAACTGTTTGTTTATTAATATATTTATATGTAAATGGTTTCTCGGAAACGTTTTTGCTTTAATTTGTGGATTTTGGGTTTACGGAACATGGAAGGAGAGCGGTCATTAAAAAAATTCTTACTTGTGAGGATTTTAAATATGAAAACGATCTATGTATGTGCTTCTACTATATATTACTAGACGCTTCCCCTCAACAACCGTGTTTCCCCCACTCTTTGGATACATTCATACGCTCGCCCATTTTTTGTTATGTTTGCTAACATTTTTCAGATATTTCACAGACATTTTGTGAAAAATAGAGGCTTTGTAGAATGACACCTCTACTTTCAACAACTTTTTTCTAAATTGAAATTTGAATATCTATGACGCATGGGGGCACAATGCAAAAATAGTGAACAGAAAACTTTATATCACAATTGTTCAAAAACTAATAAACCGATAGCGCCTGATTTTGGCATACATAAAATAGATGTAGATTACTATCAGTTCCTACAAGCCCAGTTCTACAGCTTCTAAAGTGACGAAGATACGATTTTTTTTGAAAAAATCCTCCAGTTTTCAGTATTTTTGGTTTTTCCCTGTTACTAATGATCCAATCGGATCTAGTCTGGGCTCATTTTATTGGTATTTTCATGCTTTACAATTGACCTGTTGACACCATTGAGATTAGTTTATTATTTTTGATTTTATAAACATGCTAAGAAAAAAAAGTAATTTTCTTGCTTCAATTGTTTATAACAAAGTAAAAAACCATAGTTGCGAGTGGAAAACATAGCAAAATATCGCTAGGAATCTTTGTTAATGTGATGGCACAGTCGGTATCCTGATAGTATTTTTTACACATTATCAGTTAATTTTTGCTCTATTGATTGGTCTATACATGGAATAAACGTATAAACTGGCATAGAAGATGTTACAAAAATACCTCAATATTGTGTAAGTTTAGAACAGAGCCAATTCACTATATAAAAAATTAATTACTGTATTACCCCGCTAACGACTTACTGTTGTGAAATCCGATTACTGAAACCGAAATTAAACGAAGGTATATAGAATGTGGCATTAAATATTTTCTTAGCCAAATTGTTGACGATATGAATTCAAGAAATATTTATGAAATTCACTTACGGTCATACTTTGATGGGCTACATGCAAGAACGTATTAATCTATTAATAATCATCTTCTGTAACTTTATTGCAGTTAAAAAACCTATAGACTTAGTAATAACAGGCGAAGATTTCAGATTAATACAACTAAGATATACACTAATTATCAAAGCAAAAATACTTTGAAGATTATAATTGTTATAAATGCCAATAATCAAAGTCTAAATATAATATATGTGTTCATTACATTATTAAGCCCAATTGATTTTATTATTCTATATTTCGTTTGAAATTTCAGTAAATGCTGTTATCTATTCCCATATATCCGAAAATATTCTCCACGTGTTACGATAACAAATATATCAATAAATACTACCGGAACAGCTGTAAGTAGATAACTCATTTTATCAACGGCTGTGCCTTAGGCTTAGTTAAAATATCTGTTATCTTAATGTTGTTACATATAATTATAAAATATTACATTTGAGGCAGAACTAACCAATAGTTAAACAAATGACAAATTTCCGCTCCTTTAACCAAGTCAACGGATATTTAATTCAGTTAGTAATAAAGAAACCATTTAAACTATACTGCGACTTAAAAATGCAAAAGTAATTACCTGGAAGAAGGTGACGGAATAGAAAAGTGTGATATAGATGCCAGAAAATTGTTGCAAGAAGAAGAGTCCGCACAGAATTAAAATTGGTTTATATCCAGTTGGTTTTAAAAATTCTTTCAGTTTAGCTAAACTGCCTGTGTAACCTTTCCTCAGCATATCTTCTAATTTGGCTTGGTGTTCTTGTTGAAGATGGTGGAGCTGAAGCTGTGCTAATGATTCATTCTGAAAACAAAAAAAACATATGAGTTTCAGTAATAATATCATATCATCGAATCTATCACTTCTTAATCAAGACCTACGTTATGACTGATATTCTCTGCAATCAACATTTTTGAATAGATATCGGAATATATTTTCCTTTATTATACCCTGGAATCTCAGAAAACTGCGGCCAGGTCAATACACCGTGTATATGTGAACAACTCATAAGCGCTCTAAAATTTGAAGATCTATATGTTTCTTAAGATTCATAATCATAATTAATATTTTACCCGTCTTGACCATACAGCTTAAATGTTTAAAAGACCAAACATCAAATTAAAGGAACAACAATAAGTTTTTTAGTCAGATCTGAATAAATTCCTTAAATCAATTATGTTAGATGCAAAATGCAGAAATTGTGCTTAATTTGATACCTTATGTCTAACTGGTTACTTGTAACAATAACTGTAATATCTGTACTCTACAACCGTGAAGTTGTTGTGTTTGTACAGTTCATAGAAACAGGAGGTAATAATATATTTTATAGAAATGAGCAAAAACTTAACACTACACAATAACTAAGTACTTATAATAATACGAAATAATGGCACATTTACAGTTGTCGGGTAGCTTAAGCCCTGCATTGTTTACTATCAATTTATTTATAAAACTACTAATCGGTTTCAGATTTAAAAACAGAATTTGCTCGGTATCGACTTCAAAAGCATATTGATTAGGTAGGTAATTAATTAGTACATAATAAGCATGTGTTATGTCTGCCTTTATTACTTTATGTCTAGGTGTATAACAACGGTAAATTTTGGATCATTTCGTATAACTATTTTGTGTACAAGTACTTAACAGATACCTACCTATATAACTAGTTATTGTGTAGGCTTATGTTTTTGTTAAATTAATAATCCATTTTGAAGGCAATTAATTTTTAAAAATATATTTTCATGTTTCTAGAAATAATTACATATCATGAATTCAAACATATATCCCACGGAATTTTCGAAATTTGTGAAGAACAAGTATATGACGATTTTTTGACATTTTCTAAAAAAACGTTGTCTTTTACAGAAAAAATATATGTAGCCACATCGTAACTACCTTAAAAGAGTACAGTTAAAAGAACTATTCAAATAGGTAAGACATTTTGGTGAAATCGATCAGAATACCTACATAAAATAATAAAAGTATGCCTTCAATATGAATTTTTATCTCCCTGAGGGTAGAATT
Organism: Octodonta nipae; assembly: GCA_034190945.1. Lineage (NCBI taxonomy): Eukaryota > Metazoa > Arthropoda > Insecta > Coleoptera > Chrysomelidae > Octodonta > Octodonta nipae. Next base: position 37,160,951 of record CM067217.1, on the reverse strand, counting down.
TCTTTCAAATTTAAATTGAACTAATCCCTTTAGATTATTTATGAAAAAATATACATTAAAATTGAAAACTTACTCCACTTTGGAAATCGGTTAAAAATACACTTTTACATATCCACATCAATGCAAGGAATTAATAATTTAAAAATTAAGTACTTACTCTGTTTTCTGGCTGAGGTTGATACTTGTTAATCCATTCAAGAGACTTAAGTGCTTGTTCAATACGACCTTTAGACACAAGCCAAGCAGGACTTTCAGGGATCAGAACTGTCAGTCCTAAAGCGACAACAACGTACACGTTTGCAGTCCAAGCAACGAGTCTCCAATGGAAAAACCAACCTTTCAAGAAACACACAACCATACCTAAAAAACAAAGTTAAATTATTATCACTGGCACAGATGATAGCTCGTTTAATAATAGCTCTGGCAAAAGTCACATCATTAATATCTTATATTTTGTAATAATTTCGAAATGATTGGTGACAAAATCCTTCATATTATGTGGGTTCGTTGGGATTTTCTGTTCTTACCGGTGTGAATAAGAACAGAAAATTATTCCATAGTGCAGTGACTCCGGAATAAACGCTGAAAAGTCTACTCAGCGGATAAGAATATTCTTAATCGAATCCAGGAAGAAAAATTGATCATATTGCGAATATTTATTTTTCGAGAAAATGCCGACTTTCTGTAAAGAACTGCGAGTAACTTTAAGACACCTTGTCCCCGTTACAAATATTTATGTATACCAATTCCAATGAATCGGCAATCTCCTCACCAAACATGTGGAAATTATATCGTATATAAAGTGTCAGTCAACAGTTTCCTCCCACCTTATACTTTCGAACGCTTATACTTATACTAATGAAATTTGGAACGTGAAAACAAAAAGTTGTAAATTTCTCTTCTAGTGGTAACAGATGACGTAACAGTAACAGATTACGTCTCAGGGCTACAGTGGCCAAGAATTTTAAATAGGACTTTATAACAACTGATAGATCATTAGACAGGTATTGACCATACCTACTCAACCATATATAATTTTAATATTGTTTCACAAGAGGTTTAACATGATCAAAATAGTACCTTCTCAAGCCAACAAAGTAGAAGCTGCGCTAATAATTGGTGAATGTAGCAAGAATCTCCATGAAGTAGAACGTTTATTTAACGAGAGAGAGAGCTTCTTCAGGAGTTTGAAGCAACATGTGTTAATAATAATATTTGTGAAGTACAGTGAAGTACAGTACATATGGTGTTGACAAAAAATAAATTTCATCCACACAAAGTAAGAATGCTTTCAGAACCTGAAAGAGGACTGGAATTGAGTAAAATTATGACAAATAAATTTAAAACCAACACTACACCAAAAATCATTTGTTTTAGTGAAGAAAGTACTTTTTTCCTAAATGCAAATGTGAACACACAAAATATACAGTATTGATGTGACACAAATCCGCACATCTTTCGTGAAAAACACACTCAACTTCCAGAAAAAGAGAATGTTTGGGCAGGTAGTTAGGACACCACATAGTTGGACCTGTTTTCCTCAATAAAAACTTAACTTGTGAGATGTATCTGGGGACGTTTTAAAATGCAATCGAGTCACTAAATCTTGAAATTGTTGAGGGTAATAATTTGGAAATAATATTCCAACAAGATGGTGCTCCTGTGCATTATTATGGTGCAGTGAGACGTACCCTGAATAAAGAATATCGAGATAGATGGATTAGACGTCGAGTTCCCATAGAATGGCCAGCTCGGTCACCGAACCTTACACTTCTTTACATTTGTTAGATGGGGGTACCCGAAATCCAAGGTTTAGGTTACGGGACCTGGCAATATTAAGTTTTTAAAACAAGGAATTATTGAAAAATGCAGGGCAGTTTCAGCTGATGCATTCTAACGAGTTTCCTAATAGGATTCATTTATGTCAGCATTTAGACGGAGCACACTTTGAAAACTCGGTTTATTAAGTACAGTATAAATGTGAAATAATAATTTTAGTAGTTATTTAATTTATCCATAAAAACCCAAACTTAATATGGCTGAATACCTTTCAAATGAGTTATCACTTTCCTCAAGTTTTTCCTCGATTAAAATTTGTGGACAGAGTGGCGCTGTGACGTCATCTATTACCACTAGTAGAGAACCTTCCTGGATATTGCATTAATGTAAGTATAACCGTTTAAATGACACGAGATGGGGAAGGGACTTTTGACTGGCACTGTATATAATATAGTTTGGTGGTGACTACTTGACTGACAATACGACGAATCAAAGTAAGAACTTGAAATTGAGAATAATAGGGCTTTGGAACCTTTCGTCTGGAAGAAAATAAGATTTTTTATGAATATTCTATGTTAGTTGTTTTGAAAATGAAAACTGGTACATTCAGATGCGGGCAAGTGGGCTCAAATATACTGAATTTAAAATAGTAACCGCAGGAACCATAAGGCCAAGAGCTCGTAGAAGAATAATATATAAAGGCTTTAAATGTCAAATCTACTGCTTTATAAGCCTATAACACATTATGTGTTTAAGCACTTTCTGGGAAATAACATATATCCTTTAGAAAACATACTATAACACTTTATATGGCCAAAACTCTCTATTTAGGTAAATTTACTATGAGATCGCCCCTGTGACGTATAAGATCGCCAAAGGGAAGCTCTTATCTGGTCACGGCTAGTGGCGAAAGGCTTTTATCTCGGAACTTAAAGTAGCAAAGACCTCGGAATTGTAAAGAAAGCAAAAGAAAAATATACGAAAATTAAAAATGTGACCTAGACTCAGTAATAAGCCAAAAAAAACCGCCGAAAATGTAAAAAAATGCACAAATTATTTATAGTCCGAGAACTGGACGTATGCAATCCTATGAATAAGATACATGGATGAATATGTGTGAGTCAAAAACACTACTACAGACCTAAAGGGAACCTTCAACGAAATTGGCAAATTTTGCCCTCATGAAAAAATATGCGCTACATCAATAAACTGTAGGTATACCACCATAGAGGTTTAAATATATATACAATGAAAAATGATGCTGCCTTTATCCACTTTAATGATTGTTTTAAATCAAAAGCATTACTACCTCTGCATAGACATGTGTTTGTACTGTGAGTGAGAGTATCAAATTAACTGATAAATCAAAGTTAGTGGAAAATATTACTTACCCAGAGACGCAAATGTTGGCGTTAAAGAGATCAAAGAACCTCGCATATCTGCTCTTGCAATTTCCGTTATGTAAACAATAGCTGGACTTGTTCCCCATGCTACAAAATTGTAAAAATAGGAAATCTTTATTGTTCAATATACGTTTGGATAACTTGTTCTATTGTTTTTAAATTGGTTTGATTCAAGTTTCTAAATTTCATCCTTTAAATAATTATATAAGAATGTAATTTAAATTGCATCTCAATGGAATTAAACAACTCATACATATGTTGTACTCCAATAAGCTTATGATAATTTCAATTTCCTACGGAAGGAAAACCGAAATTTAAATTATATATATTCGGATATAAAATGAAATATATGTCAAACGGGTTTGACCCTACATGTATAGCAATCGCAATCCCTACGAACTAGAGTTCCTTTATCAGATATATTAGATATAAAGGGTTTATCGAAGTTTTCAGGCTCATAGTTTCTGCCCATGAACTCGCTGAAAATAAATCCCGGCTGTTCCTGTAAGAACAACTTTGCATCATACTGTAAAGTTTTTTGTCACTACTCCTTATCTTAAGATATCAATTGATAACGTTTGTTTGCTGTTAATTACTGTTGTCTTTCTGGAAGCTTTAGCTAGCTACTAATAATATGTCTGGTACTATTGTAAGCGACAATATGATTGATCAGTACTGGGCCATCCCATTATAGCTTTTAATTGTTGTTTTCAAAACAGATTCTAGTTTGTAGGTATTGTAGGTACAGTAAGGTACTCTTTCTGAATGTAATAGTTTTGAACTTCAGTGGTAATTCCTGGTGCAATACTTTTGCCAGTGGATCATGCCGTTATTTCTCATATAGCAAGCACCGGCAATATGGGATATTAATTCTGAAGTTTTGGCCCCTAACTTCATTTGTCGTTGTTCTTAGAACAATTTTTAAAGATGTATTTCAGATAATTCTTTGTTGAGATTACGTGAACTGGGTTCAGTTCAGTAAAAATTTTCCAGTTCAAGGAATATCTGACAACAATCACTTGTTCAACGGTTTCAGGCCTTTCTTTCCATATGATCAGTTTTTGAGCAATATACTTGTGGTGTAACTGCACTTCTTGCTCTGCCAATTACAGGGGTGTTGAGTCGTCAACCTGGCGTATGTAGGTCAGAAACTGAAGCAAGTTTCTGGAAATGAATACCTTGTGGGAAGCACAGCTGACGAAGGTGTCTCTGTTCAGAAACAATAAATTGCCCTGCGTCCAAAAAAATACGATTACGAAATGACAGTATTAGAATCTTTCAATTAAGTCAAAGAACAACAAAAAAAAATTGAAATTATATTCAGGCTGAACGGTGGTGTGCAATGACGTGAAATGGCTCCCGATTTGGAACTTCTATGTGCTTGTTCATAGATAAATGAAATACATAAATATTTTTTCGAAAAATCAATCATTTGTGGGAAGCGTCACTGACTAAGTTTTCCTTGTTCAAAAAGAAGAAATTGTCATGCGTGCAAATGCATCAAATCACGAAAAGGGAGTTTCAAAATATTTAACATAACGTTTTAAATTTCATTCGGACTGAATTAAAAAATTGTAACAGCAATTGCATGGAATGGCCTTGGGCTCAATTCAACAAATAACATAATAAGATATAGTTTAGAAATTAATAATATTAAATGAAGGAGAATAAACAAGTATAAAAATAATAATACAGGGTGAGTTTTTTTTTGATGATCAGTATGGGGAACTCGGAAACTAGCGAAGATAGAGCAATGGTTAAATTGGAAAAGATTTGCAGTTTTACTGGCCCAATTTAATGACACTTTCGGATTTTTGTAAGAAGTCATGGCTTAATAGATATTTTGGAAAAACGAAATTCTGTCGATTTAGTCAAATCCCTCTAGCTCATTTGTTTTTGATTTTATAAAAAAGTGTAAATATCAAAATTGAAGGGAATTGTATCCCAAATATGATTGTCACGTTCTCGTTTGCGTGACAGCTCTCGTTTTCGAGCTATAACAGAAACTTATCTTTTTTTGAATGGAAACCATAGTTGGCTATGGCCTCAAAAAATCGGATATTTTTAGAGCTTTTCAACGATATAATACTCGATATAGTTATTCATAAAAATAACGGAGTTATGGATGCTTTTCTCTCTTATTTTGACTTTTAACGTAGATAGCCATGAAATAGATTGATTTATTAATAACCATTCCAAAAAACATTGAATGATTTTTTTCTTAGGTATATCAGATATAACGAAAAAACTAAACAAGTAGGTACTTACTAAAAACTTAAGAAATTAAAGTACATATAATGGTTACAATTTATACTCTCTTCGAGGTGTCATTCCTTTGTACGTTACAATTTATGTTCGAAAAATCCACCATTGTTATTTAGAAAAAAATTCCATCTTTTTAAGATTGACATTACCGCTTTCCTCACAGACCGCCTATCAATTTCTTCAGTTGCTTGTAATACCGCCTCCCTTAGGTCACCAACTGTCCAATACTTTGTTTTGTATACTTTGTTTTTTAGCGCCACCCCATAAATAGAAGTCTATAACTGCCACATCGGGAGACCGGGGTGGCCATTCGCGTGGGCCATTTCTTCCTATCCAAGAGTTTGGATAGATATTATCTAAGTGTTGTCTTACTAAATAAGTTATGAGCAGGTTGGAACCACTCAATTTCTAAACTAGTTCTCAAATTCAAATTATGCAACATGTCTTGAAAAGTGTATTGCAAGAAATGCAAGTAGCACTCCCCAGTAAGTGATTCGTCATAGATAAAAGGCCTCAGAATAGTAGACACTATGATACCAGACCCAACATTAAAACCAAATTTTATCTGGGGTCGTCTTTGTTCTACATGGAAAGGGTTTTCTATAGCCCAGATATGCTCATTGTGGCTATTGAACATACCGCAGTTAGTAAATCTAGTTTCATCTCACCATAACACCTTTAATGGAAACTGTGGATTGTCAAGGCACATGTCTCTAAACCATGTACAAAACAAAATACGTAGATGTTTGAGAAACTTAAATTTTGTACGGGTGGAACTTGTGCGCTTTCAGTACCTCAACTACAGTTCGTTGAGATGTGCCAGCTTCTGCCGCAATCTCACGAGTTGATTGTAGATGGATTTTGATTTACCATTGCCAAAACATTTATTTGTGCTGCTTCGTTAATTTGATTACGTTCCTTTGGTGATTTAGTAAAAGATCCATATCTGCGTCAACTATCGTAAAGCCTCTTAAATGTACATAGAGCAGGTTGACGATGATTAAAATATCTATGAAAGTATTCCTCAGCTGCACGAACTGAATTTTTATGGAATATGATATAACATTCTACCATATTCAGTTTTTCTTCGTTAGAATATTCCATTTTATCACGAAAACTTGTCAACATCGACTGTCAGTTTAGCACTACTAATGGAATTACTCTCAAATGAGGAAACGTCAAAGTGAAAACAATCTTTGTCATGGCTACCTAGGTTAAAAGTGAAAATAAGAGAGAAAAGCATCTATAACTCCGTTATTTTTATGAATAACTATATCGAGTATTATATTGTTGAAAGGCTCTAAAAATGTCCGATTTTTTGAGGTCATAGCCAACTATGGTTTCTATTCAAAAAAAGATAAGTTTTTGACATATCTCGAAAACGAGAGCTGTCACGCAAACGAGGACATGACAATCATATTGGGGATACAATTCCCTTCAATTTTGATATTGACACTTTTTTTATAAAATCAAAAACAAAGGAGCTAGAGTGATTTGACTAAATTGACAGAATTTCGTTTTTTCAAAATATCTAGTCAGCCGTGACTTCTTACAAAAATCCGAAAGTGTCATTAAATTGGACCAGTAAAACTGTAAATCTTTCCCAATTTAACCATTGCTCTATCTCCGCTAGTTTCCGAGATCCCCATACTGATCATCAAAAAAAAACTCACCCTTTATAAAATTCAGGGTTAATGGTGCATTAGTGACAATTCCTATGATGGTCATGGAAGTAGCACAAACGACAATACAAGTTTCAATACCAGCCTCTCATAGTCTCTTCAGAACTTTGAAAACAGTTGCTAAATTATTATACTACATTTTTATAATGGACTGAAAAGTATAAAAGTATGTCTCCTAAACCCACATAGACTCTTTTGCGTACTAAGCCCGTCTAGATATATGCAAATACTTTAAAACCAAAAACGATAATTATAAGGAGCGTAGAAACTAATTATTGTTGACAAACAACACAAAACAATACATATTTACGTCAATTAACTGTTTCATGGGAGTGTTTTAGATTATACAACTATTTACGTAGTTATTAAAACTTACGAACACAAGTTTCCAGGACAATTTGTATGAGTTAAAGATATAGGGATGGATCTAGAGATGCAATAGGTGTGATCGCCCTCTCCAAGAAATTCAAGGTCACTGGGTTTCAAACAAAAAGAGAAACATCTTTCTTCACAGAACCAAGGGGAATCGACATCTACAGGTTTACCTTGGAAATAGAGTTTGTCCAAAACTCCTGAAAAGTTACATACCCCTACCAGGGTAAACTTAGTATAAGATACATGAAGTACGGCGTCGCCCTTTCCCCCCACCCTCCACGATCTGTAGGAATCTATCTAACGGTGTTAAAACGAATTATTTTTTACTGTGAAAAATAGGTGTGATAATTTTTTTTTAATCCAATTAAAAACAGCGTATATTTTAATAAACTACGTTTTAGGTAAAATTTAATTAAAAATAATATAGCAAGACAACCAAAAAAAAAAAGGATTTTTTTTAGATTTTGTACTATTTGTTTAATAAGTTTAATAACCTTTCCCTCCAAGCGCATATTGAAATTATCATTCCTGGTAAATTTGCGAGCCATTTACAAATTAGATCTAATGTTAATTTGGAAACAAACGTTTTTAATTGCTGGGTACTCATTACACTATTACAAAATTATTTCAGAGCTAGAGTGAAAATTATGATACTTCAAATTTTCCTTGAAAATATGAAACACACATTTAATTAAATAATTTAAATATGTTTAAATCCCTGTATTATTTGTGACTTCTACTTACTTGATCCAAATCCTACCATAAGTCTTCCGACTATGATCATCGGAACATTTGTTGCCATTGCAATCAATATCCAACCTATTATTGTGGGAATGGCTGCAAGTTTTAACATGTTGAGCCTTCCGATGGCATCCATGATGAAACCTCCAAGTATGGCACTGATAGGTGTGATGATAACTATAACACTTGCTGTAATAAATAAAATATTAATGATTTCAATCAGTAAATATTGGAACGGTAAAAATATTTTTCGTGATATGTGCCTTGTATTTATGGAACCTAAATCGTGTCCAGAGGCCGCTACGATTGCAAATGTTTGAGAGAGTATCAGAGAGCTTTCAAATAACAACCGTTCTAAACCAGAGTATAAATTTTGACAATGAAATATAGATAATTATATTTTTTAGGCGCGTTCACCATGTATACGTCTTGCCAATTGTATGTCCTTCGGCATGTTGGTTTCTCATGGATAGCACACAAATTGATATCTTCGAAATGTCCAACCAGATAAGCTTCGCTAGTTTCTTGCAAAGCCATTACTGCTGAGCTCTAAAATCTTAAATCGGTACTTTTTTGGTAGCGACGAATTTCACGTAGTGCTACTGTGCCGGGTCTATAACGATGTTTTTTACACCGCCTGTAGCGAGTGCACTTTTACGTTCTGCCTTTGTTGCTAATTGTTTCCCCAGTCGATACTCGAGCGGTTGGCTTGGTACAGGCCATTTCGATATGATAACGAAATTAATGTAAAGTATACGGCAGCACCACGACGACTATATTGGCAGATATTGGCGTTTTCAGTTTTTCAGTATTGGCGAACTAAAAAAATTGCAAGTATTTCTTGCATTAATGGATAGAGAAACCTTCGAGTTTCTTGAAATTATAGCTTCTTCTGTGTCATCTTTCCAGCTTCTTTTTGGTCTCTCTTCCTCCTTATCGGCAGTATCCATTCCAATATTTCCGCAACTTACTTTCATTTCTGTCTGTAGGATGTCGTTCTTGACTATCCAATCCTCAGAAAATGTATCTCTGTTGCCAACATATTTTTAAGGCTAGGTACGTCCCAAATTTCTAAGTCTTCAAAAGTGACGCATTGTTATGTTCTTTTTAATTTTTTGTCCCACAACCCAGAAATTAATGTACGTGTAACAATTCATATCTCATTTAACTGCTCTCTTATTTCGCCTTTACTATTTCCAAGTTTTATGAATCACATTTTCTCTATCTCTCTTATATCTTCATTTGTCTATCCTGCTAAGGATCTGTCCAAATATATTTTCGAGAGGGTAAATGAAAAACAACAGCCCCCTCTCAAACCTTTTGTTATTTCGAATGTAGTTGTTAATGGGTTCCCAACTTTCATTGTAGGGTTATTTTGTTCATACTGCAATTTAATGGATTTTATTGTGTTAATATTCAAATTTTTTCATTGTTTTCCATAATTGGTAACCTTGAACACCTATCGTATGCTTTTCTACATCTACGTGTGTTTTTGTTACGTTGAACTCTTTTTTTCTGTTGAAACGTTGATGGTGATTGTGTTATATAACCACGGTTTTAATATTATTCCAATACTAGGAATAAAAAACTTTCTATAGCTTTTCGGATTCTATGTTGACTCCTTCTTGTAAATTAGTGAGATATGGGATGTTCGCCACTCCCTTGGCACTTCTAATAAAATTCTGGGCATTTCTGTAAATTTTGGTTGGCTGTTTTGAATTAGCTTTAGATTTATCCCTCCTGTATTTTATTGCCTTCTCTACGTCTATAGGATCTTTGCTTAGATTAAATTTTCCTTGTCTCCTTGAAGTGGTGTACCAACTTTGTATTTGATATGTTGTTCCGGTGTGTTCATGTTTTGTTTGTACTTTTGTTGTTTTTTATTTTCTTTCGGGCATACGAACAAAATAGAATATTCACTATATCGTGAAAATATATTAAACGTTCTTGAATTTTCATTAATAACCAGAAATGAACTGAGTTAACCTGGGTGAAATCGTAAAAGGTCGACATAATAAATTAACAATTTATTCGGCTTTTATAAGACGTACGTGCCTTATGGCAAGTTAAAGTTAAATATTGAAACTTACCTATCCAAGAACATTCTGCTTTTGTCGCTATTATCTCCCCTGTATCAGTCTCATTTGTCGTAATGTTTCGGGTTAGATCGGGAATTATGATGGCGGAAAAAGCTAAAGATAATCCTATTACTAAGTGAAATCCGGCGGCGATTACTGCTGCCATTATCTATAATATTTAAAAAATATTATTATTGGTAAAATAACTGTTCCAACAGCTGGGTACCAATAATTTCACATGTAACTGTAAAAAGAAAATATTCTTTTGCCTACTCTATATTTCAATTATATCAGTACCTAAGAAGCTCTTGATAAAATCGGATAAACTACACAGATTTAACTGTAGAAATAAAAAATGTATGAACACAATATTTTTTTTGAGCCCAGAGAATCCGTATACCCATACCCTAACTAAGAAAGTGACAGGAGTAGTTGACATGTACAGGTTGTTGATAATTATTTCAAATTCAGTTTTACAAGAAAAATTGTGCACATAAGGAAATGTTTATAAAATATGAAGATTAGTTTCAAGTTCCATTATTAACATAGAAATTAGTGGATCAACCATCGAAAATGCAATAAACAAAATGTGTTGAGAAATTTATATTCAACCCATATTAGTACAATGTAAAACTATCGACATGCACAAAAAGGATGTTTGGAATGTATTGATTTATATTAGACATTTTACCACGACATACTTACGCTATATCGTAATAATCTAAATTAAGCAGTATTGTTAATTATTTTTGTGACTAGTGACAAATAGGATTCTGATAAAACTGTTCTAACCAAATTGTAACAAGAATGTGAAAACATGATTTTATTCATCCCTTTCAAGAAGACAGGGTTAAAGTTATAGTAAGGTAGACTGAAGAAAACGTAAAAGTAACACGTTTATTAGGAAACAAAAAATGTATCATAATGGAAATCGAAATATATTACTTATTCAATTTAAAAATACTAATTCAAAAAGTTGATCATTACAAAGAAATACTTTCAAATAAACATCTAAACAAAATAATATCCACTAGTCAACATTAAAAAAATATTTCTTTTTAAGATTTCTTACAAAAAAATCAAAATGTCTTAATTTAAATTCGTTGTCAAAAGACTAAAGAATTATTAAAATACAAATTTGAGATAGAAAGTTAATCGTTTTGTTGGAGGTATTTGTAAATATATAAAGGTTCTTTCGGCTTCTATGAAAACTCAAAAACCTTTATTGTTTGTAAACTACAAAAACAAACTTTAAGAGAAAAAATGTTTTATGAACATGTATGTGATAAATCTTAAATCAACTACAAATAAAATACTTTTTTTACTTACTTGTGGTAAAAGTGTTTTTAAGGTCCTTCCTTCATAGTGACTTAACGATCTACAACTAACTATTATTTCGTTGAATTTTTCATCCTGTTTCTTTTCTTCGAGGATTGCTTTTTCATTTTCAGCAATACTAAAAGCAAAATTTTAACTTAAGTACATAACTAACACTTTTTATATTTATATCATAACATAGTATTTGTTCTGGTACGTTAAATCGTCAATTATGGGCTGGGGGTTTAAATTTTAGAATATTGGGTTTCAAGATTCAATTTTAACCAAATAATCATCTTTTTCATGAGAATAAATTTTATATTTATACATTTTTATATATCCTGGATATATATGAATACAAATACAGATTTTGCAGTGCCAATCAGTCCACCACCAATCAAAAAAAATATCCCCCCCCCAAAATATTGTCCAACCCACCACGAAAAAATTTTCTGGCTACGGCCTTGTAAACTATCAATAGCAAATAGCCGTGGCACTCATTTATATTTGGTACAAGGTAAGAAACATGAAATTTTAAATACATTTCAAGTCAATATTATATTAAACAATGTCAAAGCTTATATGAAAAAATTGATAGTATTTCCAAGATAATCTCGTGAGCAACATGAAACAGAAAACAAAGATGTCTTCATTAAATTAACAATTGCAGCAGCCACCTGCACTAGCTTACCTTTCTGCTAACTTTTAATTTTTTCAGATATTATAAATACATCCAACATGTAAGCTTGGTCACGGTCACTACTCGTTTTGAAACAAGTCACTCACCAAGGATTTTTAATCTTCAATTCTTTCATTGTTTAAAGTTTCAGTTTAAATAAATACAATTTTTTAATGTTCGGTTATGACCTAACACATATCATGAAAAGCGATGAACAAAAAAAATGGAAAAAAGACTTGCAAATATGGTCTTTGTTCTCTGGTCCTGTACAAACCTATTTTGTAAATTTTAATCCATTGTTGGATGAAAACTATTAGCTTAACAGTTTTTGTGTAATCTCTACATAAAAAAGTGGTCAAATTCACCCTAATGGAAATGTAAAAAACACAGTTTTGCACCATAGAACCAAACCTTTATTTAAAACACTCAACGCCCTTTCAAAAACTCTAAGTTGTCACCTTCATGGAGTAAACCAAATACACCCTATTAACCTGAGTGACCCGATTTAAATTTATAAAATAATACCGTTGAAAAAGTGGCATGAAATTATTTCGTTTTTGACAGATTTTAAGTATGATTTAATTCCAATCTATTTTAAATTAGTTTCAGCGTAGATTCCGAATAGCTGATGAGGTCCTCTTTGCGGAAATTAATATAGCGAAACCGACAACTCTTCAACAAAATGGCAAAACGATTGAAGATGTCCATAGCCGATCAAAAAAATAAATGCATAACACTATAGCGAAAGAGCCACGTGAAAATAAGCTGTAAGTTAACCAGAAGCAAGATTCAGTGATTTGAAAATGATGTAATCCAACAATCCTAAATAGTTATAATAAAAACATAGTGTCCTAAAGATAGTGTGGGGAGATTCAACCATCTCAATATAAACACAAAGAAAAGAATTTATAATATCGATCATGGTTTACAAGGCTAAGACTAGACCTAAAATATTTTAAACAAAACGGATATTTTAGAAATAGTAGAAATGAAGATATTTTGCAGAATTACCTGCAGAATCATTAGACAATAGGTATAAAGGCGAAGAAAGAGATAAGCCTTTTATGGGCGAATTATTCCAATGAAATATTGATTTTTAAAAACACGGTTTTAATTGTATAGCAACAGTCGGCTGAAATTCACACGATTCAATTTTGTGTACTAATTACGTAGTTATCAATGTGTAGGCAGTTTATTGTTAAATTTTTATTGATGAAAATATCTATATTAATTGGTCTAACAACAGGGTTCTCGAATAAATTCTGTATGTCATTATTTACATTACTAGGCAAAGTTGGTACTAAAGGATTAAATTAAATAGAGATTTAATTTACCCTTAAAATCTAATCACCAGCAGTAATATAATTACTGCACTATAAATTATTCAAAAAGTAATTTTAAAATATTGTAGTTTGATGCTCATGCAAAAAAAAATGTTTTTTGAGTGGTACATGTCATTTTTCCTATTGCTTCTTCACGTGGATAGTAAATATTCGTATGTAATATCAGCTACAAAGTCAACCAAACATTGATTAATATTGTTGCCAGTATGTGCCGCTTTGAACACTATTTGACAGGATTAACAGATTTAAATGAACATGCGAGAATGGTATAATAGTCAGAATAGGGCCATATTTTATGCGAATGTTCATTGTCATCAAGTTAGTATTGATTATTAACATGCATGTTTCATTTTTATTCGTTATTTATAACGATAGCTCGTGATATACACGACTATTTTATGATACTAACATGTGTACCTGCTGTTAAAGGGTCTATGAAGCAATATAAATATTTTTTTCAATAGAACTGAAATCCTCAAAGATTATCTTTCAAACAAAAAATCAGGGACCTGCACAAGTTTTAGAGTTTTCACAGCTCCAAACTAGCTGGGCCTGTCCATTAAGTTTTGGATATCCTGAAAGATCAGAAGTCTCACCCAGAAACAAATTATCTTACAATCTGAGGTGGAAAATCTGATACGATATGCTCCCATGCTACTAGCGGAAATGATTACACCAGATGTACTTAACAATGTTTCGAGATGAATATTTAGACGATATTAAGTTATTTTTTTGAGGTCGGTGTTTGTTTTTTTAATGTATTTATGTTACAATTTTAAGTGATGTACTGGCTTAATTGGATGCAATTTTCATATATATATATATATATATATATATATATATATATATATATATATATGTTTTTAAGTTTTCGCGGGTACTAAATGTGTTAGGTGGTTTCCAGGAATTCATCCGAGTAGTTGATAACTGATCCCTGCCGGGATCGATGGTAAAATGACGTTTCGGCAGAGTCACATCTGCCCTCTTCAGGTCACGAGATTCCATGTGCAGACTGTCATAAAACCTATGTGTGGCAAACTAACAGAAGAATTCAAGCAAGACGTGATGAACATCAGAACGCTATAAGAAAGCAGGAAAAAACAACATCCATTGCGGAACACGCCACCACGACGTCACACCGAACACACCGAATAGATTTTGAGAACACCAGAGTACTGGCAAATATATAACACCCGAAATCAAGACTCGTAAGAGAGGCAATTGAATTAGCGAAGAGGCCTTACAGTCTAAACACACGCAATGAAATCCAGAACTTATCGAATTGTTGGAAAATTCTATCAAACACCGTACCGGTCCGGATCCGTCCTATAACAACTCAACCGGATATAACCAATCAGCAAGCGGGATTCACGGTGCCAACCGATAGGCGTCGAGCCGCAACTATATTACAGCGCGCACTCCTGAAAATGTTAGTATTTGAGTAACTAGAAGCGAAAGCAGAAGGCTACGAGAATTATGCGAACCGACCTGAAGAGGGCAGATGTGACTCTGCCGAAACGTCGTCATTTTACCATCGATCCCGGCAGGGATCAGTTATCAACTACGCGGACGCCGACCCTGTTTCATTTCAGTACGACAACAAACGCTTGGAGATAAAAAATGGTTCTCAAAAAGACTCGGCACCTGTAGGAGTGATGATGATTTTTACGAAAATTTTCTATGCTAGTTTTATAAAGGAAGGAGGCCACGATCGCGAATCAGTTGATGGAGTGAAGAGCTTATATGAAAGATTGTTATTGTGATATTTGAATCAGCTGTTGTATATTCGATAAAAGTTTCTAGAAAAGTGAAAGTGAATATTAGTTTTATAATTTTAAATTGAATCCCGGACTTTACAACAATATATTGCCAAATTTAAGGTACTTCACGTTAAGTAAAATCCGTCATTTATTGTTGAATAGAATAACTTGTTTTCTAAATAATTATATTAATTAAGAAAGTTTTGATTCCAGCTTAGGCTGTATTGTAGACTATTTGAGACTATTTATTTACGTCAGTTAATTAGATTCATTTAATAGTTGTTCCTCTGCAAAATTTTGTACCTAATTATGATTTTTTTCCATTAACATTCTTTAGTGATATAGCATAATTGAATGCAGTTTGCAATTCTAAGGAACATTGTTTGATAACAATTTGAGTTATTATAAAAAATAAACGTATTTCTCTTTTAAGCAACATTGATATTTCTTGTCAAAC
This sequence comes from Octodonta nipae, assembly GCA_034190945.1. Classification (NCBI taxonomy): domain Eukaryota; kingdom Metazoa; phylum Arthropoda; class Insecta; order Coleoptera; family Chrysomelidae; genus Octodonta; species Octodonta nipae. The sequence goes on along the minus strand of CM067217.1, from coordinate 37,145,072 downwards.
CTAGTATTACAGTTGAAAAGGTGACATGGATACTGATTAGCCATTTTCAGTGATATGACATAATTAGATGCACTTATTAATTATAATTACTTCTGTTTGATAACAATTTTATAAATTGTCAAAAAAAAGTTTTTTCATTTTTAAGCAAAATTAATAGTTGCTGATGGATACAGAATACATTTTGGACCATGCAAATTTGTTTATGAAGAATGCCATATGCCCTTGTTTCTAAACAAATTGAGAATTAGAGATCAAAACGAACGATTGTTAGATTGTCAACGTGAGAGAGTTTGATACGGTTAATGGACTGGATATTTTAAGAGCAAGTTGGAAACTGGAGTCTAGAACTATATTTATTTCCGAGAAGATGGCTTTACACCTGGTGAAACAAGTGGAAAGGTATTATGTATTTATTGCCGAAATGGAGTATTTATTTCTAGGAAATTTGTTGCAAGATAAGTGATAAGAGTAGTCTAAGCTCGAAAACCAATTTAGAGGTTGTAAGAAAACGTTGAAGCTATTATTCGGGAATTGGGCTAGACATCTTAGAAAATATTATTTAGCGTTATTTAAATTTTACCACATTTCTTTAGATAATTAAACGCGAATTGAATAGAGACATTTACAACTTTTGTGAAAAGAAGCCACTAGAGATACCCAAATCGGATGTTCTGCAAATGCTGTGCTGTTACTCGGTGATTACTTAGGAAGTTTAAAACTCAATAGTGGCTCATTTAAATTCATATCAACCATAAGTTTGAAATAGATAAATAACGTATGCGAGATTCGCTCTTTGGATAGTGTCGCAACTGGTGATGATTTTTTCTAGAAACCATATATCGTCTTGCATTAAAAAGCCTGTAAAGTTTCGAACTGCTAGTTCCATTTTATCATTTATTTTCCGATAGAAAATTCAATAGCTTCTCAAATCTACTTGGATTTTTCAGTTTCTCAAAAATTACAACATTTTTATTTTTATCAATATTTTTTATATCAATCCATGTTCAATTCATCGAATATTTTAAGATTGTAGGTGGTTGATTAGGATTCAGTTCACTATATATTGGAATTGTCATTTAATAGATGATCGTTAATGATGATTCTGTATGTTCAGTGATATAAAATGCATTTGATGCGGGTTGATGTCTGTTACTATGCTATAAAATACCGCTTTCATTACTTAATGTGAGATATTTATTGTTTATTGTTAAGTAGACGTTATTAGATGTTTTATTGCAATCGACCACATGGAAAATTGATGTTATATTGTTTTGTCCTTGATTGTTGGATCTTTGATAATTGCGTATGTGCTGTGACGGTCCCTTACATGTTTCAATCAACTGAAATTAAATTTATTTTGAGGTAATATTTATGTGTATAGCCTAATTTTAATGAGTAGTGTAATATTTTTATGTATATGTAATTTCTCAAAATTTTTGGAAACTGGGAACAAAATTATAAAAATGACCTACCGATAGTGAAAATTGGATTATGCAACTTACGGGTGTATGAAAGGAAGCAAATTTTCAATTTCTGGTCATGATGGGTGAGATTTTGGGGCTCCACTGATATATAAATCGAAAGCAAGACATGTCGTCACGAATAACTTGAGATTTTTTTTTGTTTCACAGATATGATGATCTATGGGGAAACTTTGGGGATCTGTTAATTTACGAATTAACAAAAAAGCGATAAAATACGCTTGCAAGATCACATCATCATTAATATGCGACTATGATAGGTTAATGAATGCTTAACCTACATTACTGCTGTTTCTCGGAAAATGCTACCAATAATTTATGTCCTTGCGCAATAAATTCGCAAAAAATTAGGAAATTAGATTAATAGACATTCAAAATTAAAATACCTTAAATCACCTACGAAATTTTTAAATATAAAAAATGAATAAATGCTTCCTCGAGTCATTTTATAACGAAAAGTTCCTATGATCATATTTCTGAAAACGTTTCGTTATCGTTGTACAAGGTGTTGAAATCTTCAGATTTTTTCAGTTTTTTTTTCTTCTGACCACTAAAGTTTTCGATATGTTTAGTTCAATTTTGGAGCATTAATGTATCTGAAGACGCGAGATGTAGAGACCGACATCTAGGATTTTCGGGGAAACTAGCACATAGAGGTTCCGAATCTGGAGCCGTTCCATGTAATTGCTGTTACCCGTAATTCCTAGGCTAGAATGTCACCATGAAATTTTCAGGTTACCTTCACCTGTCAGAGATACTCTCTTCGAGGTGTCATTCTTTTGCGGATGATGACATTCTAAATAATTTTCCCTTAATCTACATAACCTAAGGTTCAATTTAAAAAAAAAGTTGTTTCGATATCTCTATTTGTTCTCAATATATTAGGTTGACGTTAAAAAAATGCCATTTAACCCATAGTGCGCCCTATTACACGATCGGTAGTTAGTAAAATAGAAAAAATGTTTCTAGAATTTGGCCACGTAAGAGACAAGTACAAAACCAAACATATTCCAGTAGATAGACAATTAAATGTTTTACTCGATTTACAAGAAAATCCTCACAAATCCACTAGACAAATAGCCCCAGAACAATCAATAAGTAAATATTCTGTTCTAAAATGCTTGCATAGAAATAAATGGCACCCATACAAAGTTCATTTAGTTCAGGACCTTATTGAAGATGATATGGACAAGAGAATAGAATTTTGAATTTGAAATAATGATGGATAGACACAATGCCAACCCGCACTTTTCCGACGAGGCAACATTTTGTTTAAATGGTTCAGTAGACAGGCAAAATTTTCGATATTGGGCATCAGAAAAACCACATTGGATTATGGAAAGTCATACACAGTTTTCCAAGAAAGTTAACGGAATTGTGGGTACTTCATTTCTGGGTTCTTTTTTCTTGAGGGAAAACTTAACTCGGAAAAGTATTTAGAACTATTTAACAGAACTTTACCTGAATAGTGAAAACCCCAATATACTGGCAGTTTGGGTATGATTTCAACAGGAAATCACAGCAAATATTCGCGAGCAGTGCGAGATTATCTTGAGAATATTTTCCCAAATAGATGGGTCGGAAGGAGAGGTAATATCGAATGGGCAGCTAGGTCTCCAGATCTAAGCCCGTTAGATTTTTATCTTTGGGTTTACGTGAAATTGAAAGTCTACTTCAATAAGCCAGAAAATATCGAGGAGTTGAAGAATATAATTAGGGCTGAAATACACCAAATCCTACCACAAACGGAAAATGAAGTGTTACGAGAATTTGAAAACCGTCTTAGGTATTGTCAGGAAATTAATGGTCAACAATCTGAACAATTAATTAGATATGTTGATGTTTTTTTTCTTCATTTTTTTTAATAAATGTATTTTTTTAATAACTGTTAATTTTCGGTATAGGACATTGTACATAAAAAATACTTAGAATTCAATGCAGAATTCAAAAATACAATAAAAAACAAATGTTTCCATATTAAAAAATGAAGTTGATGGTCGGAATGTATTTCTGGTCCACCCTGTATAAATGAGTTTATCATCACAAAAACTGCAGTCCAAAAAAAAAAACGTTTTTCCAAAAAACCAGCACCTGAATTTTAAATGAATTTGTTCCAACCCATGCGTTCTTACTGTATACCCTATATACAGTGAGGACTTTTATTTTTATCAATATTTCAGCCAGTTAACATTTAGTATATACTTTTATGATGTACGATTATATAATTTTTATTTTATATTAATCCAGCTTCTTAATTCGTCGCATATTTTGAGATTGTAGGTAATTGATTAGGATTCAGTTTCTATGGCATCATTAACAATTTTTGAAACTAAACATCTGAAAATAATTTTTCCTTATTCGAAAAATCAAAAACTGCTGAATAGACACACGCTCCTCCTTTTTGAGGGGTAAATAAATAAATAAATAAAGCTTTATTGCCCAGCAGTAAAAAACTATTAACAGGACAATATTAAAGAATCCTTAAAAAAACAGAAAGCAAAATCTACTAAAAAATAACAAAAAACAATAAACAAAAATAAACAAATACTCGATAACTGCGATCTCAAAAATAAAGTTAAAAATTATAAACTAAATAAAGCGTTGGCCCTACTCAAAATAACAGACAAATGGATATCACATTCCCTACAAATGAGGTTGAAGTTTTGTGGTCATACAAAAAACAGGAGAGTTTATGCCTAAGTTAGTTTTGTAACGACTATGCCTAAAAACCACTGGATCTCTGAGAAAAACAGAAGGTACATTGAAATTAAGCTGTGATAACAAATTCACTGCGTCTATTTTATTATGCAGAAGCTTGTATAGAAAAGTGAGCGAACATATTATTCGCCTGAGCTCCAAAATTTCCACATTAAATCTATTACACATAAGTTGCTCATTAACTCCTCTATTGGGATAAACTCCATCAATTTTAAAACATAGATACTTAAGAAACTTTCGCTGTACACTTTCTAATGCTAACTTCTGATAATTGTAAAATGGTTTCCAGACGATCGAGGCATATTCTAGCCTGGAGCGTACGAAAGAATAATAAAGTACTTTCAGAGCATCTATACTATGAAACGATTTACAGTTTCTGACAATAAAGCCATACAATTTACTAGCTTCGGCAATTTTAAGGTTAATGTGTTCGTAAAAATTCAATCTAGTATCAAACCACACACCTAGATCCTTAATTAAAGTTGCGCGTGGAAGGCAATCATCTCTTATGATATAATTAAAATCTAAACAAGTTTTCTTTTTGGTAAAAGACAATATTTTGCACTTAGACACATTCAAATGTAGATTATTCTGCAAGCACCAGTCACTAACAACATTAAGATTCTCTTGTAGAAAATAGCAATCATCAATCACAACAAAGATTTTTAAATCGTCAGCATATAATAAATTGTTACACTTTAGCCTACTTGTTAAGTCATCAATGAAAAGAAGAAACAGCAGAGGTCCCAGATTGGACCCCTGAGGAACCCCTGATGTAGCAACGTATTGGTTTGATTTAAATCCATTATAGAAAACAGATTGGATTCTGTTGTCAAAATAAGAATTTAAAAAAGTAATGAGTTGACTACCGAATCCAAATTTAGCCAATTTACCAAGTAGAACACCGTGATCCAATTTATCAAAGGCCTTTGCAAAGTCGATGTAAATAACATCCACTTGACTTTTATTATCTAGGCATTCCGCAAAGTTCCGAGTTATAATAGTGAGATTGGTAACAGTTGATCTTTTCTTCAGAAATCCGTGCTGTGAATCAGAAATTTGATGACATATATAAGGATAAATGTGATCGTACAAAATCATCTCAAAAACCTTGGAAAAGTTCGACAATATAGATATTGGCCTATAGTTCCCGATAGCAAATTTGTCTCCGGATTTAAATACCGGACATATTTTAGCTGATCTCTAAGTAGAGGGAAACTTTAAGGATCTTAATGATAGGTTGTATACGATACTGAGAGGAACATCCATAACTCCAGCACAATCTTTAATAAGAAAAGACGGAACACCGTCATATCCAGATGTAAACTTATTTTTCAGCTTCTTCATAGACTGAAACACAGTTAGCTCGGAAATAGTTGGTAATTCCAAATTTACGTGCGTGATAATTGGGCCAACAGAGTTAATGATTAGACGGGACTGCCCAAATGCACTCTGAAAGAAATCAGCAAAAGCATTAACAATTTCCTGCGGATCCGTAAGAATCCCATTATTAAATGTGATGTTGCCAGGAATTCTGGATATACCCTTTTTATCACGTATAAACGACCAGAATTCTTTCGAGTCAAATCGTATCAAAGACTGGATATTACAATATATTCCTTATATGCTGTGGTAATTTGTCTTTTCTTTTTGGGGTAATTTCTTATGTAGAAATTAACCTGTTTTCCGAATTTTAATTTACTTTATACATTATGTAAAAAATGAATTATACCTTTACTTTAGGATCTCAGTGTACATAAAACGTCCTAACACAAAATATGTTGTTCAAAAAAGAATTCATGAAATCAGTAAACATCACCAACGTATATTGCCTTGCTATCATACGACAGCATTTGATCACTTGGCACAAGTGTACTTCGTGCAACTAGTAATCATATAAAAAATCACTGTGTATTTAACGAGATGTTATTTTTGGAAAAGTACATGATTTCGAAACACATGCTCAGGATTGTCTTTATCTCGTATAAGCCCAGCATTACCAACAAAAATGCAAAGTAAATATGATAAGAGACCTTTTGGAAATTGCCATATTAGAAATAGGTTACCAATTAATCTAATTTTTCAAAATTATACCAATCAACATAGTCGAACTTTGAAATGGCGGTCATTTCAAAGTTGGACTTCTCTCCAGTACACGACTTTACAAGGAATTAATTACTCAAGGGGCGGTAGATGTCATTTATCTCACTTATAATAAAACACTAACAAGGCCATGTCTGCACATGAAATATTTTTTTAAACATTTGGTGTTGGTGTAGATCCAATTTTTGGAATTTTTGTCAATCTGCCTGAACATGCACCATGCAATAACTAGTGTATGGATTTTGATAAAATTTGGTGTGGAAGTATCTCATTATCAGTGTTCAGATACAGGAGAAATTAAATCATTCGGGATAATTTTTAAATAAAACTGGAACTTTTCCTAAATATGTAAAAACTATACAATATCTATAGCAATATAGAAAAGGAAAAGTAGCATGGGAAGTGTTTGAATTTCAGTAATGGACCAAGGCTACTTTCTTTCAAAAGTGAACCCTGGGTGATTTCAAAATAATTGCATATAGGGCCAGGACGAAGAGGAGCGGATCAGATTTAGGCTCTGAAATTTTTGACACATTTGAAATAAGTAAATGTTATGTTATTCCCAAGAAAATCAGAAATACACACATTGTTTAATTATCGGACATATTACTGACAGATATTGTTAAGAAAGCCACTACACTTACTTTGAATCGTCTATATTTAAATAATTTGATTTTATCTCTAATTCAATCGAGGTTTCATTTTTTATGGATATCCATCACAAATGAATAATTATAATTTATCTAATATGTCACATCTGTCTAGAGTAAAATTATCCCAATTTTGGCGATCATCCATCCAGAGAGAGAGAGAGAGAGAGAGAGATTGAAAATTATTACTTACGCCGGAAATAGATTCACATTGTCTTTGTACGGAGTAATTCATGCAAACAGTTCTGTGTATAGAAACTCGTCGGTTTTGAAGGCAATGACACGGCAGATATTAAGAGCCGCTATCGCGAAGTTTAATTTTACTTTCTTTATGAATTGCAACTCTGATAAAAGTAAGAGATCCGCAGAATATGTTCAAATGTTCGTTTTGGTCATTTATCTATTTTAACATCATCCGATATACTAAATAATATTTTGCTAACTGTTCAGAAATCAATAATGATTTGTCTCCAGATGTGAATGAAAGTTAGATTAACCGTGCACAACTAAAGTACCAAGACCTTTATTTTTGAATGTATTGTAATGATTGCTACTAAAATGATACTGTTAGTCCCAGCAAGCCTTGCAGTCGAGACAGGTTTGTATTTAGCATATTTATTCTAGTTGTTCTCCGTAGCTCTGCAATGCGTTTTCTAGCTATTCCCGGTAGCTCCATAGTACCATTTTCAAGGTATTATCGGTAGCTTCGCAATAATATTTATAGTTTTCCGAATTATATTATTTTTTGCTGTTTTCGGTAGCTTTGCAGTGTTTTTTTCTAGCTTTTGCCGATTGCTTCAATATTTTTTTAGCGATATTTTCCGAATTGTCCAATAATCAGAGCAATTTTTTCCCTTTTTTGCCGAAAAACTTACTCCGATAATTAAAAACATTTGAAATATAAAAAAGCCAAATCGGTCTAGTCGCTTTCGACTCATTTTTAGGTAGAACCAGTTCGGTTTACTCCTTGATGATGACAACTTAGAGTTGTTGAAACGGCGTAGAGTGTTTAAAATAAAGGTTTGGTGTTACGGATCAAAACTGTGTTCTTACATTTGTGACACACCAAAGGTTCCCCAGCATTTCCATTAGAAATGAAGATTAATGTTTAATTAATTAAATTAATTTATTGCTCAAACTTTTAAATAAATCGTTAGCTAAATATTGAGGAACCTTATTTAGCTCTAATCAATTCTTCCATCATTGGACATTAGATACGCAACAAACACACAGCTAGTATATTCATTTTTCTATCCATTTTTTCTCTTCATAATTAAAAACTGAACAAAAAAGAATCAGCAGCAGCAGTCGTTCTGAATTGATGCGCCTATACCATAAACTTACTACTAATATATGTCCTATACGTACATTCGGCAATTTATTTATATAGATGGCTTATGCAAAATGTATAGTTTACAAGTTTTTCGGCAATAGTTCTACCCGATCTTAAAATGTACTGAAATGTAGTTAGTTACAAACATATTTGCTAAATATATTCATTCAACTGTTATATCACTAAAATTAAAAATAAAAAAATAGGTGAGAAATACTTACTGTAAACTGAAGCAGCTGACACTGAAACAAATAGATTTAAATTACTACACTATATTTTAATTGTAAAGGTATAATTGGTTGTAATTATATAACCTAATATTTCATTTCTAACAAAATATTTTAGATTATATAAACGGTATCTCTCGAGGAATTTGCAATATATTTCTGTCTACTTTCGATCCCAATCTATTTTATTTATGTAGTTGTTTCCTGAAGCATATTTGTAGCATATTTTTTTGAATGTTTAAGCACTTTCTGGGAAATAACACCGCGACACACGAAATTTCGGTATATTTACAAACATTTCTGAGTCTAGGTCAGACTCCGTTATCAATGGCAAAGAAACTATGAAAAAAGCTTCGAGCATGTACCTTCTGCAGATAGCCTGCAATGCACAAAATTGTGGCAGGCCTAGAAAGAGAGGGCAATAGAGATAGTAACAGGCTATTTCACTTGGTGAGTGGAAGCAGCCAATGAACAACATACTGATCCTATTTGATTGGTAGCAGCTCCCAACTCTATTGCCGCCTCTCTCTCTCTTTGGTCTTACCACGACATTTGTGCACCACACACTCTCTCCAGAAGTGCAAGCTCTAAGGTAAAAAGGCACAATTCTAAAATGTAAAATTAAAATGTTTGACAATATCTATTATTTGACTTATGACGTAACTAAGAGAATTCAATTTGATAATATACAGAGTAACACAGAAACTTCTAGAGATCATAAAGCTCACCATTTTTCTTTACTCAATTTCTTAACATAAACATCTATTAAACTTTGCCATTTTTCTCGATATCGTCCTCTCAGATCCACATCAGTCTGATAGTTCTATTTGTATCATCCGATCCATTTTTCTTTCTTATATCTGTAATATTGCTGGCGTAATTCCATCTTAGTGCCGCTATTACTTCGGCAACGGCATTTGTTTTGTTATCCAAAAGTTTTTTCTATCTTTAAGTGTTATGCCCAACAATTGGCTCTCAACTGCTTCTTTTGTTACCTCTAGTTTGTATATGGATTTTTCCGTCAAGGCGCGTCAACACTTTGCCGAGGTTTGTCAATTGGCAACGCTACTTGGCAATGTCGACACGATGTAGACACAACAAGCTAATAGGCCAGCCGTGTGCCATGAAGCCAATAAGAACGGAGAGTGGGGACGTGCCAATACTGGCTTATAATCACTTTTTTATTTTAAAAGCAAATGTGTACATAATTTTTGCAAATCATGTGTACATGTTTTAGATTAACTGAGTACTTCTAAAAAATATGTTCTTACTAATCAAAATTAACCACTTGAAAACACGAGTGGTTCATATTGCCTTGCATCTGTTATTAATTAAAATCAGTTACAGCTCGCAAGTCAGACAAAAAATTTACTGATTATTTAAATATTAGATTGTATTGATTAATAAATATGAATCTTCAAAAAAAATCTATTATTACTAAAATAGACATGGGAAAAGACATAATTACTTAAAAAATATCTCCAAAGTCCTTAGGATACATTAAGTATCCTCTAATATCTGCTGATGACACAACCCAGAAAAGCAACATTACTACCACTAACAAAATAACTAGTCAAGTAAAATACCGAAGTAATAATATAATAATAAAAATTGTTGTACGGAAGACTAAGGTAAACACAATTAATAGACAGACAATGTATCAAAACAAACGAACACGCCTGAAGATGGCGGTAAAATACTACCATATTTTTCATATTAGACTGCTATTCTACCTAAAAACTAAGGGTGGGGCCTCTAAAACAGAAATTATAAGAAGAAAGCTCCAAGTGCCAGAAAGTTCCACGCAGAGGTGAATGATAGGAATAATAACAATGCATTTAAAGAAAATAGAGTGGCAATCAATGTGATCTACATGTACCTCGAATAGTAAAAAAGGAATCTTAACAGATTAGAGTGGTACAGTAGAAAGGTTAGAAAACTACAATATCAAAACGTTAAACACAAGTTAATCAGAAAAGGAACGGTATATCCTAATAAATAATTACAAATTAAGCTATAAATGCTGACGATAATATTAAAACAGAATATTAATGACAAATACTTAACGTGAGTTATTATAGAAACAGTTTTCATATACCAAGATGGTAAAAACTATTTCGATATAAATGGACACATTAGTCATTAAGGAATAAGTTAGTAATAGTTTTTCAAACCCAAAAGATATCAAAAGACAAGACATTGTCGGATGAAAATGAGCTACGTTTTACTATTGTAATATTACATGTAGGAAAACACTATAAAAAATACAGAATAATGATATAACCCAAATAAATAAATTATATATATATATATATATATATATATATATATATATATATATAATAAATATTTTAAAATGATCACCAAAGAAAGTTAAAACTGTAATCCACCAAGACAATCGTTGTAGGCAGGTATATTATGCAGATATATTATGATATCTTAAGTTAATTAATACCTATCAGATATCTCACATTAACGTAAAAATGGAAAAAAACTACTAACCACACAGAATTTAATATCTCAGTTAAAAAAATGCACAATATATTTCCATTACGCAAAGTAACTAATTTAGAGACATACTTAACGAGAAGAACAAATTTAAAAAACTAATAAAATATTTTGCTATCGAAGCAGTTTCTAGAACTATTTAAAACAAAATAATGAGTATATTGAGAGTAAAACATGTAATATAATTGTGGAAAAACGAATTACTTTGTTTTATATCTCTAATTTATTTATTTACTTAATAGATTAACATAAAAAACCGTGACTATTTTTGACAATACTAGGTCATTTTTAAAGGGAAAGAAATTCATGAATGACGACAAAACAGTAGGTATGTGTTAAATTCTCGGAAGGATTACTTACATAAATATGACATTTTTGTGTACAAGAATATTAAAATAGAAACAAAGTGGTAACCTGATTAAGAAAATTTAAATATATCAATAAAATAAATAATGAAAGTAAATTATTTATATTCCATGAAATATATACAAATTTAATATTTTGTTAGAAAATCACTAGGAAATCATTTATATGAGGAAAAACTTGTACAAAATTGTTAACAAAATAAAATAAAAGACACTCACCCAATTGGATCCATTTTCAGCCTTTTTTCAACTTATCATTAGATTAATGTAACATCAATTCCTGAAATAAAAAATATTCTTAATAATATTGTGTGAACTTTGAACTAGAGTAATGAGCTAAAGAAAGTAAGGCCCTGATCAAAAAATTGCAATTTCACTTGACATGAATCTCTTGGCCTATCAGATTTTGAATTCTAATTGTTTTAAAATAAAATTGCAAATCACTTCTGTACTATCATTTCACGTTAAAACATTTAATTTCTATTATTATAATAAATTCTTCACTATATGAAAAGCGGAACGTACCGGTTTACAATACAATCTGTGCTAATTAATTATATCAATTTACGAGGACTTTATTCTTATCGAATCATATGATGATCATCTCAATTTCACTTCTAATCTTCAATGAGTTTTCGATATCGGGAAATGCGAAAAATGAAACAGCAAGAAAATCTGCGAGAATTTTATCTAGTCTACAATATACAGGGTGTAAACGGTTTGAGTGCAACTAATTTAAGGAATTCAGGTCAATATAAACCTAAAACCTTTAATAAGATATTTTTAAAATGTTTATAACTTTATTAAAAACTGAAAATGTTACGAATTTCCCAACCATTGCCATAGTTACCAACAAAAAGTTTTGGATTTAAAATGCTTGTGAAGGTTCATATATCAATGATAAACAGAATATGGCTTTCCTAACTACTTAAATAATGCGAAACCATTTTCTAATAATTAAAAATAATTCGCAGTACACTGCAACTTAACTGAAAAGATATTGTAACAAGGAATAGCTGGAAGGCTCCTTAACAATGAATAAGTCATAGAGGTAATACTTAATAAGTTAATAGTAAAAAACATTTTTTAAATCAAGCTTTTATTTAAATGCTCTAAATAGAAGAAAATAAACCTTGAATTGAATCAAACCTATCAATTTATTACAAAAATTACATGATATGAAATCTTACTCTCTTCTAGGTGTCAATCTTTTGTACGCAAGACAATATATGTAATATATATTGTTTCTGGTAGGGAACCTTCATCAGTTGCGCTTCTCACAATTGAATATCCTCTCGAACACTTCTTTATGTATTTGATACATTTCGTTAAATTTGAAAACGCGAGATGTATTCAATATCTCTGACAGGTGAAGTTAACCTGAAAATTTCATCGTGACACTCTAACCTTACGGGTAACAGCAATTATATGGAACGGCTCCAGATTCGGAACATCTATGTGCTAGTTTCCCCGAAAATCCTAGATGTTGGACTTTACATCTCGCGTTTTCAAATATAAAAGCTTGTTGCGAGATTTAGTTCTGTAGATGTATGTACTTATTTTATAAAATACGTACTTTTTTTCTTAGATTTACTTATGTCGAGATTAAGTTACATAATTATTGAATTCTTGTTTATATGCGCAAGTAAGTCTAATAATAGGCAGGTTGGAGACCAATCCTATTGATGCCCATCTAGCCATTTTACAGAAGTCATAGGGTGAAGCCAATCAAGGCGTACCTACTATTTTAAAATTCAGTTGTAATACTTGACCTGAAGAATTATACAATAATAATCCGCGACTCTAAAAACTCTTTGATAACAAAATTTCGGACCGATTGGACCTACTAAGTTTTTGAGCGCTATCGAACCGTTTAGTCAGGCAGTAATACACCATCTCCTCACAGTGCTGAACGCAGACGTGAGTTTATTCTTGTTCTTCTCAACACACCCTTTGAATTAATACCCATATTATAGCAGTGCGTAAAAAACAACTAGTCCACAGCCATAGATTTAGAGTAAAGTGATTTTATTTTTCGTATTCTTCCCAGCAAATCCTTTTATTTGATACCCATGTCCTGGAAGTCTACAAAAATTAACTAGTCCGCCATCTTGTGTCGTCCGACATATTGGATTTAGAATGACGTCGCTTAGCTAACATGCATTGTCATCCAAATTAAACGTGTATGAAAAATTCCATCTCAATCGGTTGAGAATAACTGACTTAAAACTCAGTTGCAAGATTTGACCCGAACAAACATACAAACATTGGAAGTTCAATAAACGCTTGAAAAATTAGGAATTACCTCTATGAATTCAAGTCTGTATTCGTTGTTTTTGCACTATTTGTCTTGTTGACATTCCATTGACTAGTTTGTAATTGTGCAATTTTCGTTAAGCGTTTAAAGTAAACAATGCTAGAGTTTTACAACTAATTTGTTAAATCGTAGAATTATTGTTGTTGAAAATAATAACTTTGGAGTTTATTTATTATGTAAGTACATGTGTTTAACCGAAAGATTTGAACTGAATAACTAATGTGTTTGTGAATAATTTAGCGGTTAAAATAGATCATTTTAAGTTAGTTTGTATTTCCATATTTCGAGACAATCTGTATACAGGCTTTTTATCCTTCAGTCCCTTAAAAAAATTTGGGAATTTTTCTTACAAAAATTAATAACTAAGAGCAAAACCTATTTCAGAAATATGTCACAAATACGGATACATAACATGTATTTTGCATATTCTTCGATTTTAAGGCCTATAGACCATAGCGGTATAAGATTTTTTTATTTGATTTAGTGTATACTATTTCCACCTAAAATATATGCAATCAAACTGTTTGCTCCTGTATATTCGCAACATGGGATAATGTCAAGCTGTACTCATACGAAAAACATCCTACAGAATTGTCATAAGTATAACTTTTAGATCGGTGTAAGATTAGAAGGTCTTCCTATTCACACAATCCCAAAATTCCGTTCCCTTATTTAAACCTTTAGTCACTAGATAAAAGGAAATGTAATGAAATAAAAATGTAATGTAATGTAAATGTAAGGTAATAATATAAATATAATGTAATATAAATGTAATGTTAAAGTAATATATTTGTAGTTTGTATATTACTTTATCCGTGAGTGAAAAAATCATACAGTAAAAGACATAGAGTCGCCGATCAACACCGTCCCACCTTAATTCCTTATTTCGGTGGAACTGCTGTGCATTTTGCTGAAATACAACAGGCGCCCTTGAGACAAAGACACATATAAAGTCAGGAACTTGTGCAAGAATATGCATTCAAACTTGTTTGAGAAGATGCAGTTCGAATGGTAGAGGGCTCTTACAAACATTAGTGCAACAGATCTACTGAGTAAACCAGGTCTCCCCAAACTATATAGTAAGTACCCGTTAGACGAATTGGTGACATACCACTCGCCAAAATAATCTTGGAATGTAATTGCCTGAAAAAAAGAAAATGGAACAAACCAACAACATGACCACAGGGGATTACCAAGGCAATGTCAGATAAAAATCTAGGCGATAATTTTTTACAGATGCAGAGCAGACGCGTATGTCGATTAGGGACCCAAATATATATAACAATATAAATGGTATTTAAAATAAAATTTATTTAAAAAACCAAATCAAAATTTTTAAATGTGAAGAGCACTTTTCTCATTGATTTTATTCATTTGTTGTAAACCCTTCAAAAGCTGGTATCGTATTTTTGTCCAAATTAATGAGATATATTAATCTTCTACAGTTACTTAAGTATGTAGCGGATATATAATAGTGTATGTAGTAGATTTTTTTTAAAATATTGTATTTCGAAACAGATGTCATTACTGAACATAACAAATCAGGGTAAATCCGATATTCAGATATTTATGTGCCGCTAATTTAAATATAATTTTTAAAAGATTATTATAAGTTAGAATATAAACAGTTAGTCGGTAATTATCCATAATGTCTCCCACCCTACCATCAAAACTTTATTTTACACTCAACGCGTTGTTAGCTTCCTGGAGAACACCATAACTGAAAATAAATTAATTCGAATATGAAACTCATTATGACGCAATAATTCTTCACGAGAATTTGATTGCGTATTTTTTATACGTCACATTCGCTTCGTATTAAATGAGAATATGTGTTGCCTTGAACAGTGATTAGGTACTCATTTTAAGACGATAAAATTTTAATCTGTTGATAATAAAAACATGTGTAAAAGTTCTCAGAGCGGTCAGATATTTTTATGAGTTAATTATTACAAGTTTTTTAAATATATCTAAATTATATTTAAAATTTATGCATTTTCTTTAACTTTGCAAAACATGGAAAAATTGTTGTATTCAAAAAATAATTAATCAAACAGATGTACTCAAAACTACCCTGTAAAATTTCACCATAAAGCAATATTTAAAAATAAATAAATAGAAAGGAAAAAATGACTACAGCTATACCTGAGCTCAATATTATATTTTAATAGGTTTCACATTTCAATTAAAAAAAAATTGGAATAAATGTATTTACGACTTAGTTGGAAAATTTCGGGTCGAAATTGCATCAATAAGGGTGTAGCCACAATGCAAGTAGTTTAAAAAATTTACTGATTATTTCTTTATTTTGTTTTAAAATATTTTTCTATGTTCATGCACAATTAAACAATGAAAACAGCACTACAAATTATACAATATATCTGAATTTTCAGAAAACTATAATACAAAAGTTAACAAATTAATAATCAATAAAATAAATTAGATACGCCTTACTATTGATTAGTCTATTTTGAAAATATATACATTCTAGGAAATGTTCGAAAAATATCTAATAAAGCACATCAAGACTGCCCCGAAAACTATAATCTCCACTGGCATTGCCTTGAAAGCGTGTAAGTGTTGATAAATCGCCTTTACGGGATAGTATCTACCAGATTCTACCATTCAATTAGATGCCACGAAGTTCTTTGCAAGCGGAATGCTCTTCTTCTATCTACGCTTACGCGTCTACTTTGTTGGGGTGACCTTGGTATTGTTCCACAGATTTTAGAACTGAAACGTGTTTTGCAGATCGCTTCATAACATAGAATAGAAAAAACACCGTTGTGTGGACATATCGATCAGAAACGAGGAGAATTGGCATGACATGAACTTGTACTATTGCAACACTTTCTTATCAATAATAAAATACAAGTGATCACTGGGATAAGGTCGAAAAATTACCTACAGCTCGATGTTAGCTATGACTATGAAACAAATAAGAGAAATTCGATCGCATTAACACAACTGTAACTCAGACCCCTGTTCACAACTTCCGGCGTACAGTAGTGCAAATATTAAAATACCAGTTAACGCTTCTCTACTAGCCAACTTTGCTATTTATTCTAAAATTCTCCAGATAGAGGACATAATTATTAGTATAGAATCGGAGATTCGTGACTTTTGGTCAGAACTTTCAGAAGTAACCCATAGAGAGCTTCCAGAACTTTACAACGAGCGAAACTACCTAGAAACAATATCAAAAACAGACATAGTATGTCTTAGGAAATTTCAGAAGAAACGAAGGCATTATAATCAGGGGGTGGTAACTCAGATAGGTAATGTTGGTCCAGCTGTCGGTGAACTGTAATGGTGTTTGATCGTAGCCCTCTTAACAAATTCTTCAAGAACTATTTTTGATAGTTAGCCCAAGTGACAGGTGACAGACACAATGTGATCTTTTTTATCGGCCAATCTCTTTCTATTTTTTCTAATTTGTGTTGGTATTTTGTATACAATTCCGTTCTTGGTGTATTTATACATAGTTAAAGTGAGTGAACAGGCATGTAGCAATACCAGGACATTTGAGGATGATCATTTGTATTAGGTACATTATGACGCAACCTGCAGTGGAGTCAGAGAAACAAGCACACAAGAGTAAGTCTTTTAGTAATTGTTGAATAAATCAACATTTTGATGTATTTGGTACTTTTTCCTCATATACCGACTTGTATTTCATTTATGGTTTCATTTAAGGTTATGAGAGAACTGCAGGAGACAGTTTTATAGACTCTGCTGAAGAAAAACAAGCTACATATTATGTGAGTGAACAGGCATGTAGCAGTACCAGGACATTTGAGGATGATCATTTGTATTGCACTAAGATGCAACCTGCAGTAGAGTCACAGAGTCAAGTACACAAGAGTAAGTATTTTTTAGTGGTTCTTGAATAAATCATAACATTTTGATGTTTTTGACAGCATACCAAAAAAGAGTGGTGGTAAGAACATCTTCAAATCCAAGTAGCCAGAACCTTAGAAAACAACTGTTGAAGTGGAAGAGAATAGCCAGAAGAGCTAGCAAAATGAACACCAAACATCGTTTACAACTACTGCATCAGAAGCAATGTGACTTAAGGTATTTGAAAAATGTTAATAGTACAACCATAAAGTTTTTTGAGTCAAATAAGGAATCAAAAGTTAAAACCGAAGGGAAGACACTTTTCATTAGATGATAAAATATTTGCATTATCACTGTATAAACAAAGTGCCAAAAGCTATAGATTTCTTTCAAAAGTTTTTAGTTTAGCGTCTCCTAAGAATCTCAGTAATCTTGTTAATATTGTTCTATTCAAATGTGGCTATAATGAATATATCTTTAAAAATTTAAATAAAATTGTTGAAAAATTAACAGAAAAAGAGAAATATTGTATATTAATGTTTGATGAAGTATCTTTAAGTTGTGGCCTTACTTATAATTTTTCAAAAGATCATATGGTTGGAATTGTAGATTTTGGTAGTGGTGATCGAAGCATGCACTTTGCAAATACTCAATTCTCCAACCATTTGTGCATTTTTTTAACTGAATCATTTGATGTATTTCTTTCAACCAACACATCACTCACTGTATATACATATAATATTTATATTTGTACAGTTTTTGTTATGAATTATTTTAATGTATAAATAAATAGTGTCATTTTTAACTGTATTTGTTAATTTATCTTTTGTAAATAAATAAATATAATTTCAATATTAGTTTCATTTATTTTGATGGTACATTGTCTTCTAAATGTTATATTTATTATATTCTTGATTATTTTTATGTGTTCTTGGGAAATAACACCACAATCGAAACAAAAATTTGTCAGAATAGACTTTGAAACGTTTGGTATTCCTGCAATATACGTAGTTTTATTTCTATTGTGGTGTTATTCCCCAAAGAAACATATAAGTTAAAAATTTGTATATTCAAGGAAAATTTGGTCTTTCCTTGAATCGATTTTTGTTTCGATTGTGGTGTTATATCCCAAGAACGCAAAAATAATTCGATGGTACAGCCCCCTATTGGTGACATTTGGGACCAGAAACTGCAGATTCCTTCTTTTAGTATTGTGATGATCTGTCAAATTCAACAAACGTCAAATTTAGTACTTGAAGAATTTGTTAAGCTGCTTTTGGTGCTAAACCTAACCTGTCATGGGACAAAATGTGACACATTTTTTAACATTGAGTTGTCCATCTATCTTTATTGTATGATCTGTGATTATAATCCTACCCGCTGGCAAAATATATGTTACCACGATTATGTGCACAGAGGACTTCAATTAGAAGATTTATGACTTACTTAGGCTAATAACATTCAAAGTTGAGATTCCTTAAAATTTAAAGGAAATAATTAAGGTGTCATCGGTATCGTACCACCAAGTTTAGATGGTTTCATCAAACGAAACGCTCTATGGACAGCTAAGTTAGAGATGGGCATCCCCAAAAAACTAATAGCACTTACTTAAATATGCGTGATAATTTATTGGCACGGGTGAGGATAGGTAATGGAAAAACTGAAACCTTCAGTATAGAGTCCCACCATTTTTAATGAACCTCGGTCTAGAATATGCAATGAGGAATCCAGATCTACAAACTATATTATCACCGGTTATTACCTATGGCATTAGACTTGAACGTTCCATAAAACAGAAATACGTAAAACTACTAGTGTGAGAAAGGACGACACTACGAACGAGTAGAAATGTTGGAAAAACCAGGCACTAGCAGACCTATCCCGTACGAAAACCTCCGTAAGATACATTACTGAGATGGACAGAAGGCTATCACAGATCTAACTAAGCTGAACATAGATAATGGGAGGCTATAACACAAAACCGACAAGAATAGAAGGCTATATTAAGAAGGGATAGGACTTTCAAGGTGTTGTGAAAGCAAATTAACAAGAAGGCAACTGACAGTCCTAAACATCGGAAAATACAATATACACCTCTTAAAATATATATCCGACCTATTTCGATATGACCAAATATTAATAATTTTCAGAGGAATTAGGAATTCTCTGAGCCATGTAGCCATGAGAAGTCTTCTCAGCCCGGTTATAGCTAATATTTAAACTGGGTTTTAGGAAGACAAAGGCATGAATACGGCTATTTACAAGGCGTTATGTTGGTTCTGTTACGGTGATCTAAACTTTGTGATATCGAGTCACGTGAAAAGTTCACTAATGGAATTTACTTGTCATTTAAACATATTCAATTACCATGGAGAAAGAAAAAGATGGAAAACTGGATTTTCTAGATATCATAGTCTGGAGAATAACAAAGGCAACGGTAGACACATAAATATATTAAAGCCACTCACACAGAGCATTTGTTACTTCCACAAACAATTCAATCACAATTCTAGTCAAAACATAACTTTAATCATGGCTTGTGAATCGAGCGTCACTTAAACCTTAATGGACAGCTCACTTGCCATATATTAAAAGTCCACTCATTCGGAAGCTGCTCAGAAAACATAAGATGAGAACGGTTTTTAAACGCAGTCATCAACTTCGCCACATACGCTGATTTCCTGTAGATCCCAGTAACCCAATGTCAATATCAGGAGTTTACTGGGAACCTATTCATACGGTGCTATATATAGCATTACCACTCAACGAGGTATCAACATTCGCATTTTTGAACACTAGCGAAATTATCAATTGTTACAATCCGAAATAGCGGCTGTCTCGGAACATGCACTACTTTCAGCAGATCAGGTTATACATTACTAATATGTATAGTGGTACTAACAACACCACACTATACTAGAACTCTTATGTACAGCGTACATCCACAGAAATTCATGAACATTAAAACAATGTCAATAGAATAAATAGTAAAACTCAACACAATAAATATTGGTACTCGCTCACCGTCACGCAATACAAAAGTCATCACTAAGAGTCGCAGTCCCCGCGTAGATAGCTATTATTGGCCAATGCGGACACATCACACCACACTCAGAACTAAAAACTAGTGCCGCTGAAGATGTCTACGGCTGTTGCATACGAAACGTTGGAAAAAATCTGATAGATTACCACAAACCAGCGTAGAAAATCATAGTTTATTCACTGACACTGGCGGTAAAAGCATCCAGACTTTGTTGAACATTCATCTTACTTTTGCTAAATGTAGACTTAATATATCTCTAATAGAAATGGGCGAAAATTATTTCAAATTTTTTAGCGAGAATGTAATTTTAAGCGTCTGTTAACAAAATATAGAATGGTTACTAATTTATGACCTAACTGAATACTGCACACCCAGTGAACAACAAACGTTTCAAAACTGACAGTTAAAGAGATAAAAATATAAAAGTCATGCTAACGGAAACTAAAAAAAACAATCCTTTTCTAGGTACTCTGAAAGTTATTTTCCAATTGCTATCAGTTTGTGTTCTGATTCTTGGAGTAGATTTGATTGCAACATCAATATGGTCTTTAAGAAGAAAATGGGCATATTACATTTTACTAGAAGCTAAAGTCGATATTGTTTATTTCACCGTATCAGCCGCTGTACTATGTTTACCAATATTCTCGATATTCATCTCAACAAAGTGGAGTGAGCTGAGAGTTTACTTTATTCACACATTGATTACTCTCCAAATAATATCTATAAGCATATTAGTTGCAGCTCCAAATGTTGGACTGATGTATACCTACAAGGAAAATGCCACAATTATCAAGCTAACATCTTCGTTAGACACGAAAGCTATTCAAAGTTCGTTAGAACAATCTTTCTACAGGTATGACTCTAGTAAAGCCATACAGTTTGCTTGGGATCATATACAGAATCAATTAAGTTGTTGTGGAGTAGAGAATTCCGAAATTTGGACTAACTTTGGCAAAAGTATTCCTACTTCGTGTTGTCCGAACGATAAAGCTTGTCCCAAGGAAAATGTATTCACTAAAGGGTGCCTAGAAGAGTTGTGTCGAGATCTATCATGGCAGCAAAATATTTTAGTTTCGCATTGCTATGCAGGTGTTGTAGTTCATGCTTCGAATGCTATTATCGCTATTACAACTTACTTATCAGCCAAGCAATTTCAAAAATGATGCGGAGCTGCCAACAGGGATGAGTATTTTCCTGATATATATATATATATATATATATATATATATATATATATATATATATATATAATGGTTCTTTTGATAAAATATTAAAGTTTAGTACTCCATATGAGTTATTGGTAAAATTGAACAATTTATTACTTATGTATCAAATACCAATATAACCAAATAATAAAGAAGTTTTGTGTTCGTTTTTTCATTACTCAGAGTGCAGCATTTTTTCATATTTGTGATGAAATTATCTTAAAACTGATTGGGGAAACTCCTCATTAGATTGCTATATTTGTTTATTGATACAAGACTCTGTTACCAATACCAGAAGCAACTTACAGCGTATATGTTGAATTTAACCTTTAATACTATTTTTCAAGAAGTTTCCCCATTTTACGAGCCACATTAACTATCTCAAGGAAATCTTATTGATTAGCTTCGTTGTTCAGATTCCTCCAAACAGCAGGCAGAAATTTTGGAGTCAGAAACGAAAATAAGTTGCATTAGGCATCAAGCCGAAAAGCGAAAGAAGTTCTATTCACAGAATATCGGTTAGCCATTTTATAATAGTTTTTATAACATAATGAAAGCTTTGAACATAGAATACAAACAGAAGGATGACGTTTAGAAATACTTCAAAAATGAGGTAAAATTCTGTTTTTATCCACAACGTTAACAAACTTTCCCTAATACGTCATAATGCTTACACAAAAGTGTTCCACAAAAGCATGATGTGCCTGAAGGAGACTCAGTAGAAAGAATAGTGGGAGCCGGAAAAATCATTAAGGCAAGCAATTGGTGAGTTTAAAAAAATATATATTTAACTCCTATGGCCTGGAAGAACGTAACATCTATATGTCTAAACCTAAGATGGGCTATTTTTAATGCAACTTTTAATGCAATAGCCCAGGAAATACTAGGTGACCAAACTCTATGTTAGTAACAAAATTCATAATATTCGTTCAGTAGTTCCGGGCAAAATAGGTTATGACAGACGACCAGACATACGTCTTTTCGGTTTTTTTTGGTTGAATGGAACCCTAAAAACAATTTAATAGCTGTAATATGTATTAAGGTCGATCGAGAATTTGTCAAACGATCTGATTGGTTGTAAAGAATCGAATGTCGAACATCTCTGGCAGTGTGTTTGTTTCTCTCACAAGATTAATGTGAGAAAGTTACAAAATACAATATTTTTAGGCCTTTTCTGTTTAGTCTCTGTGATCTGATTACCATAGCAGTGAACTCTTGTTGGCAACGAAAATTAGCATGTTGGTATGAACAAATGATCTTTGAAATAATATAATTAAAAATTTCACGTAGAGCAAACATTTTAATTGATCAGATAATTAAATATACTACGAATCCTGAAGATGACTCTTTGTATTGCAACGTGTTTGTAAATTTGTTTTGAGACTATACTGTTGACTACTTTTTTCTCATTAACAGAGGTAACAGTAAATTCTCATTATCATTTAACTTATAAAATATGCGAAAACTTTAAAATACATTTTCTTGTTCACTCAAAAATAAGTAAAGCACTTTATTTCGGGTTAATACATTTCTACTAAATATCAGCAGCAAAACAATCCTATTTTAAGCGTAGTAAGGAGCAATGAAAACGAACGTTGTTTATGATATCCAAGATTTACGTCACTACGTAACCATCCTCGGCGTCAATTCGCTACTGACCGATATTGTTATCACAAAATTCCGCACCTTTGCATTCTTCATGAGAAACTTTATGATTACTGTTTGTAAAATATCAGACTTAGACAAATATCTGTTACATAACATAGTATTTGTTTTTATTTTGTAATGGTAAAGGAATATATGTTTCTTAATGGCAGTTAATTGGTTAATTTCTCTGGAAAATTTTAACACAACTTAATTTTTTTAACTGTAGCCTGCACTTATTTTGTATAGCCTGAGGTCGATATTACATTGTCAATATCTCTGTGAGTGTAATGGCTAATCCCCCTGAGATTTTGATATTTTCTACATTTTTCTGTAGAATGCTTAGGTTTTTGGATATAAAAGCAAATTCGCAAACTTTTCTGAAACCGGTATGGACAAAGAGATACATATCCTTTATCATATGTACTTCCATCTTCCTATATTTAATAAAATAGATTTGACGTTAACAGAAAAACTGTAACAGCTCAGTTTGTGTGGGGCATTGTACACCAAGACTTAGATTTTGAGTACGAACACCATCATTTTCAAAAACATTAGTAAAATCAACTTAAAATTAAAAACAGAAGTTGAAACTCCTACAACGAAATGGCCAGAATTATTAGTATTTGAAGACGCGAGATGTAAGACCGACATCTAGGATTTTCAAGAGAATCAGCACACAGAGATTCCGAATCTGGAGCCGTTCCGTGTAGTTGCTGTTCTCCCTTAACTCCTAGGACAGAATGTCACGATAAAATTTTCAGGTTACCTCACCTGTCAGAGATATTAAATACTCTCTTCGAGGTGTCATTCCTTTGTACGCAAGACAATATATATTATATATAAATATAATATATATTGTTTCTGGTTAGGGAACCTTCATCAGTTGCGCTTCCCACAATTGAATGTGCTCTCGAACACTTCTTTATGCATTTGATGCATTTCGTTAAATTTGAAGACGCGAGATGTAAGACCGACATCTAGGATTTTCAAGAGAATCAGCACACAGAGATTCCGAATCTGGAGCCGTTCCGTGTAGTTGCTGTTCTCCCTTAACTCCTAACACCATCATACCTCACCTGTCAGAGATATTAAATACTCTCTTCGAAGTGTCATTCCTTTGTGTGCTGATTCTCTTGAAAATCCTAGATGTCGGTCTTACATCTCGCGTCTTCAAATTTAACGAAATGCATCAAATGCATAAAGAAGTGTTCGAGAGCACATTCAATTGTGGGAAGCGCAACTGATGAAGGTTCCCTAACCAGAAACAATATATATTATATTTATATATAATATATATTGTCTTGCGTACAAAGGAATGACACCTCGAAGAGAGAATTATTAGTCTTACTTAACTGCTGTAGCTGGACCTACAAAAAAAGGCTACTGGTAATCAGTACCTAGTTGAACATATTAACGCAATATTTTATGCTGCTAAATCGTCAGCTAAAAATCTAAATTAGAATATTCATTATCAACTTCAACAATTAAGGGTAATGATATCATTTGGCATTCCAGACCTGCACAACTACTTAGAATAACTTTTTTCTTAATAGTAATAACAAGAAAGGTATCGAAAAAAATCCAAATTAAATAGACATACTGTAAATCCAAGTTTTTACCGATTTTCTCAAGAATGGTATAACCCATACTAGTGATGGAACTAACCGTTACCTTAACTAAACGTTACTAATCGTTATTTCGGTACTGAGTAGTAGTTACTTATATATTTGTTCGGTACATTGTTACTCGTAAGGCGTTACTTTCCCACTTTCCCTACAATAACCGAATATGCTATATTTTCATCTATACAGACTTTCAAAAGTTTTGCACACCCTAGGTACTTAGGGTGGTGCAAAATCTTAATTTGTCGTTAATGTTTTAAAGAATTTTAAATGTAACTATTCAATCTTAACAAAAAAACAATAAAAAATGTTTTAAATAAATTTTATTTCAGTAATAATAAAAGTATAACAATTAAAGTAATTCTGCAAAAATTAATAAATCAATTTAAATAAAATTTTCTCAAAGATAGCTAAACATAGCACATTAATATTGGGTATTGGAACCTCTACTCCTTATCACAGCATCCGCATGTCTAATCATCCCTTCAACCCAGTTATTAATTATCTCTTGAGATAAATTTTCACATTCATCTGTAGCAGCAACAATCAGTTCTTGTGTTGTTCTGGGTAGGTTAATTCTGTTAAAATGGCCCTCTTCGAATAATCTCACGCATGTTCGACGGGATTTATATCAGGTGGCCATTCCAATCTAGTGATATCTTGATTTCGCAGAACTGCTTGAACCGCTATAGTCCAATGGGGCTTGGTATTGTCATCCATTAAAACAAACTAATCACCTAATTCATTACGTAGATGTATAATGATTGCATTAATGACATTATTAAAGTAATATGCGCCTGCTATTGTACCTGGTGGATGAATTACTGGAGTTCTTGTGTTAAACATTATACCCAACCAAACATTCCTGTCCCGTCACGGTAAGGGGCAACTCTAGTCGCTCTTTCCAGTCTATGTGCATTTCCAGTTTCTCTCCAAACCCTTACTCGATAATCATCACTCACTAGTCCAAAGTGGGACTCATTAGTAAAAAGCATGTTTCTCCAGCCAACTAAATGCCCATTTTGGTGAGCTCTGCCCACTGTAGGCGATCTTAGGGCCGGAACAGTGATTGACCTACTCTAACGGGCTGATTGGGCAATATACCGATCAACACGTGTGTGGTAACAGGGCGTCATCCACTTCAAGGTCGGCTGTACATTTCAGCCCTTTCTTCATACCTACTTATTGTTCTGCTCATTGTACTTCTAGTAATATCCAGTTTATTCCCTATTTGGTATAGTAATAAGCCTTATTACCAGAAAACAATAATTCTGTATCGTATAAACTCCGACAACTCAAATCCCGGCTATTCCCACTGTTACCATGTACCAAACAGTGAACGGTCAATAAGCACATTATTGAATTTCAGTTTAACTTAATATTCCAATAAAAAAATACCTTTTTTACTTCTAAAATTGTACAGTGGGGATAGTAAATACGTTATTCTAATTGTATTGATGATCTATTATTTTTTACAATAAATATTCCTTTTTTTAAATTCAGGGAGGGCTGCAAGACTTTTCAAAGTGCGTGTACATATACCTTATCAAAATTAATTTTCAAAACGAGAATTATTTATATTCTTGCACTGTTTTTCCAGTTCTACTTTCACACTTAAAAGTTATAAAAACTTAAACTTTTAATCAATAATTAATATCTTTCAAGTCAATAAAATCCAGATGAAAGATTTTCTAGTATAAAAGAATCACCCGTTTTTATGTTTAACACTCACACGTACTAGGTACTTGTAGAGATCTTCAAAAATATAGCTAGTCCTCGTTTTGCAATACACCATTAAAGTGATCTAATCCTCCAGAAGTATTACAGTTTACAGGTCCAGTATTTACTTACAGAAATAATGATATTGCATGTAGCTAAAAATCATGAATTATTCATTACTTAAACGAATAATTTGCATTCCTAATAATTGCCTTGAGATTCGGGTTTTATTCGAGAAATTTTTGTTAGCATTTCTTTCGGTTTGAGAAAATTAATGAAATACACGCCGAGTGTGGTCTTGCAAAAAATCTCGCCTAAAATAATTTCAACTTTAATACGGCTATTAAATGTTACGAGATTTTATGTTCGAATCGAGTTCAGTAACAAAGGCGAACTCATAAAAGCAAAGCAAAGTGCTAAATTAGTTGCTACGGGCGAAATTCAAATGAGGTCTGCTCGCTGTTTGGAATACTTAATTTCGAAATAGACAGGGTTTTTACTGACGTCTAGTTCAAGATTTGAATGCATTTTACGTAAAAACGTAAATGGAAAGTCGTAGGTGAAAATTACATTGTTTAGAAGTCGAAGTGTAAAATTATGTATTTGGAATGCACGTAAATGGAAAGTCGTAGGTTAAATATGAGAATCAATTACTCATTGTTAACTTTATTTAGATAACAGATTCGTCGAAGTGATCATATACTATAATTTCTATGATGTTTACTGTCACACTGAACTGTATAAAACTAAAAATCTTCTGCCTCAGAATACTTCTTTATATGTGTTTTGTCCTTCCAAAGTTTTCCAGAAAATTCTTATATATTGCTTTAGAACTTCTGGAGATAGCTAGAAATGCACAAATAGCGTGCACGGACTAAAAAGAGAAGACTCTAGAGAGAGGAAGTGTTCGGAAACGTCCAACATGTAGTTCATTGGGTGCTTCCCTTAGATCATTTACCATCTAGATGTAGCCTGTCAAGCATAAAATCATGGCAACGCTAGAAAGAGAGGGCAATAAACAGGCTTTTCCTTAGTGGGTGGATGGTCGATGGACGCAGCCAATGAACAAAAGCTTTATGGAAGCAGCTCCCAACCGAGTGAAATAGCCTCTTGCCCTTTATGTACCACGACATCAAGGCTATCTCTAGAAAGTAAATGCTCTAAGGGTGCTTCCAGTTGAAATAGCCTGTTATCTATTGCCCTCTCTTTTTAGTATTGAGTTGCAACTTTATATGAGCAAAGATAACAGATTCGAAATTCAATTTTATGTCGACAGAATAATTTCTATACGAGGGGTCTATCCTCGGAACCAGTCTAAATTTTCCGTTACAATATCATATCCCACTGAGATAATTTCTATGATGTTTACTGTCATCCCATTTACCCTTCGTCTATGAGGGCTATACAACGTATCAGGTAGAATTTGCTTTTAAAAATCTTCTGCCTCAGAATACAGAATAGGAAATTTTGAATACGTGTATACAGGTTTTTTCTCTTAGTGCGGTGTTACTTCCAACAAAATACATAAAGATGACATCGTTCTGGTTTTGTTAATCCCCATCAAGTAGCGGATACTCCGTAATACATCTGATTCAAAATTTCTGCCTTGGTCATAAAAAAGGACCTCAAATCGACTATAGAGCCGCTCTACTAAGATAATATATCTGTTATCCCTTTTGGTATCAGAGAATGGTCTGGCTATATCAATGGTAATTCTTTCAAAAGTAATGCCCGCTTCATTTTACCAATTGATCCGTTTATGTTACCCTTACTGGCTCCACATATATCAAATTTACGGCAGCATTCTCTTGCATCCTCGTATTTTGTTAATTATTTTATTCATGCCTAAGTGACTCCAAAAATATCAATACGTAGCTCTTTTAAGATTGTGGATAACCTTTGCGTTAGTAAAACTAACTGGGATTTGGTCACCTTCGCATTGGCGCTTTCCCAGGTTCTTTTCAAAATTCCGCTCTGAAGCCAAAGGGAATCCCACTGAGCGCAGAATGATCTTTTGACTCGACTTTTCTCCCCAATAAGGTCAGTCCGCTCCTTCGTTCTTCTTTGTTAAAATTGGTGAGTTGTTGTCTTCTTCCCATTGGCCAACTGTACACTGGTGCGTTGTCAAAGTGACTATAATATGTTCAATAGACATTTCTTTTCGCTGTTTAATTACTCTACTGCGTCCCACCGCGATGCT
Organism: Octodonta nipae; assembly: GCA_034190945.1. NCBI lineage: Eukaryota > Metazoa > Arthropoda > Insecta > Coleoptera > Chrysomelidae > Octodonta > Octodonta nipae. The sequence continues at coordinate 37,116,094 of CM067217.1, read as the reverse complement.
GATTCTACATCTGGTTGGTCGTTTGATGGAATTGACTCTCTGGAATATGACAATCTAACCCCACAATCCTTTGAAAATATTGTTACCATTTTGGGTATGGTATTTGCAACAACTGCTTCATCTGGGACAATAACTTGTTAAACAGTGCTGTCTTGTAAGTTGTGCCTTCTATGTGCCAGTGATAACCATTGTGATAGCCTAAGTCTCATTTAAAATTTCCAGGTCTGCAGCGAGAATATTCTGCTCTGGGAGGCTGTGTCATTCTTACTTATTGCATGTGATACTTTCTTCCTCTCAGACAGGAAGACTGTAAACATGACGTTTATCTGAGTTGTGTCATCTTGGCTTCCTTGCTCAAACAAGAATACTCCCACTTTTGGTTTAGAGAAATTCAGGACAACTTCAGTTTCTAAAGCAGGGGTAGGGCCACTTAGTCTTCACTAAGTGTCCTCCAATTTTTTGTTGTCGTGTCCTAAGTTGTAGTTGGTATACTTGACTGAGTTTTTAATTGCCGTATTGGTATTTTATCATATTCTGTGTGTTGATTTTCTGGAATTATCTGGAATAATTCTACTGTAGGGACCTTTAAGGAAATTACAAGTGCTCTGTCTGTCTTATGAACGCAGGTCAGGGAGGTTTCCCCTCGAAGGTGGATGATTTTACAAGATACTTTTGTAACGACTGTATCTTGATATTTTCCTTCCATTAAACACCCACTTTACTTTGCAACTTATCCTTTCCTAACAGTGCATAACTATATGAATGATACAGATGTTGTTCGTTCGAGGAAATAATATTTTCTACGAACCCATTTTTTGTTTTTCGAATACAAATACACTTCTGCTTTATAAAAGTAAGTGTAAACTGGAAATTTCGTGTGTGGTTTTAAGTCGAGGATGCCATATTGAATATTTAACCAGTACACTTGAGCTAACGTTCCGAATTTGTATTTAGGGGGTCATTTGAAATTCGTGGCGTATGTATCATTATATTATATAGTTACAGGTTAAAATATAGCTATTACAGATAAATTAAATAACAGAATCGGTTCAAATGTTGTATCATTCAAGTCAAATATGATGAAATAATTAATCTAAATTGCAAATTGAAAAATTTTTAAAACTCCCTGGCTTATGTCGAAATAACAAAGACTATGTGATCCCCATTCGTGTCTGAACAGATGAAAAACTACATACTGGAAATTACAATACTCAATATGTAAATCCAGTCACATCAAATAAAATGTATCTAATATTCTTATGTTGTTAATAAATACTAAGAAGTTTACAATCGCAGAAGTACTTCTAATTTGTGTGCAAGAATACTTATGAATAGTCTTTTATCATCACGAGATCTTAAGAGTCAATGGTTTTATAAGATTTCCTTTTACAGCAGCAGGCATACTAAATACTACATGGGTTGAGCAACTTGATTTGCAAATCTTCTTGAATGTCAGAACTGAATATGTAATCACTTGTTGATGTTCCACGAAACCAATTAACCTTCACGCTTTATAATGAGATACAGCGAGTAGTTTAAACCAATAGGTATCGTAGTAACAATATTATTGTTGTTAGTTTGTAACTGTATTAAATTTGGTACTTGTAAGATAATATTCCTTTCAGCTACAGTTGGGATATTCAACTTTGAACCGAACAATAATTTATTTGTATGCCTTAAGGAGCGTTCAGAAATTGCTAGAGCAGTTGTAGAATGATTGTCAAATATTTTCTCACCTTCCCTGACTCAGCACAGAAATTTTTCATATACAAATGTGAATAAAATTCAGAAATTCTTGAATTATGTTCTACATGATGAATTATTGAATTTTTGAAAACAAAAGAATTGAGGAAGGTCGCTCTTATATACTGGGTGTTCCAACGAAATGGACGTGGATTATTTTCTCACCTTCCCTGACTCAGCACAGAAATTTTTCATATACAAATGTGAATAAAATTCAGAAATTCTTGAATTATGTTCTACATGATGAATTATTGAATTTTTGAAAACAAAAGAATTGAGGAAGGTCGCTCTTATATACTGGGTGTTCCAACGAAATGGACGTGGATTATTTCCCAAAATATTCGCTATTTAAAAATCGCAAACCACGTCAACAGATTTATGAAGGGGGACATCTTTGTCATAATAACCATTATTAAATTGCACTCAGCACCCCAGCGTTAGCTACTCAATTTTTTTATATAGAATCCTACCATAAGTGACAACTCGTTTTAAATCCTCTTTAAAAAGGAATTCAACGAATTAAAATGAGATTCCTGGATATTTTTCTCATGATATTAACGAAAAATAATTAAAATAGATAATTCGCTTATAATTTTTGAAAGCTTTTTTTTATTACGACAAGGAAAATGAAACTGACAATGAATTTTACATCATTTTATTATAACAGATGTCCGATATGGTCACAATTGTATTGCCGAACTATACTATTTCGACATATATTTTTTGAGTTGCGCCATTGGCTCTCACTGCTCATTTAACAAAAAAAATAATAACTTCCTTCGTTAAAAAATTCATAGTAAATGTCTTAGTTTCTTTCCATAGTCGCTTCAGTATAGTTAAGTCTTACTTCGATATTTTTCTTGCTCGAGAAAATGGTTTGCACATTAGCGGATGAAATTGAAATTATTGTTCTTTACATTCAGAGTAATAATTGTACTATAGAAACTGCTCGTAATCTCAATTTACTGAACTGTGCAACAAATTCAACGAAAGGAAATCCGTTGTTATCAGGGGTCAAGAAAAATGAAAAATCGATGACGTTGAAGTAGCAGTAATAGGACATGTTGTAATGGAACCGAAAATATCATTAGGACAAATTGCGTTAACATCAGGTGTTCTACGAAGTAGTATTCACGGAATACTGTAATATAATAAGTTCCATCCCTACAAAATTAGACCGCTTCAAGAATTAAATGAAGACGACTTTGACCGAAGAATAGAATTCTGGGAAACACTGTCCAGGCACATAAACAAGAATCCCAATTTTTTTATATAGAACTTGCTTCTCTGGCTCTGCTTCTTTAACTTCTTTAAATGGTGAGGTAAATCGTCATAACTGCCGATATTGGAGTAACATTAATCCATTTAGAGAGTCATACTCAGCGTCCTCTAAAGCAAAATGTGATGTCACTTTCAATGGAGCTAAGAATTTGGACTTATTTTGAAACGCTGTAGATCCAAGAATAAATGAAATTTTGGATGCAGAATCGATTTCCGGGCCGATTGATTGGAAAACGAGGTGCCATCGAGTGGCCAGCAAGGTCGCCAGATATGACCCTCTAAATTTTTTTCTTTGGGTGTATTTAATGACCCGCGTATATGATACTCCTCCAGAGTCACTAGATGATCTGAGACATTGTGTCCATGAATATAGCCGACTCACTCCAGATGTTTTTTCCAATGTGGGCAATGAATTTGAGGCATTATTATTTCATTGCCTTGCAGTGTATGGAGACTATTTCGAACATTTGTTATAATAACATAATTTAAAATTCATTGACAGTTTCATTTTCCTTGCCGTAATAACAAAACGCCTCTACAATTATAAGAGAATTTTCTAATTTAATTATTATTCGTCAATGACATCAGAGATCAGAAAAGTTTACAGGAATATCATTTTAATTAGCAAATTCCTTAATAAAAGTTGATAGAATATTAAAAAGACACATCGTTGAATTCCTTTTTAAACAGGCTCTAAAACCAGCTGTCACTTATGGGTTTCGTTTAAAAAAAAAGAGTAGCTAACAATGCGGTGGTGATGAGGGTTCAATGTAATTAACGATTTTCAAATTAATAAGTACTTTGGAAAATATTCTATGTGGCTCGTTTTCTTTGGGATACCCTATATATATCCTTATCTAATGACAAGTCATACATATTCTGACAGAGTATCTCTTAAATCGTAACACAGGCTTCTGCGACCAAATATCAATTTATTCTAAGAAAAAACATTAACATTTATCGCATGTCAGCGTGAATTTATTATTATTATCTTTCAGTTTTAATAGTTTTTGATAGAATTTGGAGTAACAGACAATTGTACCTCCCGGCTTTAAAAAGATATCACAGATCCGTTGATGTGAGGAAAATTCCATTGACATCAAGCGTGATACCTTCTTTTGTACTGTTTATTGTTGGTGGCCTTGACGAACCCTCCGAGATTTGAAATGTTAAATTTAAATGCATATGTAAACCTTTTGTAGAACGTCCTGACGTCTGAGAATCTTCCGCCTTCAAAAAGTATTTCCCTACAACAACAGTACTGGAAAAGTCTTTCTACATAGTTTCAGCATAATCATCACTCTTCTGTTACGACAGTATAACAGAATTCCTGAAGAACTGTTAAAGATATTCAATTATAATCTCAATACATACATAATTCGCTGTGTTGCGTTATTAATACAAATTTACAATAACAAAATTTGTTAACAAAATAAATTCACTGCGTTTTTAAGCGGACACGCTGACTAGCACATACGCTCCTCGTCAATTCTGCGCGGTATCCCGTTGAATCCACGACAGGGATTATTACCGCACAGTGCTTGCGTTATGCCGTTATTTCCATAAACCCCGGATTTTATTATCTAAGCGTCAGGCAACTATAAAAGACCACACTTTTATTGTAGCATTGAAAATTACAGCGGTTCAGAAGGTCGCAAGATACCAACTGACTTTAATATGAAAAACATGAGGTAAATGATTATGGATAATCGCTTATTATACACTAAAAAAGAGGTTCCTCCAAAATTTGTTAAATTTAAACCAAAAATCAACGGCAACTAAAGTCCACACATAGAAATACTGATCTGATCAACTAAAGCCAAGACCGACAAGCCCGCAAATGTTGTGTGCATAAAACTTGTACGTAAAGCCAGCAAGAAATACTATGAGTAATTCGTCCATTTAAAGAAAAATCTGATGAAAATTGCGCTAGGATATGATCGTTTAGACCCCAATGCTTGTTCGCAGATTTATGCTAATAGAAAACACTTTACATGGTTACTATATTATTGGTTTCCTGCCTACTGTTTAAGATTATATATAGAACTTAACTCAGTTTTATCGGGTTTAGGTTGCCCATCTACTGTTTATTGTTATTTTTTCCTCATTTTGCTGATTCAGGAAGAAGGGCGCCCTCATTCTTGCATTCTATGTCCTTATTATGTAATACGAAATTTTCTACAAGTTCCGAATGAATTTAAACCGTCCCTTCAATAAAGAATAAAATTCGATTAAATTCCAGGGCATTTCATTTTCAAACAATTTCACAAAAGATTCATTTCGCATCACTTCATTTTCGTACTGGGCCCTAAAATCTTTAATGTCGAATCCTTTGTGGTTTATCGTTAAACGTCTTTTATTAAATCTGTGTAGAAAGGATTGGGGAAAATATGTTAAAATGCTAAAACAGAAACTCCAAAACCAATGTACAAATATTTAAAAGATAGTTTGTAAATCTTAGTTCACTTACGCTTTGTGATCTATTTCTGGTTAGCGCTTGCAATGTCTTTACCTGAAAAAAAAACAGTTTACTAAGTAAAAATATTTGTAACAATGTATGGTTAAAATGATATGTTTTTTTAGGAACAAAAATGTCCTAATCCCGAAATTAACAGATAATTTAAAAATATGGCTAAAAATGCATCATTCAATCATATTTTAGGAATAAGCCAGTCACTAATTTCTCAAATACATATTAAACTAATCTAAGCAAAATCTTGGTTGGTTTCAATGGAAGAATTGTGGCGTTGCCCTTGTTATCTTCAAGATTCGAAAAAATAGTTATAATAATGATACAGTATTGACTTCACAATATGAAGTTATTTTTTATTGAATCTATACTATGCTTTCAAACCTGCAACATTCGATATTTGGTATAGAGTTTAGCTCGCAGATCGATGCGCGTTTAATCCCGTCGATGCTTGGGAACGGAAAAAAATAAGAAGGTGCCATATCTGTACAACATGGAGGCTGGGACATAAGTACAATGTTGTTTTTGGCCCACAATGCACAAAGAAGTAATCCAAATTGTGCAGATGCAGTTTTGTGATGCAAAATGCATTATTGTTTGTTTCAGAATGCTTTACTCAATTGATTTTAAAATTAATTTATTGGTCGTATGACTTTCAGACAAGAACTCAAGCAGGTTTTGCGATCCATTATAGCAACTTGGAATCCAGGTAACTCTAGGGATGTTTTTGAGGTATTCCCAGACTACTTCTAGGGCCTGGCACCTTTTCTTAGGAAACTTAGGTTAGTTGCAATCTCAGATTCACCACTAGGACGGCATTATACGCCCGATTAATTGATTGACCGTATAGTCAGAATAATTCTAAGATAGAGAAAGGTATTTGGTATGCGTTCACTGCGTACGAATAGCACAAGTCAAACACAAACACAATCTTTTAAGCGTCTAATGGCGCCACTAGTATAGAGAAAAAATATTCCTTTATAAATGTTTTAATTATGAATAATTTTACAAGATTGTGGATTGCCTAGAGATACTTTAGAGACTCTACACAATTGGCCACACTAATAATATTTAGGTTAACTAAGGTTGTAATGTGTAAAGGATAATCTGCTTACTTGTAGCTAGGCTATTACAATGACGGTGTAATTTACTTTCGAAAAACTATGTACACTATATTTACCACTCGCTATAGAGGAATATACATGTGACTTTATGAATTTATTATTTTATGAACAAATTCTTGTCTTTTCATCGTGCTTTTTGATACTTCAATAAATTTACTAGTAGTGTTTGCATATTATATACCATCGTCTGTTTTAATTTATCTTTGTGCGTAAATAAATATAAATTTTCCCTGGAACGTTTCCTATAGAATTTTGCAGATTAATTTGAGGTGTAAACAACGAAATATTACAGCTAATTTAAAAGTCATCATTGGAATCATTTATAAATTAGTAGCCGTATGTTGCATCATTCACACACGTGCATGTACTTACTAGTACATACACAATTTTACTACTGTAAAATTATCGTATAAACATCGTCTGAACTTAAAATTCGTGCATGCGAAGAATTCTATAAAAATGACCTACAAAAACATTTATATAAAAGATTATTTTCCATAGATAATTATAATGCCATGGCATAATATGAGGAAACTTTTAGGCAAAACTAATTTCATTACAAAGACAAATTGGTATTCAAATGTTTTGTCACAATATGTTTATTTATTATTATTTTATTCGATTTTGATTAAAATGTAAATAAACATTTATACAATCCACTGAACGCAAGACCTAGTTTCTAGTCCAGAACCTGTGGGTAATGCAAGGGAACGGCGTTTTTGGATTAGAGTTTTAGGCAAAATAGCCCACAAAGTAGTTTTGTATATGTTCCGCGTTGTATATATGTATGTTTTAGTTAACCTACGAATTTTTTTACGATTTCTATCCTAGGAATAACAGAGAAAAGGTCTTACAGACTCCCTATTTGTGGTCTCTATGGGATAATTTTCCCTGAAACTGCTAGATGCCGCATTCATTTAGAATTAAAATGTTTAGAAATAGAGAGAAGAATATTAATATGTATGAAACTGATAGTAACCTTCGTCAGACAAGAAAAATAATTCCTTTGATAGTAGAAACTCCCAATCGTTACCAATCAATGGATAAACGTGTTCTGGTGAATTCGTGTCATATAAAGAATACTGAAAGTTACTAGCCCATATTAAGGTTTTCTTATCTTAAAAATGCGTGATTTCCAACTATTTACAATTATGAGAAGAAATTGTAATTCTGAGGAGAACTCATGCCCAATCAACCAATTTTAGGCGATTATTGACAATAAATTGGTTGACTGTTTAATATTTACAAGCTAATAATCACAAAACATAAAAATTTGATTTAAAAAGATTCATAATTTTTTTCAGATGTTCAGAGGTTTAACAAACCAAAACACCTTAATCACATTTTAATTTTTTTGTGTTATCATATCTGGTAAGAGACGTCTTTGTTTGTATTTAGAGTATGGAATAAATTTGATACATTAAATTTAATAAGTTTTTATATATATTGCCTTAGATATCTACTTACTCTATTCAGAAATAGTAAGAGATTTGGAAGTGAAGTACGAAATTTCGGAATTAAATTAATAACTAATCATTATGCCATTTAAACAATGTTGCTATAATACAAGAAAAACTCTGACAATTATCCAACATTAAGGAAAACGGATAATATTGTTAATTTAATTCTAGCATGCTAGGTGGACAATGATGCAATAATAAAGTTATTTTTGAAATAATGGAACCTGATAACAATGCATTACAACAAAATGGTTTTGGTCATTTTTTACCCAATCTATTTTTTCCCTATATTTTTTAAAATAAACTAGTAACAATTTGGTTGCATTTACTGTATTAACTTTAAACCCAAAGCTCCAACGTCGATATGACATTTAATAAACCAAAACACGTATTGGCTAATGGTATAACTAATAATGTTAGATGAACAGTAGAAAATAATACATTACAAGTATTGCTTTTATAATACCTGCTATATTTTTGAAAAGATCTTGTTTTATCGCTCACATTTAATGTTTTTACTTGTTAAAGATTTTGCTTCAGCACAAATTGCAACAAACAGTGGGCAGTTAAACGCATTTAGGTCAATACACTAAATAATAAAACGTTACTTTCTTTATACAATAAATGTGAAATTGTTGCATAAAGACAATAATATTGTAAAAAAGAACGATAATATATTATAATAACATCTGTCCAAATAGACTTTCCACTGATCCAACTTTTATTGAGGTAGTAAATTATTAACAATGAATTCACTTATTCAATTTGATTGTTTCTTAATGTGTGAAGTGGGATAAGTGCACTTTCACGATATGTATAAGGTGAATAATAAAACAAACATCTATGTAGTAAATATTATAAGGATGATCTACGTTGTATGATTACTTGACCTGATTCAGTTAAGGAATTTTTCATATCGTGACCTTAACGTTGTTTTTTTTTGGTATGGAATGAAAATGGTAATATTATACCGATACAATAACAAACGTAATAACTTTAGACCAGGCTCGATAATTTTAGAAACAAAAAAATGTTATAGGATGGAACCTATTGGGAATACAACGACCATCTGAGGTGGGGAAGACGGAAGGGGTGGGGTTTAAAGGGTACAAATCGGTTTATCTCGATTTCCGGCACAACTACAAGTCCTAAAAGTTGTGGGTAATAAAAATATCTACAACATTTGTATTTATTATTTATTTTGGTACTTTGTTTATATTTTCCAAAAAAAAGCATTTTTCACGAAATTATCTAACAACTTACCTTTTAATGTCCCAAATACACTGTAAATTTTTTGATTTAAAATATTTATTTTGTCACCTTATTTTGACTTAATATCGAAAATTTTCACGTCAAAATATCTCCTTTTTTTCAAAAGTCGGTGGGTATTTTGTTTATTGAAATATCTACTGATGATGTGAAAAAATATATACATTACTATGGAAATGTGTTCAGAAAATGCACAGAAACAAAAGAAACTTGAATCCGAAAATTAAGTAGTAAGTTTCAGTCCCTTCTAGCCCCTTCCTCAGTTCTCTGTGAAATACCTTTTCATGGGTTAAAATCTTCCGTAGGTCACTCAGGTATGTAAGTATAATCTTAAAATAGCAATAAATATCTAAGGATATAATTTAAAGAACATTCTATAACTTTCTCAAAATATTGTAGATGTGTTAATAAATATTAACTTTATGAAATTAATTTTCTAAGAACATTTATTTATTTTTTAAACCATCTGAAATTAGATATTTCAACGATGAAAAAGCCCACCGATTTTTTTAAAAAAGCAGATATTTTGACGTGAGAATTTTCGAAAATTAGGGTGCTTTTTCAATATTTATATTAAGTCAAAATAAAGTAAAAAAATAAATATTTTGAATAAAAAAAAATACAGTGTGTTTGGTACATATTTTTTTTGTAAAAGACAAAAATAAGAAACCAACTATTTGATTTTTTGAATTTGTCACACAAATTTTGAGGTTATGTGAAAAAAATGTAAACACAAAAATTATAGATATTTTTATTCCCTACACTTTGCCATTTAACTTTTTTCTATTGGATTTGACGGAAATTGAGATAAACCGTTTTACCCATAAAATCCCACTCCCTTCACTTTCCTCATATTGACCGTAAATTTTCCTTTCATTTTTGTTGTATTCTCCTCAATTCCCAATCGGTTTGTTTCATCTTACTATTATTTTTTCACTTTTTACAATTTTCAAAGGCTTCAACCCTGGTCCACTTACGTTATGTTCTGCCATAATGCTTAAATCACCTTATTATTATAAGTACTCTTTTACAAAAATAAAGGTATCAGTGTTTCTTTATACAAACTTCCTTACTACAAATTTATAATATTGAAATATCAGAACCTATAGGTTCTACATTATAAATTTCGTCCCAGATTGATGCCCCATGTGCTAATGTGTGCCTTTACATTAAAGATATAAAACCTAATACTACACGGACAATGTTTTTCAAAATTTACAACAATCTCAAAACTGATATTCTATTTTATGAAAAAATAATATCGCTTTTTATTAGTGGCAGAAAAATTGTTAATTTAATTGAGCTATTGTTAACCATAACGTCAAAATTTTCCATCAATCTACATACAGTAAGCAATTAACTGCAACCTGCGTCACTATATGGGAAGACACTGTCTGGACAAATAAAAATTTATTAATTAATTTACCATACCAGCTTATACAAGTAAAGTGAGATATAAAGCGCAAAATATAAATAAACGAATAGTCCAATGGTAAATTTCAATTTACCCGGAAATATACTCCAGCAGTAGATCATTAATTGACCCACACCTTCAAAAGGTCTGCCTCAAGGATTCTGGGTAGATTTCCGAAGTATAGGACCAAAACACAGTAAAGAACACCTAACTTTTATAGGCAAATACAACGCAAGACACCGATGACAAATAGTAGAACTGGAAAAAAAACTCAAGAAATACAAATGGCATGTAATAAGAATAACTGAAGTCCGAAGAACAGGAGAAAACCAAGTCTAAGTTACGCAAATTTCCTCTTATATTTATAAAAAGATACTGCAATAAGTGATGTTGGGTTGATAAAACTTGATCTGTTATAATTCACAAAATTAAAATTATACACTAAACTAAACATTTATTGTTCATTCTCTTGAAATTTTAATTTGATCATCATCACGAGTATAATTACTGTTTTATATATCTTAGTAATACGCATTATCATCAAATGGTGCAATTGCAATTTAGAACGACTTGAATGACTTGATATTTTGGGTTTATGTATTTTGGCGTGACACTCGACATTTTTTAATTACGCACGTATTTGTGTTAATTTAGCGACACTCAAGAGCTCTGCGATCTGCTGAATTTTATTTATATTGCACTAGTATAGTTTACGTTATATTCTTGTATGTCATATATTTCAAATAAAATATTATAGGACTAATTAGAAATAATTATCATTTTATTAGTTAAATGACATACAAAAAATGTATAACATTAAATATAAACATATTCAAAAGATATCTATAATTGCGTTAGAAATTTGGTTTCATAAAAACCGAAAATGTATTTCTTAGTGTTTAACCTAAAAAAAAACAATATATTTTGAACAAAATAGTTCGTGACAGTTTTGTTTGCCTAAACCCAATCCAAGATTCAGCAACAATGGGCAGTTCTTTGTAGAATTAGGCGTTTGTGAAATTTACTATTTTCCAAAATTACAATAAAATAAATTTAATGGTCTCCATTGCAAAACGAGACAACCGATTCGTGGGTGGTGGAGATTATAATGCCAAAGTAATTCCGGAAGAAGACAAACAGAAGACTAGTCAGTAGGTATCTACCTACATAAGTACTCATTATGTAGTGTTATGTTTTGCTAATTATTCATAGTTCCATTTTGAAGTAATTTTTATTTTAAATTTAGGCTTTTAAGTTTTCATCATCTTCAAAGACAAAGAAGAAACCACACCAAAATGCTATGAATTCCAGGATGAAAGGTTTCACCAAACATTCACAGCGGTCCCCTCCCGAAACCCTCTAGTCGATCAATGGCGCTTTGTTACGAGTGAAATAAAACTAATAGTATACGTTAGATATACTATTTGATGTATTAAACACAAATTTCTATCTATGTTAACAGAAAATATCTGATTTTCCCCCTCTAGTCCATAAACCTACCCACCTGCGCTAAAGCCAATTTGCCCCCCCCCATCTCCAACTAAACCAACAGCTGGCGACGCTCTTGCCAGAGTATGAAAAGCTGGACTAAGTGATAAAATTTTCTATTTTAATTAAAAATTAACTTTAAGAATTAAATTAATACTTGAATCGTAACAATAATGTCACAATCTATATATAAATAGACAAGGACAAAACGGTTCGGTACGATTTTTTCCTTTGTACCCCAACCGGTTTTCTTTATTTTTGTTTTGTTTGGTATATTTATAATATTGATTCTTCAATTAAATAAAATAAAATAATCAATTCATTATTTATGTTCATAGTGTTATTGTCAACCAGATAATAAAATAAAACTAAAAATATTTGGCCATTACATAAAGTTTTCTACATATTCATACTATTGAAATAGAACAATGTATGTCTCATAGTATTTTATTAATTATAACCTTATACTTTCTTTTTATTTTTGTCTGATAAGTTTCATATAATTTGAATAAGATTACAAAAATCGTGAAATTATGCACAGATCGTGATTCGCGATAAATCGGTAGATCTGTTAACCCTGATATTCATGGCCATCTGGCAAATTTTATTACAATTTTGACATTTCATTCAGTGAGAAAAATTTTCAATGTATTTTCGAGATCTGAGTTTCAATGCAAAAATGTCAAAAATAGGTGCATTTACCTAATATTGATTAACAGTCTGTGGTTCGTATTTCTTTATATTTTCCAGACAAGACAAATCGTCATGGGTTACTAGGTAACTATGTTTGACTCACATTAATAAAAATATATTTAAATTTAAGGTATATTAAAGTTTAAGGTTTATCAGTATCTACTTCTGTATTTGCAATTATTCGCATTGTAATAGTACTCCACATTCATACTAACTTTTAAGTTAATTTCTTGCATTTTTTTCTTATGAGTTAAAACCGTAACTGTAAAGTGTCTGAAAAAGATTCTAATTTCGTTCTCTATTATACTAATTTAAATACACTTTAAGACTACCCACTGGAATTTTTATTCTCAAATTAAAAATATTATATAATATAGTGTATTTTAAAATGAAATTGAAATTTTTTATTTTGAAAATCATACTAAAAATTATAACTCAGTGTAAATATATTTAATGATTAGAAGTTAGGTTCGCTCTTTTAAATTATTCATTTTTGGGTACATATAATCTACCTGTCAGATACTTTTTTTTGACAATGTGAGTTTTTTATTTTAGATTACACTGTCCTGACTTTTAATACTTAATACAAACATATCAGTGACATTTTAATGATGTGTTTAAAATTAAAGAAATTCTATGCACCTACTTATTTATTAGGTTACATTTATTCTAGAGTAAAATATATTTTTATTAGACATACTTTTTCTTTGAAATCTTATATAGTTGGCGTTAAAATTGGTAACTTAACAAGGATTAAAAGCTTTAAAAATCAAATCGCTCTACCACGACAACAGTCTGTGGTCAAACCACTGAGTAATATATACGTAAGATTGGTTCTCAAATGACTACACATGGCAGATTTTAGTGTCCAGTGTCTGGACTTGCCTATAGTTCAATAAGAAAATAGTCAGTGTTGTAGATCAGTACTGATTGTTCAGACAAGTAGTACTTAACTTTCGTATAAATTATTTTTTGTAAATTTTTATTGTGATAATAATTATGTCATTAATAGAAAATTATTTAGAAAATTCGGAAGTTGTTTTCTAACAAATCATCAACCAGAAGACAATAGAAAAGACGTTTAAGATTAGAGTTTTCATTGGGTTGTTTTTCATCTCTATTTTTGAAATCGTTTAATCTGTAAATAGTGTAAATTTTAGGTTACGAAGCAAAACCCAAAAATCGAGCTGTTGCATAGACACTATTACAATGGCGATGTATAGGACATATTTATAAAAAAATAAACCTCCGATAATACACATAAATAAAAAATAATTTCATGAATTATTTCTGTAAATTTAATCCTATAAATTTAATCCTAATTAACTTATTTTCTTATAGATATATACTCTTTGACAAAAGAATCTCAATAATCAACAATACTCTAATATATAAATTGCCAGAATAATGGTCAAATTTTGACCACTGGGCTACCGCTAGTTATTTTAAGTAAAATACATGGCTAAAAATAACAATGGCGTGAATAGAGAGAAGCGAGATAATGAAGCATAGTGCTTATTAGCTGCACAAAACCCTATTACCTTTTATTTTTGTAGGGCCAATATTCATAAGGATTCCAAAGGTCTGAATATTTTGCTGCTAATCTTTATGTAACGTGTTCTTGAGTTCACTGCAATTGCCGTGTAGAGACTGAGAATAGCGAACTTATACACAAGCAATGTTGCAACAGACAATTTTGTAAGTAATTTCGAAAAGATTGTTGAGGAGGTCTTGAATTATTTTGTCTATTCATTGGGTTTTCTCCCCTCCAAATTTTTTCCCGTAACAGATAAGTATTTGAAAATTGTATATGTAGAACAAAGTGTAGTAAGGCAATTTCGTAAAATTGCCCGGATTACTGGCTGTCTGTACAGAGATTCTTCCTCACAGTTTTTCTGAGAGAAAGAGATGTCTATAAAATGATCAACCAGTATTCCTGTATATAGGTAATGTATTGTATATTGTGTAATACTTATCTGTGTATGGAAACGTTTCAACTCCGAGTCTGGAGTCGTTGTCAATCGTTTAGTGTTGTTTTCGAGGTTTTTTCTAAAAAAATTTCGCTTTGATTTTGAATTTGTTGTTTGTCAAAAAATTTGATACTGACAATATTGAAATCTTTTTGACAAACAACAAATTCAAAATCAAAGCGAAATTTTTTTAGAAAAAACCTCGAAAACAACACTAAACGATTGACAACGACTCCAGACTCGGAGTTGAAACGTTTCCATACACAGATAAGTATTACACAATATACAATACATTACCTATATACAGGAATACTGGTTGATCATTTTATAGACATCTCTTTCTCTCAGAAAAACTGTGAGGAAGAATCTCTGTACAGACAGCCAGTAATCCGGGCAATTTTACGAAATTGCCTTACTACACTTTGTTCTACATATACAATTTTTAAATACTTGTCTGTTACAGGAAAAAATTTGGAGGAGAGAAAACCCAATGTGTAGTGTATCGCAAATGTCCTAGTGTTTCCATCGAACAGGTTGTTTTTAGCAGGCCAAAAACAAGTAAAATACGAATTCTGTGACAGAAGAGCTGCAAACTCAAAATGAGATGAAAATATGGAAAGGTTGACGGTGGCAGTAGTGTGTAGTCAGTTAAATTTGTACGTCAGATTTTAACAGATTCTTCCTCTTCGCCGACTCTCAATCCCGGTGAACTGGTTTCAAAAGAAAAAGTAAGAACAAAGTTAAAAATATATATAACCTTTTTTAATTAGAAATCTTTTTAAAGAATACGCTTAATAAAAGTTTGCGATTTACTAATTAATGCAATGCACTTTAAAAATAGGTCAAGAAACCAAATGTTAAAAGGCAATCATTAATCTTGTAACCTGCTTCGAGTAATTGATATTACCTTAATCGCAAAATACTAGGTAAATATTTTAAGTACACATCAAGGACATTTTGTGTGTATTTATATTACGTCTACGTTGATGAACAAAATTAATTCAATTAGTACACACCTAAGAAACACCTGCACTTACTTGTTACTATTTTGGTTTTTCAAGAAGTGAGAAATTACAGAGCAATCATATCTGTCTCTTTTTTACTATACTAAAATATTCTCATCTCTGTCGACATATCTGCAGATGATTGCCAGTTTTTAGCAAACAATTAAATAAATTAGATGCTTATCTTTAAATTTACCAAAATGCAAAATGTACTCATGTACTACTTCGATTCTTAATTGCGTTCGTCATTGAGCTTGGTGCCCTCTTTAACAGCAAATTAAATTATTAATCATACTTCAGACACTGTGGACATTTTACTAATTTGAAAGTAAAAAAAATCCTTGAACTGATTCTTATTGGTATGAAAACGGTTGCCTGAATACTGTTATGACATGCTCAAAAACATACTGTAAAATGTGATTGAAACTTTCTGAAATTACTATTATTCAAATCTAAGGTATCTATCTATCCACAGATAGGTATGCTTGGCTATGTAATTGTTCAAGTATACTTTAGCGGCCTATTAGTAATTTAACTTAAACTTTTATACAATCCACCAAAAGATGAAAGAATGTAAGATGTTTAGCTTAGATCAAACACCAATTAATTTCGGAGAAAAAAAAAGGGGGGACGGTGGATATTTTCTTAGTTCTTCCCCGGAAGTGCCCCTAAAATCAAAATTTTTTCATTTACGATTTGTTCTCCTGATGACGTCACCAAACTATACACTGATATCTAATATCAACCCATTCCGTGGAGTAGTTTCGAAGAAAATCCTATGATGTAAAAGAGGTAGAAATCCGGAGTAATATAATAAGGGTATCCGTATATTGTATATACGGAACCCTAAATATGGAATGACCGTCTAGTACTGCTAAAATTATTATTATTATCTTCAGTTTCACCTAATTAACTAAAATTGTTTAAACTAGATGGCTCTTAAATATTCAAAGACTAGCGTTAAAGAAACTAATTTATGTTCTGCTTGAAATATCTGGTAAAATGGTCAGGTTTCTGTTCGTACTCCTTGTGTTCTTCTGCTTACAATCCTAGTCACTCGACTCAAAAAGTAAAGAAAAAGAAATAGCAATAAGCAACGCATGTACAATATGTTTAGATCACCATAGAAAAAATTCCAAGAACTATAAATTGAAATACGACTCCTAACAACACTATTTTGATAAGAACCACATCGGGAGTCGGGCTACATAAAAGAGCACTTGAATGCTGCGAACATGGACGACGCGATTAATATCAGAAAACCATATAACAGTACATTCAATACTAGAGAAATCTTTTAAGATAATATTACTATTTTACTTATCTCATCTCCACAGATCTAGTGACAATTTTGCGTCTCAAAAATAAATTACAAAATATCAGTATTATTTAAACTGGTCTAGTGGGAGTGGCCCACACCCAACACGAGCCAGTATTCTAGCAAATACACAATGAACTAATTGAAGAAAATTAAACCTTGAAAATTATTTGCTGTATTATATAACTGACGAATATAGTAATGACATACTTGCAGAATAAACAAGTGTTCACAAAAAAATCTACACATGGTGAGTAAATTAAAATGTAAAAATATTGTCTACAAAAACACCTAAAAACCGAGTAGGCGATTTGTAACCGATTGATTGAATTTGCAGCCATATCCTTAACTTGAAATTTGAACCCTGTGTGGATCATTTGTCCATTTAACAATCTATTATGTACATTTTTTTTGCATTAAGTATCAAGTATCCACACAATTGTTCAATTAATGTCAATTCTTCACCAAGTTGGAAATATTAAATGTCGAAAAGTTGGGGTCATATAGCAGAAAACATCAAAAGCGTTTGACAAAATCTCAAAACCTTATTAGACGTCATTCATAACAATTGGCAAAACTAGTTGCAAACCATACTGAAAGTCCACTTTCTCACCTACTAAAAACAAAATAAAAAATACCAACCTGGAACTTAGGATATAGTTAAGTATGACGAGTCGCCCAAAAATTCTTCTATACGTTGAAGTAGAAGATTGTCTGATAGAAAATGCAAGTAAACTTATGTCGAACAAATATTTGTGTTTCTCTAATTTGTCCGAAATCAAAACATATCTATTTTATTACGGTTTCGTTGGCTCTTAAAATTATTGTCGCTCAGGCGTGATTTATGATATTTAGTAGTCAACCGTACCCCTATGCTAGACCAACATGATATTTAGTAATTCAAATACCTTAGATACTATATTATGGAACAACTAGACCCAGAGAATTACAACTCACACAACTTTTCTGGCAGTGAAATCATTCTTCAATAACGACACCTTAAATATAAAATTGCGTCAAAGAATGGAAGCGTTTGATATGTGGTTATATATAGAAGAATATTCTGGACAGTTATGGAAACTAACCAGTCAGTGTTATATAGGCCAAATGTCATCCGTGAACTACTTACACTGTTGAAATAAGAAAGAAACCGTATTAGGGCATGTCCTTAGAGGAGACCGATACAAAATCCTTCAGTTTATAACGAAAGGTAAAATCGAGGACGGTAGAGGTTTGGAAGAAAGCAGATGCCATGGCTAAAGAACAATCGAGATTGGAACGGATTACACTGTGCCAAATAACTATTTACATCAACCGAAAACGAAGAAATTTGGGTAACCTGATATTACATAAATAGGATCAGAAAAAAATGTTATTTCTTTTTCTGTAAGGATAAACATTTGCTCCGTCGACAAAACTACTGGCTATAAACCATCCTAAACCATTAGTATGTCTGTCTGGCTGGCAATTGCAAAACAGTCAAGCGAACTAACATTTCATCAAGAGACTGAAACAAAAAACTGTTCGACAACGACTCCTGAGAAAGTATCAAAACGACACATCTCACAGATAAGTATCACACAATATACAATTGAAATCGATACAGGAAAACTAGTTGACGAATCCGTAGACCTACTTTCTATCAATGAATCCTCAGAGATAGTTTTTCTATAAGATAGCAAGTAGTGGTCCGAGCAATTTCCACAAATTTTCCTTAGGTACTACGTGTTTTGATTTTTCAGTTACGTAACTTATCTGTTTTTTCCCATCCTACTGTAAGAAATTAACGATGAAACCTACTTCTCCTCCTTAGTCATGCATAAACTACTTAAATACCTTCTATTCTATATTATTGTAAATTGGAATGAATTTTATTTCTCTCTATTAACTGTACTTAAGAATGGAAACAAGTTCAAAGGCCGTAGTAAGCCTTTTTTGTGAGGGGGGGGTAGAATATTTACGAATGACCAGCTGTGGTGTAGAGTGCGACGATGTCTCTAAAAACTCGGAAAAATGGGTCTTAACGTTCCTATGATTTTTCCACACAGTCAAACCTTTTTTGTAACTTTTAATACGATAGAGGTAATATAGATACAAATTGTTATTTCGACATCGTATACAGACTCTTCAAATGTATTCATAAATTTGAAGAAGTTAAATATATTTCTACATGATAAACATTACAATGTGTTACAGAATACACTTCAAAATTGTTAATGAATTAACTGCTAAATTATTAATTCGGAGCAATGTTCAATATATTTATTCCAGTGGACAGTGGAAAAAAACTTGAATATTATTAATCAATTTGTTATTGTAAATTACATGTCAAAAGTCCCACGTTGGATCATTCTTCATAATTTCGCACAGTGAGCCGTTAATTGAAATATGTCAATGCAAATTATTAGGATGAACTAACAGTAACACAAGCAAAGTTCATTTTCGCAATGTAATCATATGTTTCGATTTAATGATGTGTAGCTCGTTAACATATCAAGGTTAAAGTAGTTTATCTTGACAAATTTAAATAAAAATATTCAATATTTAAAAATGTTATGTCATTCCATATAGAGAAAACAGGCTGATAGAATGGTAGAATTAGAACACCAAAATAACTTTTAAAACTTTTGCTTTTAATTCCAAAATATAATGAATAGGTATGAAAAACACTTCAGGTTGTTTCAATTGGGGGAATGTAGAGAGATAATTGTAGTCATGGTTATTATATATTATATTAAGTTATTACTACACTACAAATTACCAGGAAATCCAACAGAAACTTTCATTATTTATGAAATTGTTAATAACTGTATTTGATTGCTTCGGTAAACATGCACAGGTTACCAGGTTAACTGCACAGGTTTAAGGTTCAGATTTATATAAACTGCTAAGTAACTAAAGTAAATATAACAAAAATATTTGTGTTTAACTGTCTCAGTAATTGAAAAGTCAGATTAATTGAACTTAACTAATTCTAATTGGTCCGAATTTGGAAGCATTCCAGAATCAATTAAGAATATGGCCGGGAAAGGTGTTAAAAAATATACTGCATACTTAGAAAACTTAAAAATGAAGACTAAAAAAATGAATGTAAAATAAAAGGATTTACAAAAGGTCTAACAAAATTGTTTAAATGCAACAGTATCAGTCGATATTTAAACGCGAACGTTAGATATAGTGACGTGTCATTTTAGGGAAGCGTGCAACTAGTGGCTCATAAATCTGTATAATTATATCACCCTGTGATTCATAAGTCAGGATTCGGACCAGATAAATTCGAAGTGTTAATGAATCTTTCAAAGCAATTTTGCTACTAGCCTTACGGGGAGCTACAGGTTTTGGAACGCTCCTAGAAGTGACGACATATCTTCTTGAAATCAAAAACATAATTTCTGTATTATTGTGTTAATCACGTCAGCACTTTTATTCCTTATTGTTATAGATAGAGTTTGATTAAATGGTGGCTCTATATACCTGAAGGGATTAAACAACTTCAGCCGAAACTTTAATAGTATATAAATATGTACAGTTTTCTTGTAATTGCAACATTCTGGGTTACTCAAACGAGATTGTACGTTAAGCGAATTAGGGAAACTAAACATGCTAAATATTTGTAAATTTGAGTTTGGGGTTTTCATCAATGCACTATATAACTAAAATAAATTAAACTGTTAACCATTTCTCGTCATACCGGAAGTTAACAGTAATTCTATTATTTTAAATGAAGTAGTATCTTTTTTAGGATGAATTCGTATAAAAAAATGTAGGTATTCACGACTGGTGTCAATGGATTCACTGCAATATTCCGGGATGTTTTGTGGTGGTCTAGTGGAATTTCTTCAGAATATTTCATCTGCAGCTGCGGCAGACAGCTTTGTTCCGAACATACTAAAGGTATCAACTACGCCTCCACCGCTGAAGATGTCTGCCACAGCTGCAGATAAAACCGTTCTTGAAAAATTCCACAGACTTTTGCAAACCAGCCTCGAAAACTACACTGAATCCAGTTCGTATCTAAATCAAAAATTTAAAGTAAAAGCTTCATAAACATTCTGTATGTTTACAATATTCTCTGTGATAATTTAATTTATCAGCTTTCGCTGACACCTGAGGCACATGTTTAAAAACAGCACAAACTATATTTTTTTACTACTAGATTCCAATTTTTCTCCTCTTTCCATCAATATGAATTGTTCCTACTTCGAATTAAGAAAAATGTTGGATTATTTTGGATTTTTATTGAAAGTCGCTAATTTCTTTAAATTTGACGTAACAACTCTACCTTAGAAACCATAGTGAATTGGTTAAGAATGTAGTTTAAAAAAAATGAACGACCAAGAAGTTAATAATGAATATTTCAATTCAGATATAAATAATTTATTGAAAAGACTTTTCAAGAATGAATCAACTGCATCTTGGCTCAGCTCACATGAATTGAGTTTTGTTTCAAGTTCCGAAATTACTCTTAAACCTGGAGATGAAAAAGAAATTATTGTTTTCGAATATTTTTGCAAACCCTGCAACTTAATGCAAAAAACGCTGTAACGTATTTGAAATCAGTTAATCATCATTGGAATGAATATTATGAAAACATAAAATGCATCCTCATAAGTCCATGTAAATTCAAAATTTTCATCCCCAGGACCTCCACTATCACAGAATTTTGCAAAATTATTTCATTAAATTATCAAGATGATGAAAACTTTGAAATTATCTGGTTGGGCCAATTATAATTTCCAAGACAAGGCATATTTCAGGAATAAAGAACCCATTTAGGGAAATGAAAAATCTTGCTGCAACTAGTAGTTAGCAATGCTTTTTGTTTTATATAAATTGAAGGATAACAAGTTCGGTTATTGCATTTATGATGAAGGTTTGACTTCAGGGTGTTATTTTTTATACTTCTGTAGGTGACCTTTTTGTACAAATTATCAGACATATAGCCCTGTTGGTACCAATATGATTGTGCACCGTAAATTAATCGACAAAGTTACTTTTAATTTGATTTTTAACAATTTCAGTAGCTGTAAATTGTCCATGGCACATTTCTTTTAAGCGAAATTTGACAACATCGTTATTTTTAGTAAAAATCCATTCTCTAACAATAGTAAAGATTCATACAGATCGATAAAGGATATAAAGAGAAATCTAATAGTACTAAAACGAAGAACTTTAGATTTCGTTCTAGAAATCCATGTATATATTAACATGCAAAATTTGAATACAATATGATATAAATATCAAAATTGATTCAATTTTAGACATTGTGACTCTTGTTGCATTGGAGATTTTTTCCTATAAACTATCTCAGGAACTGTTCATCGCAGATCTACAGAATCATTACGAAATGTTAATTTTGAGTTTCATACAAATTATAATTAATTTCGGATATGACCATTTTGATGTTTCTTTGAAATACCAATTAACAAATGTAATGTTAAACACTAAAATAAATGATTTGAATATATAATTGTTTGTTGCTTTGGTAATAAATTAACTGTAATATACCCCATTATATATACGTAAATAATAGTCAAAATTCCTATAATATGTAATATATGCATTATCTCCTTCAGATAGTTTACGCATAACTGCATTTGTTTACCAAAATTGCCCTAATTGTAACCATAATGCAATGATATGGTTTGAACGCAATAACAAACATGAATTTTTGTAAATTTATATATGAAAAACGGTTTTCGGGTAAATCCAGTTCTCGATATGAACGATTCGGAAGTTTCATTCAAATATTTACTCCGAAAAATTAGATGTCCCCGTAACTGTCAACAACATAAAAACAAAATAATTTTTAAAATAATAAAATTTTAATTCTATATAGTGATATCTATGTAGTAAAAGTTCATTTTATGTCTGTTGGTAGCTAACTCATTAAACCACCATGACCATGGTATCTTTTCGAATGATATACAGGATTCTTTAAATGACGTAGTACGATAGGGGTTTTAGGGAAAGTAAACATGTTACAGATTTGAAAATTGGAGTTTGGAAATTTTTCAGAATGCTCTTCTTAGCTAAGATTTTTCAACCATCGTCACTTCCGGTTATGAAGAAAGTTGATTCCAACATTTTTCTTTTAAACGGAATTGTATATTATTAGGATGAACTCGTATAAAATTCAAAATTTTAAATTAAGTTTCATAACCACTTTATATGTCTACGACGGACAGTTTCTGAGATACTTAGATTATAGGTAAAAGATCACAGTTGAACCCGAAATATAAAAAGTCATAACTTCCAAACAAAGTGAGATTGATTTTTGAAAGCTTTGGATTTGCTATCGTCATCATTTAGATCTGCTATCATCATTAATCTGATGACGGTAGCAGAACCAAAGCTATTGAAGCATTATGAGACCAACCATTTCAAGATGATAGAACTCCAAGGAATCTTCATGGAACATTGTCTATCAGCTTGACTAATATTGATTATTTAATTCCCATAAAACTCAAATTGCTAAAATTTCAAACACTATAACTGCATTTTTTAAATGGCACCTTCTCAACTTCCAATATGTTTAAACATCGTTGCCATGAATATCATGGAAATCATCTTTGTCATTACAAAGAAAGTAAACTTTGATATTATTTTATTGTATGGTATTTTTATAAATTATCATTTTCAGTATTTTTCATGCATTTGCAAGATTATTCAAATCAATAAATCTGGCACCGCTGAATCTTGTTTCCTTAAATTCTATAGTGACTCCTAACCTCACATCCAATAACTCAACTTACACAAATTATTTTAGACGCCGAGACAAAAATTCCCCAATATCCCCCCCCCCCCAACTACCAGGATTTAAGTTTTGCAAATTTCAAGCCTGTATTACCTTCTATTTCTTAGATATTGCATTTTGTTAAAAACAGTAATGATATGCACAGGGTGTTTCTAAAATATCGAATCCTATTCTGCTTTGTATATAACTCATTAAAATAAGCCAAAAAGTCCCTATTAACATGTGCCCTAAAACGCAACCTTAGGAAGTTATATGTCCTTGAAAGGGCTGACAAAACGGTGGAAAATAAACAGGAAAAAATGTATGGGTGTTGGGTTACATAACTTTCTACATTAAATAACATGTGCTGCTCAATTTTTTAGAATTTTCTCTACAGATTTATAAAATCTTAACAATTGAACAAAAATAAGATTTTGTAAATTTGTAGAGATAATTGTAAAAAAAATAAAAAAAAATACATGCGGAAAATCCCCTTCACCAATCTAAATAGGACGCTTATGATTTGCATGTGGAAAACGGAGTAGCACATGTTATTTAACGTAAAAAGTTATGTAAGACCTTTACAATTTTTCTATTTATTTCCGACCGTTTTGTCAATAACACAAAAAATATTTTTGTTTGAGCCCTTTTAAGGGCATATAATTTCCTAACGTGCATTTTAGGGCACATGTTAATAGGGACTTTTTGGCTTATATTAGAAACACACTGTATATTAGTACGGATATAATAGTAAGTACAGGCTTTGTTCTAACCTAAAACTGCTGGGCATGTCATGTCGCAATTGTGATTCTTCAAGCCATTTCCCCCATTCTCACATTTAAATATGTATTTGTGTAGAATATGTACCTATCCTCTCTATCTTTTTTTGATTTTCTGGAAAACATCTGTTATAGTTGCAAAATCCTTTCTTAGTGCATCTCTACAGTAGTTTTTGCTGTGCGTTGCTTAGGTGTAAGTTAAAAAGTCAGTCAGGACATCTTTTATATTTTCCTATGCATCACTTTTCAAAATAATTAACTGTCTGTTCATTATTACTGCAAAATTAATTTCGCGGCATTTAGTTTTTATAAATTAATTTCTCCGCTATGTTTCGGCTTATCACTGAAAACTGTCCTTTTTGCATATTCTCCCCTGTTGATTCTAATTTATACAGTTCGACCCAGTTTGTTCAGTATATGATCGTGCACCGATTTTCTGATGTTGTAAATGTTGTCAATTTTTTGATTTTAATGTCGTCCCAATATTGACATGTAAATTGTTTGTTAAAATTTCTGCATAATTTAAGAAATTTGATTTCGATCAGAATTTTTGTCATACGCATTTTAAGTTAATTACCAGGAAAAAGAATACGTTGCCATTTGTTCATTACATAAGTTAGAATAAGTTTATAAAAAGTGTTATTGAATTGAGATGTTGTTATACTTACAATACATAATACACTTCAAAACTTCGAGAAGAAGAAACACTTCAAAATAAGGCTGTGTTTGACCATTGCCATATACACCTTCCTTTGTATAAATATTTATAGTAAACAATAGTTTCAAGAAATTGCAAGTCATGCTCCTTTATACATGTATACATGTAATTAGTAGGCATTAATATTTTTCGTGCGAATTGGTTATCGCATGGAATTCCCACTTTATCATACCAGCAAGTTTATCATTTATATATATAAACTACAAAAATACCCAAACACCGTATTAGCCAAAAGTATAAAAGCCAGAAAATCTCTTAAGATTATATATGAACAACAGTCCCTACAAAAATGTTTAACTCACCTAAGCAAACAGTTTATCATCTTCCTTTCTACCGTCTTCTACGTATGATGTATAATATTTGAATATTTTTCGGTACAGTAAAAAGACGGATATTGAGTGTTAGTGCTGTAAACATTAAAAAGACAATGATACTGTTGAAGCGGAATTTGTTATAAAAAACTTGTACATAATTTGTAACTTGAAGAAAAACATCAACTAGGTGAAAACAAAAAAAAAAGCGTGAAAATGTATCATAATCAAGACTGTTGTTCCTTAAAGGGTTTGTTGTGCGTTGGAGTAATTTCAAGTGAGGCGTGTTATACAAAGCTACAATAGAACAGACAAAAAAAAAAATAAAAGTCACTCCCTAACCCTAAACCCTTGTCACTGTTGAAATCAAATCAAATCAAAAACATATAACAGCATTAATAGAGGATACAATATTTTTCGATGTCTTGTAAAATAGTCTAGAACTATCCGCATGTTAATTTTCTCCTGAAGATTTATGATATTTTAGTGCACCTGCCAATTAATATGGCTTCCAAAAATCCTGTGTTTTAAATAATAGACCTGTTTCGCATAATTTTTAATCTATTCTTGTGTTAATAATTATTAACCCATAATTGGTAATTAATGTACCTATAGTTATAGAAAATAACTTTATGATTGGATCTTTATGCTCTGGGTAAATTGTTCGATTCCCAAACAGTCAATCAGTGCTTTTCTACAATTAAATTACTTTTATGATCCAAAGATTTGTTGCTCTTATAGTTGATAATATCTTTCACAGAATATGAGGTCTCTAGGATTTCCCTTACGACTTTATTAATTTGAAATTCTCTTGCAGAACTATCACACCAGATACACCATAGTCTAAACTGCCACTATAGACACAAATAACAAATCAGTGGGATCCTGATTACATGGTTACATCATGGATATTACATCAATGCACCGTTCTACAAAAAAAATGAAAAGCATTCCCGAAATAATAGATGATTATACTTCAAAAAATGAGTAGGTTCGTTACATCAAAAGTGCCCAATATACTAATCATCTCTTCAAACACAAATAATAATTCAAATGACCCAAGAATATGTTATGAAAGAATTTATGAAATTTTCTAGTTTATTTTATGGATATTTGGGGAAATAACGCCATACCTGAGAATCTCTGAAAACACAGACTACTTTATACTTATAATCTTTGTAATTTTTTTTACTACATTGTATATTAAAAAACAATAGACATGATACTTTAGAATGGTGAGGGAGATTTCACACTGTGGTCATCATAACGGCTAAGTTGGACACTTGCACTGTTTTGCACTTTCTAGAATCTAGATTTTGTGTTGCCGTTTGTTCTCTTTGTCTTAAGTAGTAAAATTAGTCTGTTGCAAAAATATTATCTGGAGATCGAAATTATCATGGCGAAGATAAATATACATTTTTGCCAATGAAAATAAATTACTTTTTATTATTTTATAAAGGAATTATTTGGTTGCATTCTGTAACTCTATTTGAACGTTTTCTGTTGTTGGAATAGCTCCGAAGAGAAGCGACCTCGTATATTGGGGTGCTCATAAAGGACGGGAAGCTAAATGAAATGCAACCAATTTGAAGACAAAAATGACTAATTTTATAGCAATATCGGTTCTTTAGTTTTTGTATGATATTAGAAACAGACAATTAGTCTTCCAATTTTCTATTTGAATTCCAAAGAACTGCATCCTTCATAAAAACCAGTTTTTGAGTTAAACAACAGTAGAACTTAAACAGAAGAAATCTCAATACCGTGATTTATACCGTTATAACCGTTTTACCATTATCATTCATGAACGAAATTTAGAGAGCTACAACCATTTCTATTTTTTTGTTTTTTTTTTTTTGATTAAATATAATGAGCTAAACATGTTTGACTCTTTTAAAACTTTTGATACTAGATATTGTGGTTTTCCCGTTTTCCATTTTAGTTTTTATTTATATGTATATTGTCATTATCATTTTTGGCATTATTGACACATTTGTGACGTTTTTGACGTTTTTTACGTTTTTAGCGATATTGACGTTCTTGGCATTTTTAAAATTTCTTACACTTTTGTCAATTTTAACATTTTCGACAGTTTTAAAATATTTGACGTTTCTGGCATTTTTTACGCTTTTGGCATTTCTCGGCATTTTTTGACATTTTTGGAATTTTTTAACACAACACTTAAAAAATTTCACTTTTTGACATTTTTTACACTTTTATAACATTTCTGTCATTTTCACTTTTTTCACATTTACGGTAAGGTTGACATTTATGACATTTTTGTATATTTTTGAGATTTAAGGTTTTCGACAGAACAATTTTGATAATTTTGTCCACTTTTATATTGTGATGTTTGATACAATTAATATTTTAACATTCTGTTGTTTATAATATTTTTGCCGTTTTTTGAAACGTATTTTTATAAAATCTCATTTTTTTTTTTTTTGTTTTAAATGAGGTGCTCATAAAGGACGGGAAGCTAAATGAAATACAACCAATTTCAATACAAAAATGACTAATTTTATAGCAATAACGGTATGTTAGTTTTTGTATGATAGAAACAAAAAATTAGTCTTCCAATTTTCTATTTGAATTCCAAAGAACTGCATCCTTCATAAAGACTAGTTTTTGAGTTAAACGGCAGTAGAACTTAAACAATAGAAATCTCAATACCGTAATTTATAGATGTCAGACATGGTTGCAGGAAAGCTGAACACGAAGAGCAAAGGGAACAGGACGACATCCCAGGACAAAATACCTTGAAGATAGATGAGGTCTTTAAGGGAACGTTTGCTGCACAGTGAAACCAAAAATGGAATAGTGACGAATTCAAATACTGTTTGGGCTTATAGCTGAATTAGGTCGAAAAGGCGACGTGTAGATAGGCATGTGAATCACACTGTGGCAGTTAAGGATTTTTATAAGACGTGGTTAGAACACTTGTCATATTAGACTCTTCACAACCCATAGTTTTAACAGACAATGCACACAACATGTGGCCAAAGTTACGTTGGTTTACTTTGAGTAAAATATTGATTTGTATCCTTGGCCACCAATTTCTCCCGATTTATCGCCCTTTGAACTGTATGGAATATTATTCGTAGACATTTGCTGCACAATGTCACCAATGTCAAGTAGCCTTCAAGATGAAATCAATCACATCATTAAAACATGCTCTATGGCACTCCGTGGGTATTCTGATTTCTATCGCACCTAGTATACGTATATGAACATACAAATATGAACTTTAATAGAATTTGCAATCACATACTTCCTCGCAATTTGTTTTCATTCAACAGGAATATTCACACTTTAATACCAATATAAACAGTCTGACCTAGTTAGTAATTCCGTGTCGCACATTTATGTAATATGAGAATCTTAACAATCTTTGGAATAATTTGAGGAACTCTGCTCGAATATAAGCGGATTCCATTTATTATATCTTACGTGATGGGCGTAATTCCATGATATTAAAAATCGATTAATGCAACTCCAACGATTATAACATAATCGAATAATCGTTTAAATGGATGATCACTGGGATGTTAAGTAATATGTGAATCTTTATTGTAATAGTCTTAAATATCTTTAGCATTGAAGCTTGTCGAACACTTCAGTAACTTCTATTGGATTAGTAGATTTTATCAACTTTGGGAATT
This sequence comes from Octodonta nipae, assembly GCA_034190945.1. Classification (NCBI taxonomy): domain Eukaryota; kingdom Metazoa; phylum Arthropoda; class Insecta; order Coleoptera; family Chrysomelidae; genus Octodonta; species Octodonta nipae. Next base: position 37,086,654 of record CM067217.1, on the reverse strand, counting down.
TCTATACATATCAGTTTTATTTATTGCCTATAAAGCTTTTATTAAATCACTGTTCATATATTAATTATTTAATTATTTAATTTAAAAAAGTTATGTATTGTTGAAATTTTATATTCTTATATAATTTTTCGAGTTATATACGAGTATTATCCCATAAGACTGCAATACAGGGACATTGCAAACTTAATATATTCACGCATTTAATAACCATAAGCAATGCAAGTAAAAAGTTTTAAATTTTTTTTTATTTTTACTTGAAAACACTTTAACACTTTAAAATTATTTAAATTAATTATTAAAAATTGTTACAATGACTTTATGCCGAGTAGTCGCGGGATAGAGATCTTGACTGGTATATTAATACTCTTACGAGAATTCATCTGATAGCTGGTGCAATTGGCCTTCGTCCGATATTTCTGGGAATCCGAAATGTTTGTCTATCGACCCGAGGCCGACGGCTGGCGTTAATGAGAATTCGTCGAAATATATCGAATCACATTTCCGATGGATCGTTGACCTACTAGAGAATTCGGAGAGAAATATATAAATACGGACAGCTGGCAGCGCCAGCATTCATTCAGTATTCGACCGCCGTATAGTTAAGTAGAGATAAACTGTAAATAGTTCTGTGAATATAAATTGTGTTAAAGTAGTAGAAATAAATTAGAGTGAGTTAGACTGTCTTTTAATCATTTCGATACATTTAAGATTTTTTATGGGGTGAAATAATAGAAAAATATTCATGGAAGTGATTGTTATCATGTATATTGATGATTTTTTAATACTGATTTAATGCATAAAAGTTAGCTGTGGAGCCAGAGGTAAAGCACAAAGTAGTTTCAACATTCAAGTTGTCATCTTCATGGAGTAAACTTTTACATTATTACTGGAACGCCTGAACAAATTAAATGTGTTGCCCCAATATTTCACAAATATAAAACATTTTTTGCATATTGCAGTTGTTTCATTTGAAACGGTGAAATTTGCGTTTTGAGAGCATTTCACTTTACTTGATAGTCTTTATCCTATTTAGAGACAAATTAGTTTTAATCAATCTGAAAGGAACATCGTATTTATCAAATCTTAGATTATAAAGCGTCATAGATTGTTAATATATTCTTTTGAGTTGAATATTTTTTTATCTTGAACATATTTTTTTCATTCATTCATTTTTGGAAGTAACCGTTTTACCATCATTATTCATGAACGAAATTTATATAACTACAACCATTTCTTTTTTTTTATTAAAGATGATAAGCTAAACATGTTTGACTTTATTTTTAAACTTTTGGTATTAGATATTGTAGTTTTCCCATTTTCCATTTTTTTATATGTATATTGTCATTATCATTTTTTACATTATTGACACATTTATGACGTTTTTTACTTTTTAGCGATATTGGCATTTTTAAGAATTTCTTACACTTTTCTCATCTTTGACATTTTAGTCACTTTTGAAATATTTGATGTTTTTTGACATTTTTGGCATTTCTCGGCATTTTTTGACATTTTTGGAATTATTAACACAACATTTTTCAAAAATATCACTTTTTTGACATTTTTTACAGTTTTATAACATTTTTGTCATTTTCACTTTTTTCACATTTACTGTAAGGTAGACATTCTTGACATTTGGTATATTTTAAATTTTTGAGAATTAAGGTTTTCGACAGAACAATTTTGTCCACGTTTATAATTTTTAGATGGTTGATGCAATAATATTTTTTTACATTTCGTGGTTTAAAATATTTTTGTCATTTCTTGAAACTTATTTTCATAAAATCTCTTTTTTTGTTTTCTATGTGTATTTATAACAAACTGACATTTAATACTATTTTTTTTTATTTTGTTGCTAAAAAGTTACCAAAAATCTCAAAAAGAAATAAAATTTTGATAACAACATTTATATGTGTTACCTTCTTCAAGAAAAACCATTCAAACACCTGTCAATTTATTTTGTAATAAGAAATAACAATTTCCCGAGACTATATCTAAATTGTATTGCTTGCACTTACACTTTGGTTGTCGTGTTATGTACTGATAGCTCATTTCATTTCAACAGGGAATACAGACAATCTAACTGAGACTTCCTTTGTTTCTACTGTCATGCATTATACCTACTATGATGTTCTTCCTATGATTTGCAACAATATTGTTTCTACTTTAATTAAATTTTAGCAAATGTTCGGTCGGATACTAATGAGGATGTATCCCTGTGATTCCTATGAGAAATGATTCAAAAGAATTGGTAGGTTAACTAAAACTTATGATACTATCTACTGGAGAGTTTACAATCCGGTAATCGCAAGATAATACATTACGTATTTAGTACGTATATGAATTTAATAATCTCGAAAATATAGTATTATAATATATACTTGGATAGGCTCTAATAATCTTACAAATCCTTTCATGTGTCTTCAATCCTAGTGTGGTAGTTTTCCCTGCACTCCTAGATGTCGATATTGATTTCGCGTTAAAATATTATCAGCTGTTCGAAATTCATAAATAGTTATCCTACATTTTAATCACATGAGGGAAGCGCTACTGATGAAGGTTCTTGATTAGAAACAATATATTGTCTTATGTTCAATGAATTGTAAATTCTCAAAAAGAGATTAAGTATAAATATGGCTTTATAAGTAAATTTGTATGCAAACCCACTAATCCGCATAAAATCTATATGCTGTGTTTGTTTTACACTCATAAAAACGGATAACATTTTGTTAACTAAATTCATATTTTTTGCATCCCAATGAAAAGCTGATAAAGAACAACCAGTTTTTTTACGATTTGTTATTAGATATTAATAAATTTGCATAGACCGTGTCAGAGAAGTATTTAAAATTTATTTCTAAAATTATAGATAGCATCAATGATCAAAGCCATTACTGGAACCAAGCAAGTGTAAAACCGCAAAAGAAAAGTAGCGGTTCGTGCTTTAAACCGTAATGCAATAATTCAAAGTTATTTTTTGCTACTACATCTTATAAATCACGTTCAATTCGTCTAGGTCAGTATCACTGAAGGTAATTCCGGTCAGCTTGTTTTAATTGTATCTTCATAGAGATATAAACTATTACAACATTATTGCAGTTATCCTTAACATTATTTTTTATATTGCAAAATTGCTCACATTAAAACTAAACATTTTCAATTATTTATTGAAACTGATTTACGAACTTATTATTTTCAGCCCCCCAATTATATTTATATCTACTGGAAAAATATATAGTAGTATCAATTACATAATTTTTTGTCATCGTTTGGCTTCAAATTCTAATCCTATTTTTTTATTTTCCCTTCTGACAAAAATTGTGTAGGAATCTCATATATGAGACATTTTTTGTGGGTACAACAGGATCAATATATTTCCTTGTTTTGTAGCTTCTGGCGGATCCAGGGAGGGGAAGAGCTGAAGCGCTCCCACATCATCTGAGTGGTATGCTCTTTTAGTGTTTATTGTGTTAAAGTCAACCTTCAGTGACGTCAAGCCCCCTCCCCAATGACAATCCTGGATCCGCCCCTGCTTCTAGCGAGGAGGCAACTGTAATTGACATTTTAGGAAAATTTCTGTTACTACACTGGAACATAGAAGAACTTACCTGAAGATTCTAGAAGGAGAAAACATAAGAAAGTGTTCTGAGGAAGTGTGATTTCAGTTGAGTTTTATTTTGCATTTAAACGTCAGGTTGTAGTTCGAAATTATGCGTTGAGTTGAATAATGAATTACGAATTTGTTATGTTAAATACCGAAACTCGAACTCGTCCTTAACTACGTAATGAATATTAGAACAGTGGGCACACTCTTCAATATTCACTTTGTATCAAAGATTATTGCGTAAAAGTCAATCTTTCATTCATTTTTTAAAGTAATTCTGAAATTATTAATGAAATTTAGAAAATACCCTTACTAATAGTACATTACGGAAAAAAAAACTAGCAGTGTAAACCTACTGGTATATTTTTATTATATATAATCATGCGCCAAAGATGATTTGGTTTCATGTAGACACTAATTACAAGAAAAGAATGAGACAGTATGATATTTCTTGTCAGAACTGTTTCATCAAAATTGGCAAGATAGGCAGTTCTGTGAGCGTTTTTGACACCCAATGATATTCTAACGATTTTGAGCAGAAGTCAACATGACAGGCTAAAATAAACCATGACTGAAAGATCCAGAAACAATTAAAACTATTATGGTTAAGAAATTACACTAATTAAAATAACGATATAATCATAATCATTAGTTACACGCATACCAGAAAAAATCTAAATTCGACGCAGTTGTAGCTAAATTTAGCTGAAATATTGTTCGTAAAACATAAATCAAGGAAAGTTAAAACCAAACAAACAATATTACAAAACAAATTGAAAACATTTATTGCAACAGTTTGTTTCGCGACAATCTTCATTTTTGAAATTTCAACTGTATTCGCGGAACTTCTAACAAGAGATAAAAAAACTGGATTGATGTTTCAATTACATCGACCAGTTCATCGATAGTGATTTGGCAAAACATATTTTACCTGAAATCAGATTTCTAAAAATTATTAGTAATCAGATCAAGGAATCTGGTGCTTTCTCAAGATAAAGGTATTTATTTTACGATTAGTTTTTTTCTTAGAACAAAATTGTGATTCTCGTATAGACAAACGATTTTATGAAATGTTAATATCATTTTACTTTATCGATCCCAATGTAAACTCTGAAATTTGAAGTAAGTTACCATATCTGTATACAAAATTAGTAAAATTAGGTTTCTAAGAGATATAAGCAACTCTTTACATTTTTGTGTATAGCCCTATCTCGACGAAGTTCCACTTAAAGCTCCTTACTTGAACAATGCGTAAACAATATTTTATTGTTATTTCTGTAGAAGGTTTCTGGACCATTCGACACAATTCCATGAATTTCCATAGCACCAAGCTGCCGACGTCGGTTCGCGAACCCAACAACAGTTCAAATACCAGGAAATATCGGTTGAAGGCCTGTTCCACGAAATATCGGATGAATTCACGTCACAATTCTGGAAACTATAGAGTAAGTACGTTATCCTTAAACCATTTGATTCGTAAGAATGATATAAATTGTAAATGCTGATAGATTTAGTACCTATATGCCTAATTCATATTTTGTCCAAAATAGTTTTTTGAATGATTGTATTTTACTTTATTATAAAAATGGATTTAAAAAAAACCAACGAAAGCACTTAAAGTTATAAAAATCAGGACATTACCTGGTTTGGATAATTGAAAAAATCTCATGGCTCAATATCAGCTATAATTCCATTTTTATAACATAGAAAGCAAAGGAAAGTTTTCCTTACATCGGACAGCACCGAAGTTGATTCACTTTTTAAAATAAGAAACAAAAATGAGTGTCATAACTTCAAAAGAATAATGCTTATGAAAATAGCAAAAACATGTAAGCTAAGATGTTGTATAATAGATTTAAAGTCGTAATGGAATATATGATAAAGAAAATTGTGTGACACAGATTAGTTTCGCACAACATACAAAACACTTGTTATTCCAAAAAAAAAAACAAAAATACCAACAAAACAAATATACAGAATATCCGTGAAGGAAAAAACTGAGAAATACAGGCAAAATAACATATAGGTAAAAGCTATTAAAAATGTAAAAACAATGTAATCGTTACCTTCTTAATTTCAGAAATAAAGAACGCAAGGGTAATATTGTATTGTGAAACGAAAACATGACAGTTGGGTTTGGAAGGCTAACTAGAAAATTAAAAAATTTCGTAGATTAATTTACTGAAAATTAATGGGTAGATTTTTCGTTAACTATACTAACTACAAGAATTATGTGTATTCAAAATTCAAACAATCATTTTTCATAAAATGAAATATTTAAACTCTCTTACTGATATGCCAAGAAACGGAAAGGTATTTTGCCATAAACATTTTCCGTGAATTCAGATTTCCGCCATATTTGTTGTCAGATCAAGGAAAGGTTAGTACTTGCTCAATATTGACTTTGTAATTATTGTTTTAAAATCAATATAGTTTAAAAATACATAAATCATATAATGATAATTGTGTCTAAACAGTTAACTTGTAAAAAGAAAAATTATTTTATGCAAAGATTATATTTAATTTAATTCTTTTTAAAAGCGACATTTCATGACACAATTGTTTTATCAGCAAAATTAATCGCCGTCTGATATCTGATCCGCCAGATGTTTATTGCAGCTATCAGTTTATTCTGATAACGCTATTATCCAAAGTATCAATGTGGAAGTAATTAATTTATTGTCCACTGTGAAAAGTTGTTGAAACGTTACTAAACAAGTACGTTTGGTATAGTAAAATAAAAATACTTATTAGAATTATAACCTCAAATAAAATGCTATAGCAAAAGCTACCTAGGAATATTGTCGCCTTTTTGTTCAATGTTCTTTATTATTAGTATTTTTTTTATTTTGTGTGTCCCTATTCTTTTCTCTTCTACTCCATTATATGGCAACTTTTTTTTACTTCTACTTTCGATGATACAAAGCTAAATATTATGTTTTGTATAAGATATAGCTGCCTTTAAAATGATAGTCAGTGCGACACTAGATCTGTTAATTTAGTACCGTGAGATCCATGCAAATTAAATTTAAAACAATCAAAAAAGGCATTTTCTACCGTACAGTGGAGCCTACATTTGGACCTAGACCTCTAGCAATACATCGGAGAGAAACAAACAAAATTTTAAAATCAGTTGGTTTGGTGTTAAGGAATAATCAAGTAATAACACAGGCGGGATAACTTTAACCCATTCTTATGTACATGGACGAAATTTAATAAATATATTTTATGTAAAAAATATCCATGTCAAATCTTCAGTTTTTAACATTATTCTTTTAAAAGAGTTTTTGAATAACAAATGAAAGTATGACATGTCTGCTGTTATTAAAATTAACATAATTCGGGTGGTTAGGAATTAAGGGATGGTATGTACAATTTAAACAAGATCGCTATAAAAATGTAAACTTTCATTTCAAAAAAAAATCTCTTAATTTTATTCGATGAAGTTACTTCACCATACCACTATGTTCTTCGTTTTACATATGGAACTGATCCTTTGAGGTTTTTTAGACTCATGTTAATTTATTGACCAGTTTGATTTTTTTCTGTTGCGACGACTACTTAAAAAGTCAATTAAAGTCCAAAATACTAAAATTATTTTCTTGTATTCACCCCCTTTTAAATAAAATTGGGAAATACTTATTTTAGCTAACCAAAGTGATATAAACGTTCAAGCTTTCAATCATTATTATCAATGACTTGAAAGTAATTTATATCAAAAATTCCACAGTTTCTGTAGGAAATAATTGGTTGAACTCTGAGAGTCAAACATACTTTCAATTTGTATGCTGAAAATATGTTATATAGAAACCACTTACATACAATTCCCCGGAAATCACCAGAACAAAGACATGATATTGGAAAAACCAGTTGGAAATAACAGGAGAATTCGTTTAAAATGTACATTGCGGTATTAATTAAATAACTACTGAAACTTTAAAGGTTTCTCCAAATATCGCAGTATGCAGGTTATCATACATTTACACTTGAGTGTCAATTTAAAAATTTACAGGGAGAGAGTATTACAAACCAGTTTCTTGGATAGAACAAAAAAAGCTGTTTCAAAAGTAATAAATATTACTGTAAAAAATTATTTCTAGTCACATTACTATACACGAAACAGCAATAAAAATGTTTGTTAAATCTTACTAATCGTTAACTATTTGAATAAATATTCGTAGTGTTTTGATAAAAATAGTATATACAATTTTCAAAATATTTACGTGCGATAACAAAAGTTGTTCTACAAAATATAACGACATGATTCAGTGATTCTTAGCTGTATGTCCGAAAATGGAAAATGATCAAGGTTAGGAAACAAACACTTATGGGAATTCTACAAATTAATGCTGCTTTAGAGGGTGACAAAAAATTTGAAAACAGAAAAGATTGGATTAGTTACTTCGAGAAGCTTCACGACATAACCTTACGGCGTATATAAATATAGTCCAATATATAATGTAGAGTAGTAAATTGAATAAAGAAAGTCGATGTTACTTCTAAAGTTTGCAATATTATATGGGGTTGGTCGAAGTATTGTTGTTAAAAGTCAATATAGTGAATGTATTACGTTAAAAGTTCATTTTTAGTCAATCGAATATGAAAAATGCAGTTCCAGGGCCCCTGAATTATTATCACTAGCGGTCGCCCAGTGGTCGTAATTCGACACTAATTCATTAAAATTATAAGTTGAACATTAATGACGTTATTTTGTATAAGAAATAGAGGCCAAGTTAGAAAAGTAGGCCAGGCCTTCGCTACCCCTATTATGTCATTTGGATAACAGTTGTATAAATAATTCACCAAATTATTTATTGTCAGAATACATTAATTTTCACTACGATTTTCGTTATAAAAAATTTCAAATATTTTAAGATTCAGTATATTTTCATTAGTGTGAATTAAAACACACCTACCAACCTAGTACCCCATGACAATTTCTGTTTTATGTGGAAAATATATAGAAATACGAATCACATACTGTTAATTAATATTAGTTAAATACACCTATTTTTGACAATTTTTTTCTATGAATTGAAATTGAAAGCTTGAAAATACTTTGAAAACATTTCTGACGGAATTGAAAACCTTCAACCTAATCGCTACAAAAGTAATGAAATGTCAAAATTTAAATTAAATTTCCTGCAGATAGCCATGAATTCAGTATTGCCAAATCTACCTATTAATCCTGAATTTGTGCATAATTTCACGATTTTTTGTAATCTTTTGTTAAATTATATGAACATTCGACAAAAATAAAAAGATATTCTCAGAAATAAATTGATCATGTGTAACATAATTCTGATTTTAGTTGACGAACCATATTTACAATGCAACGAAAGTTGCAAACTGCAAACTTGCAAGAGCCCAATAAACAATAAATTTTACGTTGGTTCTATTTCAATAGCATGACTATCTAGAATAACTTTTAGTTTTACATTTAATTTAGTTTCTTGGAGTCAACCTATCTTATTGTAACGAAATTTCCTTAAGCCGACCCTGGTTTCATGCCAGCACGACACCGATTGCTTTTAGGAAAAAAAATGGTTCTCGAAATGGCTCGGCAGCTGTAGAACTGATGATTGATTGTACGAGAATTTTCGATGTTGGTTTTAAAAGGAAGCAGCCCACCATCGCAAGTTAGTTGACAGCGACGACGAGCGTATATTGTAATGTTATTGTGAATCAGCTGTTCTGTATAATTTGATGTAAATAAAAGTTTTAGAAAAGTGAAAGTGAATATTAGTTTTATAATTTTAATTGAACCCACGAACTATATAACATTAGCCGGCGGTTACACCTGGTTGCGAATTCGTACGTATTCGTAAGAAATTTGTTCGTAACAATACGTACGAACAGGGTGGTTACATTAGAGGCGCAAAGTAGTGCAGCTTTGTGCATATAGATCTTAATTTGTGTTGAAGTGCTAAATCTTACTCGTTGGAAACGCTTTTAATAAAATTTGTTTTACTTAAAAAAGAAAAACGCTTTTGGTTACTTGATAATTTTGTATCTACAACTGGTAACGGGGAATTGCAATCATATGAAGAACTTTGGAATAATTTTTGAATGTATTAGAACAATAATCTACGTTCAATTACATATTAAAAGCTGTAGAAAGTAAACTTCATAAACTGTTATATTTTTCATCCTATAAATACCACCTTACTTCGACAAGTGTAATTAATTTTTCAATAACCACGCTCAATCTCTTTAAATTCGTACGAAAACTGACCAAAATACAAAATATTTTGTTCACATCAGAACAGTCGTACGAATTCGTGAGACGCCGTACGAATAAGGCGTATATACTGTAACCGCCTGTACTTACGAATACGTATTTGATCACTTTTGATGAATTCGTACGAGTTCGTATGAATTCGTAACAACTAATTTTCGTACGAATTCGCATCCACTGTAACCGCAGCCTTATGATTTTCTCTTCAAGCAATCTGTCGGTGCTGTTATGAATTGACAGTTTGGAAGTAAATAATGATTTTTATATTATTTAATAAGTAAACCAATTTGATAAATTAATTTTAGCCTTCTACACTGAAGTTCGTCCATAGCTACTAAATCAAACAAAAATAAAAAAATCGGTTGAGGCACAAAGGAGAAAATGGTACCGAACCGTTTTGTTTAAGAAAGACAGCGTAAAATAATTATGTCTCCTATGATACAAATTTACATAAAATGTAATTGTTTCTAATGCATTTATGTGAAATTTAAAGAAAACAATAATTTTATTTTTACAAACGAATTCTGTCCTTACAAGTAAAATTTAAAAAAATATTGAATATAGCTAAAATTCACACAGGCTGATGACATGATACGGACATATGTAATTTTCGGATTATATTAAGAATTCAGATAAAATTACAACAATCTTTAAATGTAAACTACAATTAAACAAATCTTGTGTTTGTTATTACTATATAAAAGTCAATCATGAAGACCAAATAAAACCAATTTCCTTAGTTGTTATTGCTATAAGCTGATATTGATTTACATAATCTAAATAGGAAACGTAAGTATGAATAAAATTATGTAATATTGAATAGGGCGGTTCGGAAGATTGTAAAAACGATTCTAGAAATGGCACTCGTACGAACCGAATAGTCAAAATGGATTCCAAAAAAAACATCGACAATCCTGCGAATAAAGCAGACGTCCTCGTATTGATTTGGCCCTTGTGGCACCGCTACAGATGAGTGGAGTAGTTTAGCTAATTCCCTCAATGTGTTAGTTCCCTGTGCTTTATGTGCTCGTTATCAATGATGTTTGTTTAATAAGTTATTGCTGTTTACTATCTAGCTGATACATTAAACAATATTGATTACCCAGAACGTGTTTAATTTATGTAAATTATTGGACACATTATTTACGAATGAATATGCAATTGATCATTGTTAGGAGAAAATGTAACTTTACAAAGTAACTTGAGTTGACTTATTATGTTATTATTGTATCCTCGTTCTTATGTAACCACATAATTAAATAACTGTTAATTATTAATTATTTTTTATTTCAGAATTATTATCAGCTATACCTGGACTTTTGTTTGATATATAATAAAATAACATTAAATAAATTTTATTAATTAATTTTATAATTGGAATTTATTTCACTGTTGACTTCCTGAAATAGTGATCAATGCAGAAGATAATAAAAATCTAGCATTTAATGACAAAGAAAAGGATTCTCACGATAGTTCTGAGACACTCACATAAACTAAATCGGGGATTCTTAACGTGCCTCTCGGGGTTCTTAAGTGCGGTGTTAGCTTCACAATCCATCCTTTCTTGGTAGATTCTTTTTTGAGAATATCAGACCTACTATTCCGGCAGTTTTGGAGGGTAAGGCAATTGGGCCCCATTTCGTTATATCCTCCTCTGCATTCCTTCATAATCGATATAAGGAAGGTCCCATTGGGACCTAATGTAAGTTCTGGGTGTTCAAGAGAAGGATCGTGAAGCATATTACTGGATATAGGTGACGAAGTAATCTGTATAAGGTCATTGCCCGATCATGTTGATTCGACGCTGGTAGTCCGGTAATTATGGTGGTGCCCAGTGAATTGAAAGATCGGAAGCGGGGGATGTGTTTTTTGATCACTGGTTATTTGTAATAAGGTCTCATACTAATAGGCAGAAACTCAAAAATATTGTTGATTATTTTAAGCATAATCGTGAGGATTTAAAAAAGTGGGTAAACCCGAGGCTACCACCACGTCTCGGTGGGATGAAGGGACTAGTGGTAAACGAAGTGTGGTAAAGAATTGTATTGACGACACGTCGGACCAGTCAGTCAATTCCCTTCTAATGAGCCCTAATAACTAGAGTTTTTTGAAAGGCGATAATCGAGTGTGGAACAAGGTAAGAGGTAAGGGAATACCGTTTTTCATGAATTTCAGGGTGGGACGAAGTATATTGTTTAGTTAAGCTTTACGGACTTTAAGGGAGGAGAGTTCTGCAACGCAGGCAAATATCACATAATCCTAGGTATTGTATTGATTCCATGCGTACTTGATAAATTGGCGTTGACCATTCTTAAAAATATTAATTTGTATTCATCAATGTTTAGGGCAATTCCAGATCTAGCAAATAAATCAATAGTTGTTTTGAGTACTGCCCACTTTAGGGGGATGTTTACAAGTTACAAGAGAAGATCCCCAGTAACTCATCAAAGAATAAGTTAAGTAAACAATGGTTCATGGGTGAGTTTCACACCCATAACTTAATTACGTCTGTTATGAAGTCCACGAGCAAAGTTGGATGACCTCTGGTATGCCTTAAGGATGTTTGGAAGAGCATTCATCAACATGATACAGACCATCTAATTGTATCAATGCCCCCTAGAATAAACGAGTACAAAAATAACCACAGAAGCTAGTAATTTATTGATATTTCGTTATATAAATTTGTTGAAAATTTGGATTACTACAATACTACGGCTATCATAATGTATCTGCATATAAATAAATCATTTAAAATAATTCCTTATTCGTGGTTTTGAATTTGTTGTTTGGAGTCCAATGTATCTATTCAGACAATGGTTCCGGCAAAAGTATAAAAAAGCATATAAAAGTTTTTCATAAAACAATGGAATATCCGATAGAGATTTTATAACATGGATTTAGGACAGTAAATATATTGTAATTTGTATTCCCAAACGATCGTTTAATAAAATAACAGAATCAGTAAACAATCAAATTAATCAATCTTCTTTATCAAACGAAGCTATTGATAAAAATGAACAAACCGACATTACATTTGTTTAAATATTTAATATGGGTCAATTGCAATCATTATCAATTTCAAAAGTTTCAAATGTTTAATACTAAGATTGAATGCATATTACACATGAGACGTATTGTGAAATAGTGAACTATTTTATTGTTGTTATAACTAAATTGTAAATTTCGTCTCCAGATTCTGACTGTCTTCACTGACTAATAATAAATTCTTTCTTAGAGAGGCACCGATATTTAATATAAATAATTTGGTCAAGTGCGAGTTGGACTCGCATTGTAAGGGTACCTACCGTACCACCATCAAGATTCGCTGTATTTAGTTATCTAATTTGGCCCCCAAAAATTAACATTAGAGTTTTATTTTACTAATAAACTTTCAGGGAAGCCTTTTAAAATCTATTGTCTGAATTTTGAGGCTCTATAGATTGGAAGATAAAGGGCACAATAGGTCAAGTTTTAAATTATAAATTATTAAAATTATTAAATCTGTTATTCAAATTATTTAAAAATACAAATAAAATATATTTTTCAAAATTTAAATAGTATAGTTTCTAAAATGGGAATTAAGTCGATGTTTAATATCTTTGCTAAACAAATGATTTAAAAATATGATATATTTGTAATTCACATAATGAGTCTTTTATTTGATATATTACATGATTCGTTTGAAAATTGAATTTTTATTTTCCATTTAATTGTATAATTTGTCCCTAAAATTACCATGGAGGTTTTCTAATAATTTTTTTTATAATTTTCAAGTGAGCCCCAGTACCCCTAATTATTTTCAAAATTTTAGATAGTATGGTTTCGGAAATAAAACGAGAAATGAGAATTTTTTATATCTTTATGTTAATATCTTGTAAACAATTAATTTTAAAAATATATATTTGTATTTCTCATAACGAGCCCCTTCATTTGATATATTGCATGACACGTTAAAAAATATTTTTTATTTTCCGTTTATTTCTATAAATTGCCCCCCATTATTAATATTTAAGATTTCTTCGTATTTTTCCTGTAAATAAAAAAAATAGGTTTTATAGTTTGGGGAATAAAGGGGGAATGGGTATTTTTTTAATATTTTTTAATATATTTTAAAATATTTATTAAAAAAAATAAAAAAATATATTTGTATTAGTCATAATGAGCCCTGTGATTTGATATATTACATGATACGTTAGAAACAAGTTTAATTTTTTATTTTCCATTTAATTCTATAATTTGCCCCCCAAAATGAATATTAGGGGTTTCTCCTTATTTTTCCAGTAAAGTTCAGGTGAGGCGCTATACCTATTTTTTTTTCAAATTTTACAGCTTATGGTTTCGGAGATAAGGGGGGGGGGAATGGGTAAAATTTTTTATATTTTTGTTAATAACTTTTAATTAATTTATTATAAAAATATGAAAAAAATATATTTGTTTTCGTCATAATGAGCCCTTTTATTTGATATATAACATGATATGTTAGAAATAATTTTAATTTTATATTTGCCATTTAATTCTATAATTTGCCCCCCAAAATAAATATTAGGGGTTTCTCCTTAATTTTCCAGAAAGTTCAGGTGAGGAGCTATAACTCAATTTTTTTTTCAAAATTTTCCAGCTTATGGTTTCGGAGATAAAGGGGGGGGGAATGGGTAAATTTTTTTATATTTCTGTTAATATCTTGTAATTTATTTATTTTAAAAATATGAAAAAAATATGTTTATTTTCGTCGTAATGAGCCCTTTCATCTGATATATAACATGATGGGTTACAAACAATTTTAATTTTATATTTTCCATTTAATTTTGTAATTTGCCCCCCAAAATGAAAACTAGATGTTTTTCCTTATTTTTCCAGTAAACTTCAGGTCAGAACCTATGAAAGTTTTTTTTTCAAAACTTTACGTTTTATAGTTTCGGAGATAAGGGGGGGGGGGAATGGGTAAATTTTGGTATATTTTCTTTAATATCTTTTTAATTAATTTTTTTTAAAATATGAAAAAAATATATTTGTGTTCCTTAGAATGAGACCTTTCATTTGATATATTACATAATGGGTTAGAAACAATTTTAATTTTATGTTTTCCATTTAATTCTGTAATTTGCCCCCCAAAATGAAAAGTAGATGTTTCTCCTTATTTTTCCAGTAAACTTCAGGTCAGAACCTATAAAAGTATTTTTTTTTCAAAACTTTACGTTTTATAGTTTCGGAGATAAGTTGAGGGGAATGGGTAAATTTTGGTATATTTTCTTTAATATCTTTTTAGTTAATTTTTATTTAAATATGAAAAAAATATATTTGTGTTCCTCAGAATGAGACCATGCATTTGATATATTACATGATGAGTTTGAATTTTTTTTTATTTTTAAATTTTTATTTAATTCTATAATTTGCCCCCCAAAATTATTATTAATGGTTTCTCCTTATTTTTCCTGTAAAGTTCGGGCAACGTTCTATATTTCCTAATTTTTCAAAATTTTAGGTTCAGTAGTTTCGGAGATCAGGGGGGGAACGGTCGATTTTTTTAGTTTTTCCCCCCAGAAGTACCCCTTAAATCAAAATTTCTTCTTTTGCGATATGTGCTCCTGATCAAGTCACCAAACTATACCTTCATACCAAATTTCAACCTCTTCCGTCCAGTAGTTTAGGAGAAAATTGCTGTGATGTGACAGAGGCAGAAATCCTGAGTGATATTATAAGGGTATCCGTATATTGTATATACGGAACCCTAAAAATAAGCAGATTGGCATTGACCAAAACTAACTGGATACTTTATTATACCCCTTATAGCAAATGGTAAATACGGTTATGAGTATATTGCCACAATATATTCGTGTATTAATACCCAAAACATAGACTCATACTATTATAGTCTATTTGAAAATGTATGACAGATAGCCAAATTTTTCTGAGAAACGCCTATACCTAAATATTTAAATAAAGAGGTAATAAGTGTTTGCAAGAGATACGCTCTGAAAATTTTTAGAAATTCATTCATTCATTCATTCATTTTAATAGTAAGCTAGACTATTCATGTGCAAGCATGCTAAATTTTGTTTAGATATGACGATTAATTTCCTGGAGGTTGGCAATCGAGTTTTTATAGTTTTTAGGGAAAGTCAATATCTCCGAAGCACTGGTATATAGCCCCCCTCCCAAATAAATTTCGACGAATTTAATAATACCCCAAAATTAAAAATTCATGATATATTGGAACCAAAAGTAAGTCAGGCATGACAATTGTTAGTTTATTAATATCTTTAAATTATTAAATATATGAAAGGAATGGGGGCTCTATTGTTTTTCGGGAAACTCAATTTCGCAATACACATTGTATATTAACTATGTATGCTCCTCTCCTAAAACTAATGAACCGAATTTAATCATTTTATGATCTTTCAAATATCCAATAGGGGCAGCTATAATATATAATTTAGAAAACCTCCTTATTCTTCAAAAACTAAGATCAATAAAATGACTAATTTTACCCCGGAATAAGGAAAGCTCTAAATAAAGTAACGAACAACATCGGTTATTTATTAACAAGTAGTTGACATCTAAATCGCAGAATCAATAGTCCATTTTTAGACTGACGGGCTTCACGTAATTGGTAATTTTAAATATACATGTCTTATTAAAGGTTCTAAGAATTTTAAATGGAAACATATTTATATAGTTTTTATTTTTTCTGAGTTCTTTGGGAAGGACACCACATAAACTTGAAAAAATTGTCAAACATTAATGTCAAATTGGGATTTACGAAATTTGTCATTACGAATCCTTTTAATTTTACATATATATTTTTAATTTCTTGTTCCATTGAAAACCATTGAAAACGGGGTCTGATTTAGACCTCGAAACGTTTGAACTTTTTCAAATATACAGAATTTCAAGGTTATGCTGTGTTAACTCAGAAAAAATAAAAACCAGAGATGCCACAATTATCGTTCAGAAAACAATATTTACCCATAGCGTTTTGATTTTTATATATATTTTTTAAATGATGATTATAAATGTAGTCATTTTTGAAACTGGTTTGAAATCGTATTCTATATGCTAATGATTTTTTCGTTTATAGTGCTTTAAAAATTCTATGTCTGAGAAAACCACTGGAAGGAATTAGCACGGAAAACTTCCTATATGTACTGAAAACAAAATCACCATGTATGCGCAAATATTTCACGAAAACTCATTAAAGATTTATTTCGCATATTTTACGGAATATACTCCACCAATGCTGGCGAATCTTGAACGTATCAAGTATTCTAAAAAATCAAAGTATTCTGAAAAATCACAGATATAATTTACGTAAGACGCATCTTATGCAAGCGGCTTATCGTTTGTCCTTTGGGGATTTGTACTAATTGCTTGAAAGGCTTTTTCCCACATACTAAGATGGCAAAAGATCATTAGCCCCTTCCCGAACAAAATATCGCCTGGTGTTAAAGCGTTGCTATCATGTAAACCTGATCTGTATACGAGTAGGAACAGTTTATATTCTAGGCGATTCTCGATGATTCTCTTAAACTAGAATTTTCGAGATAAGTGTAGTCTCCCTTCTTGTATATTAATTTTCTGATTAAAGTCTCCTAGAATTTTACCATCCTCTATCTGTCGAAAATTTTGATTGTTCGTCTTTTGACAAATCGTTGCTCTATTTTAGCATTTCCTGTAGTATATTGCATTCATGTCTTCTTCTAAGGAGTTAACATTGATGAATCATTTATTTTTGTTTTCGTTATCCTGAACTTCGTTGTATTGGGAGTTGCAGATTAGTACAAATCGGTGTAGAAGTGTTCTCTGACCTTTTGGCCTGTATTAATATTTCCTTATATATCTTTGAGTTTCTAATTGTCTCTCTTTTGAGTGTTATTTTTCTTGAACACTTTTTTATATTATTATTATAATCGATTCTTGGCAAAATTTCCTATTGCAGGTCTAATATTTGTATATTTTTTTATTAGGTTGGCATGACGTTATCATCTAAGGGCTGTTTTTAAAAACTTATGCTCAATTTATCATATTCCACATTTTGTTTGTTCTAAAGCACTTCCTGTACTGTGCCTCAGTGTTCATGTGCGCTCTATTATAGCATTTATTTTTATTTTACAGGGTACTATCCAACCACAGCAACCTGAAAGTGTTCGGTACACCAATGACTTGCGGGAAGATAAAAGATCAAAACCAATCTCTTTGTTTCTGTGTTTAGGCCAATTCATATTCATCTATTTTTCTGTATCGTTAACGAAATTTTTAGCTCTCTGTAATCCAAATGATCCGACCTGGTTCTATAGCATTTGTTGTTTGTTTGTTGTTATAGCATTGTTGTTGTTATTCATTGAACTCTCCCCGATTACGTTAACACCTATTTAGTAAGTATAGCTAGTCTAAAAGTAGGTGAAGCTAAAACTGTATTCAGTATAAACGGTAATAGATCAAGTTTTTTATTGAATGAAACTCCTTGGAGCATTTCAAGCCGTTGCATAAATGTACCAAATATCGATTTTGTTATATTTCAAATGTAATTAGAAGTCTAATATTCTTTGGAATGATATGGTGCTCAAAGCCGTACAATTTATAAATACATGTCGATATAGTCGAGCGTTAGCGGTACAACTGTAAATAGGTGTGCCAACTTTGTGTTATTAATACTTGCATACGATGCTGTTTTAGTACATAAAAAAGTGTATTTCCTGGTGCAGTCATCAGTTTTAACAACATAATTTACTAAAAATTTAATTTTGTGAGTTTTAGATGCCGATCTGCCTGTGCAGAAATAGTAACTGGCATTCATATAAAGCTTCACTAAATCAAAAGCACTACCAAATAATGAAATTGGTAACTACAATTTATTTTCTTGTTTAAATATACTATTTTTATTTGAAATTATAAATATGTGCAATTTTGTACCAACTTGTTTCATTACGTATTTAGAAAAGCTGCGAATTTAGAATATAAATTAATTCATCTATTTGTACACAGGAAGACTAATTAATCTTATTGTAAACATGTCTTTCTCTCAACACATCTGTTAGGAAACATTTCTGTGAAGTTGCTTTACTACATTTTGTCTCCATACAAATTTCGGATACTTGTTACTAAAAAGAAACAAGGAGACGAGATCCCAATGAACAGACACAACAACTACCCGGGTTCGGATCTCAGAGAGGTCAGGTTTTTTAATTTAATTAAAAAATCGTGGCTTCATCTCGCGGGTACAGTCGTCTCTGGTAACTGGCAAAATTCATGAAAAAGTAATACATTGCTCCTTACAAACCAGCATTGCGGTAGCGTAGTAAGAGACCTGAAACATGTCAAATCACAGAACGCACGGAATCGTACCCCATGTGGGTAAGCAATCCCACACAGGGAAACCAGTTTGCCTCAAGAATTCTGAGGAAAGCAAAAATTCGCACACGCAAGCAAAAATTCGACAACACTATATCTAGCAACATACAACTACCAAACACTGTCAAAACATGCTAAAATTGTAGAATTAGAACAAGATGCAGCAAAAATTAAATGGGATATCATTGGCATAAGTGAAGTGATGAGGAAAAACGAAGAACTAATAACACTTAAATCAGGCAACCTCCTATATCACCTAGGAACACCAACTGGAAGAACTAGAGAAAGAAGAAGAACTAATAGAACTATTAGAATCTCCGGAATATCTGAGCGAGTAGCTAGTCTGTTGCTGTTACTTTCGAAAAGATACATAACTCAAATAATACCAGTTTACGCCCCAACAATACGCAATTCTGACGAAGAGATAGAGCACCTATACAACGAAACAGGTACTAGACAGCAATAACTGCGAATTCGAAAACATAATCGGCTACTTTAACGCCAAGGCCGGAAAAATAAAAGATCAAGAAGAATTAATGGGCACCTTTGGATTTTGTGAACTCAATGAAATAGGAAAAAGATTAGTACAGTTCACCAATTACCAGAACATGTACATGTCAAACTACTTCTTCAAGAAGCTATTATTAGTAATAATCTATGACGTCACAATTATGCAATATTTAATCATATAAACTCAACTTAATTGATGGTTTTTGGTATCACACAAGAGGTAGGGAATAGTTTTTGGAGATGACGGGGGTCTTTGGACATTAATTGGTATTTTCGATGTTCATTTAGGTTTGTCGCTCCTCACGTTTCTGAGAAATGCAGATAAGTTAAGTAAATGAAAATCAAGGTGTAGTGTCAAAGAGCAGTTTGTGGAAACTGCCTGGAACACTAGTTGGCTTCTTATAGAAACAACTTTCTCGCAGGATTAACTGTGAGAAAGTAAGTCAACGGATTTGTCAACTTGTTCTCCTGAATGATATGTGTGTAAGTATTTAGTGTGATGCTTAGCTGTTTGATGTGACACAATAATCGGAGGCTTGACTTTTTGGCAATGTCAAATGATTGATTAATTGACTATTTGCGTCCTCAATCATTCAGAAGCTACTTAATTAATTGCTTTACCGATCGGGAGTAGATATCAGTTCAGCCCGATATCTCTTTTTCTTATGGAGAAATTACTATACAGCCATGATAAATTAATGCATTAGCTTCCATGGCATTCTTTTTCTGTAACAAAGCTGAAGCACAATTTATTTTTAAATGGTCGATCAGCAATTAATTAGCTATAAGATTTAAGTTCTGTCAAATCAAATTAATCTAGCAATCATAATTATATATGGCTCCATGAATACAACGATATTGTTTTTAATACCGCAGATATTATGGATTATGATCATGGTAGGTTAATATTTAAGCT
Organism: Octodonta nipae; assembly: GCA_034190945.1. Lineage (NCBI taxonomy): Eukaryota > Metazoa > Arthropoda > Insecta > Coleoptera > Chrysomelidae > Octodonta > Octodonta nipae. The sequence goes on along the minus strand of CM067217.1, from coordinate 37,066,041 downwards.
CAAATGACTATTGTTTCTTTGCGAAAGGTGCGGCAATATATATTCTTTTTGTTTGATAAATTAGGATAAAATACATCACTTGAGCATCACTATCATGTTAGCTTAGTAGACATTTGATTCTAAGAAAGATGTTTTTTATGCACAACACAGACAAATTCGTGTTTATTGCTCTCCTATATATTAAATCACTGAAGCTATATTTCAAAACATTTCTGCAGGAAGTCATTTTCTATATCAAATTTCTTCAGTCTTGTCTCTTGTCTGCCTCGAGAAAAGTGAAGAGATAAGTAGTGAAATTTGATGCCATATACTTGAAAGCCACTACCCATGAGACAGGAATTTTCTTATATCAACAGTTTGTAACGTTGAAAAAATGGAGAAATTTAATATGTCATACTTTAAAGAGATTAAGCACGATTTGCACGATACTTGATTTGTTCTTAGACTTAGACGATAACATCGGATGCAAGTGTCAAGTATATTTACACATTTTCATCTTAAAAGCGAATGACTATCTATAGCTTGTAATATTAAATATTTGCAATAATATCTTATGAATTCTAAAAAAACTTTCAAATTTTTATTAAAATTAAATATTAGTGATTGAAAGGCATTTGATAAAATTCATACAGTTGAATATAATTTTTAGTGTGTATATTTTCTACTTTAATCAACATGATTAAGAGCATAACACCAATTAATATTGTCATTTATTAGGTCGGAAACCCTAAGGAAAAATGTATTATGTATTCCTTAAGAGTTAACATCATTTACCAATAGTAATATGCATTCAATACTAAATAAAGCAAATTATATATTATATTATTTTTAGTCCTAGCGAAAACAAAATTATTCAAAATCAATATTTTTAGCTTTCTGTAAACACAACTGGAGATTCCTAAAATATATTTAGCTGCAATCAAAATATAAGAACTAAACTGAACTTGCTTTGTTTGTAAACAAAGAATAACATTCAAAGCTCTCCGTTCACCCCAAAGCTCGAACTTACAAATATATTTACCTGTAAAGCTCGATCAATGTTCAGCAGAAAACTTACAATGCCCCAACAAAAGCGTTCCTTCCACTTGCAGGTACCGATCGAAGTCACAACAATGAAATATTAAAAATACAGTGCACGCACAGTCTGAGGATTTCCCGATCCGACTCCTTCAAAGCACGGCGAACAAATGATCTACTAGCCGCCATATGAGTTTACTCTCTCCATGCGACAATCAGCTGTTAGTGGATGGCACATCGTTACTAGGAGATCGATTGGCAAGGGACTAACAACTTTATGCTTAACTATGATAAGGATTAGAAAGGGAGAGCTTTTTCGTGCTTTGATCGATTTTAGATTTTCATGTCAGAAAGGGTTTGGACTCTTGTTGATGTCAAGAGATGTGTAGAGTATGCATGGACCTAAAACCGGATTATAAGCCATGTAAATTATTGATTAGTCCAGTTAAATTCAATTAAATGTGAAGAGTTTATATGTATTTTTTTATTAACCCATTAATGCTCAGTTCCCAATTATTATGACACTTGGTTTATATTTTTGTCCGTTCTCCAGACAATGTACAAACAACCGTGTTCTGTTTCAATGTTATAAGAGGGAAGCTGCTTCTTGGATATAAAATTTTACGTTGAGGCTAATAGTAATCTTCGGCATCTAGAAATTTGGGGAAATTATCACATAGAAGTTCCGAATCTGGAGCTGTTCTATGTCATTGCTATTTCCATAGTTCTTTGGTTAGAATGTAACGTTAAAATTAACAGCTTAACTTTAACTGCCAGAGATCTTTAACACTAATAATTAACTGATACTACAATTGCAATTTCCACAATTTAAGTTTTTTTAAAAAACTATCCGAGGCGTTTCGACTAATGTCTTTATCAAGGAACTAGACTAACTGGGTATTTCTTGAAGAAGTAGTATTTATATTCGAGGAGTGATATAATTACCAGGTACTTAATATTGAAAAGAATTATTTAACTTTATTATAGGTGTAAGGATACCTCTTTAGATTAACTAAAAGAGATTTATTAAAAAGGGAATTATTTATTTCTGTCTGGACGTTTAACAAATTACCGGTATTTTTAAGTTGATTAATTTTCAATGATTCTAAAAGGTTTAATTTATTGGCTTTATTTTCTGAATGTAATAATTTAAAATTTTCATGGAAAAGATGTGTTTCTGTTACTAAATGTTCCGCATAATTGGAATATGTTTTTTGATTAATGAAAGAATTTCGGTGCTCATAGATACATTTTCTACATGCTCTGCCGCTTTGACCGATATAGGGCATGACCCACATGATAATTATAGACTCTCGGTTTATTTTTTGGATTGATTTTCGATATGTTATTTTTGATTAATTTTCCAAGTCTATTGTTTTTTTAATGCAACGTTAATATTCTGTTTTCTTAAAAGGATACTATATTTAAACTTGGTTTGCCAAAATACGTTATACTATTATACGAATCATTATTGGTTTTGCTGTCTGGGTAAACTTCTCTTAATGTCTTTTTGTGTTTTTGATTCTAAGAATATATTCTATTAATCCAGTTTCAAACTCGTTATTTATTGCTATCTGTTTGATTATGTTTATTTTTTTCTGAAAATTTTTTGGTGATTGTTTTATGGAAAGTAATCTATGAACCATACTATTGTAAGCGGAAAGTTTTTGTTGAACAAACAATGGTCTTGGAAAATTAATCAAAAATAACAACTCGAAAATCCATCCAAAAAATAAATCGGGAGTCTATAAATTATTATGCCCTAAAGTCTACGTCGGTCAAAGCGGCAGAGCGTGTAAAAAACGTATCTATGACCGTAATTCTTTCACTAATTTAAAAACAGATTCCATATGGCGAACATTTAGTAACAGAAACCCATCTTTTCGACGAAAATTTTAAATTATTACATTCAGAATATAAATGCAATAAATTAAGCCTGTTAGAATCATTGGAGATTAATAAACTTAAAAATAAGGGTAATTTGTTAAACGACCAGACAGAAATAAATAATTCTCCTTTAATAGACATCTTTAGTTAATCTAAAGAGGTATCCTTTCAACTATAATAAAGTTAAATAATTCTTTTCAATATTAAGTACCTGGTAATTATATCACTCCTCGATATAAACACTACTTCTTCAAGAAATATCCAGTTAGTCTAGTTCCTTGACAAAGACATTAGTCGAAACGCGTCGGACAGTTTTTTATAAAAATGTAAATTGTGGGAATTGTAATTATAAAATCAGTTAATTATTATAATAAATTTCCAACAAGTATCGGCCGAACCAATTCAGTATCTTTAACACTCTTCGAGGTGTGATTCTTTTATACGCAAAACCATATATATTTTGCTTATTGTTTATGGTGTTTCTTTTATCAGTTGCCCTTTCCATAAGAGAATGTCTTCTCGAACAATCCTTTATGTATTTGAATATATTGACGCCAGATGTAACGTTCAACCTCTATGACTTCGTTCCATTTCATTACTGTAAGGGGGGTATTTTTGGAGGCTTATAAAAATTTTCGGCTTCGGTCAAAGCTTCAGTCGGACCTTATTTTTAATAGACTTCAAAAAAGGAGGAGATTTTCAATTCGCCTGTATTTTTTAGATTTTGTTAACCTCAATACTCCGTCAACTATGACCAGAGTTCGATAATTCTTTTCTCGTTTAATAGAATTGACTTTTACATTGTAAGATATTTATTTTTTAAATAACAAAAATATGGTTAATTTATCAGATAAAAATAAGTAGTAAATGTTTTGTTGGGTGACCCCTAAGCAGTTGCATATAGAGGGGAAGGTTAACATACAGAGTGGAGTGAAGAGAAATTATATTTATTTATAGTTATGCAGGGTGGTTTGAAAAAGCTAGAAAAAAAATTATATCGGTAATCCGTAAGCAGTTGAATACAAACTATAGTTGATAAGGTGGAATCGAACAACTGGTATACAGTGTCCTTAAAAAATGTTAAACATTTTATACCGTGTAGGGTAGCCCCTTAGCAGTTACATTTACAAGATAGCTGGAATATGTATTATTGTTACAGAGGCTGGTTCAAAAAATGTTACTTTGAGTGACGATTGGCAGATGATTGACATATACGCCGAAGTAGAATCATAGTAGTACCGAGTGATTTAAAAAATTATATAACAAATATGCTATATATGGTACCCCTTACACAGTTGCTTATATATGATGGTTGTAGTTTAGGGTAAAGAAGACGTGTAGTTTTACAGGGTGGTTAAAAATTTGTTAGAAAAAAAACCACAAGGTGTAGCAAGTATATGATGCTTGAAATATAAGGCGGTACAGAATTATTCTCATAGAATGTGGTTAAAACAAATTGAAGCAAAAAGTGATTATAGCGTTACCCATAGCCATCCACATACAGGATCGTTGGAGTTTTAGTTTTACTGAGTGGTTACAAAAAGTTAAACAAACATAACGGGTGGTCTGAACGAATATACAGAGAGGTTGGTTTATATTTTGAATAGAAGTATTATAAAGAGTGTCTATAAGTTCTGTAGCATAGATATTAACATCTAAATGTTTAAAAAATATAATCTTCAAGTCTTCGTAGAAAAATTTGCGTGGTCTGAAGCCTAAACTAAAATCATTACATGTTACTTATTTTTAATTGTATACGAGGTTCGACAAAAATATGAATTTTATCTAATAGTAAGTATGTTATTAAATAAAAGTTAATAATAATTAAAAAAAGCATCCAATTATTTTATAGCAATAAAAATAAATAGCTTTCAACAAAAATACCGGGTTCAGGGCTTAATATTAGTTAGTCTCTAACCTGTAAAATATATATTCACCGACAAAGATGTCGCAACACCCAGGAGATGTTTAATCTTATTATTGATTTGGTAAAACATAGATGCTATAGTAAAAAGTAAATTATTAAAATTTGAATAAAAAATACAAAGGAAGATACATTTGTATTCTTAAGTTTGTCCACCGCGATTATTTATACACTCCCAACACATCTTGGCATTGATCCAGTAACGTGGTCTATCTCTTCTTGAGGAATGCTATCCCGAGCTACCTGTATGACTTCTCTTAGAACCTCCAGAGTCTGTGGGGTCTGGGGTAAATGCCCGAGCCTTCTACCCACCATATCCCAAAAATGTTCTATAATCGAAAAACCGGGGGATTTGGGCGACTATGCCAACAGATTCAAATAGGTTTGCTCAAAAAAAGTTTATACTAACGCGAACAACATGAAACCGAGTATTGTCTTGTTGAAATATGGGATCCATGCGCCGATTAAGGTAGACCTACTTCCATCTGCAATATCACCCCATACCATAACGCCTACTGTTCGGTGTACATGTCGGTCAAAATCAAATTGACGTTAACGTCGTCTAACCTTTCTTTGGCCATCATGTCCACCCAAGCAGAATCGAGATTCATCAGATAAGACGACCTGAGCCATTCTACATTCCAATGTTGTCGTTCTTTGCATCACTTCAGTCGTTACTGTCGATGCTCAACGGTCAGTTGGGGTCCATAATGCTGCATTCCAAAAAATCTTATACGGCGATAAACCGTTCGGAACTGACAATATGGCCTTGTTCTCTTAACCACTCATCAACTTAATCTCGAGTTGTCGAAAATTGGTCTCTAAATGCCATGAGACTTAGACCTAATCTAACCTAACTGCTCATCAACCTAATCTCGATTTGTCAAAAATTGGTCGCTTAAGGTCATGAGTCTTAGAGCATGATCTTGAACTTCATTTATATTATCAAACCACGCTTGACAACATCACATAACAGAAGATGGATTTCTGGTCGTGTGTTTAGCGATTTCTCGAAATGAAAAGCCCGAATTTCATAAACCAATAATTCGACCTGTTTCAAATTTACTTAGCTGGCGATACATTTCTCAGGCGTCACAACAACTTCAACATCGAGTTATAGAACATACTATTTTTCGTTTAATGTCATTATTGTTATTGTGACTTGAAGTCGGTATGTTTTTTTAAAGGAGATATTTATTTTGTTGTCTTTGTCTATTAATCTAAGTCTTAACAAGAGTGTTTAGTAATTAGATGATAGTAATTGGCATGAAGATATGAGCCAATATATATGGCATGATAAAAAAATAACTTACACTTCTTATAAGAAACAAATCGTCCTTGATTAAATTCAAAAATATATAATATTCAAATGAACTTTTAGGTAAGTTTATGAAAATATTATTCAGTATCATAGCATTCAAAGAATTCGCCTCACCAGCGCTTTTCAACTGCAATATATATACCGGGCTTTTATTTCAAAACTAGCCATCCAAAATAACTTTTAAAATATATTTAGAGGAAAAAGTAAAAAAAAAACGTTAATTTATATTTGCGGGGAGACACATTTCACATGTATGTATGTAAGCGGGGGTGAATAACACTTCTACAAGTTTAAATACAAAGGGGTATCATATGAAGCCTATATTTTGTCAATCTTTTGACAAAATATAATATCATTTTTTTACAGACCAATGACCTAGAAACCGTAAAAAAAATATATTTTTTAAATAATTGCCAATTACACCGAATGGGTTTAGAGTGGTTTTATGGTCTCTGATTAGATGGCAAAACGGCGGATCCAAGATGGTGAATGATTTTTTTAAAATTAACCGATATACGCCAAAATTGGTGTTTTTGGGGTACGTGAACATGAGTCCGGAATTTACAAACTTCAAGATGGCGGACGAAATTCTCGTCTCCATAATTTTCGTCTACGAAATTTTCGCCTCGAGGGTTACTTTCATCCACCATATTGGATCCTCTATCTGGAATTTTGTTTATCCGATTCGCGAACGCAAAAACCCCTTATAAGATGTTTGTTTTTTTTTAATTTCCATTCGCCACTTTAAAGCAATTTTGGTGTAATAGGCAATTATTTTCAAAAATGTTATATTTTACTGCTTCTAGGGCATTACTCTGTAAAAAATAATCTGATTTAAAAAAAAAGTGTCAAAAGATTGACAAAAAGAGACCTTATTATGATACCCCTTTGTATTTAAACTTGTAGAAGTGATATTTATCCCCACATAGAGTTGAAACTGCATGGTGACCGATACGTGTAAAATGTGTCCCCCCGTAAATAAAGTTATTTTGTGAGGCTAGTTTCGAAATGAAAGCCCTAATATTTATTACCATATTAAACTGTAAAAAGTTATCTGCTCAGAAAAGCGTTTTCTTTCTGAATGTGAAACATACATAATCATAATAAATTGAATCCGGCATTTTTAGGATGAATCGTATAAGCTATTTTTTAGTTAAAAATGAACCGACTTCAAATAAATCAAAATGAAAACAACTTTAAACACCACTCACATTTAATATTTTCTGTCATATCTTGACGTTTAAAACTGGAAATTTCTGTAACATTTATAAGAAATTACTTTGACATTAACACATGCTGTTCAAGTCATCGAAATTGATTAAAGGCAATGACTACTAATATAACGAATAACTGTAAGTATAGCTACAAATTTATTTCAAATTTTATACGAAATCTTAAATAGCTGTTCATGTAGAAGCTACGTTAATGAACCGGGCTAATAAATTACACGGAAACTGCCACTGCCTATCATGCAGAGTTATCCCACTAAAAAATGATGAAATACTTGGTAAAGTTGTAATATCACGAGATTGGGATGTGAGAATTATGTTGGTGAACTCACTTCTGTTTATATTAGCTTCGAGTATAATTGATATATCCGATTTTAACCTAGTATGTTAATGATACATAGATAGATAGATAGACTTTGAAGTACAACAAATTAAATACATCAAAAGATCAAATATGATAATATAAATACATTTTTGTACCAAATGACATAAAAATAAAAAATACAAAGAATTAAATGCAAATAAATAAAATGAAACTCTGTGAATTGCGTTTTAAAGATTCGTATCTTTGGCAAATAACGAAAATTGCAATATTTGACCATTTGTTTAAAGATGAATATGAATAAAAGAGGGCCAAAAGATAAGAGCCTCGAGCAACACCTGATGGAGTAGCAACAGGATACAATTAGAGCTTTCAACCTTACCTTTCTCAAGTTCATTTACAAAAAAAAAATCAGCCAAAAAAATAATGATTTATGAAAACAATTAACCAACAGATCAAAATTAACTATATGTAATGTTCTACGAAAACATGTTTAATAGAACTTCCGATAACATTTTTATTAAATCAATCAGTGACGAATTTTAGATATTGTCGTTGAGTAGACCAAGAGATTTAAAACGTGCGCTTAAAGATAAATAATAAATTTAAACTGATACAATGAGATTTTCTCATATGCAACTGTATCAACAAGTTTGCCAGATTTACAGATTTCGTGGTAGGCATTTAATTACTCACATAAGACGGGTTTCTATTTTTAAATAACTGTGTTATAAAACCAGTCTTCCAGGATATAGAAAAGTACGACTGGAAATGAACCAACTGAATAATTTAGTTATATATGGAAAAAGGGTATATGCTGTACCGACCTTGGTAGCTCTGGCTATGTCAGGCTCCAAAAATGATAACTCAGTAAACAATCTAAAATATGGAATGTACCTTTAGTAGATGATACGTCTCCATTTGGGTAAACGCAAACTATATTTTGTAATGGCGGTACAAAAACACTGTTAGGTACTTTTTATACGTATTCATAACTCCTGGGAGATTCCTGTTATGACAGATACAATTAACATGCCTCATTTTTTTACATTATTAATTAAGTCTACAATATACATAAAAACGCAGCTAATGGAAGTTATTACGAATTTGCGAAGTAACAAGGCAACCGAAAATAGGTACTTCTACTACTCGCCCCCGGCAACACACTATATTTTACATTTGTATCATATATTTTATATTCACTTTGATTCAAATTACTTTTAAAAAAATATATTTATTTAAAACATACAAAATCAAAATTTAAACAATTAATTACTTGAAATAACATACTATAAGTGATAATATTTGAATGACGACAAAAGATCGTTCTCAGTTGCTTTTATAACATTTAGAAAAGTGCTGATGCAAGTCAGCGGTTTTAATGGTTGAACGATCTCGTGTAGGTTTCCAGGAAGTTGTTTGCATATAATTCAAGATACAATTTAATATCTCTGGGAAGTCACGTACGCTTTAAATTTCATTGACTTCTACAATGTGAGAACTAAGTGCTAATATATTTTGCATATAACAACTTCCCTTACATATCAAAAGTTGATGCTATAACATCAACTTTTAGAAACAGAGACATAAAATAATAAAAACATGAAATGGAATTAATGTCCTACAAGGAAAGTAATTATCACCTGTTAATATTTAAATAGCGTAAAATTATGTGCTTATCCTAAACATCAAAATAAACGAAATATAAATAAAAATACTGTGTAAACATAAAAAGGATAATAATACAAATCGTTAATAAAAATAGGTAACATTTGAAATTCTTAGAGAACATAAAAGGTATATTTACACTTATGTCTCTAAGCTTGGTTCTTTCTCAAAACTGGCCTAAGTTTGGGTAAGAATATGAGTCCTGGGTGAGGCACTGTAGTCTGGTCAGGATTGCAGTCTTTTGGAAATTTTACCATCATCTTTTTGACAGGTTGGAAGGTGACAAGTGCTGCTATGATCATGAGAGCAGCTATGGTTGTACACGTAAACCATGAGTCTGGTTTATGGGACCGTCGAGGTCTCTGGAATATTTTTCCAATTTATGGTTTGCTACGTCTAGTTCTTCTACGTTAAGTGTGTTCAACTTTAGAGGCTGAAGTTCAGGAATTTAAATTTTTTCCGGGATTGCATCGCAACAGTTGAACGGCACTGTTACTAGCTGAAAAGTTTCTAAAACATTGGTTAGTTTTCCGTATTCAGCTTGAACTTTTGTAATTCCTATAAACGCACTACACCCGGATTGAAGAATTAATATGGAGTTGAAGGTGATTGTAAAAGTTTTGAGTTGGTTTCAGTGCAATTTATAGTAACACGTATGGGTTCAGAAGTTATGATGAGCCATGTATTAGTTTCTAGTTTTTGACCGTTACCTTGAGTAAAAACTACAGAATTTTACAGTTGTCAGGTACTTTCTGAACATTCTTTAGAAGTTGGGTTTCACTTAGCGCGTTTTGTGTCAATAGGATATGCGTGAAGTTCAGAACACAGTTTCTTACGAGTGGCTAACGATTTACACGCACTTAAGTCTTTGATCGGAATAAACATTAAAAAAATCATCATTCTTTGCAAGATATTTTTGAGTGAAGGATAAAATATGATGCAAACCTGTTCTTTCATCGTATATGGGGATATAATATAAATGAAAGATTTTGTAAGGATGTTGTTCGACTAAAGGGATTCTTAACACAAATATAAGATCGGTATATGTTTGAAAGCCTCTAGTTCAATAATTTCCAGATATTGTGCGATGCTCGAGTACTTTACAGTCAATGGTAGGTTACTTTTGATTACATTTTGCGGTTTTTCCTGTAATGAGGTAATAGATGTTCTGGTGGTAAAATTGAAGTGTGAATTATTTTCAAAGGCGCGAATGTTATAAAGTTTAAAACATCATTTAGATTATCCTGTAAGTAGAGATAATTCCCCATAAGTTTTTCAAATATTTTGAGAAAAGAGTTTAGATTCGACGTAGGCGACCTTATCATTAATTTTTCCGATAGTGTTTTCCAGCTTTTTCATGTTATCATTAAATAGTTTTTCGTCAATTCTAAGATTTTGAATGGTTTCGTTGAAGTTCTTAATTACAGATGTGATGATCCTTATTTGTTTTTTAAGTAAGTTCTCAATTTGAAGTTGGCCTTGATTTAAGCGATTTATGCTTTCGGTAAAGTATTTTCCTTCAGCGGAGTCTAAATTGCCGGTGATTGTCTTAAAAAGGGTACCTGCACCATCAAGTAAACCTCGTTTGTGTCTTTTAGCGTCCATGTGAATGTCAATAAATTTCTGTTTGATTGAGAAGGTTAATGTGAGTTTGTATGTCTGCACGAAAGTAGTTCATAGCAAAAGAATTGAATTTTACAGTTTTTACCAGAGTTTAAAATATTCTATTATTTGTTGTAAATACTTGTTCTACTGCAGAAATGTTTCTGTACACTAAAAGTCTCCATTTATCATTGGATACAGTTATTTACGCTTCGTTATGGAAGTAGATACTTAAAGTATTGTTTATTGGTTGTATTCGAAATTGGGCTACTGCTGACCCAAACACCAGTCAAACCTGAAACGGAAATTAACTATCTGAGAACGGTTTTATTCCGTCGAAATTTACTTTTGATTTTTGGTTGGTTTTAGGATTTAGCAGTGTTGTGGAATTTTTGTGAATCTCCAGGATTTCGAAAGGACCATTGAAATTATTTTGGAGTTTGTGCTTGACCTGGGATTCCTTTATATATACTTTATCGCCTATTTGATAGTTAGGGAGATTTTCAGACTTTCGCTTTATGTTTTTGGATATCCGTTCTTTCACGAGCAATTTTATAATACTGAGAGATACGATTATTGAGATCTCGGGTGTACTTAGTTATCAGGGCTTGTTGGTTATAAAGGGTTTTTGATAAAATTGTCAACGTCCTTTGTTAGGCCTTGCCAACTGCATTTTTCCTTTATTCTGCGGATAGTTTCAATGTATATTATTTTTGCCGTTATGGAATTGGTTGAGAATTATAGGTATTTGATTTTTCTCAACCTTTGGGACAATATTTTGGCAAACTTTCCATTTTATATCGATTTCGGAAAAGATGAAGGAAAGCATTTCCAGAATGGGCAAATCATTGTTATTCTCAACACAGTATACTTCGTTTTCGGAAAACACATCTCTACTATTGTATAAGATGCGAAAAGAATCTCGTTTAGTTATATCTTTTTTCGCCATAATTTGATATATATATTTATAATAATAACGAAAATAAAAATTAACAAAAATAATTTTGTTATTAAATTTATATAATAAAATGTTAACATTTACCTACTAAATTTTTTTACAGAAACCCAATCAATCGAATTAAATCTCAAAAAAGTAATTATATTTCTCTGATACTTCGGAAAACTAATTGCAGAATTCAATCAGTGTTTGTTCATATTCAACCTAAATATTACATACCGAATGAAAGTGCAAACCAATACTATACACTGGCCATTATTACTTTTCTTAGAATTTATACAACAAAATGGAAATAATAGTTTGGAATTATCCTTGAGAATCTTACTAAAATTTGGGTCAGGTCTGTAGTGAAGTTACAAACACAATAGATCAATTCCCCAACGAATTTTCGCGATCTGGGTCAGTGATAAACTATTGCGTTCAAATATTCCTCATCCATGAAGAATTAATGTTGCGTATTATATCTTTGTCGTACACTTAGAATTAAATTGTAACATATCCTAAAAAAGTTTGCAATTTTCAATAATCAATTTAAGACTTAATTTAGCAAATGAGTTATGTATCAAACCGAATAAAGACAACTAAACATTATTTAAAGGCATGCTAGAAATATACAGGGCTTTCATTTTAGTCTAAGTTCCGGCTGCAGAATTAGTGCACCCATCATGTGTTTGCTAAAAAACCAAATTTTTACGCATATTTATGATTAGAAGAATATATATCTACCAGGTTGCCTATCAAAATGTGGCCGCTAATATTTTTAATTAAATTGTTATTAATTGATTTTTGATTGATTGATTCTGAAAAATCACGGTTGCCGTTGCGCACTTGGCCGCACCTCTTCGTAGCCAGGTTAATATAGGTATGATTTTGTTACATTTATTCACTCACAACGTGCATTTATTATTTATATATCAATTTAAAGCTATTTTTTTTCTGTTTATTATGATATAAGGTTGCTTAATTAAATCTGGCCCCAAATAAGGGTTGCCGGCTGTTAAAGATGGTAAATATTAAAGTATTTACCATCTTTAAGGTAGCGCGTAACATCACCAGTCAGACGAGGATAGCGCTTCTCAGCTGTATGACGGTTTAAAGCCATTGCCCATGCATCGGATGCTAGTGTTCTCAAAAAAAATGCCTTTTTTTTCAAAATGACAAATTCAAAAATTCCAAAAAAATAGAAATTTAAAAAATACAAACAGTAATACAAATATAAAAAATACAAAAAAAAGATACTGATGAAAAATAAAGCCAAGGTTATTTATGCAACAGAAAATGACAAAATATTAGATTTTATTCAAGTATTAGATCGTTTTCTACATATTAATTAAATATGTAAGTTAATTAATTTTTTTTAGTGTATTGGTTTGAGAAAACCATCTAACAGCAGTCAGTCATTATTTTCCGCGCTTAACTTATGCAATCCGGCTCAGTAGCATTTAAGTACATTGAATTAAAAAAGCTTATCGGCAACAATTTTTATTTCAAAGATTTATTGCACGGTGGAATGTACGTTGAGTTGAAACCTTTGATTAAAAATCATGGGTAGAATCAACTGTTAATAAAGTGTCATGATATTAATATTTTTTCTTTCGACGGAACAATAACATTAGCGAATACTTTTTGATGATGCATTATCAAAGTCCAGAACATTGCATTTTTTGTCGCACAGAAAACAAGTCTTCATCTTTATCAATTTTATTTGTCCCAAACAGCGTGGTTTTTAATTTAAGCTGTGTCCCATGTAAACGCGATTTTAATTAACAGGATAGCCCTTTGTATTAAACTGTTATAAGTGAAATTCACCCCACAGATCATACAATAGAGAATAGATAGGAAACTATGTGTTAAAAATTGTGTTCAAAAAATGACAGTCTTGGCCATCTATGATTTTCAACAAATAGTAAAAATGTGCATTTGCGTTACAGTAATCTGTATCTGTATGAATTTAACTGCCGATAAAAAAGGAATCTGCACAATTATATAATCGGTGTATTTCTCTGCTAGTTCTTATCGTTCCAAAAAATACTATAGCGAAATAAAATCAACAAATAATTTTCATTTTGTTTATAACATTTATTACAAATACAATTAAATACTAAACAACTCACACCTAACAATAATAACAAAAAAGATACAAACAACATTAACAGTTTACACAAATATTTGTTTCTCTGCTGTTTCCAGTATACATTTGTGTTTTTAGTTAAAGGTCTGTATGAAAAGTTAACTTATCGCTTCGGTAAACTGGCATTTAACATTTTTAAAGGTAAGATTTTGATATTAACTTTCAATATTACCTTCAAAAAATGCATATCCGAGTTTACTTAAATTTTAGGTTAACTGTTACATCGAAACTTAAACTTAAAAAAAAATGGATGAACCGCCACCACAATGAGGAACCTATATTATTGAATGCAACTTGTGATGACTGCTTCTTCATGCAATATTCTGTATATGTATTTGAATTTTTATTTTCTACCTCTTTTGCATTTAGAGTATGCAATACAATATAAATGATACCCGAAATATTAGTAAATATACATACAATTCCCACAAAAAATTAACAAATATTAAGGAAATAGTACATATTAAAGAAATAGGGCACTATACAAAACTCATATAATAAATCACATGAGAATACATAATACTCACAAAAAATTGTTTGAATGCTTTGAAAAACAAATATTAGATCTAAAAAAAAAACAAGTGACTTTTTTCAGTTTTGTAAAATATGTTCAATGTAACCACAATTAAAAATAATGCTATTTACAAGAGTTTTTAGTAAGGTAGTAAACAAAAAGCTTTTGAGAGATATTTATAACGTTTGGCACTTTGTTTATATATTGATAAGTAAAGCAAATATTTATTTTATCATTTATGAAAAGCATCTGCCCTTTGGCTTTAACTGTTGTTTCCTCATTTGACTTCTACTGTTTACATTTTTTAAATACCTTAGTTTACATTTTTTTTTTCTTCAAGTGGTGTAACGACTGCCAGTGTTCAAATTTGTGGTTCTCCTTGCTGTTCTCTGCGATTTTGTTAATTCACTCCACAAAGTCTTGCCTACTTAATGTACAAACTTCTTTCTCACCACAACCTTTTCGTGTGCTGCAAAAAAAAGAGAAATTATGAATAATTTAAAAACCAATATTAAATTGCTGACCTTGGAATGCTTCTATAATTTGACAGTCTGAACTGGTGGACTCTGATGCATGATTTCTAAAAATGTTCTGAAAAGTTTCTTCTTACTACCATACACTTTTTGAGGAATATTCACTAACATTTGGGGCTGCAAGTGGTAACCGGATCTTTTTCTGGTGAACAAATTGTCTGCCACAGCTTTTTCATTACTTAAAATGAAATAATTTATGAACTACAAGAATATATGCCCTTACCAGCGCACCGTCCTTAAAATGAGCTTGATTGAAACATTCAGAAATCTAAAAAAGAAATGCTCCAATATCTATATGTAAATAGGCAAAGACAAAACGGTTAGGTACCATTTTCTCCTCTGTCTCTCAACCGATTATCTTCATTTTTGTTTTGTTAAGTAGCTACTGACGACCTTCAGTGCAGAATGCTAATATTAATTTATAATATTGGCTCCTTCATTAAATAAAAAATAATAATAAATAATTGATTATTTGCGTCCATACTGTCAACGCCAAACAACTGACAGTTCCGCCGCCAGGCGGTCAAAACTCAAAACATTGAGTAATTATATATGGAGGGAGCGATCGTTAGATGCTGTTACATTCTTAGAGCATGTACTTCTGGAAGTGGCATACAAGCGTTGTTAGTGTTTAGTGGTAAAATGGTACAATGTAGTAGATCAGTATTGATTTTTCGGACGCGTTGAAGTAACTTTCATATTAAATATTCTGTTTTTAATGTGAATTTAATAATTTGATTAATATATTATTATCACAACCTTTCCGAAGGTTTTGTGAAAAAATTGTCATACAGCGGACAATAGAGAATGTATTAAATATTTAAGTTCTCCTAGGGTTGTTGGTCCTCTCTTTTCTTTATTTAATATTCCTGAACTTGATTGCAACCGAAAATGACGAAAACTTTTAGATTGCAAAGAACAATTTTCCAATTATTATATCCAATATTTTGCCAGGAGCGATTCCAGCCAAAATTTTAGGGGGAGGGTCATTCATTTGTCAAAAATATTTCGAATACCGGTATTTGATTACATTTTTTTTTTGCAATGGATTTGTCAATATGAGTTAACAATTTTGGTCATTACATCTACTCCTCTGATTTCTCCACAACTCTGTTTCTTATAAAAATATACTTTTTACAATTTCATGAAATAGGGTCGAATTTCGACCACCGGGCGACCACTAGTTAGAATAATAAGGCATTTTTCTGTATGATGCATATGTTTATTTTTAATGTTTACTACAATCACAATTGATCACAATGAATCATCAAAAATGGACGACAACAACGATAACCGATAACAACCGAACAAACAAACGAGTAGGAGCAACCGTCATATTTAGGGCCGCTTGAAAATTCTAGAGGGCGCATCCAACTCTGGTACAATCTTGCCTATCAGAGTTCCCACGCTCTGATTTACCCCTGCTTAGGGGTTGAAACTGCATGATGAGCGATACGTATAAATAAAAATTCAGGTTTTTTTTTGTCTTTTTATTTGAAAGATATATAAAAAGTTATTTTGGGTGGCTAGTTTTGACATGAAAGCCCTAATTAATATTGGTAAAAAAACAGGCTTTTCAAGGTGTCCGGGAAAAAAGTGACGGGTCGGTAACTTTTATCTAGGGGGTTATCAGCTTTAGAATTTTATTATTATTATTTACTTATTTTATTTGAGCTGTGATGGCTGTTCTGTTGCCCTATTTTTGCAATATTTTGTTTGTTTTTAGTTTATCTTCTATTCTCCTTTCTTTGTTTCGCAGCTGTACTTATTATTTCTTTACTTAATAATTCATAAAAACTATCTAAATATGCCAAAATTTTCTTATAACGTTTCGAAATTGGTACATTTGGACCAATGAAAATCCGTATACGAAGAAATACTGTATTTCAGTATGCATTTTTAATAAACAGGCTGGATGGAAGGAATGACGATTTAATTATTGATTCATTCTAATTATCAAGACGGCTTACAGACGATGTTAAATTATATAAAATCCTTTTGTTAAGAAGATTTATCTTGTACTTTCATTTATGAACTTGTTGGGAATAACACCACATATAATTGTTTCAAGCGTTTCGTGGTCTAGCTCAGTCCCCATTGTCATTGGCAATAAAAAAAACTATATGAAACTATTTGTGAAGTGTAAGAATTAAAATGTTCGACAATATTATGTGAAGTAAGTGACGTATCTAAAACCCTGCCACGCAGAGCCACCTTGGAAACGCACATATTAAAAGAAGCTGCTTAGACTACTAGATCAGTGCTGAAGCCTTTGAAAATGGTAAAAAGTGAAAAAAAATGGTAGGATGAAACTCATTGAAAAAGGAAGAGAAACAAAAATGAAAGGAGAAATAATTTACGGGCGATCTGAAGTCAGCAAATGGAAGGGGATGAGTTTTTAAGGGTAAGAAACGATTTATCTCCATTACCGGCAAAACTACAAGTTAAATGGCAAACTCATAGGTAATAAAAACATCTACAACATTTGTTTTTACATTTTTTTCACGAAATTTGGTAAATACTTACCCGTTTATACCCCAAACAAACCTGTAATTTTTTAATTTAAAATATTTATTTTTTCACCTTATTTGACTTAATATCGATAAAGTTTCCTGATTTCCAATCCAAAACTCTCACGTCAAAACGTACCAATTCTTTGAGATATTACCATAAAGCATAGTGACATGGAACTTCATTTCACGACTTTAACGAATTGAGCTACTACACCAAATGCTACTAATATTAAAATGGAATTATATTAACGTTAATTTATTGGCTAGGATGGTAATAAATATTAAAACAAACGAATACCGAGTTCATAAACAAACCCATGAGTCACTTAATTAAAAAGTAATAAATAATATTTTTCTGCTTTTTGAAGTCGTTGTTCAGTTAAAAATAAAATATACAAGAATTAGTATTAGTACCTAGGTATATTTTCGTATGTTCTAGTTTGCGACGACTTCTAAACAGGTATTTACTGTAGCAGCTAAATATTCTTTCTTGCTTTAAAGGGTTTTTATTGTTGAAGTCGGTTTTCGTTTATTTTCCAAATTCTTGAATGATGTCAAAGAGTTATTATTATGTTTTTCATACTTCAATGGTTAGTAACATAGTCACATACACAGTTTTCTATTATCTATATTAACATAAAATCCAAATGAAAACCCACAGCATATAAACATATATATCTTATGTGGACAACTCGTATGTGCAGACACTATTATTCCAACTCCGATTTAAAGTAAACATTGTGAGGATAAGTAACCATACCTATTCATAAGAACTTATATTACATCCACTTACAACATTTTTAATTTTGCTAAACACATTTTTTTTCTTACAATATGAATAATTTTCACCAGTATGTAAATGGATAAAATTACAGCAACTAATATGACAAATACAACATCCAGCAACAAATATTTATACAAAGGGATATCTGCTCCAGGATACCTTAAGTGGTAAGCACCATCATTTCTCAAGACGTACTCTATCCACCATATCGCCTTATTGACTCCATACAGAGGCTGATCTTCATAATAAGTTTTATATTTCATAACGTTTTCTTTGAACCTAAAATAAATGACATACTTACATAACTATGCTGATAATTATAAACGAAGATATGGTGTTTGTAGATATTTGTACTTTGAGGCCCAAATTTGTGTAGGTTACCCAATTTATAATTTTACCGAATTTGCTGCTATTGTAACCTAGTATAACATGTTTCATTTTTGGAAAAGTAGGTATACTAGTAACAAATTATAAGCAGTTGTCAGTTGAATATTAGGCATTTTTTACGCTCAAATTTTAATTTTCAAAATAATTTAACATAAGTACAGGAAAATGTTACAATATAATTACTACAATATCAAAAAACTGTGAAAAGTGAGACCAAAACCTCGGCAATACGATTTCATATAATTTTAACCCTAGAATTACGGGTTGGGCGCTTGAAAAATATTACCTCAAGTTAACATATTTACTTTTGAGTAGAAAAAAAATTTCCAAAAATTACCTGAATTACTGGTTGTACATAAGTATTTTGTTGTGCAATACTTATATGTGTTTGGAGAGGATTTATCTCCAAATCTATCGTTATCAATCGCTGTTTCTTTGACAAACAATAAACATTTTGAAAACTTTAAATGCAAAAATATTCCAGTCAATTGCCATTTATGAATAGACTAGTGTCAAAGTTTGATCAAGGTGCGCCTTTTAGTTCATGTTTGACAGCCATTGAAAGCAGGCAACCTCATGTATTTTAACGAAAATGGAGTAAATTATTTTCTAGTACTGATTAAATATTATTTTTGGGACATAATTGTGGGCTCAACACCATCAACTTCTATGGTAAAAAAGTAGTCAACTGAATTCCGTAGTGGTCGAAACATGACAAGTGAAAGTTTCAAGCCATCCAAAAAAGTTAGTCGCGTCAGAAATCCATGGAATTATTTTGGATCGGAGAATGAAAGTGCCAATCGTGTTACCATTTCAAAAGGTTTTTGATGATTATGTTCAGTAGCAATTTGAACACGTTTTCGTGACGTTTCGTTGCCTTGGATGAAACATGGATCCATCACAACACACCAGAGACCAAAGAACGATAAAGACAGGAGGTGTCTCCGGGTGACCAAAGAATGTCCATCGGCTAACAAGGTCATGGCTTCAGTTCTTTGTGATGCAGGTGGTGTCATTCACACCGATTACATCAAGTTCGGTAACACGACTCCCGGCGTATACTAGTCAGAGCTTTTGAAAAGATTCTATATTGTTTTGAAAGAAGAACAACAGAATTTGGAGAAGAGCTGTGCTGTGCTCTTCATAAAAATGCCCCATTAGCTCTTGTTTTGGTGATTCAGTTACATTTTATTTCTCTATAAAATTATAACGTTGTTCTGAATTTCATATTATTTCTGTAATAGCTAGGTACTGCAGAATTTCTTGTTCTGGAGTATTCTAATAGGGAAAAATTGTTACACCAACGCAAATGGGCAAATTCAGTCACTAATTTTTATTAAGTTTGGAGTGATATAATGTGTTCGTCACAATTTTGGAATTATATGGCTCTTGTGAAGACTACGTTGTTTTGGTAGGAAGGTAGGTGACCACAATAATTTATGGTCACCAGTTGTTGCAAATCGTGTTCAACTTTATTATGAAATTAGCCAAAAATTAAAAAACGTTAATGGATTTTGTGGTGCCTATGGTTTGGCGGGAACCTACAAAGCATCAGATAACTGCTAAGTTTGAATCCTTCTATAAAAAGAGGATTTTCAATGAAAAGACGTCGAACAACTCAATACCGAATCTGTCATTGGCCATTCGATCTATTACACATTCAGGCAGATTCATACTCCAACCGAAAATTATAAATAGGAAGTTGAAGGTAAAGACAGTATGGAAGAAGAAGAAGTCAATAAGTCTCCAACATACAATGCCTTTGTTTTTGAAGTACAAGATTGTCAACCCTACAGACAGAGTCAACTAGAGTTGAGTGATCAAATTCAAAACCTTAACTTGTAACAAGAGAAGGCGGAACTGCTAAGACCAAGGTTATAGTAGAGTAAATGTTCTACAACACAATGCCAGAGTCCCCAAGAACAGATAAGAACAATGGGATCTGTTTCAAGCTTTGTTTCCTGTTTTTTACTGGAAAATTAACTCTTAGATGAAAATTTGTCATTTGAAACATATCACATTGACGACAGGTAAATCATAGAATGCTCTAAGTTTATTTTAAATGCTATATGGCTACATAAGGCCAACTGCCTTCCTTTTATACTTGTTGGTCATATAGTTCACATGAAGAAAACTTATGTAAACATAACTCTCTTCAACTCTCTTCAACTCAATAAATATGCCTGTTCAAAGTCATTACCATTACTCTTTTATGTTTGAGCGATAGTAGGAAAAAAAATTACAATTTATTTAAGTAAATTAGCTTACAAGAGTTCTAAACTCTAGTAAGGAAAATGTCTACAAACCCGATTTTCAAAATATGTACTTCACTGACACCTTCATATTAAACTGGATTTGATAAAGAATTTTGCATTAACCGAAAAGGAGAATCTTAATTACTTGAAAAAATAATTGCTAGATCAAGTGATACAAAAGTCAAGGAAGACTCTTTGTAAAAAACACTCAATTAGTGACAGTACTTCTCCACTCCCATCTCAATATTTTCCAACCTAGGGTCCCTGAAATGAAACGATGTTTGCAGATTACTGCTGGTTTGCGTATAGCAATGTCACAACAGGAAAGTAAAAAGACAGCGATCTTATGACGCCACCAAATTCACCTATTTTATTTCACAGAGATACAGCTAATAAGACTGTTTCTGTGTCATATTTATTTTTCTCAATTCAAAATTAGTAAGCATTGATTCTTAGAGTGAAGAAACCATTGGTTTGTTGGGAAGTGTAGTTACGTACTTAGTGTTTGTAGCTACTTCTATAATTGCATGCTTCAAGATTCCTGCATTTAAATGTTCGTAGTTTAATCTAATGCCTAATCCCGAATATTCAATTTTTCTTGCATTCCTGGGTTGGTCGGCCATAAAAGGTATAACTACCATAGGAACCCCATGTATAATCGATTCTTCAATTGACTGTATACCTCCTTGTGTAATGAATACCTTAATATTAGGATGAGCTGCAAATTAAAGTTAAGTTTTCAAATTATATCAATTATTACGTACTAAAACCTAGAACATCTTGTTGAGGCAACCACTTCTTTGTCATAACATTTGAAGGCTTTCCAGGTAGATGATCTTCTTCAAATTTCCAAAGGACATCATATGGTAGTTTTGTCAATATTGAAGTAATTTCTCTTAAATTTTCTTCCTGTAAATTTTTGCTTAATATATTACTTCCCAAACTGAAGTAAATAACGCCACGTTTTGATTCACCTAAAAATTTCTGAATATCCTGCAAACAGAGAACATTACAAATGAAAACCACAGGGAAAAAACTTACAGTGGGTAATGGCTGTGGTTTTTTGATATGCATTAACTCCGTATACACAACTGCTGGTACAGTAGGCGTTACAGTGTCTATAATAGGATGTAAATTGACCAAAACAAGAGATAATCTCAAATCAATTTCTGTAATGCTTGGAAAGGTATCTCCGAAATATTTTTTATTTAATTTGTCAATATCTGGGATCATTATCCACTGGTATATCATCCTGTAATAGAATTGGAAAAATAGGTCGTTAAGTCTCTCAACAAACGGTTTCTTTTCAAATCCAAGATATGTTGAAAATACTTGAGATGTAAGAAATGGATGTACTGGGTTTCCAAACGCGTCGTGAATATCCAAAAGAAGTATTCCCGTAGAAATTGCTAAAAAATAAAAATATTTGTTATAACAGAATATTTTTTCCTTGGTTTGTGAAACAACAACAAACTACTGCGTGCGATTTTGATGATGATAGCATCTTTTCAATAATAATTGAAATATTCGTGTTAAACATTCGATGGCTAGAGGGCACCATTGTTCCGTATACTCTAAGGATAAGCACCTCATTAACATTCAGACACCATTAGGTGACCAGTAATATAATTAAGTTTTAACAATCAAGTCAAAATTTAATATTAGTACTTCATGATTGGTTACAACTACAGAGCAAGTTCAACAACCATAAAAGAACAACCTCTCAGAACGGAAGGTGTATTTACAAATAGTAGATGAGAATTTGGTTACCGCACTTAATTAAGATGGGTCCACCATCTTATCCTCTTTATTCCTTTGAAATTAAACACAGCGACAATTTCACACTGCACTTGTTTCAATGTTGAATATCTTGAAATCCTTGCCAAAAATAAGCGTGGTATTCCGAATAGAGGAGTGAAAAAGCAATAATTTCAGCCTTTGAGTAGTCATACCGTTCTTACTAACTCTGTAGTTGCAACTTTGACTTTGGCTTTATTCTGGTTATAATGCTTCTTATAGTATTACGGCCTTTGAATATCACCTTAATTCAGGCAAACCTCTGATATAGGTTAATATTAAGTAGCTGTTCTGGTGTATTCTTCCCGCCTCCTAAGCATGTTCAGTTCTTGGGATATCTGGTTACTGATTGTCCTAGTATATCGTCAGTAAGTTCTCTGTATAAAGTTTTCATGTTTAAAGGCATCTGGGTCCCTGCAAATACATTTGGTTCTGTTCAGCTCTTTGAAAGATTTTGAATTGTAGCTGAAATAATATGCTATATACGTAGCCTTCCTCCGGTTTCAGCCCTTTGTTACTTCACATCAATATCTGTTGGCAAATATTGTATATGTCGGCAACATAACTATATCAGGGCTTGGATTGTTTGTCGGCTTCAACAGCTGTTCTCTGAATCATTACAGTTAAATGTTGGCCTATTGTTTGGTACAAAAGAGAATTCATAATTGGTCCATCTTCTTGATTGGGAGATTTCGATATGAAAAGATTTTCTGCCCTCCAGTAGGTCAGATGAATGGTACAGTAGAAATTACGTCAACTGGTGATGGGACATAAGAGTGTATCTTAGTTATCTCGGAAAGAAGTGGTGTTATTTTTATGTGGATTTAATGGAATTGCTCGCAATTCCTAAAAGTGTTTTACATTTTCCGTTCTGTCTTGACAATTGAGTCAGTCGGCCATGACCTGACCTGTACTATGTCATTGATTTTATTATTACATTTCATCTTGTTAATGCGAATGATGGCATTTCCTTTGTAAGCTGGCAGAATGAAGTCAGATTTATTACCCTTGTGTATTTTTAAATCTCTTTTTTCGGATTTATATGTGTTTTGTTTAATGTGATGCGTTTTTTTGCCATCTGACTTTCCATCAAATTTTCTCCATTAGCGTCGTTTGGTTTTTGCGGTTTAATGTTTCCACCGAACTCATTATCTTTAAAACTAATGTTTCTTCAAAAGCTGAGTGTTCTTGATTTAGGATATGGGCTTTATGGAGTTTATTATCCATTGGTCATGAAAACATTGTGCTGTGTTCGTTTGAAGCTGGAATTTCTTCCATTGATCATAGAGTAACTAAAGTGCGATCTCAGTAGGGCGTGAGTGATCCAGTCAAGTATTTGGCGTTACTGTCCTTGGATCGGCTATTTCAATAACCATTGATTCCTGACGTAGCTGAATTGAACCACTGCTGTGGCAATCTTCTTCGTGATATTCTGGTACAAAAACATAAATTCTCGAAGATAGTATGGTGTTCTCGTCTCCTTTGAGTTGCTTATTGATTTCAATATTAGTTTGAAGGTGTATAAAAATGGAACGTGTAGCTAGGAGGTTCCCCAGATTTTCATCATATTTAATGTAATATTTCCTGAAGGATGGTTGTGGCATATTTTATCAATATTTAATCAATCTATGGGAAATAACACCACAAATTACGAATTTTGGTGTTATTTCCCAAAAAGGGCTTAAACATACTACGTGAAATGGAATGGGGGTTTAACTATGATATGTTGGTAACAATTTAAAGAACGATCATGCCAGAGTACTTACATGTGTCTTTGTCTTGCTCTGCTAACCGTTCTGTAGTGTTGAAGTGGACTGTATTTTGAGGAGCTGACCCCGCACTGCCCTTTAGTGGATTTTACTGTGTCTATTTCACGACCGGTCGTATTTCACTTAAAACTACAACAATGAAGAACTAGAGAGATTAGTTCTTTTACGAGCGAGAATGTCTCAACTGTCCGGTGGATCAAGCGACTCTGGCAATGAGTATGCGCGTAAAATTCACCAACAAAAACAACAAAAAAATACAAAAGAAAAGATTCGGAATTACACTGCTAATCCAAAACTTTTGTTCCAAACTAAATATACTACTCTACAAATAAATGTTAATGAATCCTCAACATAAAACGCCCACCGAAATACAAGGTATTTCAGCCAGCTAACCCGGAGGGCGCGGGTAGTGGACATAATTTTACGAAAGGTCTTTGTAAAGACCCAGTGGCTGTACGAACTGTAGCCACTCTCGAGATCCCGTCAGAGCCCGGATGGAGTACTTCAACTCTCCCTAACTGCCATTTGAGTGGCGGTATATTATCACTCTTAATAAGTACTAAATCGCCAACATGTAAAGACCGCGACATGTCATTCCACTTTTGACGTTGCTGCAGCGTGTGTAAATATTCGTTATGCCAACGTTTCCAAAAAACCGGATGTATTTTTTGGATCAATTGCCATCTATTCAGTCTATTACAGGGAATGTGAGTAACAATAGGTTCAGAAATAGTAGTTAACGGAGCTAAAGTGAGAAAATGTCCGGGAGTAAGGACTGATAAATCATTAGGATCCGAACTCATGGGGTATAGAGGTCGTGAGTTTAGAACGGCTTCGATCTGGGTAAGAACTGTATTGAATTCCTCATATGTTAGAATTTGCGATCCTACAATTCTTAAAAGATGCAATTTTACTGACTTCACAGCAGATTCCCAAAGGCCTCCAAAATGTGGAGCCGAAGGGGGATTAAACGTCCAAGTAAGATTCTCGGTAGCTACGGCGTTGGCCATATAATCATTGAGGATTTTATATGCACCAACAAAATTGGTACCTTTATCAGAGAATACATGAGAACATCTTCCTCGTCTCGCTATGAGACGTTTGAGACAACAAAGAAATGTTTCAGCTGAGAGACTAGAAGCCAGTTCGAGATGAAGAGCTTTCGTAACAAAACAAACAAAGAGACAAATATAAGCCTTTTGAGCCTGGACACCTCGTCGCTTCCACGGAGTCACAAGAAAAGATCCAGCGTAATCAACACCGACAACTGAGAAGGGTTTGACTTCTGAGATCCGTGATGCGGGTAAATTACCCATAAAGGGTTCAAGAGCTTTGGGCTTAACCTTAAAACAGCGTAAGTAATTAGAGAGAGTACGCCGAATTACTCTACGAGCTGATAAAATCCAAAAGTGTTGAGAGATTAAAAAATACAGAGTTTGAAAACCAGGATGTAGGTTTTCTATGTGGTAATTTTCAACAATCAATTGAGTTAGACAATGATTTTGAGGCAACAAAAGAGGAAACCTTTTGTCATAGGGAAGTTCAGAGGCTTGTAAACGACCGCCCACCCTGAGGAAACCATCACTATCAATGAACAGGTTGAGTTTTCTAAGAGTTTTAGGTAAGCGTCGTTTATTTTCTATTCTGTCAAGTATATCTGAAAATTCGAGATGTTTTACTCTTTTAACTAACATGAGAAGTGCTTGAAACAACTCGAGTGAACTGAAATGAGTAAATAACTTAGAGTTAGGGTTTTTGCAATTGTATATAAAGCGTTTACAATATGCCAAAATTTTTTTTGAGTTTGTTCAAAGAGGAGAAACGATTGAGTAATGTGTCAATAGAGTTTAGAGACCAGAGAGTTAAGAAAATATGTGGTTTTTCTTCTACCGTACATTCTGTCTGAAGCAGAATATCCTTTTGAGGCCAACATTCCTTTGATAACAATAACCATGTAGGGCCATTCCACCAAAGTTTCTTTTCTACAAGGGTTTGAGGAAACAACCCGCGACAAGCACAATCCGCCGGGTTGTCTATTGAGGGAACATAAAACCAGTATTCAGGTTTAACTTTATCCTGAATATAGGAGACTCGGTTACTAACGAAAGTTTTCCAACGATGTGGAGAGGATTTGATCCAAGTGAGAGCTACCATTGAATCAGACCAGGTATATACCGAATCTATATGCAACTTATTTTTGTAAGTATCGACAACAAATTCGATCACACTTGATAAGAGGACAGCACCACATAATTCCAATCGAGGAATGCTAAGGGTTTTAAGCGGTGCAACTTTAGATTTTGCGTATAGTAAAGACACTTGAACAGGGCGATCAATATAGAGAAATTTAAGATAAATTACAGCTGCATATCCCAACTCAGAGCTGTCAGAAAAACCATGTAGTTCACAGGAAACGAATGAGGTCGAGACTATTTTTCGAGGTATCATGAGATTCGACAGAGAAGGGCATTCCTGTTTATATCGTTTCCACTTTTCACGGATATCTGGAGGAGGTGAGTCATCCCAATCACATTTTAGACACCACAATTTTTGAATGAGATGTTTAGCAAGAAATGAAAGAGGGGATAATAATCCAAGAGGATCAAACGTCCTGGCTAATTCGGAAAGCATATTTCGTTTAGTACAAGCGAGATCTAGAGGCGTAATGTGGTAGAAGAACGTATCCAAGTTTGGTTGCCACTGCAGACCTAAAACTTTCAGACTAGTATCATCATCCGAATAAAATGACTTGGGATCTAATAATCTACAATCCTCAGGAATATTTACGAGCAGTTCTGGTGTATTATCATTTACAAGAATTTGTCGATACATTTGTTGAATGTCATCGGTGAAAACAATAGAGTGTAAACGAAAACGTAACAAAACAGAACTAATATCCTTTTGAAGTTTAGGTCCAACTAAGAGAGTATCATTTAAGGAGAGAGTATTAGAGGTTTTTGCAGAGGCATCGAATACCACTCTGAGTTTCGTAGTTTTACTATTATGATTGATAACAGCGTGGTGAGGAATATAGTAATAACTCCGAGGAGAAGTCTCTTCTAAAACCTTTTCCATGTGTCCTTTGTCGAGGTAATCCTGCATGAAGATTTTATAACTATCATATAGAGAGGGATGAGCTAAAAGACGTCTTTCCAAGGCAAGGAATCTGCTAAGTGCTAGAAATCGAGTATCAGGAAAAAGAGGTTCGAGATCACGAAAAGGAAGAGAAACAATGTATCTACCACAAGGGGTTCGAGTATGAGTGTCAGCGAAAATTTGTTCACATTTTATATCCTCCGGAGAAGATGTAATATTGTGGGGAACTTCCTCTAACTGCCAGAACTTGGCGAGTGTGTTTTCTAATGTACAAAAAAGGAGTTCAATTTTGGAACAGAGGCTTTGACTTTACCCATAATAATCCAGCCAAAAACAGTATTTAAGGCAACAGGACTGTCTATTCGACTTTGTATTTTTCCAGCCTTGAGAATCATTGAAAAGAGATCTGCTCCGAACAACATATCTATCGGACCAGGGACACCAAAATGTGTATCCGCCAAAATGAGGTTAGAGAATGAATTAGGGCTTTCAAGAGATACAGGTACTTGAGGCATATCTCCACAAATCCTAGGTATTACAAGAGCTTCAATATCGAAGGTAGGAGTTGCTTGAGATACAGATCTTATGGTGGATGAGAGTGCAGTTGAAGTTTTCAAACCCAACTGTCCAAGGCCATCAACACTGGTAGGAAGTTTGTAACGTTTCAAACCTAGTCGACGGGCACATGGCTCGGAAATGAAATTTGTTTGACTGCCGGAATCTAATAAAACCCTGACCTTTTGGTAATTTCCAAAAGCATCCAAAATTTCCACACAAGCAGTAGAGAGGAAAACAACCTTTCGAGTAGTACTATCAACTGTAGGTACAGTACTAGTGAGTGTTTGAGAAGTAGAGGGCTGATTTTGATGTGGAATAGCTGGAATACTAATGTGTGAATCTGAGGTACCCGTTTTTGCAATAGTGCGAGGAAAGGTATCAAAGTGAAGCAAAGTGTGGTGTTGTTTGTGACAAACCCTGCAGCAAGAAGCGGAAGAGCACTGTCTGCTTACATGTGTGGCACCGAGACAATTAAAACACCAATTGCGCTGCTTCACTATTTCAAATCTATCTTTGGGAGACAAAGTGTTAAACGTAGGACATTTATAAATTTTATGTTCCTCGTTACAATAACTACATTTGTGTACAATACGAGAATCAGTATAGAGTTCTGCGTTACTGATTTGATAGGTTTTAATTGTGAGTGCTTCAGAGGAGGTTTAAAACCTCTTTGCAACATAGCGACCGAATCGTTAGCTTTACAATTTTTCCGGAGAAACTCATAGAGAGCTTGATACGTAGGTAAAACTGATGAGTCTATAGTGAGTTCAAAACTTTTAAGTAAACTATGAGAAATCTTTTTACTTAACATATTGAAAAGAACAAAGTCCCATGAATCAACGGGAAAGTTTAGATTCTTTAATACAATGAGATTGTCTTCAAAGGTGTCTAACAAAATCTTCAAATCATTATCTGAGTTTGCGTTATGCGCATCAACAATAGTTTCCCAATGAAGTGTAGCTAAAATTCGTTTATTCTGATATTTTTTCACTAATTTGTCATATGCCGCTTTGTAAGTAGCAGGAGAAATTTCAAAATGCTTAATTTCCACTAAAGCCGAATCTGAAATTAACGAGAGCAGATATTGAAACTTATCCACCGGTGATAAGTCGTCATTTGAATGAATAAGCGAATTATACAAACTAATAAATCGTGACCAATCTTTTATGTCTCCTGTAAACAAAGGAATATTTAACTTCGGAAGCTTCACTTTAGAAGTTTTAGTTTCTTGTAGAGAACGAGCCGACACTTCCGTCTTAAATAACTCCTCGTAAGTGCATCTAATTGAGTAATATTTCTGATCAATATCTTTTCTAATATCTTTTTCTTCCGAAACGTCCGGATTTTCTAAGAGAGCAAAGTTACTTAAGATACTAGTATGTTGAAAATTAAACTCCGAGTAGAGATTTAACAAATTTTCATAACGAATTTTGAAATTAGAGCGCATACGTTGAATGATATAGTTCTAAATATGTGGATATATATCTGTATATAAACAATTTCTGTTATTTATTAATAAAGCTATTTATATGCTATAAAAAATACATTTTTCAGGCTTGGAGCCAACTTCAAACACAGTTTTATAGAACATATATTTTTCGTTTAAAATATCCAATTGAATTACTTTTACCTTTTAGTGTCACTATTGTTGGTATGCCTTCATTTTTGTTGACCGACATCTAGGATTTTCGGGCAAACTAGCACATGGAGGTTCCGAATCTGGAGCCGTTCCATGTAATTGCTGTTACCCGTAACTCCTAGGTTATAATGTCACGGTACATTATGTACAACAGAATTTCAAAAAGTTAACATAGTATTAGATACATAGATACATTCAAACCGGAATACTACTTTACAAATCTACAGACCTACTTTCTCTTAATTAAACCTGCGAAAGTGTTCTGGACAATTTCCACAAATTGCCCCCTTGTACTATAATTTGATTTCTTCAATTATTTAACTCATCTTTTATTTCAGAAACCATAGTGAAAGTTCAAATGTACATTGGACAAACAAAATATATATTGTAACAAGTTATTGTGGTCAATAATTTTAGCCAAGAGGTTCCTAATTTACCTGCTTGCATTCATTAAACATCTCTGCTAACTGCTATCACTAATTCTTATGCTTAAAACATTACTAGCCAAGAGATTTCATATTGAATTCTATTCAAAGGCTTACTCAAGGAGTTCTACAAATTATCTCTTAAAAATTTCATTTCAATATGTCATAACTGAAGGCATAACTTTTCTGAAAAACTAAACAAATATGAGATCATGAAAATGTCAATTTTCTGACTTCTTAATTCGGAAAAATGATATCATAAAGAAGGACTTTCCCTAATCTTTCACTAAGTAATGCATATAAGTGTCACAGAAATGTCTCCTGGTATTTATTTCAAAAATCATTGTATTTATTGAAGTAACATATTCGTTTATTTTAATATGAATTCTAGAGTTACAATGGATAGATTTTGTTCCACTGTTCATTTGTTACAAATTTCTGTAAATGGATAAAATGTCAATAATAGTTCAACGGAATACTGATAACGATAGTTTGCCAATACATGAAGAAGTATTTTATATAATCCCCTTATTATTCTAACTGGAAATTCCAGTAGACTCAAGATGGATGCTTTGACAGATGTGTACTTTTATTATGTGAATATGGTCGGTGTTTTGAAAGTTATAGCATTATGAAAAAATGGGATCTGATAGAAAGCGTAAACAATCAGCTGAACAATATTCTAATTGCTTATCAGTTTTGCATAATTTGCCAATATTGTGACGTAACAAGTAATTATGAAAATATAAAAACTCACTTAGATGAATTCATCCACTGAAATGTTTAATTTTTTTGGGCTTAACGTGCATGATCACAGTACGCAATTATCAAAAAATCATGAGGTTATAAATTTTGCGAAATGATTGGGAAGTTGCTGTACATATATCATGTTACTAAGATTATAGCAACTGTTAAATGGATAATGTCGTTAGTCATCTCAGCAGCAGCAGTTTATCATCTTCGTCCAAGAGCAACTAGTAACAGTTGCAACCAGATCCTAAGTGGAAAAGGCCCATCAATGGACCAAATCTTAGAGATTAACCTATAAGGAGCATTGTCACAAACTTGGAGCAAGACACATAAAAATTATATCATTCCCGTAAATTCTACACATGCACACAACTTAAACCAACGCCGGCAATTATTTTTCATAAAAAATCCGTTATCTGGCACTATATCTCCGCGTTGGTACATAAAATCATGTTTAACGAGTACCATCGCGACCATTTTTGAGACTAAATGACTTCGACAAAACACGCAATTAGGGCATGAAAGAGACTGATTTCGGTTAAAATTAATTATGTTAAGAGTTTGGAGAAGGGGGTGCAGTGATAAGGCTCATCAACATCGTGCAGGGTCTGAACATCTACTATTACAAGGCCATGTCTTGCGCCGTGCCAGGCTTCTTGTTTTCAGAAATCGATGTGCAGCTACAGGACACATATTCTCTAGGATGTCAGATTAACCAAAATTATTTTGGAATGAGATCCATTTTGCTATATTTAACTTCACAACATAAGGCACGACTCTTGAACTGGTACAGAACTTGACAAAACTGGAATGACCAATGGAGTTTCACTAGCTTCAGTGACGAACCCACGTTTTGTGTGGGAGACCATGATAGATGCATGAGAATTAGGCGAGTTCGAGGTAAGAGACGAAATACGGATTTAGCTATTAAACGTCTGATAGCAAGACAGCAAAGTATCATGGTATGAAGCGCCAAATAGGCATTAATAGAAATCTGATGAATCGGGGGTATATTAATGAAGTGCTGCAAGTATTCTTTAATATGACATGGACCATCTAAATCTAGCGATGGTGCATAGAATAAACGAGTGCATAATACTATAGTTTCTCATCATATTTTTTTTGTCAAAATTATTATACAATTTTGCTCAATCATTACAAAGTAATTGATTGTTGCGAATATCATAAAGTGTCTGCACATAATAAAATAAGTTAACAAATATTTATCCTTCGAGTTGTTGCATTTCTTTTGTTGTTAAGTGAATCTGGATATCAAATTCTTGATTCACTGATTAAAGTGCAAAATAAACATGAAAATTTGAAATATCGAAAATTAGATATTAATATAATTTACACACCGCATAATCGCTAGGAAAACTAATTTTACTCTGAAAAACATCAATGATAAAGTTAAGAAGTAATTTTACTTTGAAAAACATTAGATTCCAACAGTATATAGATGGAACACCTAGCTTTATGTCTTCTAATTAAGCAAATACAAATTAGAAGATTGAAAAGAAATCACACATCTATCTAAGTATTAGTGCTAAACATATTGTTACAAATAATTACCTTCAATAAGTAACAAAAAGTAAGTTAATTCTGGATTGTATACCACAATTCTCTTACATGTAAATCACGAAGGTATTTATATAAGTTCTGTTATGTGCTTTTCTAGTATGTTATCAGCGTTCTTTAATCTGCACATATATTTTCATTAACAAACAGGTATTTCAAAGTAACGAATATATTGACTTTGACAATATCAAAAAGTTGTTAAATGTTAATTAGTCAATACCAAATTCCTACATAATCCCACAGATTTTGGTATCCTTGATGTAGCTATATAAAAGTATTGCTAAAAGAAAAAAAATATTTCATTCATTTTCCTTTAGCTAGGTGGAAAATATTTTATCAAATTTTAATTTAGGTAGATTTTATTTAAAGTAGATTTTAATATTATTACTCTTCTATACTATTATAAAATTGTAAGTTTGTCTGTTTGTTTGTTTGTATGTTTGTTTGTTTGTTCGGGCATCACGTAAGAACTATTGAACTGATTTTGCTGAATCTTTTTTTGTTGTGAAGCCTATAGTTTGACTTAAAATCTGGTAGACATTTTATCTCTCTAACTTGAGATAAAAGGTAGATATAGCGAAAAAACGTCTACCATGTTGGGTAATTCTATTACTCAATTGGCTCCACCGCATGCACAAAATATTAGATACTGGCATCAGCTTAGCTTTTATTCAAAATTCGGAATGTGCAAATGTAAAATGTTTCGATTTAATAAAAATCAACATATATCAATCGTAATTTTACAGGGTGTTCTGTACATAGGAAACTTAGAACGGAGTAGAATTACATGAATTTAAAAAATCTAAAAAAACTTATATTTGGTCTCCTATAAGCAGCTGGATATATACGATGTGGTTGGAAATAAGGGGGAGTGGAATTAATTATACGATGTGGTCCAAAAAAGTTATATTGAGTGCACCATAAACATTTACATATAACAAGTGGTTGAAAAAGGGTAGAATATCTATACACTGAATAAAAAAACTTAAAAAATGTCTTAGGTAAGCAGTTAGGATCTTTGAATTATTATGAAATGAGTTAAAATGTTAGAAGCCGTTGTTTATACAGGGTGTTTGAAATATAAGATGGAGTGGAATTATAGTTTATGTTGTGGTTAAAAACTTGTTTTATATCCACAAGTAGTTACATATATAGGATGGTTGAAATATGTAGCGGAGTATAATTACAGCTATACAGGTGGGTTAAAAAATATTTTAAAGTAATGATATGATCTGCGAGCTATTCCATTTACCGGATGGTAGAAATATAGGGTGGAGTAGGATTCTAAGGATACAGGTTCGTACAAAAATGTTATATTTGGTGGCAAATAAGTAGTTGCATATAAAAGGTTGTTGAAATATAAGGTGGCTTACAGTTAGAATTATACAGGATGGGTAAAAAATGCTAGAAAAATTTTGTTATATAGCACTTGCATATATAGAGTACCTGAAGTATGGTGCGCAGTAAAGTTATAGTTATACAGTGTCATTCAAACAAGGTTAGAAAAAGTTGTAAATGAAGTCTGGTTTAAGTGAAGTGTGGAGCAGTTGCAGTTTGGGTGAGGGTTTAAAGAGAAGTTTGGTGTTAGGGTGCAAAACTGTGTTTTTTTTTTGTGGCTCACGAAGGGATCAACATCATTTCCATTAGGATGAATCAAAAAAGTTTAAAAAAATTGTTATATAGGGTGGACCATAAACAGTTGCATTCTACTATATGGAATATCTGAAATATGGGGAGAAGCAAGATTATAGTTGTAGAGTTTGTAACACAATGTTAGAAAAAGCTCATATAAACGTTGATTAATATATATATATATATATATATATATATATATTAAAGAGAAATTTTACATTAAAAGGTGGTTAAAAAAATATCAGAAATAATTGTTATACAGGGTACACCATAAGCAGTTGCATAGCTGAAATATAGGGTAGGGAAAAGTTATTAGTCAAGTGTTCAAAAAATTATAAAAGAGCAGCATATACAGAATGGTTGCAGTATAGGGTGAAGTAGAGTTACAGTTATTCAAGGTGATTCAAAAAATGTCGAATAAAATAGTTATGTAGGGTGGCCCATAAGTACTTGCACTTTGGGTGAAATATATTCGGGATTGGTGGATTTCATAAGTTATTTCTTTTTGCGAAGGCTTGAACATTCCGAACGCGGGTGAAACCGCGGGTAACGGGTAGTGCTATTATAAAATTGTAGTTGTCTGTTTGTTTGTTACCTCATCACGTAAGAACTACTGAACTGATGTTGCTGAATCTTTTTTTGTTGCAAAGCTTATAGATTGACTTAAAATTTCGTATACATTTTATCTCCCTACATTGACAGAAACGGTAGATATAAGGAAAAATCTACTACCATATTCCGTAGGTACACAATTAGTCAATTGGTTCCACCGCATGCACCAAATTTTAGATATAGATATAGATATAGATAAAAGCTAAGCTGGTGCAACCAGCTTAGCTTTTATTCAAAATTCGAATATGCCAATGTAACAGGTTTCGATTTTAAAAAACTGATATATCAGGTGTAATTTTACAGGGTGTTCCATATATAAGATATATAGAATTAAATGGGTTTAAGAAATCTTAAGAAAAGGTATATTAGGTGGCCCGTAAGGAGTTATAAACAATATTGTTGAAATAAGGGGTAAGTTATACGGGGTGGTTCAAAAAAGATATATTGAGTGGACCATAAACAGTTGCATATACCAGGTGGTTGAAAAGGGGCTGGAGTTGAATTATATTTATTCATGGCGGATAACAAAATGTTATAATTGTTAGCATCATAAGTGGTTGCATATACGATGTGGGTGAAATAAGGGTAAAATAGAATTATATTTATACAGGGTGGATAAAAAAATATGTTACGTAAGCAGTTAGCATATTTGAATTTTCTTGAGCTATTATTATAGTTACGAAATGGGTTGAAAAAAATTTTAGAAGCAGTTGGTTATAAAGGATGGTTGAAATATAATATGGAGGGGAATTATAGTTTTTAGGGTAGTTTTATAACCACAAGTTCACAAGTAGCACATTAAAGGATGGTTGAAATATGTAGCAGAGTATAATTACATCTATATCTACAGGTGGGTTTAAAAAATATTATAAAATTGTTATGATCCCATAAGTTATTTCATATACAAGGTAGTTGAAATATAGTGTGCAGTACAACAATAATTATACAGTAAGGGTAAAAAAAGTTCGAAAAAGTTGCAAATGAAGGATGGTTTTAATGAAGTGTGGAGAGAAATTATATTTTATAATATGGTTTAAAAATTGTGAGGTAATAGCGTAGCCCATAATTAGTTGCACAGATAGGATAGGAAGTAGAGTTATAGCTATAGAAGGCAGTTCTTAAAATGTTCAATAAAAATGTTACATAGGGTGGCCCTGTACAGTTGCGGTTTTGTGAAATATGTTGGGGATTGGTGAATTTAGTTATACAGAGTGGTTACAAACAATGTTATATTGCGTGGCACATAAGTAGTTCTATATATAAAGTGGTTGTGATTGGGGACTTAATAGAACTATAGTTTTACAGGGTGGATTAAAAAATGTTTAAAAAATTGTCATATAAAATTGACCAAGAGCAGTTGCACCCTCCCATATGGAATACCTGAAATATGTAGCGAAGCAAAATTATATTTACATATTGTGTTTAACACAATGCTAGAAAAGTTGCATATAAAGCCCGGTTAAAATGATAGTTTACGAAGTAACCCAAAAATTATCAGATATAATAGTTATATAACGTATATGGTGGAGTATAACTATAGTTAGGTAATTAAAAAATGTTATATTTGGTAACAAATAAACATCAGCATCTACAGTATGGTTGCACTACAGGGTGAAGCAGGGTTTTACAGTTATACAAAGTGGTTCCAAACAATGTTGATTAAAATTGTTATATAATGTGGCCCATAAGCACTTGTAGTTTGGGATAAATGTTAGAAAAAAATTGTTATATTGGATGGCCCATATAATTCATATATTATTTCTTTTTGGAAAGAATTGTACATTCCATACGCGGGTGAAACCGCGGGTAACTGCTAGTATTTCATAAACTGAAAATTATGCCCTTATGTCACTATAACTTGTAAAATAAATAATTATACAAATACTTACTTCAAGAAAACGAAAAATAACTGAAATAAAAGTAAGAAATTATATAATTACTTTACTGTCAGGTTACATGAAATATGTGAGTTTTTTAAACGTTCTACTTTCTATTTGAAGTCGGTTTTAGTTTTTGTTTTTAATTTATTTAAAATATGAAATTGTTATCGATTATAAGGTTTTTCATAAATTATTGATTAAGTTAAATCTCCTCTTTAATCGCAGGTGGTACCCCAATTTTTCAAGTACTTAACTCCAGATGAAAATTCCTTAAATTTAAATGAATATATACTGAGGCTAGCACCATCATTCATATTCAAATTTAAAATAAACATTTTGAGGGTAAGTAATCATACCTGGTAGTATGATTACTACATCTACTGTTAGACCGTTAGTCGCTGACAGATTTTGGTGTATCATTTTCTCACTTCTACTTCGAATGGGGGTTGAAAAGTGACTTACTGTTATAATGAAGCGAAATTTGCGTGGCTAACATAGGAAAAACTCGTTTTCCATTTTCCCAAAAAAGTGTTTTGCTTCGGGTTTTGCGCTTCTCATTCCCAAGCCTTGTACTAATTTTTCTGTAAACTATTTTCGATTTCAATGGGCATTCCTCCGCTTGGCAAAAGCGAGAAAATCGTAGCCTATTGTCACGTTTCCTTACAAGATCACATCCTTATCTTAACCCTTTAGCTATTGGCGACACTTCTCTATCGTATTTTGATGCCTGGTTACATTATAAAATTCATTTAATTAACATGGCAGAGGCGAGAAAGTCGGAGCAAACATCTTTTTCTTTTCGGAAAATGATTCTTATGTTACCCATGTAATTTGTTTGAAAAAATTTCCTCTCTTCAATTGATCAGCTTTGGTTGAAATTGTGTGAAAATAAAATAAGTCACCTTTAAATAAATTATATTACGTCCAGTTACAATATTTTTAATTTTGCAAAACACATTTTTCTCCTAACAGTATAAATAATTTTGAGCAGAATATAAAACGATACAATTACAGTAGCTAATATGACGAACACAACATCAAGCAATAAATATTTGTGTAAAGGCATATCTGCTCCAGGATATCGTAAGTAGTAGGCACCATCATTCCTCAAGACGTACTCTACCCACCATATGGCCTTGTTGACTCCATACAGAGGCTGATCTTCATAATAATTTTTATATTTCAAAACGTTTTCTTTGAATCTAAAATTAAGATCATATTGCCTTAGACATACACACATTACACACAGGCGACTTTATGAGAGGAAAGGCGCCCCAAAAATTTATTTGGCATGAGAGGATAGGGAGTAAAAAGGTGTGTGTGTACCTATACAGCATACTTTTTCCTTGCCCCTAACAAAAATGATTAACTATACTGAAGATACGCACACTTATAAACTTATAAACGAACATAATGTGTTAATAGGTGTTTGTATTTTTCAAGCAGCAGTATATGATTGCCAGGTTTGGGTAGATTACCTAAATAATAAATTTATAGAATTAGTTCCCCTCCTTATCTGGTATAACATGTTTAATTTCAGTATAAACACTGATCAATAACTTTAGATACGGCTGCATATATGCCTATAATTTATTCCTGGTTATCCAGTGGTGACATTTAGTTTGGCCCTATCATTGAATTTCAAGATCATTTCAAGGTGAGCTACATGTTTTACACTTTGTTTTTGATGCGGGTATTAGATTAAACGGACAATGTGACATTCCGTTATGACTTTAGCTCTCCCATTTGAGCTTTGATGGTCTTGAAGGTCAGAAATTAAAAAGGGTCGATACCTGAAAAGGTACCTAAAAAATTTCTTTATTTCAGGTCCTTTGTCTTTTGGCTATCTGCAGTCATAAGCATAATTTATCTCCCATTTAACCTAGGTTGTTAAGAGAAGACGGTGTGGGTTCTGATAATATAATCAAGCATTGTGAAACCCAGACGGTTAAGGCAAGGTTTACTCTAGCATATACAGGGCTTCCATTTTAAAACTAGGCGCACAAAAATTACTTTTTAAATATCATTAAATGACAAAGACAAAAAAAGGTTAATTTATATTTACTGGGAGATACATTTTACACGTATCGGGCACCCTGCAGTTTCAACTCCTAAGTAAGAAATGAATATCACTTCTACAAGTTTAAATACAAAGGGGTATCATGCGATACCTCTTGATAAAGTTCTCTTTCTTGCCAATCTTTTGACACATCATTTTGAAAAATCAGATTATTTTTTACAGAGTATTGACCTAGAAATCTTAAAAAATAAATTTTTGAAAATAATTGCTAATTACACCAAAATTGGTTTAGTGTGCTTTTTACGGTCACTGATCAGGAATCCGAGGTCAGATTTGTAAATTCAAAATGGCAGATCCAAGATAGCCGATGAAAATATGTTGACCTGGAAATGAACTTTAGCCAAGAAAAGGCCACAGGCCATAGATGCATTGCCTTTTCCTTCTTAAGAATCTACCTTACCGGATTTTTTTTTAATTTTTGACCTGTAATGGGACCTCATTGGTCAATTTTGTGGAAGCCAACCTCATGTTCTTATGTCAAATTTTCAGTGCTATCCATTTCCGCTATCAAAAACATAGGCTCTAAAAAAACTATTTGAATTAGATGGTCTTCAAATGTACCAGATATCCAGCCGTACCAGTATGTATTTTATTTCGTTTTAAAATATATAACATAAATAATGGGAAACTTTTATCATATTATTACTTCACACACTTCACAAATAACAAGCAATAGCAAAAACAGTCAAGAGTACAAAGTAAGACTCGGTCCGATACAATGCTTTTCCTTGTAATTTTAACCTATGAATATTATGTGTTTTCGTTTTTGTCTTTTAAAATTATACAAATTATACCAATGCAAAACAACCAAAGAGCACGAGCCCAAAATTGTTCATCTAACATTTCAATCAAAGACTAAATATTTGAAAAAATATTTATCGTAGTGCAATATGTGACAGAATATATTACAATATAATATATGTTTAAGTTTGATGTGCAGTAAGTATAGAAATTAAAGTAATAAAATTCTGACATTTAACTAAACAAACATGTGTAGAAATTTTCGTGCACATTGTATTATGCTAAACTTCATCAATGCAGAAGATACTAGTTATTTTAGCATGCAGTGATTTAACATATGTCTCGAGATATTCTACAATTTGAACAACAGGATTGCAATAAAACATATTTTGTTATAATTATTTTTAGCTTTTTAGTTATAGGTAGAAGTCGGTTATATATTTTTTTAAATGTTTTATTTTAAACTTTTTAGTATTTCTGAACTCAGGTAGTTTTCATTCTTTATTTTTTTATTTTGTATGTATAACTTTAATAGACAGAACCAGGTAACATCGAAAGCCTCAACATTACACAATGATACTTTCTCATTTAAATTGACAGGTATATCTTTACGAGCAAAATGTACTAGTACGCGTTGACTTAATAAGCCCAAAATATATTTACGCCTTATGGACTACGCCATGTAACCTTTATTCAACTTTTTTTGACAACCCTCTATAACAATAGATAATTCCACTCCAACCTATGTACCAACCATCCTGTACATAGGACTGCCCACGAACAAGCATAAATTTGTTAGCTGCCTTCTATAGGACGGAGTAGAATCCATTCCATATTTACGGAGTCAAATCCGTCCTATATTTCAACCACAGTATATAACTCCTTGTGGGCTAGCCCATAAATAAGTTCATTTTTTACATTTTATATTATCGTCCTGTGTAACATTAATTCCTCTCCACACTTTATGCAACTTCTTATGGGCTATAAAAGCAAATAATTTTT
The DNA here is from genome assembly GCA_034190945.1 of Octodonta nipae. Taxonomy (NCBI): domain Eukaryota; kingdom Metazoa; phylum Arthropoda; class Insecta; order Coleoptera; family Chrysomelidae; genus Octodonta; species Octodonta nipae. The sequence goes on along the minus strand of CM067217.1, from coordinate 37,025,437 downwards.
TAATCACACTGTATAAATATAATTCAACTGCAGCATATATTTCAACCATCCTGTATATGATTTGCTTATGTCCACATCATATAACAGTTTTTTAATCACCCTATATAATTTTAATTTCACATTTTTTCCAACATTTTCATACCACCAAACGTCCAGTCCACCCTATATTCCAACCATCCTGTACATATGGCTGCCTATGGACCACTATCATTCTAGTCCGTCCTAAATTTCAATCTTCATATAAATGCAACTCCTTCTATCACTTTACTTTGTAATTTTGTTGGCTATAACTAAACACCCTGTCTATAAACGTACCAAATAGCAGTTTAAAGTTTGACATGTGTTGTCACTGAATTTTCTATTAGGCCGGAAGAATGTGAGAACTAAAAGTCTTCGTAAAATGGAAAAATTTGCATTTAAATATGTATTTGCCTGGTATACAAACAAAACGAGCTTGGTACTCATTGATTTAAAGAACCGAAAATACTATGCTTTAATACTATACTACCTATATGCTTGAGATGTACATAGAAAATTTTCAAATTCGCAATTAAAACTTCCACTGCCTAAAATTACCGCACTATTACGTTGGAATTAAAATATTTATGAGGAAATGTCCGTTATGTCATTTCGATGAAACTTTTGATAAGGATTTTGGAATTTTCGGCGATATTCTGCAAGTTGCACGTCGCAGAAAAGTATATGAGATCACCTAAGGATCTTCCTTAATAGATTAAACGTTAAAAAACTATACACATCCATAAGGAGTTATCGAAAAATCGACTAAAATATTAGGGATATTGGTCGATTTCCATGCACGCATGTGTTCATACACAATTTTTATCACTTTACCAACAATTCCTTTCCAAAATTTGAAGATTCACCAATCCGGATATATATATACTCCATTAAACAAGACCATATTCATTCAAAACGGTGGACCACAGGAGAAGAAATCAGGTAACATACATACAAAAAGAAAAACGAAAAAATACGCGACGAATTGATAACCTCCTCCTTTTTGGAAGTCGGTTAAAAAATAAACCGCAAGGGACCTAACAATATTGAACCCCTACTTGAAAAAGAAAGATTATGAAATTATTTATATTATAATTTATTATTTAAATACCCAAAAAGAGGATTGAAACGAAAGGTCTTGTATATTTAATTCCAAAATGTGTAAATCTGCCAGTGCTGAATATGACAGCTTTCATACTTCCATACATTGACACGCAGTGGTGTAGATACGGGGAATCAGGGGGGTATATCCCCCATAGCAATCGTCATTTCATGAATTATTTCAATACAAAAGTTTAAAAAGCAAAAGTGTTATACAATTTTACTATGCAAACTATACAATGGCACTTAACATCAAAAGCAACCAGCAGTACAGTATTTTTGCTAAGCATGTAGCAATCAGTTATTCTAATGTTTCTAATATAACGGTTTCTATGCCGTTATTGACACGTACTATCCATAACCAGTGTGTTTACATTCTTACGCAATATAAAAGCTAGGACCGTAATTTCCTTGAAATAAAAGGAATTTCAGTAAACCTCGGTCGTGACAAGGATTTAGATCGCATAACAAAATAAACCTATTAATTATATTGTGTATCTATATACTTGTGTATACTAGTTCATTACACTTCTCTAAAGCAGACATGTCTAAATATTTTGTGGATTGGAGTTTACACACTATTATTTACTATAATTTATTTTATTGGGCAGTAACATGAAAGTACGTACTTAGAATTTGTAGCTCCTTCAATAATTGCTTGCTTCAAAATTTCTGTATTCAAATTGTCATAATTTAGTCTGATGCCTAATCCTGCATATTCAATTTTCCTTGCATTCCTGGGTTGGTCAGCTATAAAAGGTATAACTACCATTGGAACTCCATTTACAATCGATTCTTCAATTGATTGTATACCTCCTTGTGTAATGAATACTTTAATATTAGGATGAGCTGCAAATTAAAGTTATGTTTTCAAATTATATCAGCTACTGCTTATTAAAACCTAGAACATCTTGTTGGGGCAACCACTTCCTTATCATAACATTTGGGGGCTTTTCTGGTAGATTATCTCCTTCAAATTTCCAAAGAACCCCATATTGTACTTTAGCCAAAGCTGAAATAATTTGTCGCAAATATTCTCCCTGCAAATCTTTGCTTAATATATTGCTTCCCAAACTGAAGTAAATGACGCCATTTTTTGATTCATCTAAAAATGTCTGAATATCCTACAAAACAATAATTTACAACTGAAGACCAGAACGGAAAACTTACAGTTGGTAATGGCTGTGGTGTTCGGATATGCAATAATTCCGTATAGACAACTGCTGGTACAGTTGGTGTTACAGTGTCTATAATCGGATGTAAATTAATAAAAACAAGAGCTAATCGAGAATCAATTTCCGTAATGCTTGGAATGGTATCTCCGAAATATTTTTTATTTAATTTGTCAATTTCTGGGATCATCACCCACTCGTAAATCATCCTGTAATAAAACTGGAAAAGTATGTCGTTAATTCTCTCGAAAAATGGTTTCTTTTCAAATCCAAGATGTGACGAAAGTACTTGTGAGGTAAGAAATGGGTGAGCTGGATTTCCAATCGCGTCGTGTATGTCCAAGAGAACTGTTCCCGTAGAAATCGCTAAAACATAAAAATATTTGTTATAACAGAAAATATAAATAGACATTTGTGTTAAATCAATTTAACAATAAGTAAAGACAAAACAAGTTAGTACTTTTTATCCTTTTTTGTTTGTTATTGACGAGATTCAGTGTTATTAATAAAAGACACTTGGTATTAATTAATTAGCTATTAGCATGCCGAATTTAGACGATGGCGTCATCTTATAATAGCTTAACTCCCTCTATAAAACATCCAGTCGTTAGAGGACACCATTGTACTCTATAAAAAGCACCTCAATAACATTCAAACTAATACTAATTACAGTCGAATTTGAATTATTGGGAAAAAACTACTATGACTGTATGCATCAATTCAATGTTGGGTGAAATTTAGTATTTCTGCTTCTTGGTTGATGATATTTCTTAAAAATACTATAGAATAAACAAACAAAAGGTAACAGTAATAATATTGGAAATCATAATGTGAGGTGCAAATGAAAAGGAACTGGCTAAGCCTGTGAATTTAAAGAAAAATGTTGAAACAGGGCAAGCATTGTAGATAGGCCGTTACGCGTAATATGTCTGTCATAATAAATTGTGGGAAGTCATGAGATACTAATGCAGCTATAGCTATTTCGAAATGCATTTGGATGGCCTATCTGTTCACTAAGTTCCAACCCTTAACCACAGACTAGGAGTCAAATTGACCTCTTATAGTTGACGAATATTCTCCACCGTTCCACATTTCTGCCTCTGGGTCTTATAAGGTTTTGAAGATTCTTGGCAAAAAACTGCATATGTGCCTTCCCCTAAAATGTCTGGATTCGGGTCCAGTCCTCTTTTGCCAAATAACAAATGGGTCGGCGAAATAAATATACCAGTGCTTGAGTTGTTTATCACCCACATGATTAGACCATGTTCCTGGAGAAGAGATTTTCCACATGTAAAAAGTTGGATAATTTGTAGAAATATAATATTGATAGTTCTACTGCAGGTTACTATGTCCTCAACAGTGACATCAAAGATTTAAAAGAACGTGGTGAATGAATTTTGCAAGCTCTAATGAAATATATTGTTGACAACTGCGAACTGCAAGGTCGATGTGGAGAAAGTAGTAACTTTCAGTAAGAAATACTTTAAGTCGGCCACCGCTTCGTCCAAATTAAAGGAAAGGTGCACCTGGTTCTTTTAAACTGGTAGTACCGGCATCTTTAGGAACTTTAACAACGAAGCCGGCCAGGGGCGAAAGAAAATCTAGTACTAAGAGAGCAAACAGTGATAACCCAAGGCCATAACCAGAATTTTATAACCTATAACAATTTTCGGGGGGGGGGGGGTCGACGACTCGTACTTTCTTGTTGAAGAAGGATGAAAGAGACAAAAGCAATTTTTCTGTTCAAGTATATAAGAAATGCATAATATATGAGATAAAAGAAAAAAAATCGATCACGTCGTTAATGTCGCATACAGAATGTTTAAATTACAAATCGGATACATAGCAATTTATTCTAGAAAATAAATCTTTTATTCACTTAAACGACAAAAAATAACTGAAATGTATAAATGTAACAAAAGAATAAGAAAAAATCAAAGCAAGTGTTCAAATTAGCCACTATTTACTAGCTGACAATGAGCAATGCGATTTTCAAATACTTTTTTAACGTTGGTTAATACTTAGGTGTGATTAGTCTCATTTATTCCAGTATTCGTGTCATTAAATCTTCACTACTATTTGGTCGTTTGACATACAGTTTTAATTTCAGAGAGCCCCACAAAAAATCGAGCTGAGTTAGGTAGGCAAATTTAGAGGCCGTTCAATCCTCAATATTTAAATAATGTGGCCTTGCACGGTCATGCTAAAACCATAAACTATCATTAGGCATCCTAGGATGCTCTGCATTTGGAAAGACTCCTGCAATTGCCAAATAATTCTTATCTGCTTCCATCATCCAGTGTGGATTTTCAGGTGCCCAATGTCCACAGTTCTGCCCATTGACAGAACTATTTAAACAAAAAGTTGCTTGGTTCGAGAAAATTATACGACTGGCAGATCGTTATTGCATCACCCCAACATTGTTTCACAAACTTCAACTCTTCCGTCAAAATTATCTTCATTAAGTTCTTGCTCCAACTGAAGTTTTTATGGATGTCATTTGTTCTGCTTTAGCGAATTTTAAAATAAAAGACGACTTAGTCCTTGCTGCATTGCGATCTGACGACTTGATAAGAATAGATTTACTTCGGCTGTGAATAAAACTTCCAACAGTTTTCCTTCTGATATTGCTGGACCACATGATTTAGACTGATCTCTTACACGACCCACGTTCCTAAATTTGCCTGTACCTTACTTATAATTGATCTTGTAATCGGTCCATAAGGGTACTTATTGTTAAATATTTCGCAAACTTGTTCTTGTGTGCGAGTCCTATCTCCATAACCGGACATATTGAAAATTTCAATACGTTGAGTGTTATTTAAACATACCATTCTTAACTTTTTAGCACAATCAAAATTACAATTTAAGTCTGTCAACTATCAAATTAGACACTTATTGTGATAGGAACGCAAAATCAACCTGTTTATTCATTGTTAGGGAAAAATGGAAGTAAAAACCAGCAAAACATCGGTCTTTCAGAATACATGAAAGATAGGGAAAGTAAACAACTCTAGGCAACCAACCAACGAATTTAAAAATCGCATTGCTCATTGTCAAATAAAATGGTGGCCAATTTGAAACTTGCTTTGATTTTTTCCCATTCTTTTGTTACATTTATATCTTTTAGTTAATTGAATTAAAAGACAATTTCAAATATTCTAGAAAAACTTGTTATGTAAACGATTTTAAATTTAAACGTCCTTTATGTAGAATTAATAGATCCTTCCGATCAATATATAAAATATTGGAGTTGCCATTTAAAGAATTGTATAAGGCGTTTTATGGGCCATGAGAAATCTATTTATGTCGAACTTTGCACAATATTAAATTCAGGTTGACGTGTTCGAGGGTTTTTCTTTTTATGTCTAGATTGATTTTATTTGGTATGTTCCATACGTCTCGTGCAAAATTAAAAACGTTGCCGCAATTGAAAAGAAAACTTCAACACCGAAAACCACATTATTCACATCATCATCATTAATATGTTTAGCCTGCATCAAAAGCGAACCCGGCCAGAAAAAACAGTAAAAATGGAAATTTCATAAACCGAAAACATTAAAATATGCAACATCCCCTAAGGCAAAAAAATTACCTTCTCCATAAAAGTAAAAATAAATTGGGAACAATTTCAATGGCATTATCTTCATGATACCGGGATAGTTTTAGATTTTATAGCGAATATATTCCTCCTTATGCTGGTGTCTCATTCGTCCGTACACGTCCGTTGAAAATTATTCTACCAGTGAAAAGAACAAATTTACGGGCATTTCAACACACAAATTGTATCAGTTGTTAGGTGTTGTATCACTTAAAAACCTCCAATGACTGAACTATTGGATGTGCCTTCTTTCTTTCGGCATTTGCAGATTTTCATTTTATTACTTTTTATTGCACCATTAAACTTTTTGGCCAGGCATTTACGGAAATTTCCTACTAGAAAACGACACAAAACCATCGATCACTTGCATCGAGTCACGCTTTTGAAGTTACCGAAATTTGGCTGATAGGACTACGATTGAAAAACACCTGAATAAGTAATATTAATACCAAAAGCAGCAAAAGCAAAGCAAAGCAAAAAAGGGTATAAATTGGTCGACAATATATTTCATCCTCGCAAACTGTTTCGGTAGTTGATGGAATGGAACGAATATATCCATTCCCAAAAACACATTTTAAAGGAGGGTACGAACCCTGGGCAAGTGGTCATCTTTTGCGGACGACCGACGTCTAAAGACGTGTGAGACACCTGCATTATACTGACATCTTTTTGGTAGCAACAGACAGTTGGAAATTAATATTTCTTCAATCTGTGTTCTTGATGACAGGTTCACTGCTGTTTTTGGTTGTTTACTTCCGTAGTTGCTTCCTGGTAATTTGTTACAGTTTTGAAACGAAACCGGCATATGAACTTGGAGTGTATTATCCAATTTGTCTTGAAAAATTTCTTCTGGGTACTTTTCAAGCTCAAATTTTCTCCTTTGTTGGTGATAGATGTGAGACCTTACTAGGCCGTGACTGGTCATGTCTAGTATATTCTCTAGGTTCGCTTTCCTGGGATAGGTGACTTTAATGAGAAATATAATGCTGCCAAATATATAAATTAGTATACAAACATGTTGACTTGCTCAAAACAAAAGAAATAAAATCTTATACGCCAGAGAGAAAAATTCAAATTTCAATTGTGCTAACTTATTAAAATTTATATATAAACATAATATACCTACCAATAATAGGAACTTTGTACTTCTCTCCAAAGGCAAATAGACTTCTGATATGAGATTCTGCTAAAATGAGATCGAAATGCTTGTTTGTAGCATTTAACATGTCTCGTACTTCTTTGGTTTCTAGAATAGATTCAGCAAAAGCATTATGTAGGGAATGCATTTCTAATATAACTGATATAGTCGATCTGTCCGGGTTAAAAACTTTTCCCAAATTTCTTTCCTGAATTAAATTGTAAAGGTGACTTACATCTATTTCAGTAAGGTTAGTTAGATTTTTATCTTTCAATGGATTTGGCGTAATTATTGTAAGTTGATGTCCGCGCAGGGACAATTCTTTGCAGATATTCACAAATGCTATCTGATGGCTATATGAAGGGTACGGGAATACTCCTAAAATATTAGCTCCTTGAATTATGGTACCCAAATTGCAGATGAGAACCATTATTAGATTGTAGCGAGACATTGCAAATCTTATTTAATCTCAACAGCTACAAAGTTATAGAAAAACAATCATTAATATTTACATTGTTTGCTCATAAAAAAGTGCAGGAAAGTAATAGGTATACAGAATTAGAAGAAATTGAAGCTGACAGTGCAGCACGTATGAGCAGTTTGGAGATAAGACGTAAGTGCTAAAGCATTCATCCGATATTTCGAGTAATATGAAATATTGTTCGGCTGGCGCATCGAGGTCGACGGCTTGCTTTGATGTAGTTCTCAAAAAATCTAGTCTAGTCTAGGCGCCTCTTTGACGTTCTTGAGAATTCCGGGAAGAAATATATAAATACGGAGAGCTGAGGAAGCGTTCATTCAGTATTCGATGATCGTATAGTAAAGTTCAGGTGTTTAACATAAATTGTAAATAGTTCTGTGAATATAAATTAAAATAGTGGAAATAAATTAGAGTGAGTTGGATTGTCTTTATATGTAAATCCAAGCACTGAACTGAATCCGATTGTGAAAATAAAAACATTACAGTGGTACATTTCCGGAACTTTACAAGTGAAAAATAAAAGTGGCAATGTTTAAAGCGATGAGTTTGGACCAATTGAAAGTGACGGACTTAGAACTTGAGGAAAGGGATTTAGAAATTAGTAGGAAGAAAAGTAAATTAATACAACGGCTACGAGATGCTTTAATAAATGAAGGTAACCATCTCGATACTTATTTATTTGAAGTTTTTGGTAATGGGGACATGAGAATGCTATTAAAGAAAATAGAAGATAAATTACAAGACAATTCTAAAAAATTATCCCATAATCCCATTAAGTGCCTCCTACCTTTCTTTTACCTGAAAATTTCGGGGGACCAATTATTATTTTTTCGTACCTATTACTCATTTACATTTTGTGCGTCATTGTGACAAGTTGAATAAAAAGTGAAGTTTCGAAGTGTGTTCGTGAGAAATAGATGAAATGAAAGGAGTCGCCACAAGGAAGTAACATTTGTTTTGCTTTTTGTCTCAGCCTTGAAAAAGCCCCTTATAAGTATGGGCGATACGTCGGAAAACTTTGTTTATATGTCGGTTTAGGTATATAAGTAAATTAATTCGAAAAAATGACGCAGTCCAAATCCGGAAAATGCAGAATCGGCTATGACTGTGGCCGCGAAAACCTCCGTTCCCTAGAAGATAAATTAGTAGAAAAATTACAAGAAAATTCTGAAGCCCTAGAAAACAAGCACCTAGAAAATTCTAATCCTCTAGAAGACAAACTACTAGAAAATTCGATGTTTTTGGAAGATAAGCTACAAAAATTACACGAAAATGCTCAATGTTTAGAAGGAAATTTGAAAAGCACCGTTTAGGAAAATTCAGAATTGCTGGAAGAGAAAATTGTCGAGAATGAGGCTCGGATAGAAGAGCTAAAATAGATAATGGTGGGTGAGATCAGTAAAATAAAAGAACAGGTAGTCATAATACAAAGGGTAGAAACACAATAAAAAACTGAAAGCAGAGAAAGTTCAGAAATAGTTAATTCGAAAATTGTCCTCGAGGAGACAAGACACAAAATGAAACCTTCCCAATTTGACGGAAAATCTTCATAGACTAATTAATTAATTGCAAACGTTGAATATCTCCGAGCAAAAAGACTACGAACAACTGGTCAAATGGAGCACGTCTCCCACTTCCGATTGAAAAATCGCCATTACAGATCAAATGAATCCCTACAAGCCACATAGGAAACTGTTATAGAAAGGTTAGCAGTCCAAGTGTTTTTGGATGGACTTCGGGACCACGAAGCCAGACAAGCATTGACAGCAGCTCGATCCACTCAATTAGTCCTTAGTACTTACCGAAAAAAGACTAGGGAGATGTCGAAAGTGTCCTAAGGTAGGACATATTTAGAGTCGTTGCAAGGAGAGCAACGGGGTACAGGCTTCCTCGTCAGATAAATGAAAGAAGGTCAATGTAAAGGAGCAATTTTCGACCTGTAACCAACAAGCCCCAACTACCAACGCATCTGTCGCTTCGCTACGGAACCAAGTTAACAGTGTCGTTGTAGATGGCCTTATTAATAAGAAGCAATGTGCAATGCTGCTGAATACAGGTGTGACAAAAACAGTCATAAGGCCCAACATTGTTTTAGATGAGACAATGATAAAACCAACAAATCGGCAACTGGGAACAGGAACAGGAGAAGCAGCTAAGATCCATGGTGAAATAGAAGTTGAAACAGTTTTGGCAAATACAACATTCCAACATCGGGCAAGATTGGCGGACATCGAAGACCAAGTCATCATCGGAATGCATGTCATGAGTTCCAAGGGACTCGTGTTAAACTTTAAAGATGGAATTCTGCGAGTGAATACCCCAGAAATGGTGCTCCATAGGAAAGATCACATAATGCTTCGAGCAATCATAGCAGAGGATGTCCCTGAAAGAGCTGAAATTATCGTAGATGCTTGCTTAGAGGGGAAAGCAAAAGCGGAAACAGCGACGAACTTAACGACGGAAATGTAGGAACAATTTTGGGGCACTGTTCAACAGTCTCTTCTGTAGTCAGAAGCACACAACACACAGTAATACTACCAAGTAAATTATCTAAAGTCCGCGAAATGGAGTAAGAAGGTGTAATTAAACCAACCAATAGTCCTTGGGCTTCTCCAGTTGTTTTGGTTAAAAAGAAAAATGGTTCGACCCGATTTTTGTGGACTATCGGCAATTAAACCACGCTACAAAGAAAAACACTTATTCTCCCCCAAGAATAGAGGATAACCCTAGATACGCTGGCTGGATCGAAGATGTTTCCCCCCTGGACTTGAAGAGCGGTTATTGGCAGATGGAACTTGCTAGAGAAGACCGAGATAAGAATGCTTTTAACATCGGCTCAGGACTTTACCAATTCACTGTGATGCCATTTGGGTTGTGTAATGATCCAGCGACGTTTGAAAGTTTGAAAGTTCATTTGAAGACCAGAATCTGAAGGGGTGTATTAGCGATTTCAATGTTCCGGACTTAATTTGTGCAATATCTTAGAAATGTGGTTTCTGAAGAGGGAGTAGCTGTTGATAAACAGAAAATCAATGCTGTCCGGAAATGGCCGATACCTAAAGATATCCACCAGTTAATAAGTTTCCTGGGGTTATGCGCGTACTATCTTCGGCATGTAGCAGGATTTGCTAATATCGACACTCACTAGACTCACAGAAGAGAAGGTGAATTACCAGTGAGACGAGGAATGCCAGCGATCATTCGAGACCCTGAAAAGTGACAAGTGACGGAAGCAATGACGGAATTGGTGCAGTGCTTTCGCAGATCCAAGACGTTCAGGAGAAAGTCATTGGATATTTCAGCAAGCCGTTGAGCAAGCAATGACGGAATTACTGCGTTATTCGCAGGGAACTCTTGGCTATGGTAAAGGTGGTTGAACATTTCTACAAGTAGCTCCGCGGTAAAAGATTCCTCCTGAAGACTGATCACGCAGCACTAACATGGCAGTTAAAAAACCGAAGGACAAGTAGCCAGGTGGATTGAGCGGTTGCATAAATTCGACTTCCAGACTGAACATCGCACTGGAACAAGTCATAAGAATGCTAATGCCTTATCGAGGAGACCATGCTCTGGTGACTGAAAACATTATCAGCGAGCAGAAAAAAAGAGGCTGTTCTCTGTACAACTGTACTAGTAGATGTCAAGGACTGCGGCTGGAAATGTACGGTCTGTGCAGCAAGTAATGGGCCTCAGAAGCGAGCAAAAGCTCCCATGAAGCAATATAACGTGGACAGTCCATTCAAAAGAGTAGCCATTGATGTTGCCGGTCCATTTCCTGAATCTGACTCCGGAAATAAGTACATTGTGGTGGTGATGGATTATTTCAGTAAATGGGCAGAACCTTATGCTTTGCAGATTCAAAAAGCCTTGACCGTTGCTAATGTCCTTGTCAAGGAATAGATCAGTCGTTTTGGTATACCCTTGGAGTTGCATAAGACCAATGTAGAAATTTCGAGTCTACTCTTTTCCAAGGCGTCTGCAAACTATTGAAGGTCAATAAAACACGGACGACGAATGGAACCATTAATTGTTATTTGTCAAAAGTACTCTCTGACCACCAAAGAGACTGAGACCAATATCTGCACTTGTTTCTAATGGCATATCGTTCGTCTGTACACGAGTCAACGAGTCAGATCCCCGCCAGTGTTATTATGGGACGAGAATTACGACTACCCTGTGATCTGAAGTTTGGATGTCCCCGAGGAGAAGAGACCGCAGGAAAAGACTATGTCAGCCAGTTACGTCAAAAGATAGACGACATCCAACATGGAGTCTGGTTAAATATCGAGAATGCCAGCGCCCGATATCAAACCCAAGTTGATCTTGCTTGGTTTTATAATCCGCAGTGTCGTCGAGGATATTCGCCCAAGCTACAGAGATCTTGGGAGGTGCCTTACCAAATTGTAAAGAGAATCAACGATGTTGTCTACAAGATAAGGAAGCTACCTTCAGAAGTACGGCCAATTCTAGAAGCTAAGGGAGCAAGATCCGGGGGTCCTTCATCTCGGAGATAAGCAACCAGTGGGTACCAGAGGCATCGTCAATTTGGTAATGAAAAAATTCTCGTTAGACAAACCAACGTATAGCGATCTTTGGAAGACTCTGGTAGAATTGAGGACCGTGATCATGGAGAAGAACTTAATAAAATTAGCGGTCCCAAAGATCGCCTGTGGGTTGGATGAATTGCAGGGTGGTGAGAAGTATGATGGAAACTATCAGCAACTGGCAGCTACAAAAACGAAACAAAACATGGTATATAAATTTTTGTAAGCACTACTATATTAATATATTTTGAGGTTTTAGTTGATTGGTTGGGCTAAGTCACATTATTGTTCTCATTTACGAGACTTTCAATTCCTAAGTTTTTATAAAAATATTAATGTTCTTCATTATTCAGGGATGAATACCTTTAAAGTAATTACGAACGTAGCAATATAATACCAGGCTTATTCAGTTTAATTATGTTTTAATTATGGATAAATCTGACATCAATATTGATACGAAATTTACCCAAAGCCGACCCTGTGTCATTTCAGCACAACAAACGCTTCAAGATAAAAAATACGATTCTCGAAAAGACTCGGCAGCGGAAGGAACGATGATGATTTCTACTGGAGAATTCGACGCTGGTGATATAAAACAAGCATGCCACGATCGCCAGGCAGTGATACCGCGACGACTAGCTTATATGGGATTGTTATTGTATTTTTGAATCAGCTGTTTGAATGTAAATAAAGTTCTAGAATAGTGAAAGTAGATATTAGTTTTATAATTTTTAAATTGAACCCACGAAATATATTACATTTGGTGATCAGAAGTAGAGGATTAAGTGCCGTTAAAATCGTAATTTGATTAATGGAAACTCGCAGTATGGAAAAGTTAGACGAAAAAATTGCACAGATTCTAGAAAAACGTGACAAGAAGGAGAAACAACATCAAGAAGAAATTCAACAAAGGTTAGTGAAATCTTTTGATGATAAACTTAAAGTTGAGTTAGAAAATCTTGTCACTACGATGAAAAGCGAACAACAAAATCTTGTTTCCACGATGGAAGAAAAACAACAAAATCTTGTTTCCACGATGGAAGAAAAACAACAAAATCTAGTTTCTACAATGAAAAGCGAACAACAAAATTTAATGGAAGGATTATTCTCGAAATTTGTAGAAAAACAAGATCAAACTGAATTAAAACGACAAAATGAATTTAAAATAACTGAAGAAAAAAGACAAATGCAATTTGAACAACTAATGCAAATAGTAAGACAAGTTAATGAAACAGTTAATGAAAGAATGCAAATAGTTGAGTCTGATATAAAAGAGATAAATGATGACATTAAGACCATAAAAAATACCGTGGACACTCTTGAAACAAAAGTAGATGACCTCGATTCCATCCAAAGCCAGGTAAAAGTTGAAATCAGTTCAATTCAAAACACAGTTCAAGACCAAATCAGTGCCATCCAAGACAAGGTAGAAACAAAATTAAAAAAATGCAACAAGACTTACAGCGAGGAAAATACCAGAACACCGTGAGTACCAGAGGTTCTATTAGTAAACCACCCACATTTGATGGCAGTTCATCTTGGCCCATGTATAAACGACAATTTGAGGCCGTGGCTACAGCTAATGGATGGGATAATCAAGAAAAATCCACTTCTCTGGTAATTTCGTTAAGAGGTCCGGCCCTAGAACTCCTCCAAAGCATTCCAGTCGATGAACAAGGCAATTTCGAGAAGATCATCGCTATCCTGGACAAACGCTACGACAATCAATCCTTGAGCCAGGTATACCAAGTCCAACTGAGTGGAAAAACGCAAAAATCCGGTGAAAGCCTCCAAGAATTCGAAGCAGAGATTAGACGGTTAGTTCACTTGTCCTACCCAGACCTGCCTGAGGAAACGAAAGACCAGTTGGCCACACAGAGTTTCATAAACGGCATCAGAGATGTGGAAGTTCAAAGAAATTTAAGACTGAGTGGCGTCAAGAAAAGTAATGAAGCTCTACTTCGGGCTTTGGAAGTAGAGGCCGTCATGAACATGTCCAAGCCGAGGGTCCGAGCAGTATCCTTCAACCAGGAGTCAGAGTCACCATTTCAAGCGTTGCTGGCTGGTCTGAACAAAATATTAGACCGGTCACCAAGAACTGGCACCAGAGGGGCATGTTACGGTTGCGGACGGACAGGGCACTTCCAACGTAATTGTCGAGTGAGGCCACCTGAACGATCACCGACCAGGGGTAACCAACAGAACAGCCACATGTCCAGGGACCGTCAGTCGGTCAGCATAGGGGGGCGAATGCTGACTGTCCCTCCACCAGTCCCCAAAACATTATCCATCCGGGGATTTTGCCGAGATAGCGGCAGCCTAGTCATCAGAGGCACCATCAACGGGCGAGCAGTTACCATCACCATCGATACCGGCGCCGCTGTGTCCATTGCCAAGTCCAGGGTTTTGAGAGCATCAGAAATTCGGCCAGTTACCAATAACATCCAGCTCAGAACAGTCACCGGCGAGTCCATGTCAATAAAGGGTGAGGCAGATGTCGTGCTACAGATAGGGGACAACATGATCCGGCATAGGGTCCTGGTAGCGAATATTGAGGACGATTTTATTTTGGGAATGGACCTAATTAGCCAGCATGGATTTATGTTCGACTCGAGATATGATGTTCTTCGGTTCCTGAATGAGGAATTTGTATTGACACGGCCCGTCAACACATCAGTCACGCCCATAAAAATTGTGGCAAAGTCTTCAGCTAGAATTCCCGGTCGAACGGAACAGATTATTCATGGGCAGCTAGACAGCAATCCTGGGAGCTGCGTTGGAATGGTGGAGCCCGTACACTTAGCTCATGACTACTTGGTTGGACGGGCTATAGTTAAAACCGGACGAGATATACCAATCAGAGTCCTGAATTTGTCCAACAACGACATCAGAATTGCCATTGGTCAAGAGATAGCTTGTTTCGAGCCAGTAGAAGCCATCATCAATTGTGAAGAAGAGTACCAGACGTCGGTGAAGGAGACAGGGCCCGACACAGAGTTCCTACAACAGTTTGCTGACCATTTGACACACTTGACACCAGAGAACCAGAAGAAAGCCAAGCAATTTATCACAAAACACTGGCAAATTTTTGACAGTTAAAATGGAACCACCGGTCGCACCAACATCATCCAACATCGAATAGATACCGGAAAGGCTCAACCCATCAGAATACCACCTAGACGACTACCATTGGGGCAACAACAGGCAGTCGAGGAAAACATCGAGTCCATGTTACAAAATGGAGTTATTGAGCCATCCATCAGCCCATGGTCTGCTCCCGTCGTGCTAGTTAAAAAGAAGGATGGAACCACCCGATTTTGCGTGGATTACAGAAAGCTCAATGACGTCACGAAGAAAGACAGCTATCCACTACCCCGAATCGATGACACTTTGACCACACTAGCAGGCTCCCGTTGGTTCTCCACACTAGACCTAAAAAGTGGATATTGGCAGGTTGGTCTACACGCAAACGACAGAGAAAAGACAGCATTCTCCACCAGTAAAGGGCTGTTTCAGTTCACGGTCATGCCCTTTGGGTTATGTAATGCACCCGCTACATTTGAAAGGCTAATGGAGTATGTACTGAGCGGGTTAACATGGAGGACGTGCTTAGTATACCTCGACGACATTCTAGTCATGGGCCAGACATTCGACGACCATCTGAAGAACCTGGGCGAAGTATTCTCCAGAATTAATAATGCCAACCTGAGACTCAACCCGAAGAAGTGCTCCTTGTTCCAAAAAGAAGTAGAGTTTTTGGGCCACGTCGTGTCCGAGTCAGGAATCCGCACCAACGAAGACAAGATAGAAGCCATCCGTGATTGGCCAGTTCCAAGAGACAAACATGAACTCCGAAGCTTCTTGGGCCTCTGTTCATACTACAGGCGTTTTGTTGAGGGATTTGCCACAATCGCCGCCCCTCTACATCGGCAGACCACTGAGAAAGAGACCTTCCATTGGAATCAGGATTGCGAAACATCTTTCAGACGACTGAAGGCAGCACTATGTTCCAGCCCAATCCTAGCCTTTCCTACACAGTCCGGCAAGTTCATCTTAGACACCGACGCCAGCAACACAGGTTTGGGGGCCGTCCTATCCCAGGTGCAAGATGGTGAAGAAAGAGTGATCGAGTACTACAGCCGTGGATTCTCGAAGCCAGAAAGAAATTATTGCGTCACCAGAAAAGAACTTCTTGCAATAATAAGGGCTGTAGACCATTTCCACAAATACCTGTATGGTCGCCATTTCTTAATCCGAACAGATCATGCCGCACTCAAATGGCTGCTGGACATGAAGACACCGGAAGGACAACTGGCCAGATGGATGGAGAAATTACAGCAATACGACTTCAAGGTGGAACACCGTGCCGGCCGGTTGCACAATAATGCCGATGCCCTATCCAAGGTCGTCAGCAATAACCAGCGTGATTGGGATGAGCATACTCCCCTATTCCTGTTGTCATATCGCTCTGCTGTACATAATAGTACAGGCCTGACCCCAGCCAAGGTCTTATTCGGAAAGGAGCTGCGATTACCATGCGACTTGGCATTTGGCTCCCCCGAAGAACCTCCCCAAGACATCGACGATTATGCCGACCAGCTCCGACATAACATGCTGGCAATACCCGAATTAGCCCGAACGCAGATGTTGGCCACCAGTGACCGGATGAAGACGCGATACGACCAATTCAGTCGGGTTCCAGGAGAGGGACAAAGTCTGGTTGTACAACCCCCAACGGAGCAAGGGTAAATACCCAAAGCTTACACCCGCCTGGGATGGTCCATACGAGGTGGTCAAGAGGCCTAATGACGTCGTCTACCGGATCCGTCGAAACCCCAAGGCTAAATTGAAGGTGGTTCATTTAGATCGACTCGCTCCCTACCATGGAGGGGATGTTTCTGATCGGGACGATCAGAATTAAAGGGGGGGCAGTGATACGAAATTTACCCAAAGCCGACCCTGTGTCATTTCAGCACAACAAACGCTTCAAGATAAAAAAATATGATTCTCGAAAAGACTCGGCAGCGGAAGGAACGATGATGATTTCTACTGGAGAATTCGACGCTGGTGATATAAAACAAGCATGCCACGATCGCCAGGCAGTGATACCGCGACGACTAGCTTATATGGGATTGTTATTGTATTTTTGAATCAGCTGTTTGAATGTAAATAAAGTTCTAGAATAGTGAAAGTGGATATTAGTTTTACAATTTTTAAATTGAACCCACGAAATATATTACAATATAAATATTAATTTCATATATAATATAGCAATTTCCTGTCATGATTTCGTGCATTATTTACCATTTTAATAATATTTTAGTATCTAAGAAACAACCTAGATTTAAGTCTTCCGATATTTTCCATTTTATTAAATCTTTTGAACAAATAATTGGTGCACGTGTTATGGTGGTGCCATCGGTGGTTGTTAAATGAAATCCTTGTTAATTTCTCAGCTGTCGATACGAGTCGGTCCACCTCGTGTTCCACCTTCATATCTTACGCCGTGGATTTGAAGCAAGAAATAGTTTTGAGAATAGCTCTGTAGGAAAAAGGATATGGATACTGATAATATTAAGATATCGTGATTAAAAATTGTAATGTCAGATGATTATCAGAAACTTAAACAAAAATAGGTAAAATTTATTCGTTAAATTACCATTAAAATCTTGCGATATAGTTTTCGAATTGTCAAAAATTTTAGGGCCGTATAGAATAAATTGTAATGGATAGAAGAACGAGAAATTGAACAATTATAGACAGGTCTTAAAGCACAAAATGAAATTTTATAATTTATGCCATGAGTAACAAAAAGTCAGTAGTTTCAAAGGGCCAGACGTGTCAATGGATAGAGGAATGAAATTTTTGGACGGTAAAGGGAATTACAGAACCCCTAAAATGCAACATGATTGGTAGGAAAATTAGGTAAAAGGCCAACAAAAATTATATAAATATAATACAAGTCGAATGCAGAGATGAGATATTTAACTTTAATAACCAATAAGTTTGAACTGTGTCAGTTGTAGTTTTCCAATTACCGCACAATGCGGCACAATGTTCACCACTCACTGTTCCAAATACAGAACTACCCCGCATAAGAAATACCTGTACCGTCGGAAGTTTAATGTAATTTTACCAACTTAACATAAAACATTAACTTCCAATTAACTCCCAAACACTGCGCCATTGTGCGTAACAAATTTACTTTGTGCTATGGTAATTGGAAAATTACCGTTGGTAGCTTTCCAATTATCGTAAAACAAGGCACTATGCGGCGAAGTGCTCACGACTATCTAGTTTACAGTACTGCCTCACACAAACGGGCACAAGAAATATGCATTCGGACGTTTTATGTAATATTAACTTTGTAGTTAACAAAAAACATGAATAATGTTCCAATTTAACTCACAAAAATTGGGGCATTGTGCGGCACAAAGTCACTTTGTGCTCTGGTAATTGGAAAACTACCATTACCAACCAAAATGTTTGAAGATTGTGACTATCAGGTCAACTGCAGTTATTTGAGAGAAAAATAGAAATGTTTGACATTACTAACCAACAAATTTGCGGCACAGGCAAAGGCATACCCAGCTTTTGGTTTAGGGAAGTGCAGAATTAGAAAAAATTCTCCTAATAGGGTCAGATCGGAAAAAAATTGTCCTAGAGAGAGGGACAAGTCAGAAATTTTTTGGCAGAGGGGGGGGCAAGTCAGCAATTTTTTGGAAGCTTTAATGGCTCATGGAGGTTCAGGGGGGCAGCTGCCCCCTGCCACCACTCAGTATGCCCATGAGCAGAGGGATTACAATGTAATGTCAGTAACAGTTCAGTTATGGCTTTCTAGTACTTACAAATTACCATGCGAAATAGCAAATATGTTTTCTCGCGCACAAATATCGTTTGAACAACATATAGATTTTTTCAATGAATCATCATCTCATTATAGGTCTTTGATAAAATAACGCATTTTTAACACATTTCAACAAAATTATGCAATGTACTAATGATAATTTATAATTTATACTTGTAGAATCCGTTTTAAAAAAAATATTCCGATCACGCAGGTTACTAGAACGAAATTGCCAAAATGATAGTGTGTTTTTTAAAACAGTAATTATGCAGAAGCTTAATGTAAGAATCTTGATGTTTCGTCTGATTAAAGTATGTATAACAAGCAATCATGTCCCAAATTTTTAGCTTAATGTTAAAAAAATTAAAACGGTATGCTATTAAAAGGTTAATATATTAGTTTCTTTCAAATTTTTCTGTCGAATATATGCGAACAATTCAATATGTTCCATAATAAATGCAGAAATGTAATTTTTAACATTTAAAGAATGATTCGAATGTTCAGATAGCGTTGAATATGATGTTTTAATTATCTGCGAAATACTTTTTAAGACATGATATACGTTTGTTGTATTTTTTGCAATTTAGATTTTTTGGGTTACATGTTGGGCAGATATGATTATGACAAAAAGCTGAATGAACAAAATTGAACATGCAGACCTAAAGTAAATAATTATGTTGCCTGCAACAGAAAATAAAAAATAGTATTTTACTAAAAATGGAATAAAATACTGAACTATTTTGTGGCAAGAAAATTTATCTACAAGGACAACGATAAGAGACAAGGAGGAGGAAGAAATATACTAACTACTACTACTACTACTAGATACAGAAAACAAATTCAAAATAATTTAGTATTTGAATGAGGGATTCATTTCAGGTGCATCATCATCAAATAGGAGATACGTAATTTTAATAAAATAAAACATACGTATTTGCCTACATATTCTTATGATATTATTAGAGAAATGAGGAAGTTGAACATACCCATACATATATTCCAATGAAAACAAGGCAACAATGCAAAGAATGTCACGTTTGATCAGAAAGAATACACTTAGAACATTTGATGAAAATGACACAGTGTACCCAACATTTATGTAAATAAAAAGGTTAAGACCGGTTAAGGCAGAACGGGTTGCGGGAGAAGACAAAATCTAAGATTACTTTAAAACAACAAACACTTGTTTAAATTTTGTTGTTTTTAAGTAATCTTTAAAATGAATTTTCATCAAGTGAAGACTGAAACAATAATCAAGACACATTTTTCTTTTGTAGTTGTAGTAGTGATGTGCTGATACGATTATTTCAG
Source organism: Octodonta nipae (assembly GCA_034190945.1). Lineage (NCBI taxonomy): Eukaryota > Metazoa > Arthropoda > Insecta > Coleoptera > Chrysomelidae > Octodonta > Octodonta nipae. The sequence goes on along the minus strand of CM067217.1, from coordinate 37,005,224 downwards.
TTATCGTTTAAATTATGAATGTAACAGTAGTCGATCTATAATCGATTATTAATCGATTAAAATATATTATAATTTATGAAGGTAGTTCTTTCTCATTTTGGTTGAAAATGACAATATATTTTTGAGAAACTACCTAAACAACTTCGTAAATCGCAATTCTCACTAAAAAACACTATTAAAGTTTTAAACAGATCTTTATAACAATAAATAAGTCATGTAATTGAGATTTATTACAGCAAGTAGTGTTTATATTTATGTAAAGTTAAAAAATATTACTGATTAAAAAAAGTAAACATGAGTTCTGAGTACAAAATCAAAAATTACAATTATTAATTCTGACACATTTATATATTTTCAAGCAGTGTCCGATTACGTCAGTCAATAGAGATTTTTAAGTGACATGAAACTCAACAGCATACGCCATCAAGAAAATAGTAGTTTATAAGCCATTACTGAACAATTTTAACAGCAAACTCGTAGAAGAAAATTAGTTGAGCGTTAAAAACCACAAAATATGTGGGATATTTTCGTTTTTTGCTTATCGTGGGAAAAGTACTGATTTGTTCATAATGTCGCCAATACAAATATTCTAGAGAATCAGAAAATCTTCAAAATTAATGCTTATAAATAAAGCTGGTAAAACAATATAAAGTGAAGTTTTAAAAACATTCATATTGTCCGTTAAGTAGAAGTTGCAGAATTGCAATTTAAAAAAAATGTTCGTATATCTTGAAAGCTCATAAAATGCACTTCATTTTCAATTTTGGCTTAAACGATCCATCCTTATTTTTCTTTAGATGTCACAGTGTCAGATCTAGTTAGTGGAAAGAAGTAATTTAATTAATAAAAGTAACCATTAACTTAATAAACTAATGGAAAAGTAAATAAGGGCAACTAATAGTTATGTAAATAGAAACCTTATAAACTGCTGAGAAAAAAACATATAGAACACATTTTATAATAATTCTCATCTTAAAAGAACATACTAGATCAGTCCATGAGCGTTGACATCTATTGTGAGTGCACCGCTGGCTGTCTGTGGCATATTCGTACATTTAATGCAATATTTAATATTATTTTAAACCAATTTCCCGGCATTATAGGCAAAATCCAAGATAGACAAATTGAAATGGAATTTATGAACTTTCAAAATATCTTAAGTATATCCTGATCAACCTAGTCTCGTGAATACGATGAGTTATACAAAATATTTATCTAAATTATTTAAATTTTATTTTTTTAAAAACTACATATTCAATATCCATTGTGAGCCCATATAAACTTAAAATCATAAACAATCGTTTTGACGATGGTTTATATTCTAGTGTTAGTTACCAGAAAGTTTTCAATTTTTGAAGAAAAAAAAACTATTTTTGACCAGTTTTTCTAATTTTTTCTATGAAAAATAATCCAATCAGGATATATAAACGCTCATTAAGAAAAATTCCTGATTCTTTACAACCTTTCTGTGGACGGCACTTCGATTCCTTCATTACTTTTCATTACATAAGCAGAAAACAAAAGAAAGTCGTAGTTGTGTTTGCTTTTGTTATTTAAATAGTTTACTTCTACGAGTTTGCTGTTATTATCTATAAACTGTTACTGACGCCATAGTATAAGGAAATTACTGTTGAGTTTTATGTCCGAAAATGAGTACAATTTTTCTCTATAAAATAGTGAGATTTAAATTAAGAAATATTAAAGAGTATACTAAGTGTTTTGGGAGTAGCCGCTCCCTTCTTCGAATAAGCTACTGGCATAAAACAATTAACCTAATGGAGATATTCATACTGCCTTTTTGCAATGACTGGGTTGTCATGTTAAATCACAATCAAGAAAAAAAAAATGAAATTGGTGGTATGGTAGAATATTTTGATACTCGAATTTTATTGATTATTGAAATTGTATCCGATTGCGCTCTATTATTTTAATAATCGATTAATAGATTATTGATAATCGATTTCTCACATCACTATCCTGTAGTATTCACAACAATTTAAATATTTTGTCAATTTACATATGCCTAAAGCAAAATAGGATAAATCTTACCAACACCTAATACTTTCATTAAATGATTCACATTACCATATCTGCTAATGTATTAGAATCAAGAAATGTAGTTAATATTTTTGAAATTAGATATTTTCTTCCTTTGTTTTGGCAACATGTATTTGCATCAATACATGTCTTCAGTTACAAATTGCCGTCTCAGAGAAGGGAAACAATTATATATGAATTATTATTAAAAATAAGTCCTTGTTTCAATCATCTAATTAAAAAAGAGCGGCAGTCATTTGAGACTGAACGATGGAAGCGAAAGCTTCTTACGAAATTTACGAAATATTCTTCCCTTATCTCACTGTCTCTATTTTTTTTGTGTCACTCTTAGTACTGAATATCAGGTGTATTAAAATAATTATCACTATTTTGTTAGAAGTGAAGTATTAATCCTATTTTAATTCTTAAATTAAATATATCTGCAAAGATATATAAGTTTAGATATTGAGTAAGTTGAAGACAAGATGTCAAAGAAAAGTTCGTTTTTGTTCTTAGCTAAAATTATTACAAACACATAACATTTACACAAAACAATTAATTATATACCTCTATGTTAATTAAAAAAAAATAAGTTCCTATTCTATATAATATTAAAATGAGTTTTAGTCGTTTTATGTGATTTGAAAATAGCAAATAAAATTAATTAACAATGACATAATATTTAAAAAAGTATAATTGTTATCGGTTTCGAACCCGAAAACTTTTGATTCGCAGCCGTGCGCTTTAGACTCTGGACCACTTGTCATAATAGTTCCGGATGTATGTAATTCATCAGTCCTCTGTTGAGCGGTAAACGTACTTTGTTTTATTACGACAACAAAATGATGTAAACAAAGGACATGTTTTTCTTAATGTGTCTCCTTCTATGAGTCTATATTCATTCATAATATGAAACTTTAATCCCAGGTTGCCTTTTTGTGTGGTATTTTTTTTAATTTCTGATCTCAAGCCTCTAGTTTAATATATCACAGAGATAATTGCAGTGTTTATTAGGACGAAAAGCACGTTATATTGTTTTATCTCCTATTTATTATTGATTTTCTATAAAGATTATCTGTTCCCTGTTTTTTACACAGAGAACTCAATTGGATGGGTATTTCAAGAACGAAGAAAATAAAATTTAAAGTTATGCATTTCATTCCCTTGCTCATCTATTTGCATATTTGTAAGTGTGGGCATACGTTAAGAAGCTTTCGCTTCAAAAATGTATTTTTCAATGTGAAAAACATTGTAAATTGAATGCAGTAGTAAACTTCGTAAAGTTGAGATTATTACCAGTTATTTAGTCATAAAAATGAATCTTTCTGCCGAGTTTAAAAATTTCCACATTTTATAAACAACTAGTGACCGCCCAGTGGTCGAAATTCGACCCTATTTCATGAAATTGTAAAAAGTATATTTTTATAAGAAACAGAGTTGTGGAGAAATCGGAGAAGTAGATGTAATGTCCAAAATTGTTCACTCATATTGACAAATCTCTTGAAATAAAAAGAAAATAAAAATGTAATCAAATATCGATATTCGAAATATTTTTAACAAATGAATGACCCCCCAAAAATGTACTTAAATATTCAATACATTCTCTATTGTCCGCGGTCTGACAATTTTTTACACAACACCTGCGGGAAGGTTGTGCTAATAATATATTGATCAAATAATTAAATTCACATTAAAAACAGAATATTTAATATGAAAGTTACTGCAACGCGTCAGAAAAATCAATACTGATCTACTACATTCACTATTTTACCGCTAAACAATAACAACGCTTGCATGCCACTTCCAGAAGTACATGCTCTAAGTGTATAATAGCATCTAACGATCCGTCCAAATATAATTACTCAATGTTTTGTGTTTTGACCGTCTGGCGGCGGCGGCACTGTCAGTTGTTTGACGTTGACAGATGGGCGTAAATAATTAATTTTTATTATATTTTATTTAATGAATGAACCAATATTATACATTAGTATTAGCATTCTGCACTGAAGGTTGTCAGTAGCTACTAAACAAAAATTAAGAAAATCAGTTGTTATTTATATATAGATAACTATGAATCATTGCGTATTTTTACAGACTAGTGGTCGCCCAGTGGTCGAAATTCGACCCTATTTCGTGAAATTGTAAATGTAGATTTTTATAAGAAACCGAGTTGTGGAGAAATTGGAGAAGTGGATATAATGATCAAAATTGTTCACTCATATTGACAAATCTATTGAAATAAAAAGAAAATAAAAATGTAATCGAATATCGGTATTCGAAATATTTTTGACAAATGAATGACCCCCCAAATTTTTGGCTGGAACCACTTCTGGCAAAATATTCGATATAATAATTGGAAGATTGTTCTTTGCAACCTAAAAGTTTTCATCATTTGCGATTTCAATCAAGTTCAGGAATATTAAAGAAAAGATAGGACCGACAACCCTAGGAGAACTTTAATACATTCTCTGTTGTCCGCTGTCTGACAATTTTTTACACAATACCTTCGGGAAGGTTGTGATAATAATATATTAATCAAATAATTAAATTCACATTAAAAACAGAATATTTAATATAAAAGTTACTGCAACGCGTCCGAAAAATTAATAACTATCAACTACATTGACTATTTTACCACTAAACAATAACAACGCTTGCATGCCACTTCCAGAAGTACATGCTGTAAGTATGTAACAGCATCTAACGATGTTTTGAGTTTTGACGGTGGCGGCATTGTCTGTTGTTTGGCGTTGACAGTATAGACGTAAATAATAAATTTTTAATGCATTGTGGACGAAAATAACACTTTAACCATCATTATAATTTAGTGCAGTTATTTGCTTTAATTGAAAGATGTACAAATAAAGCTCCACTAATTAATATTTCAGTTAACTTCATTGATAATAACGGTATTAATACTAGTTCCCTATGTATATTTGTGAAAAGTGCACGAAACTTTCATATTCCCGCCTTTTGCAACTTTAAACAACCCGTTTAATTAACTAAGAAATAAAAATTTGTTAACAAGAGCTTCTATATGTTGTCCTATATACATTCTTCAACAAAAGCTAATCAAACAACTGTGGATTTTTTGCAATTGAAAAACTTCTCTAGAGTATTTGTTTTATATGCAATGCTTTGAATAAGTTGCGTCATCCAGTTCGTGAATTTTATCGAAAATGAACAAAAAGTGAATTTCATGCGCTATTTAAGCATTATTTTAATATAAAGTAACTTTCACCGAATCCAAGGAAAATATTCATAAATATTAACGTTCAGGTCATCTGCAGATCTAGCCCCCTAAGACTATCCCCTTTTTCCAACCTTCAAGAAATAGCAGAGCGATCAGAGGTTAGGGTATATGAAGAGCTCGTCAGTGAAACAAATGGTTATTTTGAGCCCTATTATTTGGAAAGAGAAAAAGAAATTGAAAAAGCCCTAAATGTTTTTAGAAGGATCCTATGTTGAGGAATAACACGCCTATTTCTAGAAATATTTTATTAAAAAATTCACGGACTAGAAGTAAAACCTTCCGGAAAAATTCGCAATAAAAAGTTAAAATTTAGTAACACTTGTACTCAAGACTGATAATATGAAAATTACATTATATAAATTTCCCAGTGAAATTCATATTAGATTTTGTTGCGTTTTTCCATTCGACATTACCAACTTTAGTATAAATTTATTTTCGATAAAATATAGATCATTTACCACTTGTAAGAACTAACCCTATAAAATATAATAGGAGTAATTCCTATTCAATCGCCCTATCAAAAGAGATAGGGACCATCTATAAAATCTTATGAAATCTTATGTGAGGGTGGGTGGGTGTTAAAAATGAATTTTACATATGCTGTTTTAAATATTGTTACGAGAATTCATCCGACAGCTGGTGCAATCGGCCATCAACCAATTCGTCGAAGAGACATTATTCCGATAAATTCTGGGAATCCGAAATGTTTGTCTCTCAACAGGCGGACCGCTGCCGATACTGGGAATTCCCTTAAAGCTTCCAGAACATGAAAGAGTTTCCCGATGGTTCGTGGACGTACTAGACAATTCCAAGATAAATATATAAATAAGAAGAGCTGGCGATAGCAGGCATTCAGTTTTTGTCGGTCGTTTTGTACAATTGAGATAAAATGTAAATAGTAGTTCCTCTGAATATAAACTGTGTTAAAGTAGTGGAAATAAATTACAGTGAGTTGGACTGTGTTTTTAAATAAATCCAAGAACTGAACCCGAGTGTGAAAATAAAAACATTACAGTGGTGTGAGAAGTGAGATAAGGTAGGACATGTCCAGAGTCGTTGCAAGGAGAGCAACGGAGTCCAGACTTCCTCGCCGGAGAAACTAAAGAAGGCCTATGTAAAGGAACCATCGTCGACCTGTAGCAAACAACTGTCAACTACCAACGCATATGTCGCTTCGCTACGCAACCACGTTAACAGTGTCTTCGTAGATGGCCTTATTAATAGGAGGCAATTTGCAATGCTCGTGGATACTGGTGCGACGAAAACAGTAATAAGGCCCAACAAAATGGCAACTGCGAACAGCGACAGGAGAAGCAGCGAAAGTCCATGGTGAAATAAAGGTTGAAATGGTCTTGGGAAATACAGCATTCCTACATCGAGCATTAGTAGCAGACATCGAAGACGAAGTAATCATTGGAATGGATGTCATGAGCTCCAAGGTATTCCAGTTAAACTTCAAAGATGGAATTCTGCGAGTGAATGACGAAGAAGTGGTGCTTCATGGGAAAGGCAACATAATGCTTCGAGCAATCTTGGCAGATGATGTAAATGTTCCGGGAAGAGCTGAAATCATTGTAGATGCTTGCCTAGAGGGGAAAGCTAAAGCTGGAACAGTAATGATGTTTGATCCTGAACTTAACGACGGAAATGTAGGCAGAGGAGTCGCACTGGGGAAGACTCTGTTTCGTGCCAGGGAGATTGTTCCAGTAAGAGTAATGAACCTGAATCATTACTCGGTTGTGCTACAGAAAGGAACAACTTTGGGCCATTGTTCAACAGTTTCATCTGTAGTAGAAGTACACAGCATGCAGAAATACCAGCTGGTAAACTATCTGAGGATCTGGAAAGTCTCACCGATTCATCGAAGAATTTGAAACCAAACCAGAAAGCAAAATTGAGGGATATCGTTAGAAAGTACCAAGACATCTTCGATGTAGGGAACGGCAAAAGAGGACGAACTGACCTGGTGAAACATAATATTAATACTGGGGACGCTCAGCCTATTCGACAGTCGGCGAGGAGACTACCCCTAGAAGAAGCCGATAGAATAGTCCACGAAATGGAGGAAGAAGGTGTTATTGAACCATCCAATAGCCCTTGGGTTTTCCAGTTGTCTTGGTTAAAAAGAATGACGTTCCACTCGATTTTGCGTGGACTCTCGGAAATTAAACCACGCTACAAAGAAAGACAGCTATCTCCTTCCAAGCATAGACGATACCCTAGATACGTTGGATCGAAGATGTTTTACACCCTAGACTTGAAGAGCGGTTATTGGCAGGTGGAACTTGCTAAAGAAGACCGAGAAAAGACTGCTTTTACCATCGGCTCAGGACTTTATCAATTCACGGTGATGCCGTTTGGACTGTGTAATGCTCCCGCAACTGAAAGAATGGAAACAGTGTTAAAAGGGCTTTCATGGAAAACGGCCTGGTGTATCTTGACGATATTATCGTGGTTGGAAAATCTTTTCAAGACCACGTGAGGAACCTGGAGGAGGTATTTCGGCGACTTCGAAGTTCCGGACTAAAGTTAAGCCCGAAGAAGTGTCAGCTGTTCCAAGAAGATATCCACCAGTTAAGAAGTTTCCTGGGGTTATGCACGTACTATCGTCGGTACGTAGCCGGATTTGCCAACATCGCCAAGCCACTTACTAGAGTCACAGAAGGAAGGTGCAGTAACAGTGGGACGAGGAGTGCCAACGATCATTCGAGACACTGAAAAGAGCATTCACGAGTGCCCCCGTCTTAAGTTATCCTTTGCCATATGGGAACTTCGTTTTGGATACCGACGCAAGCAATGTCGGAATTGGTGCGGTGCTTTCGCAGATCCAAGACGGTCAGGAGAAGTCATCGGCTATTTCAGCAAGACCTTGAGCAAGCCTGAACGTAATTACTGCGTTACTCGCAGGGACTCTTGGCTGTGGTAAAGGGGGTAGACCATTTCTACAAGTACCTTTATGGTAAAAGATCCTGAGGACTGATCATGCAGCACAAAGTGGCTCTTGCAGTTTAAAAACCCTGAAGGACAAGTGGCCAGGTGGATTGAGCGATTGCAAGAATTCGACTTCGAGACTGAACATCGAGCGGGAACAAGCAATAAGAATGCTGATGCCCTACCGAGGAAACCATGCCTTGATGATTGCAAACATTGTCAGCGAGCAGAAGAAAAAGGGGCTATTCTCTGCAGAACTACCGCCATCGTGACCATTGGCAATCTGCGGAGATCCAAAAAGACCAGAAATTAGATCCAGATTTGAAAGAGGTTATCCGGTGGAAGAAAGAAGACCGCAAACCGTGGCAAGATATTTGATATTCACCAACCATAAAGTCGTACTGGGCTCAGTGAAACTCTCTCATCCTGGAGAATGGACTTCTAAAGCGCGTCCTTGAAACCCCAGAGGAAGGAAACGATAGAAAACAGATTGTAGTTCCCAGAAATAGGAGAGGTTCTATGATGGTACAACTGGAGGACATCTGGGAGTAACGAAAACCCTGGGGAAGTTGAGAGAACGGTTCTATTGGGTAAACTCCCGAGATGAGAGTGGTGCCGGAAATGTACGGTTTGTGCAGCAAGGAATGGGCCTCAGAAGCGACCAAAAGCTCCTATGAAGCATTATAACGTGGGCAGTCCATTCGAAAGAGTAGCCATTGATGTTGCCGGTCATTTCCTGAATCCGACGAAATGGATGGACTATTTTAGTAAATGGGCCGAAGGTGCCTTGCCGAATCATGAAGCCTTGACCGTTGCTGATGTCCTTGTTAAGGAATGGATCATGTTCCCTTGGAGTTGCACTCAGACCAAGGTAGAAATAGCCCTTGGGATCAATAAAACACGCACGACAGCATTACACCCGCAATCCGATGGAATGGTAGAACGGATGAATAGAACTATTAACCGCCATTTGTCAAAGGTAGTCTCTGACCACCAAAGAGAGTGGGACCAGTATCTGCACTTGTTTCTAATGGCATATCGTTCGTCTGTGCAAGTCCACGGGTCAAAGAATGACGTGCGATTTGAAGTTTGGATTTGAAGTTTGGATGTCCCCAGGAGAAGAGACCCACTCGATTTTGAGCGTCCGGTTTAAACATCGAGAATGCCAGTGTGAAAATAAAAACAATATTAGTTATTCGGAAATTCAATATCGATAGAAAAATTGGAATTCTACTTCGCTAACTATTAATTATGAAACTTGTATTTACTATATGCATTTACTTACTTACATACTTACATAAGATTTTATTCAAGAATAGACGATATCCTAGATACGGTCACCCTTGTCTGGATCGAAGATGTTTTACACCCCTGGATCTAAGGTGGAAGAGCGGGTGGGACTGGATTAGGCATGGATGGACTACTAATAGACTTATCTAAAGAAGACCGAGAAAAGACTGCGGTAGTTTACCATACGGCAAAATATTCAGGACTTTTATACCAATTCACGAGGCAGTTCTCGGATTTATTTAAAAACACAGTCCCACTCACTCTAATTTATTTCCACTACTTTAATTTATATTCACACAACTATTTAGAACTTACATTTATTATACGGCAGTCGAATACTGACTGAATGCTTCCTTCAGCTCTCTGTATTTATATATTTCTTCTCGGAATTCTCCAGAACTTCAAAGAGCCGCCGATGGACTAGACTAGATTCTTCGAGAAACATCAAAGCAAGCCCCCGACCTCGATGCGCCAGCCGAACAATATTTCGGATTCCCCGAAATATCGAATGAATGCCGATTCCACGAATTATCGGAGGATTCTCTTCACAATACTGTAGAAATAATGTTTATCAATATTTTCAAAAGACATTTTCCAAAATTATGACGCAAATATAAAAACTCACGTAAAGCAATCTTTCAAGAAGCGCTATAATCCACTCACTGGAGAGGGAAAACAAGTCAATACCTCTAAATTTGTATAACTAAATCGATTTTGCTAAAAATTTGGGATTAGGCTTATCTTACCCCTCTCTCCAATAAGTTGTATACGCGTTAGGTAAGGTTATTATTTTATTATTGCAAAAAATTTAAAAATTAATATTAAAGCATTTTAAGGGTTTTAATTATGTTAAATTATGCCTATTTAAAATTTTATTATAGGTAGCTCTAATATGCAGATGACAGTCATCGCATATGACAGAAAAAGATGTTGCATACAAATTGATATTTAGTCATACTTACTGAAGGTATGATAAATGATTAGCGAAAGAAAGAAAAACATAATTATATTCGAATAAAAAATGACAATTTAATTCCACTAAACTGACTGTAACTCAGTTACTCTTCTATATTTGACTATTTTCTTATTATATTTTTCATATAGTCGTTTATCATTCTTTAAACCATGAGATGTACTTTAGTCGTATAGAAAAATGTAGGTAAAAAACTACTAAACTTACATGTCTATGTCTTAAAATTGCTAACAGTTCAAAAGTCGCACAAAAATTTGACCGGCTATGTGAAGTGACATTGGTAGAAAACAAAAAATAATTTCGACTCTCACCAAATTACCAAAAAATGTATGAATGTTATCGACATAATGAATACTTATTGAACAGGTTCGATAGCACTAACGACAGTAGAAATCATGCAATGTTAAGTTCAGTATGATACAAGGCTTCAATCATATATAGCAGGTAATCGGTCGGCCCGTCCATTCCCGCGATCAACCAAAAATAAATATCGAGAATGATCAAAGTCCAAAGCAAAATACCATCGAACTCGATAGTGCAGCAATGACGACCCGTAGAACCTGGAATTCCCCAAGAACGAGATGATCTGGTACAAATTAAAAATTCTGGCGAAACCGATGAAGGCAGTGTACATTTAAATGCAGAACATGTCTTTGTTAGTCTCGGCAGTCAATTATGAACAAAATCAAGTTTTAATACAATCCGTCCATTCATTCAGCAGCAATCCCAAAAATAGCAAATGTTTGGTAATAGATAAACAATAACTGTCCAAATATCGGAAAATAACTTTGAAACAGAAATACGATGACTCAAGTAAACAGTATTATCTGTATTGTGAAAACACTATCTATATTTACTTATGTGTTTTTATATAAAACACTCGAACCATCTGTCAAGAGTATGGTATATGTTATAGCATAGTATGCCTTCATATACTTAAATTACTCACTAGATGGTAGATGTCACCGACATCTATTAGGTTCAATACACTGATTGTTGTCTTACTGTTGTGTATTACATCCAAGTATTTCACTTTAGAACTTGTCATTCAAGGAGGCGTATCTGACGGGAACTCCTGGTTCGAAACGGCTGTCATACGTTGCATGATATAGTTCTAAATATGTGGATATATATCTGATATATATACTTAATATAAAACACTGGAACCATCTGTCAAGAGTATGGTATATGTTATAGCTAGGATGGTAGATGTCACCGACATCTATTCGGTTCAATACACTGATTGTTGTCTTACTGTTGTGTATTACATCCAAGTATTTCACTTTAGAACTTGTCATTCAAGGAGGCGTATCTGACGGGAACTCCTGGTTCGAAACGGCTGTCATACGTTGCATGATATAGTTCTAAATATGTGGATATATATCTGATATATATTTACTTATGTGTTTTTATATAAAACACTGGAACCATCTGTCAAGAGTATAGTATATGTTATAGCATAGTATGCCTTCATATACTTAAATTACTCACTAGACGGTAGATGTCACCGTCATCTATTAGGTTCAATACACTGATTACCATCTATTGCTTTACAATAAGACTTCATTTGGCTTTCCTTAAGATTTGAGGTGCAAGGAAAAATTAAGAGACGTGGAAGAAGCTGAAGAAATAGATAGAGTTTTCAAAAACTACCATAAAAGAATGGAAACCGATGTATGTAGATAAAAGAAGACTTCGCTCTTTGCATTGTATATTTTTCAACGAAATCGACCAAACTCTGCTGAAATTCATTGATTCTGCTTTTCTGTTAAAATCTCAATTGGTTCTCTATAAATCCTGAGGTAGAAATGGCTAATTGATTCTAAAACTTAGAAATCTTGTTTACCGGATAGGATGTCCATCTTGACTCTGTGTATGTTCAGCGATCGCCACGTATCGGTCTAACCCATTCTGCAACTACTTTTATGTTTGTGTGTTGATACTTCGTATTCAGTATGTTCCCGGAGCTGTCAGCGTGTTTCGAGCATTCTTGACTGACCTTAGGGATTGTTGAATGGTTTTCGTTGGTTTGTCTCGTTTTGCTATGTTTTTTTTTTCAGAATCTTCCGTATTCTGTCCGTGACTGCTTTTACGTATATGAAAAATAGGCTTTATTTAGTGTATTGTAATCCACATCGTTTGGCCTGGCAGTCGCTAATCTTTGAGTGAATAGACATTGTTCTTTAACACGTTATTTAGATTGATGATTTATTCCGCTATGTATTTGGGTTCAGACATGCGTTTTGCCCAACCGTTAATTTATTTATTTATAACGCACAATAGGCTTTGAAGGCCTAGGGCGTGAATTACATTTTTTGTAAAAATTACAATATGTAATTAGAATATATACAGGGATTCCTTAACTACAAGTCCCCTTTCATTTTTATTGACAGCCATGTATTTCCATTGCTCTATGCCCATTCTCCGTAGGGCTTCTGTTACATTATCCAGCCATCTTCTCCGAGATCGTCCATTCCTTTTCATTCCTACCGGTTTTCTGTTTATAATTATTTTTGGCATACTGTCTCTCGTCATTCGCTCTACCTGTCCTGGCCTCTGTCTCTGTGCTCTTACAAAAGTATGTCTCCGTAAATGTTCCTTAACATATTCCTTTCCGTTTCCTTTCTCGTCATCTGTTTTGTTAAGAACCCATGCTTCGCTTCCGTATGTAACTGTCGCTCCAGTTACTGTTCTATATACTTTTTCTTTGGTTCCTCTGGAGACAAATTTGGATTTCACCAGCATTCCATACTTCCTGCTTCCTTTTGTTGTCCTTGCTGAAATCTTCGCATCCTCTCTTCCATTTTCTTCGACTTTGACCTCCAACTATGTAAACTCCCTCACCCTCCTAAATCTATATGTTTCTCCATCTCTTATTTCTACCCTTAATGCTGACTCAGTATTACTATCCATCGCTCCCATTGCCATATATGTTGTTTTCTCTTCTTTTATTTCTAAAACCAAAATTCTTCGCCTCTGTTCCTATTCTTGCTATCACCCTTATTAATTCGTTCTTATTTTTTGCATTTATTGTTACATCATCCGCAAAGGCTAGGCTTTGATGCTCATTCTTGAATGTTGTTTCTTCTGTTTTAACCTTGAACAGAGTTAATGATATGAGGTCCCGTTGTCCCTGCTCCACTTCAATTCTAATTTTTGGCCCTTCCATTCTACCTCGTTTATAGTCTGTTCAAGCGTCATTTGTGTGAGGTTGATTATCTTGATTGGTATTTTCAGCTCTCTCATCGCATTGTTAATCTGTTTTCTGCTGATTTGGTCGTAAGCTTGTCTAAAATCCACAAATAGGACATATAACCGCTTTTTTGTAATCATAGCAGCTATTTTGCATTCCTTTCAGTGTGAAAATGTGGTCTGTTACTAATCTATTGTGTCTGTATCTTTCTGATTGTGTGTACTCTCCTAGGCTGCCTATCCGTCAAAGTTTTTATTATGCCTCGTTTCTGTATAGGATGAGCAACAATATAGCAAGACAGCCTACCAATTAAATTATACAAATTCAAATGTAAGGAATGTAAGGGAGAAGAATTTAGGTTGGATGAGAAATAGTTGAATACCGTAATAGGCACTTAGAAGTGAGTAAGAAATTAAAATTGTTGTTTTTCTTGATAGATATAATTGTAACATTTGAAGACGCGAGATGTAAGACTGACATCTAGGATTTTCGAGAGAATCAGCACACAGAGGTTCCGAATCTGGTGCTGTTCCGTGTAATTGCTGTTCTCCCTTAACTCCTAGGACAGAATGTCACGATAAAATTTTTCAGGTTACTTCACCTGTCAGAGATATTGAATACTCTCTTCGAGGTGTCATGCCTTTGTACGCAAGACAACATACATTATATATCATATATCATACACATTGTTTCTGGTCAGGGAACCTTCATCAGTTGCGCTTCCCACAATTGAATGTCCTCTCGAACACTTCTTTATGTATTTGAAACATTTCGTTAAATTTGAAGACGCGAGATGTAAGACCGACATCTAGGATTTTCGAGAGAATCTGACAGGTGAAGTAACCTGAAAAATTTTATCGTGACAGTCTGTCCTAGGAGTTAAGGGAGAACAGCAATTACACGGAACGGCTCCAGATTCGGAACCTCTGTGTTCTGATTCTTTCGAAAATCCTAGATGTCGGTCTTACATCTCGCGTCTTCAAATTTAACGAAATGTTTCAAATACATAAAGAAGTGTTCGAGAGGACATTCAATTGTGGGAAGCGCAACTGATGAAGGTTCCCTAACCAGAAACAATGTATATTATATATGATATATAATGTATATTGTCTTGCGTACAAAGGAATGATACCTCGAAGAGAGTATAATTGTAACATTGTTAGTAAGTTCGTATCAAAATCAATTTAACTGATTTCATTTTGTCTATTTTAAATAATGTTAATTTTTTAATTGCGAACAAGTAAAGCTGATAAAACTGCTCTTGGCTCATCCAGGACTAAACTCGTCTTGATTGATAAAGGAGCTAGTGTATAAAGTCAGTTCAAAAATGGGTTCTTGTAGTAAACATACAACTGTATTTCTCGAACTTATTTCAAATAATATAGTAAAGAATTTTAAAACAATATTATTTTGGAAATAATCAGATAAATTAAGAATTCTCGTATCGTTTATTATGTTTAACACAACAATTCGAAAAAATAAACAAAATTACTATTTTTATAAAAATCAATGAGTTTTAAATTTTATTTTAGATGAGAGATTTTTAATAAAACGGATAATTTTTACAAATATGTAAACTGATAATATCGTCACCGTTAATATAAATAAAGCAATATCCAACATGAAATATTTGTAAAGTGGCATATTTGCTCCAGGATATCTCAAATGGTAAGCGCCGTTGTGTCGTAAGACATACTCTATCCACCAAATAGTTTTATTGACTCCATATATTGGCTGATCTTCAAGGTAAGATTTGCATTTTATAACATTTTTCTTATACCTAAAAGGAAAGAACTACTGTGAGAATGGAATTAAAAAATTGGCGAAATAAAAAGTTATTAAAATTCATTAAGTTGAGATTATTTATCTGTTGCCTATTTATTAAAGCTTTATAGTGAAAGCTATAATAGGTTTCTCCCCTACAATTTAAAAATTTAAAACATTAGAAAAAAATAATAAAAGTAACATTTTTTTAGGCAAATTTTTACTTTTCACGAGTATTTAGTAAAAATGTACGATGGTTTTACACCAGTTGTAATAAATTGAGTCTGTAAATCATTTACTTATTTTCATTGTTTAAAAAAAAATCATACAAAATTGCAACACAAATGCAGAAAATGTATAAAGATTGTAAACGAAATGATATTTATATCTGTTTTAGTATAATTATATATGTATGCAATTTTTCAATATTCATCTTTTGTCAATTTCTTCAAATATATCATACAACGGGTTTTACAAATAACCCTGTAAAATCTGAAACCTCCAAAAAAGCATTAATACTTTCCATTAATTAGTTTGGCATAGTAAAGTGCATTAAACACAAAAAAATTTTGTGTAATCAACATGTTTTAACCATTTTGTTTAAACATATTAAAAAAATTCTGGAAAAACTTGAATTTTGCAATATTTACTGTCTCATTTAAACTTGAACTGTGAGATATTTACTGTTTAATTTACCTATTATAAATTAGAAATAATTTGGTCAAGTGCGAGTTGGACTCGCATTGTAAGGGTTCCGTATCACCTTCAAGATTCGCTGTATTAAGTTTTCTAATTTGGCCCCCAAAAATTAACATTAGAGTTTTATTTTACTAATAAACTTTCAGGGAAGCCTTTTATAATCTATTGTCTGAATTTTGAGGCTCTATAGATTGGAAGATAAAGGGCACAATAGGTCAAGTTTTAAATTATAAATTATTAAATCTGTTATTCAAATTATTTAAAAATACAAATAAAATATATTTTTCAAAATTTAAATAGTATAGTTTCTAAAATGGGAATTAAGTCGATGTTTAATATCTTTGCTAAACAAATGATTTAAAAATATGATATATTTGTAATTCACATAATGAGTCTTTTATTTGATATATTACATGATTCGTTTGAAAATTGAATTTTTATTTTCCATTTAATTGTATAATTTGTCCCTAAAATTACCATGGAGGTTTTCTAATAATTTTTCTTATAAATTTCAAGTGAGCCCCAGTACCCCTAATTATTTTCAAAATTTTAGGTAGTATGGTTTCGGAAATAAAGCGAGAAATGAGAATTTTTTATATCTTTATGTTAATATCTTGTAAACAATTAATTTTAAAAATATATATTTGTATTTCTCATAACGAGCCCCTTCATTTGATATATTGCATGACACGTTAAAAAATATTTTTTATTTTCCGTTTATTTCTATAAATTGCCCCCCATTATTAATATTAAACATTTCTTCGTATTTTTCCTGTAAATAAAAAAAATTAGGTTTTATAGTTTGGGGAATAAAGGGGGGAATGGGTATTTTTTTAAATATTTTTTTAAATATATTTTAAAATATTTATTTAAAAAAAATAAAAAAAATATATTTGTATTAGTCATAATGAGCCCTGTAATTTGATATATTACATGATACGTTAGAAACAAGTTTAATTTTTTATTTTCCATTTAATTCTTTAATTTGCCCCCCTAAAATGAATATTAGGGGTTTCTCCTTATTTTTCCAGTAAAGTTCAGGTGAGGCGCTATATCTATTTTTTTTTCAAAATTTTACAGTTTGTGGTTTCGGAGATAAGAGGGGGGGAATGGGTAAATTTTTTTATATTTTTGTTAATAACTTTGAATTAATTTATTTTAAAAATATGAAAAAAATATATTTGTTTTCGTCATAATGAGCCCTTTTATTTGATATATAACATGATGGGTTAGAAATAATTTTAATTTTATATTTTCCATTTAATTCTATAATTTGCCCCCCAAAATAAATATTAGGGGTTTCTCCTTAATTTTCCAGTAAAGTTCAGGTGAGGAGCTATAACTCAATTTTTTTTCAAAATTTTCCAGCTTATGGTTTCGGAGATAAGGGGGGGAATGGGTACATTTTTTTATATTTTTGTTAATATCTTTTAATTTATTTATTTTAAAAATATGAAAAAAATATGTTTATTTTCGTCGTAATGAGCCCTTTCATCTGATATATAACATGATGGGTTAGAAACAATTTTAATTTTATATTTTCCATTTAAATCTGTAATTTGCCCCCCAAAATGAAAACTAGATGTTTCTCCTTATTTTTCCAGTAAACTTCAGGTCAGAACCTATGAAAGTATTTTTTTTCAAAACTTTATGTTTTATAGTTTCGGAGATAAGGGGGGGGGGGAATGGGTAAATTTTGGTATATTTTCTTTAATATCTTTTTAATTATTTTTTTTAATATGAAAAAAATATATTTTTGTTCATCAGAATGAGACCTTTCATTTGATATATTACATGATGAGTTTGAATTTTTTTTTATTTTTAAATTTTTATTTAATTCTATAATTTGCCCCCCAAAATTAATATTAATGGTTTCTCTTTATTTTTCCTGTAAAGTTCGGGCAACGTTCTATATTTTCTATTTTTTTCAAAATTTTAGGTTCAGTAGTTTCGGAGATCAGGGGGGGGGACGGTTGATTTTTTTAGTTTTTCCCCCCAGAAGTACCCCTTAAATCAAAATTTCTTCTTTTGCGATATGTGCTCCTGATCAAGTCACCAAACTATACCTTCATACCAAATTTCAACCTCTTCCGTCCAGTAGTTTAGCAGAAAATTGCTGTGATGTGACAGAGACAGAAATCCTGAGTGATATTATAAGGGTATCCGTATACTGTATATACGGAACCCTAAAAACAGAAATTATCTTTCTTATGATTATAGTTTTGTGGTTTTTAAGGCAATAATATTTTACGAATTAAGACACAAAGTTACAAAATATTAATAAATATAAAAAAATTACTATAAGAAAAATAATTTCTATCTGTTCTATTTTTAATTTAAACTACAGGTTTATTACATTAATTGCTCAAAAATGTAGAAAGTATAATATTCTCAATATTGTAAAGATTATTTCTATTTCTTAATAAATCTTAAAATTATCGGGCTAGTAGTATTCATAAACACTGCAGATATTTTAAGGATTATTAGATAACATCTATTTTTTTTTTCTGTCGATCGAAGGACTTACTATGTCACTACAAAGAGAAAAAACGTAGGTATTTTTGAGAATTCAGGCAAACTCTTACATGAAATACATGTTCACAGCTTTACTAGAGTAGATTCAGGAAAAACTAGCTCACAGGGCCCCCAAACTGGGGGTCGTACTGTATGTAACGCCGTTTCCATGTGATCCCTAGGATAGAAATCACTAGAAATAATTCGTAGGTTAACTAAAACCTATTGTAATGTATTTATTTTCACACTCGGGTTCAGTTCAGTTCTTGGATTTATTTAAAAACACAGTCCAACTGACTCTAATTTATTTCCACTACTTTAACACAATTCATATTCACGGAACTATTTACAATTTATTTCTACTTAACTATACGTCCATAGAATACTTAATGAATGCTCCCTCAGCTCTCCGTATTTATATATTTATTCTCGGAATTCTCTAGAACGTCAAAGAGCCGCCGAGACCTTTCTTCGAGAAATACATCAAAGCTAAGCCGATGACCTCGATGCGCCAGGTGAACCATATCTCGAAATCCCGGAAATATCGGAGGAATGTCGCTTCCACGAACCATCGGATGAATTCTCGTAACACTATCAAAGCAATTGTGATTAACATTTTTCAATCCATTGAACGCAAGACAATATATTGCTTCTAGTCGAGAAGAAGAGAAGAAGTTGTTATCTATACACTCCCCAACACCTCTTACCATTGATTCGATAAGGTGGTCTATTTCTTCTTGAAGAATACTATCCTTAGCAAATATTTCATATCTTAGAACCTCCAAAGTTCGTGGAGGCTGCACTAGATTTTCAAACATTCTACCCCTTATATCATAAACATGTTCCATGAACGAAAGATCGGGAGATCTGGGCGGCCATGAGAACAGAATCACATGGGCCCTTCAAAAAAGTTTAAACTAACTGGAGCAACATGAGGGCAAGCATTATCTTGTTGAAATATCGGATCCATGCGCCGATTGAGGTAAGGGGTACATACGGCTCCACTACTTTCTAAAGATAACGTTGCGCTGTCATGTTGCCTCAAACAAAAACTAAAGGTGACCTACTTCCATGTGCAATAGCACACCATACAATAACGCCTAATTTTTGAGTCTAAAGGTCGTCCAACATCAAATTGAAGTTGACACCTTTCTCCTCGACGTGGTCAACACTTCTTCGGCCATCATGTCCACCCAAGCAGAATAGATATTGATCAGAGAATATGCTATTACACATTCCAATGTCGTCCTCTACGCCGCTGTGGTCGTTGCCGTCGATACTCAGCGGTCAAAGGTAGCACAGGATGGGGTCGATATGTGGACACTTACAACATGGACTTCATGTGTGCCCCTTCGACGTCCAGTGCCTAGTCTTCTCCGATTTTGAGTATATCAAACCACGCTTGACAACATCTCATAACATTAGTTGGAGTTCTTTTCATGCGGTTTCATTCCGCGTGAAAAGTCATTGAGATGTCCAAAATTCTATGGGTTGCCAGAAGTACATACAGAAGGTGCACCTTTGAGGCCAATTGAGCTTAGTAGTGTAAGCTCAATTGGATCCCCAACACAACAGCTAGCCAAATATCTAGCCCAACAACTTCAACCGTTTGAAGAGGGGGCAGACTCATATGTGAAAAAATTCGACACATTTCATCGAAATACTTAGAAAAACGGTCTTACAACCAGAGTGTCCTCTTGTAAGTTTTGACGTAGTGTCCCTCTTCACCAACATCCCTATCGACGAAGCCTTGGATATCATAGTAGAAAAATACAAACCACCTCAACACCTTGTAGACTTAACAAGGCACCGTCTGATGAAGACCTATTTTGTTTACGAGAACCAACGATACAAACAAGTGGAAGGAGCTCCAATAGGATCGCCAGTCTAACCAGTTATAGCGAACCTTTTTATGGAGAACTTTGAAAAGTTGGCACTAAGAACAGCAACTCTTAAACCCAGTTTATGGTTGCGATATGTGGGTGATACATTTGTGATTTGGCCTCATGGGAGGGAACACCTCAACACATTTTTAGACCACCTTAATGGCATCCATCACAAAATAAAATTTACCACAGAGGTTGACGCCAACAATCAAATGCCATTCCTTGATGTTCTCATAAATAGGAAGCAAGATGGAACCCTTGGCCATACAGTATATAAGAAAGCAACTCACCAAATACTAGCATGAGACACCAATAACCAAGGCTTATTTACCGTAGGTCAAGAGTACCACGGACAGTATTGCAAGAATTCTACGGAGACACAATATCGATACTATTTTCAATACAGACAGAAAAATAAGCACGGTGTTGAGGACTCCGAAGACAAGGATCCCTTTAGAACAACAGGTAGTGTACGAGATTCCATGTGCCGACTGTTATAAAACCTATGTGGGGCAAACTAACAGAAGAATTCAAGCTAGACGTGATGAACACCTTAACGCTATAAGAAAGCAGGAAAAAACAACATCCATTGCTGAACACGCCACCACGACGTCACACCAAATAGACTTGGAGAACACCAGAGTACTGGCAAATATAGAATACCCGAAATCAAGACTCGTAAGAGAGGCAATTAAAATAGCGAAGAGGCCTCACAGTCTAAACGCACGCAGTGAAATCCAGAACTTATCGGATTGTTGGAATTCTATTAAACACCCTACCGGCTCGGACCCGTCCTATAACAACTCAACAGGACATAACCAATTAGCAAGCAGGGGGCGTGGCCACTGAGCGCCAAGGGCCAATCACACGCAGCCGTTCACGGTGCCAACCGATCGGCGCCGAGCCGCGACTATATAACAGTGGGCGCGCTCCAGAAAATCGTAGTATTCGAGTAACTAGAAGCGAAAGCAGAAGGCTACGAGAATTATGCGAACCGATCTGAAGAGGGCAGATATGACTCTGCCGAAACGTCGTCATTTTACCATCAATCCCAGCTGGGATCAGTTATACAGATTTTTTAATCAAATGGCCCCCTTAACAAAAATAAAGTTTCTGTTTTAATATCTTACCCACACCCCTTATTGTTCCCGATAAAAAGCAGCCGCCTAGCAATTGTGAGTAGGCTAAACTTGTCTTGGGTGGCAAATCTAATTGCTAATGATATCTAGAATACAAGATTCGAAACGAAAATGTCGGATGATCAAACAGTTTACTGTTAAACATTTAGTTAGATTCAAAATTTCACTTGACATTTTTTACTTTCTAAACCATAACAGACACTTATGTTCTTATCAGAGTTCTACTCTACTTCAGTAGAAAAATGCCCTTTTATAGTTAACACAGAAATACTAGAAACTACCGTAGACTCCGTAGAGAAGCCTGCTATCTTTACTTGTATAGCAGTCGAACACTTGCCTCATTCAATCTAGAAGGTTTCAGTAACATAGCGTCTGCCGTTGGCATAAGTTTCTGATTTTCATTAGACCGACCTCGATTGTGCTACGATGGCAGCGCTTTCACCTGTCAGTCTAGTACTACACAAATATTTGCGGCTACATGATTCCTGACTGAGGTACATTACAATATAAAAATTCTCGAACGTCAGTCAAAGTTTTCTAGAAAGATTTCAGTAAGATATATTTTAGATTGGCATTCCTTATAAACTATTCTTGCAACTTATGACATTGGCACCTCTTTAGCCCTGTTCGTGCCAACCAGATCCATTATCGCCCATATACAACAACAATCTTCATTGGTTTCTTAAGGTATATTCAATGTGATACATATTATTATGAATTACGGCCAGAACTGTGACGAAGTCATCTTCGGACCCTTGCCCTTTGTGAATTACACAACCTTGAGGGGAATCCAGAAGCATTTGCTTTCTAGCCATACCGCGTTCTCATCGACGCATTTGTAATTAGCAAGCGCATCCTTGCTAGTGCTAACTTTTCCGTAGTTGATCCGCAGAATTATTAATTGTCTTTCCAACATCACAAAAGCAAATACTAGATCGTATGGTAAGCTTAGTTCTTTGTCTAACAAAATATGTACTGATTTTAAACCGGTGAACTTATATGGAGCTGTTCCAATTCGTTAGTTAGTGTCAACAGTTTTGAACAAAAGCTGCTTTAAGTTGGGCAACGAGTATCTGTGTATTAAGCTCTGACAATGGTTAAGTCACCGGTCATATTGTCAGCAGCGATGCCCCCATTGTATAATTTTATTATCCATAGCACCAAGTGGGATCCATATTGGCTATATATACATTCTCATTTGTACTACTAGGTTCTTCATTTGCTCAGCCTTCATTTGTAGTTCATTTCGAGAAATAAATCTCCATCATTCTTTGTCAACTGTCTCTGTATATTATTTCCCCTTTCTTTTTATTATTTGTTATTTATGTATTCATTTTCAGATCTTCCAATCTTATAAGCGGCATTTGCCGCCCCATTATCATTTATGTGACTCTTAGTGTGTTCAGCAATTGTTCCGTAAGAGTTCAGCTGTTCCGCAAGTTCTTTTTCTGTGAATTTTTGTTTTGTGATTCTTCTAATTCTAGTTTTTTAATTGTTATTTTATGTTTTAGGTGTTTATATTTATTCATGTTCATGTTTTATAAGCTAATTTGTCCAGTTCTGTTACGATAAAACATCATCTAAGCTAATCACAGGTTACGACACATTCTTGCATTCATTAAGATGCCTTTTTCATCTTGCCATTGCAAGTTTTTACTTAAAATGTCCTCTAAAATGTACCTTGCTAATAGATAAGATGATAATAGAGTTTGTTTTTTATGCAGGTGGTCTGTTCAACGTTTTTTAGGGAGCTCAAAATGGTCCTTTGTTTTGTTGTAGAGAAAGCTTTTTGAAGGTCGACGAACGCTAGCTAGGCTTAGTCTGCTATAGTTTTCTATTAACACTCTCAATATCTAGTTTTCTTGAGCTGTAATCTGATCGATTAATTAATATTCTCCTATTTTATTCTCACAGGATTTGTATTGTGTTTATTTTTCTTTCCTCAATTTGAGCTGCATTTTGTTGTTGAATTGTTAGATCTTTTCTTTATATTAGTATTCATGGTAATTAATTTAGTAGGTAGTTTTTTGCCAATTTCTAGCTATCTTTGTCGACCTTAAACAGGTGCCTTTTATATTTATCTTTTTTTAATAAAACAACCGAAATAAAATTGTATGCTGAACTATTTAAACCAAATAATCGAGACAAACATTCATTCTATGCTATCTTCTTCGGATAGAATAAGAAATAAAGAATATTATAAATATCACTGACCCCGACTTAATGACATAGTTCTCTTCATGGCCATATGGGTGAGTAACTCACTTTAACAAACATTTCCTAAATATTGCGTAGTCACCTAAAGGGACAATATTGTTCACACCCTAAACCGTGAGTAAAGGAGTTTCACTTTAAAAACTGCAATAAACGATCAATAATCAGTACTAAGTGAAATTGAGAATTTTGATAATTGCAAATTAAACAGAAAATGAAAAAAACGAATCATTCCTTTGTAATTTATTTTAGATTCACTGCCAAAGAACTTCCACTAGTTTCAAATTTCAGATTTAGCCGTAAAAAGCAATACCAAAAAAATCTTCCCATTCTATTTACGCCATTACTTTAGAACATACAGGGACTTGCTCATTTCAAGTGCAAGTGATGATGTCATAAGCCACCACATTTCAAGCAGCGTTCAACAACATCAAAAAAACTGTGGAGAGTGTGAAGTATTATAAATGTTTGTAATTGGTCTTGTAAATGTTATTTATGGCATGTTCTTGATTATTTTTAAGTGTTTTCTTGGGAATAACACCACAATTGAATTTAAAACGCCGTATATTGAAAGAAAATACCAAACATTTCAAAGTCGATTCTGACTTCGTTGTCAATCGCTTTAAAATATGTAATGAAAATGTAAATTGCAAAATCGAAAGTTTGATTTATGACATTTAAGTTGACTTTTCAAATATTGAGAGAGGGATCATTTTAAAGTGGCTGAGCACAACACCTTTAGGAGAATACCGAATGCACCATGGTATATAAGGAACGAGCAACTAAGAACTAAAAGCATCCAACACAAAGGGAGATATAATCAACAGGATGAAAAGGCGATAGCTAAAATAAAGAAAAGACATAGAGAGGAATTTCATATTAAGAAACCCAATAAATTACGACGAACCCAGGGAACAAATGACCACCAGACCCAAAGAAGCTGTTAGAATGTCTTTTAAATATCCTAGTAAATGAAATGCCTTAATGTGCAACATTACTGTAATAGGTTAAAAAATATATTATATATATTACAAAAAAATGTAACTCAAAAAAAAAAACTAGTAGTAAAAAATTTAACTCTTATAATAAAATATATTTTTAATCTCCCTTATCCGACATACGCTCATAGTAACATATTTGACTAACTCCAATGTTAATGTTAAAGTTTCTCGTTTAAAATCACAAGCATTTTTAAACAAATAAAAAGTTGTTATTTTTTAAACATATAATTTCTAACATATCTAAAACAATGTTTATGGTGTTTTGGAATGTTAATGTGGAAACATTTTTGATATACTTTCGGTGATAAGTCTGTATCGTGAAATAAATAATTGCACGTTTTAGTACAATAGAATACGCGAAAATATATTTGATAATTTTTAGAACAAACAAGACGCTATCTATGCCACATATTTGTAGATTTCCCAACAAAATTTTCACCTTTACATTTCAGCTTTTTAATCATCTTTTCGAAAAATTACTTATTTTAAATACCATGAAATTTATTAATTAATTACTCGGAAGTGTACAAATAATAAAAAAGTAGTTTTGCGAAATTAACAGTAGTTAAAATAAAATCCCATACTTCTTAGAAAGAAAGAATTTTGAATGAGTTGTCTGTATCTTTTAAGATTTTGACATTAAGAAATATTGGTAGCTTATCTCTATATGGCTTAATAGACATAAGTATAGTTTTATTTATATCTTTCGGTTACAAAATACAAAGACAGTGAAAATGAAAACTCAAACTACTGTCTCTTACTCTCTACAATAAGATAATATTTGTAAGGGAGTTGTTTTTTCCTGCACAATTTTCAACATTCTTATCCCACCTGTACTCTGACAAAGCCAGTTGGCTGTGCCAAACAATTGTCAATATTTAATAATTTGTGAAAATTTATAATATTTTTTGTTTTAATCTAATTAAAATGAATTTTCATAATTTTGACGAGAATATTTTATTTTTAGTGACATCTAACAGCTACAGTGATTGAGAACGATTGCACGATAGAAATTGAAATTTCTACACAACAGGAAAGGACAAGTAGTAGTCTAGGCATTTTTTCAAAATTGTTAATATGTAATAATTTACTTTTTAGAGCTTCACCATGAAACACCAGAGCCGTGAAGAAGTGGAACTTTATGGTGGATTCAAGACAGTCCCTGAATTTGGAAACATTACAAAACTTTTATACGAGGATGAATCAAATATGAACCGGACTTTTCTGTTTCTCGCCTTGTAGGTAATTCGAGTGGCGTGACGTCTCGATATATGTTAGGTAGGGATGTTAAGAAGAGGGGAGTTCGTTGGTTTGGCGAGGCGTAGTCGATGCGCTGTTAGTAGCATCATGTCAGAGCAAGAGGTGCATACGTCTGTTGCGCAACGTGTTGTTATCAAATTTTTGGCGCGGGAGGGCGTTAGACCGTCTGAAATTTTGCGTCGACTATCTGCACAGTTCGGCAATGAAACACTTTCAAGGACCCAAGTGTACGACTGGCACAAAAAGTTTTCAGATGGCCGAGAGACAGTGGAAAATGAGCCTCATGCACGCCCGTCCCACGACAAGCATCAATGAGGCGAATATCTACGCAATTCGTGAGCTAATTGAAGGTGACCGCCATCTTACAGTATTGGCAATTGCTGAACATGTTGGAATATCATACGGGAGTGCTCAATCAACCATTTCAGATGACTTGGGTTACCGAAAAGTGTGTGCAAGATGGGTTCCTCGCCTTCTAAGGGAAGATCACAAAGCAAACCGTCTTGCCGTATCTGAAAGGCTGTTAGCAAGATATCGAGCAGAGGGGGATGAGTTTTTGAGACATATTGTCACCTGTGATGAGACATGGGTGCATCATTATACCCCGGAGTCCAAACGTGCAAGCATGGAGTGGCGAAAAGCTGGAAAGGCAGCACCGCGGAAAGCCAAGACCCGTCTTTCTGCAGGGAAAATTCTTGCAACAGTTTTTTGGGATTCGGAAGGCATACAATTAATGCTGAGTATTACTGCGAACTACTCCAACAAGTGAAACTTGCCTATCGGCAAAAGAGGCGGGATATGTCTATCCGAAGTGTGATTCTGTTGCATGACAACGCTCGGCCACATACAGCTGCATTGACTCAAGGAAACATGAACAAAATGCATTGGGAAACCCTTACCTTACCTTACCCGCCTTACAGTCCTGATTTGTCGCCATGTGACTACCACATGTTTGGGCCACCTAAAGAAGAACTGGGAGGCCACCACTTTGAGGACAACGAAGGTGTAGAAACGTTTGTGCGCAATTGGTTATCGACACGACCAGTTTCATTCTTTGAGAAAGGTATTAAAAAACTTCCGGTTCGGTGGGGAAAATGTATACATAAGAGAGGAGACTATGTAGAAAAATAATATGTATTAAAATTTGTATTGATCGTACCAATAAAATTTTTAATACAAAAGTCCGGTTCATATTTGATTCACCCTCGTACATTAATGTAGGTGACAATTCGTGAAACTTAAGAGCAAATACCATTATATTTTATGAATTTCACTCCCACCCTATAATCACATCTATCAGCTTTCAGCATTTACCCAAAAAGATAATGTAATGTAGGAAATGGTTCGAAAATTGATGATGATATTTAGGCAAAAATAATATTTTTCAAATCGCAATTCATTTTTCCTTAATATGAATATGCATTTGATTTTATATTTATATTAATTATAGTAGAAGTCAAAAACTTGAAATACAGTAAAATTAAATTCAAACTCTAAAAATTGTTTGGCTATTTTTGACTTTTAAAATTCTGTAAACTAATTAATGTTGAAAATTATTCGAATCATTAGGGTAGAAGTACAGGAAATCTCTATTTACGATTCACATATTAGAAATAACGTCGCGACAGGTTCGAACACAAAGGAGAACCAATGAGGTCAGCACGTTATTTGATCTCACTGTAGAGCAACATAGATTTATACATTATCGTAGATTGAGTGGTTCATGCAGCCAAGTCACGACGCTATGTTTACATCCCGTCGTTCCTTATGTCTCTGTCTTACTTACGGTGTTCCAGTTTCTTTTCTTTCTGTTCGGAATATCCTTTATATAAAATTCAAATGAGTTAGAGAGAGATAACACCAATCATATTTTCGTTTTCAGTCTATGGTAATTTATATGTATTGTCTATGTGTATCAACGGCCTGAAACTTGTGCTAGAACCTGGTCGAAAAAATATAAAGTGTTTAGATTGAAAAAGTTTCCTGTGAAAGTAAGAAAATTGTCTATAGAAGCCAATGCCATGATACAGATAGAGTACGGAAGTAAATGTTTACTGTACATGCGAGTTTTAAATTGAGAAGATCAAATGTGAGCAGGAAAAAATGTTATATTTTGGTAGATTTTAATTTTATGTCTGTATTTAAAAATTTATTAAATATTGTTTAACATTTTGTTTCCATACCTTTTGATGACTTTTTTGTCTTTACTCAGGACTTGGGTTTTGGGCTCTCTTTGTCTATTTAATTTAACTATTGGTTCACTTATAAGACATTTTTTATTTTATTAATAATATGTATTGAAACTTCATTTTAATTTTTAATTTAATTAATTTCCCACTGTATTGAATCAGTCACTATAATATATTTTGACATTAGTTGTCAAAATTACCGTTTTTAATTTTTATTTACCAAACAAATTTTTGTTCTTGATTTAGTTAATGAAAATCTGTATGATCTAGATCTAAGTTTAATATATTCAAATTTATAAACTCTAACACACCTCAAAATAACTCTTTCACACTCTCATTCACATCTTATTTAGTCGAATTATACAAATAATTACAGGTACAATCTACCAACCTAATCATACACATTCAAATATTGTCTACTTACAAATACTGAAATTTATTTACATTTGTTCATAACGCCTTACTGATTCTTTCTTCTAAAATATTTCCTCTGATTACATCTACTCATTTCCCCATTTCGAATATAATATACATTCAGATCAAACTGCATCAGCTGGTATATAGTTTGGTTTTAGTCCAGTGAACAAGTTTATATACATTTTTGACCTAGATATATAATTCTACGTTCTACTATTGAACTAATTTAAATATTTCTTGACAATCTCAAATCTTTCCTGTTATAATATATAATATATATTTTCTTATCTCCACAACAACCCGCAAAATTCACTTTTTTTCTGCATGTCTACTGTTTACTTTTCTTGTGCATCCTCCTGCTGATTCAGTTTGGAAAACATTAATTTTTAAAAAGCCATTGTGTCAGCCATGATGGATTTGGAAATTCAGGTGAAAACGTGAGACTATTTCAAGAGTTTTTGATTGAAAAAGTGGATCTGTATCGCTCCCTTAGCCGCCACAGCAACCAATTTAACACATTTCTGGTGCACATAGACGAAATAACCGCAATTAAAAGCTGAGATGATCGAAATTGCCCAACGGCGTCAAAATAATAAAAAAAGTTGAATATTTCGTTTGGATTCCGAAATATCAAAATCGGATTTGATAAAAAATAGTATATGATGATATATACACACAACGAAACCCAGATCCTAAAATCGTCTAATTTAAAACCTTCCTGTTGGCTTAGATATGTTGACACTTTTGTCATTTAGCCTCCAGCAGAGATTCCTGCAAAACCTCAATGGTTCCTGCAACTCCTCAATGGTATACATCCTGACAGTCAATTTACAACGAAAATCGGGTCCAATTCTTCTCTACTGTATCTTGAGGTCCTCATAACAAAAACCAACAATGATAGATTCTCGCATACCAACCCAACCAATGAATACTTAAATGCCCAATCACACCACTACCCTGCCCAATTGAGATCTTGGATCAATTCGATTAACAAATAGTGACAACAGTCAAAACGAACTTAATCATCTTCAACAAATTTTTAGACAAAAGGGATATTATTCGGACCATATTCCGCCCATAAAACAACTGAAGAGCCTGCTTTCCGAACATTCAAGGAGTCACTGGCAACATAGCACGGATTCCACAACGACATCAAATAAAGATAGTCTTCAATACCACTCAAACTATAGCAAACTTAATCGAGAATTCTAAAGACAAGTACCTAAAAAGGATCGAGGAGGTTACATAATTCCATGTCGCAACTGCCCAAAAAGCTACATCGGTTGTTATATTGATTCATGTTTGAATCCTGCAGACGTTTCGCCAATGTCTCATTTGGCATTCTCAGCTGCCTCTCCTTGACGTCCTAGTAAGAAAAAAAAACCAGAATGGGCATTTCGACCACATAGTAAATAGAAAGCCGAACCACACGAACAGATACTTAAACTACAAATCCCATCACCACCCTTCTCAAATACAGGGAGTTGCCAACACAGATAACTACCACTCTACTACAAAACGGATACACAAATCACACAATCAAAAAGGCAATAGCACAACAACACCATGAGCCAAAACCAAAAGTGGTCTTACCATACATCAAAGGGACAACGGACAGAATTGACCGAATTCTTCGAAGGGATGACATTGCGACAGCATACAAACCGCACCAGACTATAGGCACAAGTTTAGGAAATCCCAAACCAAAAGTTAAACATGAAAACCAAGGGATATATAATATAACTTGCGGAACGTGCGACAAGGTATACGTCGGACAAACGAACAGGAGAATTTCATACCGTTTAGATTAACACAAATTAGCTGCCAAAAATAAACAGACAACATCGGCCCTGTTCCAACACCAACAACAATATATTGAAGCTATTGAAATCGAGAAAAGTGAACAACTAAACAACTGCACCTCTCTAACACATGGAAGACAATTATTCAACATCAAAATAAAACAGAATTAGCCAGGCAAAATACAAAGCCGTCAACAATTGATACACCCTACACGGTAGCGAAGGGGGCGGAGTTAACACCGACCAATCAGGCGCGATACGACCTCTGATGGAGGCATATAAAATAAAAAGATCAGGTAGATCACCTCTGAAGGATTCAAACATGACTCGGAACCGCGATGAGATCCTGATTACGCGATAGCCTTCTACGATCTGACCACGCTCGAAGTTCGAACAGAACTGACTTCGTTCCTCTCGATATGATTCTTTTCAATACTCATGAAAAACATCGTGCATAACACCTGACTCATACAATATCACTTAATCAACAGCTCGCCGGGTGATTATGATTATAAATCACCCACGATCCCTAGCTGGCAAATTTGTAACAGAATATAACAAACGAAACAATCGTAAACAAAAGTGCGAAAGAAACATAAATATCCTGTTTCTGATAATATAAGCTATATAGTCCTTAGACCCTCTCCACTCGAGAAACCAACTATTTCGTTATCTCCGACATATATATATATATATATATATATATATATATATATATAATATTCTATTAATATATTCGACTGTTTTACTAGCACTGAAAAGACCAAACGCAGCCCTTACTTTGAGTTGATAGCAACTTCTGCAATTACTTTTTCTAAACTTTGGGAAGTTATATCCGCAGGGTCCACTTTAATCCCCATTTCCCAAAATTCAATTTTATCCCCATTTCTTGGTTGGTCACCCAGAAAAGGTATAACCACCATAGGAACTGAATATGCAATTGACTCCTGTATTGATTGTAGACCCCCTTGTGTGATAAATACTTTAATATTGGGATGGGCTGAAATTAAAATAAAATATTAGGAAGTGTATATTCAATTAAATTATTTACATTATCTATTATTATTCTCACCTAAAACATCTTGTTGGGGTACCCATTTCCTTATTATCACGTTGGGAGGTTTTCCGGGTAAATCATCATCTTCGTACTTCCAGAGTACGTCGAATGGTAGTTTTGCTAAAGCTTGATTAATTGTTTGCAAATTTTCCTCAGATAAACTCTTACTTAAGATATTGGTTCCCAAACTGAAATAAACTACCCCATTTCTTGATGAATCTAGAAATTCCTGAAGATCCTGCAAAGGTAAACTAGAAGCAGATGTCGTAAGGTCTCATTGTTCTTACTGTTGGTAGTATTTGGGGTGTGGTGATATGCACCATCTCCATGTAGACAACGGCTGGGACGGTAGGCGTAATAGTATCAATAAATGGATGTGCATTCGTAAAAACAAGACTTAACCTAGAATCGATTTTCTTAATACTAGGCAAGTTATCTCCAAAGTGTTTTTTAATTAGTTGATCTATTGCTGGAACCATAATCCACTTATATATAACCCTATACCATAATTGAAAAAAGAACTCACTAAGCCTTACAAAAAACGGTTTAGTGTCCGAACCAAAATATGGAGAAAATACTTGAGTTGTAAGAATCGGATGAGTCGGATTTCCAAAAACATCATGTATATCCAAACACAGAGTCGCTGATGACATTGCTGAAAAGGGAAAATTAATAAAAACTAGAATTTTTCAGACAATTCGACAAGGTTTTTATTTCTGTATTTTATACGTTTTATTATTCACAGCATTTCTTATTTTGCAAAGGAGCTTTTCAAAAACTATAATTTTGAATTTATAAACTTCCAAACCCCCTCCATTGTCGAGCCGTGTAACGTGTGGTGCAACACATACATTCAGCTAATATTGAGAAGGTTCAAAATAAATTTCTTCGTCTAGTAGCATTTAAAACGAGTTTGAATAGGGATAATTATCAATATAATGATTTACTATTACAACTGAATTTAGGTATACTAGCCGTTTTCGCGGTTTCACCCGCGCACCCAATGTTCAAGCCTTCGCAAAAAGAAATAACTTATGAAACATGGGTTATCCTATATAAAAAAATTTCGAACTTGTTTGAACCACCCTACTTAACTATAAATCCACCAATCCCGAATAAATCTCACCCAAACTGCAAGTACATATGGGCCACCTTATATAACAACTTTATTCCACTTTTTTTAATCACCTTGAATAACTGTAACCTCTACTTCGCCCTACATTGCAACCATCCTGTATATGCTGCTGTTTTGTCACCCAATATAACTTTTTGAACACCTGACTATAACTCTTCTCTATCCTATATTTCAACTAAACAAATGCTTATGGTCTAGACTGCATAACAATGATTTCTGATATTTTTTGAACCCCTTTTAAAGTAAAATTTCTCTTAACTCTATATTTTATTCAACTTTTATATGTAGCTTTTTCTAACATTGAGTTAAACACACTAGAAAACTATAATCTTGCTTCTCACCATATTTCAGATATTGCATATAGTAGAATGAAACTGTTCATGGTCTACCTTAATTAACAATTTTTTTAACTTTTTTTGATCCATCCTAATGGAAATTTCTGTGAAACACTTGGTGTGACTCAAATTTAAAAACACCAAATTTTATTTAAACCATCACCCAAAATGCAAGATTTTAACCGCTTTGTATAACTAACTCTAGTTCCATCTACATTAAAACCATCTTGCATACACCGCTGCCAATTTGTCAAACATTACAACTTATTTTTGAACCACCCTGTATAACGATAATTTTACTCTACAAATATTTCAACCACCCTGTATGTGCATCTGCTTACGGGCCGCCAAATATAACATTTTTAAAGACTTAACTATAACTCTGGTCCACTCAGTATATTATATATGCAACTGCTTATGAACTAGGCTGTACAACGTTTTCGAACCACCTTTTAAAGTATAATTTGCCTCCACCTTGTATTTCAACCACCCTTTATATCCAGCTTTTTATAGCATTGTTTTAGTCACACTCTATGAACTATAATTTTACTTCGATCCATGTTTCAGATATTGCATATATACAACAGCCCATATTCTACCCTACAAAAAAAATTATACAACCAGTTTAACTATAAATATACTCCATGTGCTATTTTAAACATCTTGTATTTGCAACTACTCCATCTATGTCCTATATATTTCACTAAAGCCTCAACTTATTGCGCACCGAATATAACAATTTTGTTCAACATGTTTTTGAATCACCTTGTATGTATTACAACTACCCTGTATTATACGCTACTGCTTATTGGTCAACCAATTTAACTTTTTAAAATAATTATCATAACACTTCTTCATCCTATACTTCAACTATTCTATCTTTGCAACTTATTATGAACTACGCTATTTCACAATTTTTTCTCATATTTTTTCAAGACATATTAAAGTATAATTTCTCTCCACAATTCATTTTACCACCCTTCATTTACAACTTTTTCTAACCTTATATGAATAACACTGTACAACTATACTTTACTGCGCACCATATTTCAGGTAGTATTAACTCCATATATGCAACTGCTCTATAACTATTTTTTTACATTTTTTACTCACCCTGTACAATTATAACTGTAGACCACCCTATATTTCAACAACCTTTTGTATGCAACTACTCATTTACCACCAAATATAATATTTTTGTACCACCCTGTATCCTTAGAATCCTACCGCACCCTATATTTCAACCATCCGGTAAATGGAACAGAACAGTAGATCATAACATTACTTTATAATATTTTTTAAACCTCCCTGAAATTATACTCCGCTACATATTTCAACCATCAAATATATGCAACTGCTTGTGGATATAAAAACAAGTTTTTAACCATAACATAAATAATTTCACTCTAACTTATATTTCAAACACCCTGTATAAACAACTGCTTCTAACATGTCTTCAACCCATTTCATAAACGACAAATGTTATGAACATAATTCAAAGATCCTTTCTGCTTACCTAACATTTTTTTTATTCAAACTATATAAATATTCTACCCTTTTTCAATCACTTCGTATATGGAACTGTTTATGACCCACTCAACATAACCCACCCCGCATAACTAATTCCACTCCCCTTATTTTCACCACACTGTAGCTGCTTATAGGACACCAAATATAACTTTTTTAGACTTTTTAAATCCATCTAATTCTACTCCGCTCGAAGTTTCCTATATAAAGAACAACATGGTAGAAGTTTTTTGTCTACCAGATTTTAAGTCAAACTATAGGCTTTGCAACAAAAAAAGATTCCGCAAAATCACTTCAGTAGTTCTTACGTGATGTCCGAACAAACAAACAACAGACAAACTTACAATTTTATAATAATATAGATATAGATGAAAAACCAGCATATCATTGCTGATATCTGTTTTTTTGCGTAAATTGTTGTCCGGCGAATTTGACTGGCCTTCATTATTAGACCAAATTTCGTTCCACACTGTCATGCGCAGTCGATTTCCTTTCAATGTCCCATTTCATCGAACTAATTATGATTGACCTTTTTTCTTTTTTTTCAGTTAATGCAATTAAGCATAGCTTGAACAACAATATTTAACATGGTATTTCTTTTTTTTTCTCTCTGCCTTAATTAATATATTTTGTATTTTATTTTATATGAGTAAACATCTTTTGTTGAGTGTTTTAATGTATATTCTGATATATTGCTCTATTTTCTTTATATACAGTTTTTTATAGTCGTTGTTGTTAAAAGGATTACCCCGGGATTAAATACATAAATAAATAAATAAACTCCCCGACCAAATGTAATGTCGGGAGCTAATAATAATAGATTTCGCTCCCCATAATTCTGGCAATATTGTAGATAGAAGGCAATACATTATACACGGTATAAATAAAAGGCATATATTTTACTTGGGGATAGTACACACTAAATCAAACAAAAAAAATATAATGCTACTATGGTCGATTGGCTTTAATAACTGAAACACACATCATGAAAATAACAATAACAAAAGCAAGGGGACTGTTTACGACCTCAGGTATCTTTATTTTGCCTGTTCATTAACAGATTTTTTCAAAATTGTAAACGGAAAACACAAAGTATTGTAACGAAATTTCCTTAAGCCGGCCCTGGTTTCATTCCAGTACGACACCGATCGCTTTTAGGACAAAAAAATTATTCTCGAAATGGCTCGGCAGCTGTAGAATTGATGATTGATAGTACGTGAGTTTTCGATGCAGGTTTTAAAAGGAGTGATCCATAAGAGCGTCAGTTAGTTAGACAGCGACGACGAGCGTATATTGTAATGTGATTGTGATCGGCTGTTCTGTATAATTTGATGTAAATAAAAGTTCTAGAAAAGTGAATATTAGTTGTATAATTTGAATTGGACCCACGTACTATATAACAAGTTGGTGATGAGAAGTGCAGGATTAAGTGCAGTTAAAATCGTAATTTGATTTATGGAAACCCGTAGCATGGAAAAAATGGACGAAACTACCAGAAAAATAGTCAATTAGGTTACGGAGGGACTAGACGAAAAAATAGCCCAGATTCTAGAGAACGAAATTCAACAAAGGTTAGTAAAATCTTTTGATGAAAAACGTAAAATAGAATTAGAAAATATTGTCATTAGAATGGAAGAAAAACAACAACATCTAGTTTCCAGGATGAAAATTGAATAACACAATTTAATTGAAGGATTATTAATGATTTTAAAATATTTGAACAATTAAAACGACAAAATGAATTTGAATTATTAGTTGAACAGAGACAAAATGATTTTAAAGTAACTGAAAAAAAGAGACAACTGTAATTTGAACAATTAATGCAAATTGTATAGCAAGTTAATGAAACAGTTAATGAAAGAATGCAAATATTTGAATCCGACATGAAAGAAATAAACGACGACATAAAAATCCTAAAAAGTAATGTGGAGATTCTTGAAATCAAAGTAGATGTCATCGATTCCATCCAGAGCCAGGTGAAATTTGAAATCAGTTCCAATAAAAACACGGTACAAAGTGAAGTAAGTGAAGTACAAGATAAAATCAGTGCCATCCAAAACAAGGTGGAAACAGAACAGCATGAGTACCAAAGGTTCCGTTAGCAAACCACCCACATTTGATGGCAGCTCATCTTGGCACATGTATAAACGGCAATTTGAAGCCACAGCTAATGGATGGGATAACCAAGAAAAATCCACGTCTCTGGTAGTTTCGTTAAGAGGCCCGGCCCTAGAACTCCTCCAAAGCATTCCAGTCGATGAACAAGGCAATTTCGACAAGATCATCGCCATTCTGGACAAGAGATACTACAATCAATCCCTGAGCCAGGTATACCAAGTCCAACTCATGGGAAAACGCAAAACTCCGGTGAAAGCCTCCAAGAATTCGAAGCAGAGATCAGACGGTTAGTACACTTGTCCTACCCAGACCTGCCAGAGGAAACGAAAGACCAGTTGGCCACACAGAGTTTCATAAACGGCATCAGAGATGTGGAAGTATAAAGAAATTTACGACTGAGTGGCGTCAAGAAAAGTAATGAAGCTTTACTTCGAGCCTTGGAAATATAGGCAGTCATGAACATGTCCAAACCGACGGTGCGAGCAGTTTCCTTCAACCAGGAAGATCCAGAGTCATCATTTCAACCGCTGTTGGCCAGTATGAACAAACTACTGGAACAGTCACAAAGAACTAGCGCAAGGGGGGCATTTTACCTATGTGGACGGACAGGACATTTCCAACGTGACTGCAGAGTGAGGCTACCTGAACGATCACCAACCAGAAGTAGCCAAAACAACAACCTCACGAACCAGAGAAACTCCAATCAGTCAGCATAAGGGGACGAATGATGACTAACCCTCCACCAGCCCCCAGGACAGTATCCATCCGGGAATTTTGACGAGATAGCAGCAGCCTAGTCATCAGGGGCACCTTCAATGGCCGAGCAATTACCATCACCATCGATACCGGCGCCGCTGTGTCCATTGCCAAGCCCAGGGTTTTGAGTGCATCCGAAATCCGACCAGTTACCAATAACATCCAGCTCAGGACAGTCACCGGCGAGTCCATGTCAATACAGGGTGAGGCAGATGTCTTGCTACAGATAGGGAACAACATGATCCGGCATAGGGTCCTGGTAGCGAATATTGAGGACGATTTATACTGGGAATGGACCTAATTAGCATGGATTTATGTTCGACCCGAGATATGATGTTCTTCGGTTCCTAAATGAGGAACTTGTATTGACACGGCCCGTCAACAGTTCAGTCACCTCCATAAAAATTGTGGCAAAGCCTTCAGCTAGAATTCCCGGTCGAACGTAACAGATTATTCATGGGCAGCTAGACAGTAATCCTGGGAGCTGCGTTGGAATGGTGGAGCCAGTACACTCAGCTCATGACTATTTATTTGAAATTTGTCAAACAACATCAGAATTGCCAATGGCCAAGAGATAGCTTGTTTCGAGCTAGTCGAGACCATCATCAATTGCGAAGAAGGGTACCAGACATCGGTAAAGGAGGCAGGGCCCAGTAAAGAATTCCTACAACAGTTTGCTGACCACTTGACACACCTGACATCAGACGAACAGAAGAAAGCCAAGCAGTTTATCACAAAGCACTGGCAAATTTTTAACAGTCAAGATGGAACCACAGGTCGTACCAACATCATCCAGCACCGAATAGATACCGGTAAGGCTCAACCCATCAGAATACCACCTAGGCGACTACCATTGTGGCAACAACAGGCAGTCGAGGAAAACATCGAGTCCATGTTACAAAATGGAGTTATTGAGCTATCCATCAGCCCATGGTCCGCTCCTGTCGTGCTAGTTAAAAAGAAGGATGGAACCACCCGATTTTGTGTGGATTACAGAAAACTGAAGGACGTCACCAAGAAAGATAGCTATCCACTACCCCGAATCGATGACACTCTGACCACACCAGCAGGCTCCCGTTGGTTCTCCACACTAGACCTAAAAAGTGGATATTGGCATGTTGGTCTGCACGCAAACGACAGAGAGAAGACAGCGTTCTCCACCAGTAAAGGGCTGTTGCAGTTCACGGTCATGCCCTTTGGGTTATGTAGTGCACCCGCTACACTTGAGAAGCTAATGAAGTAAGTACTGAGCGAGTTAACATGGAGAACGTGCTAAGTATACCTCGACGACATTCTAGTCATGGGTCAGACATTCGACGACCATCTGAAGAACCTGGACGAAGTATTCTCCTGAATTAATAATACCAACCTGAGACTCAACCCGAAGAAGTGTTCCTTGATACAAAAAGAAGTTGAGTTTTTGGGCCACGTCGTTTCCGAGTCAGGAATCCGCACCAATGAGGAAAAGATAGAAGCCATCCGTGATTGGTCAGTGTCAAGAGACAAGCATGAACTCCGAAGCTTCTTGGTTCTCTGTTCCTACTACAGGTGATTTGTTGAGGGATTTGGCACCATTGCTGCGCCTCTACATCGGCAGACTACTGAGAAAGAGACCTTCCGTTGGAATCAGGATTGCGAAACATCATTCAGGCGACTGAAGGCAGCAGTATGTTCCAATCCTAGCCTTTCCTACCCATTCCGGCAAGTTCATTTTAGACACCGACGTCAGCAACACAGGTTTGGGGGGCGTCCTATCCCAGGTGCAAGATGGTGAAGAGAACCTTCTCTTCTGTAGTACTCGATCACCTGATCGAGTATTACAGCCGTTGATTCTCGAAACCGGGAAGAAATTATTGCCTTACCAGAAAAGAACTTCTTGCAATAATAAGGGCTGTAGACCATTTCCACAAATACCTCTATGGTCGTCATTTCTTAATCCGGACAGATCATGCCGCCCTCAAATGGCTGCTGCTGGACATGAAGACAACGGAAGGACAACTGGAAAGGTGGATGGAGAAACTACAGCAATACGATTTCAAGTTGGAAAACCGTGCCGGTCGTTTGCACAATAATGCCGATGCCCTATCCAGAAGACCCTGTAAAGCAGAATGCGGACATTGTCTGAAGACGGAACAGCGAGAGGGTATCTCCATCAGACAGATCCGAGTGCAGGCCAATGAAGACTGGACAACGGAACAGTGCATCCAGGACCAAATAGCTGATCCAGACATCGAACCAATCTTGTCACTCAAAACGAGAGGGGCACCCAGGCCACAATGAGACGAGGTAGCTAGATACTCGGGCGTGCTGAAATCGTTATGGGCCCCATGGGACTCTCTAAGAGTAGAGAATGGAATGCTCAAGCGAGTTTGGAAAAGCACCGATGGCCGAGAAACAAAGTCCCAACTGGTAGTTCCTAAGAAAAAGGTACCAGCCATCCTGACCGAAGTACATGATGGGATTACCGGGGGTCATCTGGGCATAAACAAAACCCTAGACAAAGTTCGCCAGCGATACTACTGGGTAAATTACTTTGAAGATGTCAGAGCTTGGTGCCGGAAATGTGACACCTGTGCAGCCAGTAAGGGCCCGAAAACCGAACCTAGGGCAGAATGCAGCAGTACAATGTGGGCGTCCCATTTGAGAGAATTGCCATCGATGTCACCGGTCCGTTTCCCGAGTCTGAGAGGGGGAACAAATACATTCTGTTCGCAATGGATTACTTCAGCAAATGGCCTGAGCCATATGCGATACCCAACCAAGAGGCAACCACGGTAGCGACGGTGTTAGTAGAACAACTATTCAGCAGGTTTGGCGTCCCGATGGAACTACATTCAGACGAGGGGCGTAACTTCGAATCGAATTTATTCCAGAAGGTTTGCACGATGTTGGGGATCAGGAAAACGAGAACCACACCATTACACCCACATTCAGACGGAATGGTGGAAAGATTAAACAGGACCTTGGAACAACACCTATCCAAGGTCGTCAGCAATAACCAGCGTGATTGGGATGAGCATATTCCCCTATTCCTGTTAGCATATAGCTCTGCTCTGTACATAATAGTACAGGCCTGACTCCAAGCCAGGGTCCTATTCGGAAAGGAGCTGCGATTACTCTGAGATTTGGGTTTTGGCTCCCCCGAAGAACCTTCCCAAGACATCGACGATTATGCCGACCAGGTCCGACATAACATGCTGGCAATACACGAATTAGCCCGAACCCAGATGTTGGCCACCAGTGACCGGATGAAGACGCGATACGACCTTAAGGCCAGTTTAGTCGGGTTCCAAGAGAGGGACACAGTCTGGCTGTACAACCCCCAACGGAGCAAGGGTAAATCCCCAAAGCTTACACCCGCCTGGGATGGTCCATACGAGGTGGTCAAGAGGCTTAACGACGTCGTCTACCGGATTCGGCCCTGGTTTCATTCCAGTACGATAGCGATCGCTTTTAGGACAAAAAAAAATTGTTCTCGAAATGGCTCGGCAGCTGTAGAATTAATGATTGATTGTACGAGAGTTTTCGATGCATGTTATAAAAGGAGCGATCCATAAGAGCGTCAGTTAATTAGACAGCGACGACGAGCGTATATTATAATGTTATTGTGATCAGCTGTTCTGTGTAATTTGATGTAAATAAAAGTTCTAAAAAAGTGAAAGTGAATATTAGTTTTTTTGGACCCACGGACTATATAACAGTAACGCATTTCGTAAAATTACCCTAATTACTGGCTATCCGTATAGCAATTCTTCCTCACAATTATTCTAAGAGAAAGAGATGTATACAATATAAT
This sequence comes from Octodonta nipae, assembly GCA_034190945.1. NCBI lineage: Eukaryota > Metazoa > Arthropoda > Insecta > Coleoptera > Chrysomelidae > Octodonta > Octodonta nipae. The sequence continues at coordinate 36,963,938 of CM067217.1, read as the reverse complement.
AAACCAGTATTCCTGTATGTTAATAGTGTTTTGTATATTGTGTATTTGGAAACGTTTCAACTCAAATTCTATAGTCGTTTTCAATTGCCTTATTTTAGAGTTCGATGTTTATTCTAAAATTTTCTCTTTGATGCTGATTTTTTTGTTTGTCAAAAATTTTGGCTTCCTTGAGCTTTCTCTTATTTTTATTTTATATTATATTCAATAATGTCAAAAGTTTCCAAAAACCAATTAAAAAACAATCCTTTTTTTCAATACCTAATTATCCAATTTTCTTATTTTTGTTGTTATTTCAAAATTAATTACAAAAATTGTGTCGTCTGCGACTTTGTAATACAGTTTATTCCCGGATTTCAATTTTACGAATTCATCTCCCTTATTCCTTATTTCCCATGTCACAATTTGTATTAAAATAATTCGTATTTAAAAAAGAACCGACTTAAAATGACTCAAAATAAAAACAGTTTAAACACCGTGTGCAATTAATTACCATTTTCTGCCATATCTTGACATTTAAAGTTGAAAGTAATTTATGCGATATTGGCGTTTGCCTATATTTTCCGCTTTGTCTTACGTTATTTATTTAACTCTAAATGATCCGTCTCTTATCTCTTTCTCTCTCTCTCTCTCTCTCTCTCCGTCTCTCTTTCTTTCTTTCTTTTTGATTATTTTTTTAACTTCATGTTTATTGAGTTTACCTCCAATATTTTTATATATGGTGCTGTGTACTGGTCACACAATATGACTTATTTATCTATCATTTTTTGAATCATAATAACTATAATTCCACTTGACATGACAGGTTGCAATCACCCTGATATTTTTTAAACCACACAGCATAATTCTTCTCCATCCTACCGACTGTTTCCGTACGATCAATATATTGAAATTTAAGTTTAAAGATTTGTGTAGTAAATTTGAGATTTATATTGTCACGTTTACCGTTTTACCGTTTTTAAACGACTTCCAAAAAGGAGAAGGTTATCAATTCGTATGCAACTTGTTTTATGTATGTCGAGCGATTATTCAAAAACGGCTTGGGCAATTTTGATGATTTAAACTGCATTATATTAAGGAACATTACAGAAAGGTCCCATATAATTATCTATAACATGAGATTCACGGTTTTCGAGAAAATCAGGAAAAAAGTAAATAAGGGACTAATTTCAGCGATATTCAGTGAATCTTCACTGGTTTCTCCAAAAGTGCTCACGCAATTTGAATATTATATATTGTATTATACAAAGATATGTTCCAGCTTGATTTTGTACATTTTTCTATAACGCAAAACATAACATTTTTCTAAAAATCTGAAAAATATATGCAAAAAAACTGTAAACATCATGGTAAATGTCAAATTTTTATCATAAATATCTAGTTTAAATGTCATGATATGCCAGGAAAGTGTTTTTAATGGTTTTCAATTTAATGCATTTGAAAGTCAGTTTCTGTTAGAGACGAAGTTATAGTCGCGTGAAATGGCAGAAAATATTCCGTTAGTTTATCGAAACGAAAATTTGTTTGATATGTTGGCGAAATCTTCTGTATCGTATACGGTTGTAGGCACGATACACTTATAACGGTATGCCGATGCGCATCCAGCAGTCTGGTATGACGTCACGTTGGAGTCAAAATTTAAAATTCTTAAAGCTAAACACATAAGAGAGTAGCGTTTTCGTATCAATAGTTAGCTTCAAAGACCTATTTTGTAATACAACTGAATTGGATATATTATCTATCATGTGTAAAAGTTAATGATTGAACGTAAATGTTAGTTTCCACTCAATTATTATAAAATGAAATGAACATTTTTGTTTTCGACAAAAGCGATATTTATTTTTATTCATTTGCTGAAGGAGATGTGATGGCAAAATTTTTCTGGTCAACATTTACCTTTGAAAAATATGTTATATCATGTAAGAAGTACCAAAAATTTAAAAACATTATCTGTTAACAATAAAAAAACTCGGCTTATATTGTATTTGACTTGATTATTTTTAAAACATTAATATTATTGTTAATAACTAAAGTATTCAAGTGGGTCTATATTCTGTTAAAATGTGAAGGATGATTTGAGACTTTTGTTGTACTTATATATTTCAACAACTACAGGGAGAATTAATCACATATAGAATAAATAAAACTACAACGTCAAATGCGAATTATTTTTTATTTGTTAATTTATATAGTTTTTTTTTCTAATTTTCTTTGGCAGTTGCATATTAGCGTTAATAACTTGCAGCAGTAGATTTTTAATGTTTTTCAAGTATTTTCATTATCTCTTTTAATTCAGTGACTTCACGAAAATAATGATAAATAATAATTTGTTAATACAAATTAAAATTAAATAAATTTAATTTACCTACATTCAACATTAATTGCACATTTACTAGGTGCTGTCTCAATCATTAAGAGTTCACTAATAAACTGAAGTTTGAAATTTCCAATAAAATTTTCACTATAATTGTCAACATAAGACTCATTCAATTCTCTTTGAATGGTATAAATCAATTTTTTTCCGACAGGTATCAGGAAGTTGTAATAATGGGACTGCATCTGATTCTAAATTTTGACGATTTTTTGTAAGATATTGCAATAGTCTTTGCCGCATAGAAACTTCAAAACAATTCTCCTCAAAATGTAAAGAACATATATGGGCTAAAGTTTAAAAGACAGTGACAATAAAAAACTATAAGGTTAGCATTTGTATTAAAACAGTAATAGTGAACTCTTTACTTACCATTTTTTAAATTAATTTTATCTTTTCGACAAGAAGCATTTATCCGTTGTTTTGGCTATATCCTCATTTTTTGGAAATCCAATATATTTAATGTTCGTACCTTTAGTATTTCGGTTTTCATTTTTCTTAGTAATATTAATAAAACTAATAATAATAATAATATAAGGGTATCGTGTAATGAATTTTTTGACTCCAACGTGACGTAATGTGCACAACCGTTCGAATTTGAGTTCACAAATCAGCATACCGTTATAAGTGTATCGTGGGTTGTAGGTGTGTGCGTACGTGCATGTGATATTAGGTGGTGCATAAGCTGTTGTATACATAGGATGATTGAAATATAAGTTGGAATTGAATTAGTTAAACAGGGTATAAGTAATTGCGCATACAAGGTGGTTGAAATAAGAGTGGAGCAAAACTAGAGTTATACACAGCGGATATTTGCGTTATAGAACAGACAATAATTATAGTTATACAAAAGGCTTTAGAAATTGTCAGAAGTAGTTGAATATACAGGATGGTTGAAATATCATTTGGAGTAAAATTATAGTTATACAGGGCGGTTTGAATAAGTTATATAGTTAGGAACATAAATAGTTGCTTATAAAAGGTGTTTGAAGTAAGGGTAAAATTATTGTTATTGAGGGTTTATCAAAAATTTGTTATATAAGCATAAGCAGTTAGGATATTTGAATTATAGAACGTAGGACGGAGTATAATTATAGACATGGGTTCAAAAAATTCTAGAAGCAGTTGCATATACCGGGTGGTTGGAATAAATGGTAGGGTAAAATTATAGTCATAAAGTGTTACTCAAAAAGGTGACTTTTGTTATATAGGCTAGACCATGAGCAGTTGCATAAATGGAATAGTGGACATATGGGGCGAAATAAAATCATTGATATGCAGGAATAATACAATACAATAGAAAAATAAAAAGAGTCAATAGTGTGGAGTACTTACACAGGGTGGTTTTAAAGATTTCAGGACCGTTGTGATATTGTATTGAGTTGAATTATAGTTGTATAGGGTGACTCAGAAAATGATAGACCAATAAGTTATATATATTATATATAATATATATATATATATATATATATATATATATATTGAATCAAATAAAAAAAGTTAAAATACATTTGGGAAATATAGACAAAGAATACTAATTAGAGAAGGAGAAAGAGAAAGGAAGAAAAAGAAAGAGAGATATGAATACGCTAAAATTTTCAACTGAATTGTACCTTAAATCAGATAAAAATGAAGACATGTCTAAAAATAGTGATTGATTGTACACGGTTTCTAAACGGTTTTTATTTTAAGTCAGCTGAAGTCGGTGCTTTTTTAAATATAAATTATTTGTACGTATTTTTCCGATTTGTTGAAATGTTATAGAAAAATATACGGAATCAAGCCGGTTTTGAGTATTCGCTGAACATACATAAAGGAAATACGAAGCATCGAAGCATTGATAACTTCTTCCTTTTTGGAAGTCGGTTAAAAATGTATGCAACGCTGATAGCATATTTAACATAAAACTTGAGCTATTGTCAAATACTTACCAATGATAGGTGCATTAAATTTCTCGCCAAAAGCAAAAAAGGCTCTAATATGTGACTCAGCTAGAATGAGGTCGAAATTCTTGTTAGTGCTATTTATCAAGTCTTTTACTTCTTTAACTTCCAAAATTGTTTCAGAAAAGACGATGTGTAAATAATGCATCTCCAATATAGTTGTTATGTAGGACCTACTGTTGGAAAAAATTTTGCCAAAATTTCTAACTCGAATTGCATTGTACACTTGACTAACATCTATCTCAGTTAGATTTTTTAAATTTTTATTTAATAATGGATTCGGTGTAATTACTGTAACTTGGTGTCCTCTTAGTGACAGTTCTTTGCAAATATTAAGGAATACTTTTTGGTGGCTTAGTGAAGGGTATGGAAATATTCCCAAAATATTCGCTGCTAATACAATATCCAAAGTAAATAGGACTGTCAGTACTATCCCATAAAACTTCATTGTATTTTTCCTGAAAGTAAAGAAAACCACCAAAAATAAAAAATTTATATCGTGCATTGGTAATCGCAAAAAAGGCATTATTTTATGGAACAATAATATATTATGATATTTAAATCTTTTATATTTTTTAGTAGTTGAAATTATTATTAATAAGTATATTTGTAGAAACATTGATATATCTACAGCCATAAATAACTGAAATATTCAAACCTACTAAGGCGGTTCCATTAAAGTATTGGGTATTATAGGTCTATTTTTTATCTATTTTATCGAGACCACGTTGGTCCGAACCTAGTTCGCCACACATATTATTCTTAATTTGTTTTTGTAGAAAATTAAAACAAACGATCGAGTGAATGTGAATTCTGCAGGAGCCTTGTAAGGGATTTCAACAGACATAAAAACCTCAGTTTCCTTATTTTCTAGTCGGTTGGTGTAACGTAACGAAAAAGTGTTAGGCCCCCTCCAGGCGACCTGGACGGTTGTATGAGCGTATGTGTATGTGAGCGAGTATGAAGATTCGAGCAGCAAGCATTATGCGCGGTTGAAATAGAAGACGAACTTAAATTATGCAGGTGCGTTTGAAAATCTTAAAAAGTAATGTTATATTGAGTGGTCTATAAGCAGATGCATATACAGGACGGTTGAAATATAAGGTAGGGTATAATTATAGCTATCCAGATAGGTTCAAAAAATATTATACTTTGTGGCACATAAATAGTTGTGTATACAAAGTGGTTCAAATAAGGATGCAGTAGAATTGTAGTTATACAAGATGGATCAAAAAATGTTACAAGAATTTTTTATATAACTATAACCAGTTAAGATATTTGCATTATCGTTGCAAGCAGTTGCATATAAATACTGGTTTGAAAAACATCGTAATTACAGTTATATGGGGATATTCAGAAATTGATAGACAAAAAAGTAATATTGAGTAAGCGATTCACAACAACATATACGGGGCGGTTACAATATAGGTAGAAATAAAAGGTATACTTAAACAATGTGGTCCAAATATTTGTAAAAAAATTTAAAAAGGAACTAATTTAAACAAATAATAAAAATATATAAATGAAAATTTTGAAAACAAAAAAAATACAAATTGGAGGGGGAGAGAGAAAGAGCGATTGAAAAAAGAGATCTGGAGAGATAGATAGAGAGGGGGGATATAGCAAGACAGAGTTGAATAAAGCTATTGATACGACAAAAGTACACTTAATATAAACAAACCTTTTGCTTTTTCTTATTTAAAAAGCAAGGAACCGTGTCTTAGTCCTGACGGATCGCCATCAAGAATAAGTATTATTCGCATTTAATGAATCAGTCAATAGAGAAAATTTGTGTAAATTTCTGAATACAAAATTTTACGGTATAATTAAACGCTATGCCACTTCAAAATCTCTGTCGGCGTTTTCAGATTATCACTATTTTCTTTTACTTTTATTGCACTATTATTAGATTAGTGATGTGGCGTTATTAAGTAGACCAATCAATAGAGATTTTTTCGTGCAAAAAATACTATCAGGATACTGCCTGTGCCATCACATTAAGAATGATTTGTAGTGATATTTTGCTACCTTTTCCACTGGCAACTATGGTTTTTTATTTTATTATAAACAATTGAAACAAGAAAATTGGGTTTTTTTTCGTTGCATGTTTATAAAATGAAAAATAATAAAATAATCTCAATGATGTCAACAGGTGAATTGTAAAGCATGGAAATACCAATAAAATGAGCCCAGAATCGATCCGATAAGATCTTTAGTAACAGGGAAAATCAAAAAATACTGGAAAATTTAGCGGTTTTCTTTATGTTATGATAATAACTCCGTCACTATCGAAGTTGTAGAACTGGGCTTGTGGGAACTGATAGTAATTGATATCTACCTTATGCGTGACTAAACCAGGTGCTATCGGTTTATTAGTTTTTGAATAATTGCGATCTGAAGTTTTTAGTCCACTATTCTTGCAGTGTGTCTCCATGCGACATGGATCGTCAAATATCAATTCAGAATAGAAATGTTGAAAGTAGAGGTATCATTCTACAACACCTCTATTTTCATTTTTCGTTAAATGTCTGTGAAATATACGAAAAATGTTAGCAAAAATGACCAACATTTGGGGAGCGTATGAATGCATTCGAGTAGTGGGGGGAACACGGTTGTTGAGGGGAACTGCTAACAATAATTATTATCGATAGCAACTGTCACTATGACAGATGGTGAAAGAATCTAATCGCTAAAAAAACTTCTATACAGAGTGATTTGTTCGATTTTATTATATCAAATGAGAACTGTTTCTTTATTAATATTATTTATATGTAAATGGTTTCTCGTTTTTGCTTTAATTTGTGGATTTTGGGTTTACGGTACATCGAAAGAGAGCGGTCATTAGAAAAATTCTTACTTGTATTTTAAATATTAAAATGATCTATGTATGTGCCTCTACTATATATTTTTATACGCTTCCCCTCAACAACAGTGTTTCCCCCACTCCTTGGATACATTCATATGCTCGCCCATTTTTTGTCATGTTTGCTAACATTTTTCAGATATTTCACAGACATTTAGTGAAAAATGAGAATAGAGGCTTTGTAGAATGACACCTCTACTTTCAACAACTTTTTTCAAAATTGAAATTTGATTATCTATGACGCATAGGAACACAATGCATAAATAGTGTACAGAAAAGTTTATATCACAATTGTTCAAAAACTAATAAACCGGTAGCGTCTGGTTTTAGCATTCATAAAATAGATGTAAATTACTATCAGTTCCTACAAGCCCAGTTCTAGAGCTTTTAAAGTGACGAAGATACGATTTTTTTTAAAAAATGCTAAATTTTTCAGTATTTTTTGTTTTTCCCTGTTACTAATGATCCAATCGGATCGAGCCTGGGCTCATTTCATTGGTATTTACATGCTTTACAATTGACCTCTTGACACCATTGAGATTAGTTTATTATTTTTGATTTTATAAACATGCTAAGAAAAAAAAGTAATTTTCTTGCTTCAATTGTTTATAACAAAGTAAAAAACCATAGTTGCCAGTGGAAAACATAGCAAAATATCGCTAGGAATCTTTGTTAATGTGATGGCACAGTTGGTATCCTGATAGTATTTTTTACACATTATCACTTAATTTTTGCTCTATTGATTGGTCTATAAGATGCAACTATTATAACTAAAAATATCAGATATACGTTTACTGCTGCTTAGCGCGTATCGAACAATAACGTAAACAGATCAAACTGAAAAAGCACCTAACCTCAACTGTTTATTCTAACAGCAATAACAACCCAGCCGAAAACTAAACGACTGAAATAGCAGTTATTATATTTCGACGTATAAAACAAATTAGCAGATAACAGTGTTTTTCCTTTTTCATACTCATCGTTTTGCTCCTGGTTGTCGTTGTAAAACAAAACGTGAGCTAAATATCAAGAATTGTTAACTGAAAAGTAGCGAATGGCCAAGAAAAAAGGTGTATTAAAAGGTATAGCAGTGGTTTGTTTCATGTTACAAATAACTTACGTCAGGTTGTCACTCCAATAAACTTTCGTGCATTATTGTCATCGTTAGAATCTTGACAATTTAATTATCAATAAAACATTTTTTAAAAAATATAACCGACTTCCACCTATATCTAAAAAGCTAAAAATAATTATAACAAAAGACAACTCTAGCAAATAAATAACACATTCAATGTTGTTAGGTACCTACCCAGGAAGTAAAAAATGTAAACATTAAGAGGTGCTCATTCTGTACAAATTAATTACCTACCAATCTAGTATATTTTGAAGCCGGTGCCAAGCAAATCTAAAATCCTTCATTGCGTACTTATCTACCACTTCATCAAATTGATTCACTTCAAAATATACTAGATTGGTAGGTAATTAATTGTACTGCTTTTAATGTTTAAATATTTTACTTCCTGGGTAGGTACCTAACAACATTGAATGTGTTATTTATTTGCCAGAGTTGTATTTTGTTATAATAGTATATTTTTAACATTTTAGTTATAGGTAGAAGTAGGTTATATTTTTTTTAAAAATGTTTTATTTTCAACTTTTTAGTTTTTTTTAACTCAGGTAGTTTTCATTCTTTATTTTTTATTTTGTAGGTATAACCTTAATAGACAGAACCAGGGAACATTGAAAGCCTTAACATTTCACAATGATACTTTCTCATTTAATTTGACAGTTAAATCTTTACGAACAAAATGTACTAGTACGCGTTGACTTATTAAGCCCAAAATGTATATATGCCTTATGGAATACGCCATGTAACCTTTTTTCAATTTTTTTGACAACCCTGTATAACTATAGATAATTCCACTCCAACCTATGTACAAACATCCTTTACATACGACTGCCCACGGACAAGCATAAATTTGTTAGCTGCCTTCTGTAAGCTATAGGACGGAGAAGAATCCATCCCATATTTACGGAGTCAAATCCGTCCGTTCAACCATAGAATATAACTCCTTGTGGGCTAACCCATAAATTATTTCATTTTTAACATTTTATATTATCGCCATGTGTAACATTAATTCCTCTCCACACTTTATGTAACTTCTTATGGGCTATAAAAGAAATATTTTTTTATCACAATGTATAAATATAATTCAATTCCAGCATATATTTCAACCATGCTGTATATGATTTGCTTATGTCCACATCATATACAGTTTTTTAATCACCCTATATAATTTTAATTTCACATTTTTTCCAACATTTTTATACCACCAAACGTCCAGTCCACCCTATATTCCAACCATCCTGTATATAAGGCTGCCTACGGACTACTATCATTCTACTCCGTCCTATATTTCAATCTTCATATAAATGCAACTCCTTCTACCACTTTACTTTCTGATTTTGTTTGCTATAACTAAACACCCTGTCTATAAACGTACCAAATAGCAGTTTAAAGTTTGACATGTGTTGTCACTGAATTTTCTATTAGGCCGGGAGAATGTGACAACTAAAAGCACCGTCTTCGCAAAATGGAATAATTTGCATTTAAATGGGTATTTGTCTGGTATACAAACAACACGAGCTTGGTACTCATTGATTTAAGGAGCCGAAAATACTATGCTTTACGATCTATATGCTTGCGATGTACATAGAAAATTTTCAAATTCGCAATTAAAACTTCCAGTGCCTAAAATTACCGCACTATTACGTTGGAATTAAAATATTTATGAGGAAATGTCCGTATGTCATTTCGATGAAATTTTTGATAAGAATTTTGGAATTTTCGGCGATTTTCTGCAAAACTGCAAGTTGTACGTCGCAGAAAAGTATATGAGATCACCTAAGGATCTTCCTTAATAGATTAAACGTGAAAAAACTATACACATCCATAAGGAGTTATCGAAAAATCGACTAAAATAGTAAGGATATTGGTCGATTTTCATGCACGCGTGTTCATTCACAAATTTTATCACTTTACCAATAGAATACTTTTCCAAAATTTGAAGTTTCACCAATCCGGATATATACTCTATTAAACAAGACCATATTCATTCAAAACGGTGCACCACAGGAGAAGAAATCAGGTAACCATACATACAAAAAAAAGCGAAAAAATACGCGACGAATTGATAACCTCCTCCTTTTTGGAAGTCGGTTAATAAATGAGGCAATTTCTAACAGATAAAACTTGATTTTAGAAACTTTATTATGAGAATATATATTTAAATTCTTTCTACAATATTAACATATTACTCTGAATTAGTTCTTTATATTATTTCTATGTCTTTATTAGTAATACATAAAATTATTATACATAATATAATTGAATTGAATTGAAAAATATATTAACAGAACACAAATATATTGACATAAGATACAAATAAGACAAGGTATTCTTTATATTTATCACGATATGAACAAAAAATATATACCAATCTTTATATAAGCACTAGCAATAGTTACTACTTCAGTACATGAAATTCCATTATCGTTTTTTATAAAATGAATCTACATTGGTCCTGGTTCATGTCTGTAGCGTTCATTCCTCAACTATATCATTATGATTGTGGAAAAGAATTACTTCGTTTAATATCATTAATTTATTAATAAAATAAACACAGAACCCTAACTAGTTTCCATATAAACTCTGTGATTTTCAAAACGACTCAAACTAATGAATGATATTTGAAACATAATAAGAGGGGTCTTATCTATTACAGTAGGTAGGTGTACCTGAAATTTCCGAAAGCCTTACATAAAAATATCCTATTTTAAATATATAGAAATGGAAATAGGGAAAACTCATATAAAGATTTTTTTTCTTGGCTAATTACTTTCCCTTTTCTGCTGAAAAATAGTATGTTTTACATTATAGAAATTTAGAGAATCTTCTCTGAACCCACCTTCAAATATTTCAATTTATATTTTATTTTTAAAAAAGAACTGACTTCAAGTAAACCCAAATGACGAGTATTAGAAACAATCTGTTCGGTATATACTATATTAAGACATATTTTGACATTTAATTTTAAAGATTTATCTAGAATATTTTTTTGATATTTACTTTGACATTTACCATTGTTTGCAAAGAAATTTCCGATTTTCTGAAAAAAATACAAAAATATACGATATCACCTCAAAGCATATTTTGAATTGACTATAATTTAAAATATTGATTGAGCCGTTTTAGAGAAATCAGTAAAGATTCATTCAACTGTAGTCCTTAATAATTTTCCCCCTTTTCTGGAAAACTATAAATCTAACGTTGTAGTAAATTATATAGTACCTTTCCGTAATGTTATTTATTATAATGTAGTTTTGAGTAATCGAAATGACTTCCAGAATTTCAAAAGTTATCGAGTCAGTTGCATTTTGTTTGTAAAGTCCCCAAAACCCTGTTTTTATTGGAAAATATATCCAATTGACAACAAATATTCACTTGAGTGTGTTTTTCACAAAAGATATGCGGCTTTATGTCAATCCAATACGTACATTTTGTGTTAATCAGGGAAAAAACATTAAAAAAATATGCACAGAACTTCAGTCTTCAGTCTGTCTTTCTAATTTTGTATGGAGGAAATTTGTTGTTTTCAACATCTTGTGTACTGTACTTTGTCTAACTTTACAAATAGATGCAACTCTAGCTGTAGATGAAGTAGGGTTTACCACCAATGCGCAATTATGTAATTTTTTTTGTCATCATTAACGGTTGTTTGGTCAGACCTTTGGCATCTTTAACATTACCTGTTGCTTTAGACTTCTGCAGAAGCTCCCTCAAGTGAGTCCTCGATATAGTACGTTCTGGGTACCTACCATTAAATAAACGTTACGCTTCGTGAAGTTTTTATCTACATTCACCAATTATTAAGACAGCTGCTACTTTTTCTGCTTGAGTACGTAATGTTTGGCCTACGTGACATTTGCCTGCATAAACTCCTAAACGCCTCAATGAACAATAACAAAACTAAATAATTAAGGTATAAAGTTTTTCACAAAAACTTTACTAAGTTAACAATTACTACAAAATCAAACAACGTCAACTCTTTGGTAACGAACCAGAAGCGGACTGAATAATTCTCATTAGTTAGATGTGAATTAATAATTTTGGTATTTATTTAATTTATCCATCAAAATTGGCCCCAAACTAAACAAAATGAATATTGCTGAATAGGTATTATTATTACCTTTCACTAACACTAAGATACGAGGGGGGAGGGGACTTTTGGCACTGTAGGTATAGTGTTTGACTTAAAGTTTAAGTCTCTAAAACACCTTCTCAAAAATGATTATGAATCTTTAAAACAGTTCAATCAATTTGAATTTTTTAAACTGTATTCTATTAAATACATCTAGAGGTTATTTCTTAGATTTTTCTATAACGCAAAACATTTTTCAGAAACTAATGCAAGAAACCGTAAATGTCACGAAAATGTTACATATTTTTTTACAAAATCTCTAAATTTAGATATCAAGATATATCAGAAAATAATTATTAATTTCACAGCTTGCTTGCATTTGTTGTTGGTCATTCTTTTTGAAAATATGATTATTAATGTCCAATAAAATTTCAACCATACAAATCTTTATTAAAATAATTATCGATCTAGTATGTTGACTATGATGACTATGACGGCATAAAACAAATTTAAATTTTCTATATTGGGAATGCACTTTAAAAATCATATTTTTCTGTAACAAGAAACTACAAAAAAAATTGTTTCATGTATCACTCAAAATGCATCTGTATTCTCCATGGAATATATTCAGGAAGAGTAACGCCATTACGAAATACTTAGGTAGTAAAATTTAAAATAAAGATTACTTGTGAAAAATGTTATTAGTTGAGATAACTAATCAATTTGGACATTTGGATCTATACTTGGGTTTAACTAGAAAGAAAGACAGAGAGAATATCAGAAAATAAAGATTAAAATATGCATACCTTCAAAAGATTTTGACTTAAAAATAAAACTGTATAATTTTGTAGAGTTATTAAACAATTTTTTTGCCTTGTTTCCTTCTGCAAAAACGTAACTCATTGATGACTTTAAATAACGCTAAAATAATAACTCAGTATTCAATCCTTAAGTACCGCCTTATGAAAAATTTTAATTGGTGAAAAACAGTCTTAATCTCTGAAATATCTTGAAAAATATTTGTAATATAATCAATATTTGCGAAAGTCACATAACAAAAATTTACATTACGCGTATTTTTTGTACATACTTTGACAGATAGTCGGTTATAAATTGTTTCAAATTGCCAGATTCACTTAAAAAAACAAACCGTATTTGCATTACTAACCCATTAACCGCCAAGTCTTATAGTCCTGCATGCTTTTACTATCTGCATGATGCTACTGTTTTTACTTACGGTAAAATCCATCAAATTTTGAATTCATTTATTGTATAACATACATTTACTTCTCTTTTTTGCATATCGCAGATTCAAAATCATCTTGTGTATTCTTCTTTTCTTGCAATGTTGCCTTTAAGGCGGACATGGGCTTGGTCTTATCGATCGTATTGACCAGACTCAAGTGAGCGAGCTGAGCGATTGTTTATACCCTCAACCATCAAAATTGCCTAATTTAATACTTGAAAAAATGCAGCCTTTTAAATTTAAATTTTCCTAATACTTCCGAAGATATCTAGTTTTTATTTTATCTAGCTTTATTTGACGAACAAACGCAAAATGAAAAACGTAGTTTCATTGCCGTTTGCCATCTGACATGTCGTTTTTCGACTACCATCATCAAATTTATTTTTCTTACAAACGCCACATTTGGTTTTTCCACAGAAAAATACTGAATATTATTCTGATTTCATTGATACACAACTTGCTATAATTTGCTTGTTTAAAAGCCCATATATTTAAATAAAAAGATACATCACTCATATTTTCAAACTTAATGAGTTTCACAATGAAAAAAAACGACAGATATGATAAGAGTTTATTACAAATTTGACAGAAATAGTACGGAAAAGTTAAACATGTTTTGAGTTATATGCGGAAAAGCAACAGCCGCATAGAATATTATTTAAAATTTTGGTTGAACATGAAGAACTATATTTGTAATAAAATATGTATGTATAAAAAGATATTATAACAAGTGCTCTAATTGAAGACCTTCGCCTTGGGCAACTAAACGAACATGTCCCTTTAAACGGTGACAGCCCGAATAACATATCTTCTAATAGGTTTGAATTGAGTAATGTTTCCTTTCAGTTTTATCGTCTTATATAGCCCCACAACAGAATATCTAGAACTGTAAGCTGGGGAAACCTTGTCGGCCACGGCCAGTATGTTATTTCTAAGTAGTTTCTAAAAAATTGAGGACGCAAGTAGTTATTTGGAATGTTGATTTGGGATTATCAACCTCACAATGGTTTTTGAAGTTAAGTAATGAAAATCAAGGTGTAGTATCTAGGAGCAGTTTGTGGAAACTGTCCGGAACATTAGTTGCCTTCTTATAGAAAAAGCTCTCTCGCAGTATTAACACACGGATAATGGTATACACAAAATGAACTGGAATAAGACAAAAGTATTACTTAAAGAAGAGCATACCAAAAAAAAAGGAAAATCAAAGAAAGTCTCTGCATGTTTTTAAATAATGCAGAAATTGGGACACCCTCTGTAGAGATGCCGGTATTAAGGCAACAGCTCCTGTAAACTGAACATCAAAACGAAACTTCAAAGTCAACTAATCAATCAACTGACATCTATTGAAGTGTCTACGCACAAGTGTCCTGTATCACGAAAGTAATGAACAAAACTGAAAAGGACCAGGCACCGTTCTTATACTTAGAGCATGTACTTTCTGGAGCCTGCAGTGCACAAATGTCGTGGTAAGACTAAGAAGAAAGAGGGCAAGAGGCTATTTCACTCGGTTGGGAGCTGTTTCCAATAAAATACGTTCAGCATGTTGTTCATTGGCTGCTTCCACCCTCTAGGTGAAATAGCCTCTTACTGTCTCTATTGCCCTCTCTTTCTAGCGTTGCCACGATTTAATGCTTGACAGGCTATATCTAGATGGTAAATGCTCTAAGTAGAAAAATGGACTTCCGTCAAATTATTTGAAATATTGGTATGCTCTAGAACTTGATGTTCTGAGAAAAAGAGTCCATGGGCGCAAACAGATTCTGTCACTAGTTTTTGAGATACAGAGTGTTTAACATTGAAAATGCCTCATTTTTGATATCATATTTCTCATGATAGACTTGTATTATTTCCGGTTATTGGAGAAATCCCGATTTGTACATTACTGGATATAAATACTTCACAAAACAATTGCCATAAATTTTTGTAGATTACAGTGTATTGCAAAAATTCGTAACATGTTTTTTTGAAAAAAATCATTTTTGTATTACTGGGTTGAACACATAAGAAGCTGTTATTGTACAATTAATATAGCGTTAAAGTAATAAATTTTTGAACGTGCTTCATATACTATATAGTGTGTGCCATAAATATGGCTAGAACAAGCAAATATTATTTTTTACTATTAATGAGTCACCCTGTACGAACCATTCGTGCTGCAAATTTATTAATACAATAAGCAAATATATAATCCGTTTCTTTATACTCTATGGGATGTTAAACTGATTTCAGAAGCTGTACATATTAAAAAAGGTAGTTTTTTTTATACTACCCTGTCCGTCAACTTTGTATGTTATTACATTTTGAAGTTAAAAAATTTTCAGTGTTTAATTGAGCAAAATATTATTAAAACTCTATGACTACTTTTCAAGATATAGGGTGTTAAACATGGCAAATGTCTCTTTTTTTTCTTATCAGATTTCTGATAATAGACCTGTTTTATTTCAGTTTATTTCAGAAAACGTGATTTGCACATTATTTAACAAATATTGCACAAAACAATTACTTTTAATTATTTTTGATTAGTGGGTGTTTCTTTTCAATATTCGTAACATGTTTTTGTTTAAATTGTTTTTTTTTATTATATACATAAGAAGATCTAATTGCACAATTAATACAATGTTTAAGTAAAGAATTATTGGAGGTGTTCACATATTATACAGTGTGACTCATAAATATTGCTACAGGGGACATCTATTATTGTTGCCATTAACGAGTAACCCTATATAAATCATGTGCCCTGAAATTTTTGTATTAAATTAAACAAATCTACTATCCGTCACACTCCATTCCACAGGTTTAAATACACTATACAAATTAAGAAAAGTAGTTTATACTTATTAATGGCAAAAATAATATATACCACTGTCGCAATATTTACGACTCACACTTACATCATGAATTGCAATTCTGTAAATCTGTCAACATAATTGGGGTTCTTCAACAAAATATTGGTCTACTTCCAGAAGTAAGCCATAAAGTTGTATTCAGATACTAACATTAAAAAACAATTTATTCTTATTTCTAAAATATAAATATCTAATGCTAATTGCATAAATTATGAAGTTTGATCTGACTTTATGTTCTTGATACTGCAGCATATCAGTTCTTGTAGCCTGTAATTTCGATTCCTAAATATTCATGTGGAATTTAAGGTATTTCCGTGATTTTTTTCGTTTTGCATCAGTTTTGGGCAACGGGTACTAAATTTCTATTATCAATTTGGGCTAAATTGCAAAACGATAGAGTATGTTCAAAATCTTTTATACATATCTCTAACCACAACTGAATCATTTGTAATGATTTTAACATGGTTAGCTCTTAAGAAGTACATATAGTGGTAGCATAGAGCCGTATAATTCAAATATATAATAAGACACAAAGTTTTTTAAAAAGATACAGAGATATTTTTGAAAGCATCGTGATGATTTCACTTTTCTCTAGAGTACGCTAGCAACATATTAGTATTAGCAGAGCATACTAACCATTAAAAAGTAAATTTCTGATAACAAATAGTTTTGTAGAAATATCACTCATTTCGACTATTTTCATGATAAAAAACCCCTATTCCACTTTGTGTGTCAAGTGTCAATATTCCCTAACAAAGAAAAATTGTGTGAAGTTTGTAATATTGGTTCACAATCTTTAACATGCATCAAATTTCCTCTAAAAAACAGCTTATTGCAAAGATTCAGGTGAGCATGAACAGGCAGAACAGTACATGTATATATTATACCTATCAACAAGTACCAATATATTCATCACTGAAATTATTTGATCATATATTTTATTTATTTCACTAACAAGCCCAAAATATACTGATAAATCGGCAGCAGTTCAATTGGTGTCGTAAAATACGAAAGGTAGCTTTCTGGCCTTTTACATGTAATCTAATTTTAAATTATAGAATAAGTATACAAATTACCAGAAAGTGCAATCCGGCACATAAGTAGGGCATACGTTTTTGCAAATCAATATCTTCTGACGGCCCTTTTTTCCCTCCTTAGTTATATTGTCTTCAATTATTCTGCAAATTTTTAGTTCCTCATCTGTTTCATCTCAAATTATTACTACAACAGTAAATATGGAACTTGTAGAGAACAAATTTCGACAGACAGAGTCTATCCTATCCCTTCGTAGCTTTCTTTTATTTTAAATTATTGAATTGTGATTTTTGACGTTCGATTTTCAAATAAGAGGAACTTATTTTGAGGAAAATAATTAATAGTTGATGAACCTGAAGTTGGGATTAGTAGAGATTCAAATTTTAATTCAGTTATGGGTAACTGTATGTTAGAGGAAATTTTTAAAAGAGTTTTAACCACGCTACCATGAAAAATGATCAACAGAATCTAATTGAAGTATTAGAATAAAAAATTCAAGAAGAACAGTTTGAACAATCAATGCAAGACGTAAAGTAAAACTCAGATTGTGGAATCAGACATAAAGGAGATAAATGAAGAGATACGATATTAAAACTTTCAGTGAGTAGTCCTGAAAATAAAGTTAATGAGATGGATTCTATTAAGAGCAAGTTACAACATGAAATCAGGTCAATGAAAAACACCGTACGAGATAATATCCAAAGGATAGAAATTGAAATGCAAAACAATGTTACAAGACTTACAGAGAGGAAAATAATAGGGTACTATAAAAATCATTGATGGCAATTCATCTTGGCCTACGTACAAACTACAATTTGAAGCTGTGGTCACAGTTAATGACTGGCATAGCCAAGAAAAGAAATTTTGTAATTTCTTTAAGAACTGCCTCTCGGGCATTCCAAGGTAATAATATCAGTCTTAGGTAAAAGTTACATCAATTGGCTACATACAGTTTTATAAATGATATTAGAGGTGGACAGAAACAAGAAGTGAGGGGTGTAATCACTGCGGATGTCAGTCAGCATAAGGAGGCATATGCTGACTCACCCTATACCCGTTGCCAACTTTGATCTGACAGAACAGTGGAAAGACCTAAGAGCAACACCTATCCAAGGCCGTTAGTTAAAACCTTATTTACTGCCAAAGTAATAACCGATTTCTGGTCATGAAATATTAACCCCAAAAACACCAAAGATCCAACAAGAATTTCACTCCTGATTTTAATTTTTCTGCGCATCACTATGATGTTTTTAATTGCTACACGATACTTGGAAACGCTTGGTTACATGAACAAAGGTTGTCTTTAGTTATCGACAACCAGAAATGATCAAATTCTTGGGAAGTTGAAGCAATATAATCCAATTAATTTGACATAAACACATTCTTTCGTTTGTGTTATGTTCTTTTTTTTTGTTTAATATTGTTGAATAGTCAAATTGTATTTCATGATTTTTTTTTAATTCTCGAATAATCGTTTCTTTATCTGACTTGCCCAAGGAAATTTGTAATTTATTTTTTTTTAGTTGTGTTTCCGAAAGTTGTTTTGCCCACTGTTTTCAAACTTTCTAACACACTCTGTTTATATGGTATATTTGTTACCCTAATTTAGATGTCCTCAATGCTAGTATTCCTCAAAGAAGTTTAGTATTAAATTTTGTAGGATAATTGTTACTAATAAGAATACTACTATCCAAAAAATGAGACAAAAAGGAAAAGGCCAAACTATGATAGACAACTACCTCATAATATACAGTGGTGGACCAACGGAGACATGCAAGAGCCAATGAACGAGTTGTCATATTAATAGGGAGATGATTAATTAAACAAGCTGAGAGAATAGAAGTATTCGGAATGAAACAGCAGGAGGATAAAGGAAAATACACACCGGAAAATCCTAGTCAAGAAAAGATAAGTGGAGGGTTCTTTGAAGACTTACAAACAACGATAAACGAAGGTGTCAGGACCGAAAATAAGATCTTATTACAGACCCAAGCAGCACCAACATTACGCATAAATAACAATTTTTCCCATCCAGAAAACAAATGCACTTTTCGGAATTAGAGAAGGATAAATATCCATGATCGACTATATACACCTTCTTAGAATTATAGACGTGTAGAAATAGGATGTAATCATAAATAAATAATGAGGAAAATTTGAATGACAAAAACATGTGCAACAAAGAGGCAAAATCAGAACATCACAAAAATACGGGTCTAATCCTCAAAATGAATCAACGAATTACTTACATGAAAGAAGACTAACAGACTAAAGATCACAATAGAAATCCTAAACACTCCAAAGGAAGACAGCCGTTAACAAGAAAACAGGACACTGACTCTAAAAGTAAACGAAAAATGCTAATAAAACAAAAAAGTGTGCGTGGAATGCATGATAAACAAGACACGGCAATCATATAAAATTCAAGAGAATTCGCAATGAAACACACAAACTTGCCAGAATAACCTAAAGTATCGATTAGGAACGCTTCTGAAAAGATATGGAGCACGACTTCCTTAGAGCACAGAGGCAAGAAATGAGAGAAATAAAGAAGTAATACATGTAGAAACAAACACCTGGATAGAGTTCTTGAAAAGATCATATTTAGACGACCACCCACCACCAGAATAAGTATAGGAGAAATAAAGGAAATGCAATGAAAATGAATTGAAAAACAAAAAGTCTACAGGCAAGTATGGAATAGCAAACAAGTTAAAACTGCCATAACAGAATAACTAACCCACTTCTAAAATAACAACATAACCCAGAAGATGACACGATGAACCGGTACCGTATAGAGGAATCAATCTCTTGAACAAATTGATGTTATTCTATTGTGTATAATTGGTGTGCATGTAAATTAGTTTTTAATGCTTTTAATTTATTTTGGCTGCTTTTTGCTTATTATTATTGTTGGACCAGGTCAGTGGCAGCACGAGAGTCAGTTCTCCTCTGGTAAAATATCTATTTAGTAAAAATATTTTATTATTTTAAGAAATCATGCTTTTGGTTTTCGTTTCTGTAATAATAATAGACTTAGTTGGATGTTCACGCGCGATTCGCCAAGATTTTTCATACAATTGGGATTATTGGCAATTTGTCTGTACAACTTCGTCAGTATTATCCTAAAATTACGACAAATCTGTTTTTTTTTAGTATGGAAAACCCATCTGAAAATTCCATACTAAAAAGAAGCATCCTTCAGTATTTTTGGCATTAGGTCATACTACACAATTCCAAAGAACATTGACACTTGCTGGTACTAATAATTTTTATGTATGTTACCTGATTTCTTCTCCTGTGGTGAACCGTTTTGAATGAATATGGTCTTGTTTAATAATATAAGAAAGGCTGGCACAAACCGTTGTAATAGACTTTCCATAAAAATCAAATTTACAAGAACTCAATATACGTTTTTACTATAGTGTTTCATACAGTAACTACAATAAAATGGAATAATATTAAAGTTAAACTCTAGAAAAACTCAAATTCAAAGATCAGAAATCATAAAATATACCTTCAAACCCTACTTGCAACTGATGCAAAATTTGTATCAGTATAACTAATAAGTACACTGAAGAAAATAATATATTTATACAGTCAGTAATGTGATATTAGGATATTTTTATTTTTGCATTACAAATTTGTTTCTTAAGAATATAAACGATTTTCGCAAATGCATAAAACAACAAAATTGTTACAGTGAATATGACAAAAATAACATCAAGCATAAAATATTTATATAAGGGCATATCTGCTCCAGGGTATCTTAAGTGGTAAGCACCATCATTCCTCAAAACATACTCTATCCACCATATTGCCTTGTTGACTCCATAAAGGGGCTGGTCTTCAAGATAAGATTTACATTTTATCACATTTTCTCGGTATCTAAAACAAGTAATTGAGTATAATTGTCTCAGGTGTGTATATATGTTACAAAAAACTTTAAGAGAGTTATATATGAGAATCATAATTTTTAAAGGTTGTTATTTACATTGACGCCCCAAAAATTTGTTTCAGATTTTGTGTCTACTTGCATATTATCTATATTAAGTATAAGTAATGAAGTATAGTTTGTATTATAAAATGTGTCAACAGTCTTATCAATGTTTAACATGTGATTGTTTTAGCCACACCAGTTTCTAAAAACTTAGACAATGTGACACATTTTTATTTGTAATTGCTTAGGATTCTGGGCTGAGACCGCTGTAGAAGTATCGTCAGCAAAGAAAACAATTTTGACGTCATGTAAGTTCATATTAATAGGCATATCATTTATATATAACAAAAAGAAGAGTGGTCCCAACACAGAACCCTGTGGGTCACGCACATTTAGCTTATAGATTTCTGAGACTGTATTATGTTTTTTGACACAAATTTCTCGATTTTTTAAAAACCAAAAAATTACATCTAAACCTAATCTGTGCCGCTTATGCTCAAGAAAATTAAAATCTAAATAGTCAGAAAACACGAGGCAGATCGAATAACAGACTTGCAACGTGTCTCCCTTGTCAAATCTTTTGTATACATAATTGAAAAAACACAAGTGGCACTTTCAGTGGGTTTAGTTTTAACCAGTTATTGTTTTGTTTATACTTAGAAATCGAATCATACTCTAGAAAATAATTCGTTAAAAAATTTTACATATACTACTGATAATAGCAATAGGTCTATAATTTTTTAAAGTTTACAACACTTACGACAAGGAGCTGACAAAACCGATAAATTTATAAGTTACGCTATTGGATCAGCAATAGGGTCACAAACATTTTTTAAAACCTTTGTTGTTATACTATCTAGCCCAACATTTATTTTATTTTTTAGTTGCCTTATTACATTGGCGACCTCAGCAGCTGTAGCAGGTTCAAAAAAAATATATATTAAAGAATTTCTTAAGGTGCAATTTTTTGATACAATGTTTCCAAACTGGTCATTAATTGTGTTATTTGCTATATTTGAAAAGTAGTTGACAAATAACTCAGCTACATCAACCGATTCAGAAATTGCGTAATTACTTGTATTATCCTTAAGAGTAATTATACCATCAGTGTTTATATCTCTGGCATTTTTTTGTTTACAAATTTCCATGTTTTCTTTTGTTTATTAGAAAAATTATTTTAGGGAAGGAATAAATAATATAACGATATGCCTCAAAGCTCATGGATTTTTCAAAGAGTGGTGGAATATTAAATCTAAGGAATGAGCACAAGCTTTTACAATATTTTCTTCTAAACAGAAACAGAAAAATAGAATTCGATTTTTTTTTCAAGAACGGGACTATTTGGTATTTTGCTGTGAGTTGTTCTTTGGCACACTAATAATAAAGAACCATAAACACACCAAACACGGCTAATTTGTTGTTCGTTAAAAAAAAGGCTATGCAAAATATCCATGTTTTATTTGTGAATGCGCCAACAGAACAGATTGTAAGTTACAGTGAAAATTTCATCAATATGAACAGATTCTGCCAAGGTATGGTTGCCACAATTCCAGATTCAACTTTGGTTTGATCAAACAACTTTTAAAGAAATTACCGAAGATTGAAATACTTTAAAGTATCATGATTTCCTAGTTAAAGTAGGGTATATTCACAAATTTTGATATTAGGAAACTACTCCAAGATGCCTGCTTTTAGACCAAGAGCTAATATTCAACCCGGAAATAATATTAAGGTGTTTCAGGGAAAATGTATGTACTTTCACAATAAACTACAGAGATATTATTTTCGACACAAAATCTACACCAAACTGCTTGGGCTAATCCAATTTTCGCTATTTCCATTGCAAATTAACATTTCGCACAAAGCAAAAATCTTTACCATTCGGTAAGTTAAGAAGAGATTGTACACAATGTATCCGCAGTATTTCCGCTAATTTTCGGTCCAATTATCATGTAATGTATAAACTAAAAATGTTTTGTTATTTTAGATGTGGTCAGTGAACCCACATAAACTATTTAGTACTTGCTTATTTAAAAATAAGCCTGACTTTTAAAAAATGGTTTTTGATTTATTTTCGCCTGAAATGTTATTCCTTAAAATATTTGCCTTATGTCGTATGCTTAGCCACTGGGAGGTCCTGAGTCATGATTTTTTTTCATTTTAGTCGTAAATTTATGAGAAGAAACCTTGCATACACTTAAAGAGAGATTTTTTCGATAATCAGAGATCTTTGAGAGAGCGGGTTATAAAGTGTACTAAAGTAAATGGTGTGCATTTCCAACACTTATTAAAATTTATTTAAAAAATTACTTTTACTTTGTAACTTAATGTCCAACTTTTCTGTGTGTAAAATATCGTCATAACTTCGTTATTCTTTATTTTCTGCGGTTAGTGCATATGAACTTTTTTATTCTTTGGGCAATTTATAAGTGTTATATTAAAATATTTACAATTGTTTTTCTGTTCTTATCATTTTAATTACAAGGAAAAATGCTACTTCTCTCTTAATTTAAGCGACCTTCTCTCTTTAATAATAAGGAAATTATATTAGCGCTACTTTAGTAGAGGCGTCCTGTATACACCCTGTTACAAATTAGTTGCTACTACTGATAAACTTCTTATTACAAACAATGGCCAAAGTTCAACTGTAATTTATGCTAATTACGAAAAGAGGCTAAACAAGTAGATTTCATATTTTTAACCGACTTCCAAAAAGGAAGAGGTTATCAATTCGTCGCGTATTTTTTTGCTTTGTTTTTTTGTATGTATGTTACCTGATTTCTTCTCCTGTGGTGCACCGTTTTGAATGAATATGGTCTTGTTTAATAGAGTATATATCCGGATTGGTGAAACTTCAAATTTTGGAAAAGAATTCTATTGGTAAAGTGATAAAATTTGTGAATGAACACATGCGTGCATGGAAATCGACCACTAGCCCTAATATTTTAGTCGATTTTTCGATAACTCCTTATGGATGTGTATAGTTTTTAACGTTTAATCTATTAAGGAAGATCCTTAGGTGATCTCATATACTTTTCTGCGACATGCAACTTGCAGATTTGCAGAAAATCGCCGAAAATTCCAAAATTCTTATCAAAAATTTCATTGAAATGACATAACGGACATTTCCTCATAAATATTTTAACTCCAACGTAATAGTGCGGTAATTTTAGGCACTGGAAGTTTTAATTGCGAATTTGAAAATTTTCTATGTACATCTCAAGCATATAGGTAGTAAAACATAGTATTTTCGGCTCCTTAAATTAATGAGTACTAAGCTCGTTTTGTTTGTATACCAGGCAAATACCTATTTAAATGCAAATTTTTCCATTTTGCGAAGACGGTGCTTTTAGTTCTCACATTCTCCCGGCCTAATAGAAAATTCAGTGACAACACATGTCAAACTTTAAACTGCTATTTGGTACGTTTATAAACAGGGTGTTTAGTTATAGCCAACAAAATCACAAAGTAAAGTGATAGAAGGAGTTGCATTTATATGAAGATTGAAATATAGGACGAACTAGAGTGATAGTGGACCGTAGGCAGCCGTATATACAGGATGGTTGGAATATAGGGTGGACTGGACGTTTGGTGGTATAAAAATGTTGGAAAAAATGTGAAATTAAAATATTTAATTGATTGATTAAAAAACTGTTATATCATGTGGACATAAGCAAATCATATACAGGATGGTTGAAATATATGCTGCATTTGAATTATATTTATACAGTATGATTAAAAAATTATTTCTTTTATAGCCCATAAGAAGTTGCAAGTGTGGAGAGGAATTAATGTTACAATGGACGATAATATAAAATGTAAAAAATGAACTAATTTATGGGCTAGCCCACAAGGAGTTATATACTATGGTTGAAATATAGGACGGATTTGACTCCGTAAATATGGGATGGATTCTACTCAGTCCTATAAAAGGCAGCTAACAAATGTATGCTTGTCCGTGGGCAGTCGTATGTACAGGATGGTTGGTACATAGGTTGGAGTGGAATTATCTACAGTTATACAGGGTTGTCAAAAAAAGTTACATGGCGTCCATAAGGCATAAATATATTTTGGGCTTATTAAGTCAACTAGTACTAGTACATTTTGTTCGTAAAGATTTACCTGTCAATTTAAATGAGAAAGTATCATTGTGTAATGTTGAGGCTTTCGATGTTACCTGGCTCTGTCTATTAAGGTTATACATACAAAATAAAAAATAAAGAAGGAAAACTCCTTGAGTTCAAAATACTAAAAAGTTGAAAATAAAACATTTAAAAAAATATATAACCGACTTCTACCTATAACTAAAAAGCTAAAAATAATTATAACAAAATACAACTCTAGCAAATAAATAACACATTCAATGTTGTTAGGTACCTACCCAGGAAGTAAATAATGTAAACATTAAAAGGTACTCATTCTGTACAAATTAATTACCTACCAATCTAGTATATTTTTGAAGTCGGTGCCAAGCAACAATCAAGTTTGATGAATTAGTAGGTAAGTACGCAATGAAGGATTTTAGATTTGCATCTGCGTACTTCTACGCAGATGCGTTGTATGTATTTGTTTTTATCCGTTCTGGATTGTTGATGTATTCGATAAGACGGCCGTCTGTATTGTTCTCTTTTTGCCTCTGTATCAATACCCTTCATTTTAAGTTGTCGTCTTTCTTCTATTATCGTTAGTGCCATATCCGTCTTCCAGTGTTGTTTTTTTCTCGTTGGATATTTCGGAAGTTCATTAATAGTTTCCTTGATAAGATTTTTGGTCCAGTTTCATATATCATTTGTGTTCGGGTGACAGTTTCTATTTCATTAATGGTTGGCAGCCTTCGGGAGTAAATTGGGTTCGCTCCATTGCTCTATTCACTTAAGGTCTCTTGAGTTTAACCTTTATCTGCCCAGCCTTAAGACACCGTTGCAGTCGACACCTGGGAGGGATTTAGAATTTAAAATTTATGATCTCCAGCGTGTTCGGATTTGGTTTTTGTAATCACCGCAAGGGGATTGACAGGTGTAAAGCCCACCAACATTCTTTCCCGTCAATTGTTTCTTAAACCAGTTCCATATTTACCGACTACATTTCTGATATGGTCATAATTCTTGGTGCATTCTATTTTCACATTTAAGTTATTCTTATCGCTATTTCCCTGTTTGGATTTTCCTGCAGCGTATTCTCCCGCATTCCATTAAAGTCTTTAATTACATCATCGGGTGACTCGCCTATGGGAGCATATATTTGTATAATGTGGATGGGTATTGATTTATACTGCAGCTTCATGGTGATTATGTGGTCGTTCACTATATCATATGCCAGCAGAATTTTACTTGCTTCAGGAGTTGGTATGAGTGCAACTCCATTTCTGCTTTCATTATCGTTGCCAGAGAGCAGGATCTTGTTGGCGGTCGACGTTGTGAAGTGCCCTCTATCCTTTCGGTGGAATTCGGATATTCCAGGAAGGAGTATTCTGCAGCAACCTCGTTCTTTCCCTACCAAGAAAGGTTTTTCCGGTCGCGGTAATACGCGAGCTTTCCAAGTAGCAAAAGTTAACGGTTTCTTCTCAGTACATTTCATTTTCTCCCTTAGGGCCATTCCCCCCGGAGATCCGATTGAGGAATTTTTTTTACCTTCGAAATCTTTAAGTGAATACATGAGATTTTCGTGTGAATACATAATTTCGTTGATGTAGGTGCCCCTTGCTTTCCTCAACATTACCAGGGATTTAGTTCTGGTTAATGCGCCGTCTAGTTATACCGCCAATATTTCTGGCGCCAAAGTCTCATCAATTGTCTAGCAAACTGCACCACGTGCAGGTTAGGTTGGCATCTGACTGACATGGTGGTCTGTTGATCTGCGTCACTCCTTACACCCCACATCCAAGCCGCGGGTAGTGATACCAGGCGGATTTTAGGTGAACCCAAAGTATGCAGAACTTTGACAACTTAAAACTTGAGCGCGAGCAGTGAGATTTAAATATAAGAAGAAAATTACCTTTTAATAACAGTTCCTGGGCTGCTTTTACACAAGTTATATTTTTAGACATGATAAATCTAGTTTTCAAATAGCGACCTGTACAGGTCTGAAGCAGGTATGAGGAAAAGTAAAAGATGATGTCCAGATCATATATGAGACGGTTCCATTGGATGAAATGTGTCACGGCTTTCAAAAAGACTTGTGTAAAAGCAGCCCAGGAATTATTATTAAAAGGTGATTTTCTTCTTAAGTCATATTCTCACCGCTCACTCTTTAGTTTTAAATAGTCAATGTTTTACATACTCTAAATTCAGCCAGAATCCGTCAGGTAGCGCTTCCCATGACTTAACACCCAAAGAGGTTAATACTGTAGAGCACGTGAAGTAGCGAAATTCATGTAATATCAATAGAAAGAGAGAGAGAATAAGCGTGTCGTTCCTGATTGGTCAGTGTCAGTGGTGACGCTTACTATTGGTAGGGTAGAGACATAGCAAGCTCTCCCTGATATTGTCTTTCTCTTTCTATTGTTATTACACTGCCACTTACAGTAACGCCCATACCTAATTCACTCTACGTATTAAGCTCTTTGTTAACACCTCGAATATATTATTCAATAAATTGGCGACTTGTTCCGTTGTGCAAACAAAAATTATTATATTGGCAGTTGTCGAGATATGAGAAAGAATTATGAATTTAAAAAAAAATGAAATGTTCATCGGTTTGTACCTACTTCTTTCTTAAAAGTGGGCACTGGGTTCTCATTCGCGTTAAAAGTCAGAAACATTTAACCTTACTTTGTTACTTTAAAGGGAGATTACAGTTTTCTTCAAAATTACTTTAACGCATATATATATATATATATATATATATATATATATATATATATGAAGAAATAAGTACAGAAGTTGCCAGTAATGAATTTAGCTCAATAACAAAATGGTGCTCAGTTACAACCATTAGACAGTTATCAGAGCAAACTTAGTATTTTGACAAACGATGAGTAGTAATAAACACGGGCTTAATTTCGAATAGCAATTAAAAGCTTTGTCTCCCATCTCTTCTAAAATGCATATTTACATATTTAGTATTTGAAGTTTGGCTGAGACAACCTTTCGAAATTCAGAAAATAATTTGTTAAATAACTGATTTAAAAAATAAAACTTACTTGGGGTTTGTAGCTACTTCAAGAACTGCTCGTTTCAAAGATTCTGACCTTAAATTCATATGGTTAAGCTTAATGCCTATTCCCCAATATACAATTTTTTCTGCATTTCTTGGTTGGTCAGCCATAATCGGTAACACTACCATGGGAATTTTATTTATTATTGATTCTTCAATAGATTGCAGACCTCCTTGTGTAATAAACACTTTAATATTTGGATGAGCTGCAATGAATAGAATTTTCTGAAATTAGATTAAGATCCATGGCAATTAATATTACCAAGAATATCTTCTTGTGGCATCCACTTTCTTATAAAAACATTTGGAGGTTTCTCAGGCAGCGTATCTTCTTCAAACTTCCACAGAACATTATACGGTAAATCTGATAATGCTGAAATGATTTGTTGCAAACTTTGTTTTGGTAGATTTTTACTTAGTATGTTAGTTCCCAGGCTAAAGTAAACGACTCCATTTTTAGATGCATCTAAGAATGACTTTAGATCCTATGAAACAATATTTAGTTAGTAAAAATCATATAGCGGAATTAATTTATTAGACCGGGCATAAATAATCATTGTACCCGCTAGGAAAAATTTTTGCCCTGCATTTTTTTTTAACAATCTTATTCAAAAACGTATGATTCTGCATACTGTCAGAACTAACAGTGAATAATTAATATTTCCAAAATTTGGTATTTTGCGTTGGATATTTTTAGCTTTCATGCGCCATTATCAACCAAACAGTTCCAGGGTACGTTTTTTCTCATGTTGAAGATAAAAGTTACCCAAAGTTTGGAAAATTGCAAAAATCCCTGCTTTCAACCCCGGAAAATCCTTAGGAAAATGACATATTCTAATGTTGTCAGTGATCTTATATATTCTACAAGAAATTTCTAAATAAATTGGTTTTTTTAGCTGTTAACTAACGGCGGAAATCACAATATCAGCCAAATAAGAGAAGCCAGTGTTTGAATATGTTTGGGCATATAAAAAAGACTACTGTTAGTATGATTAATTATTATGCATAGTAATATTATTAATATTTTTTATCAGAATTGTCAATGAGGGTTTTAAACAATTTTTTGCTTGTCATAAATGAAAAGTTCATATATATATATATATATATATATATATATATATATATATATATATTATATATGTTTTATAACAAAACTAATTTTCGTTTTTTAATTTTCGGCATAATTAAAAAGTTAGTTCAATTCGAAAATCAATATTTAAACCCAATACCGAGGACGGTCTGGATAAACCCGAGCGCGTACGCCAATGCGATCTGATTCAATCCGTTATGCAGGTGTACAGTGAAGTCATTTTCAACTGTAACTTTTTATTACCACGATTAACGCGGCGTGGGTTATTGGTTGCCTAAACGTGTACATCGGGTTGGTTATTAATATTACATGTGAATCTTAGTGCAAAAAATCTTGACACTTAAATCTCTTCAATTATGTGTGATAGAGGATTTATAAAGGCCAATCCCGCTAACATACCCGGTGTGGATATATTTATGATAACTGACTTCATGAAAAATGATATTAGGTTCAATTCAGCTGAAGTTCGAGATCTTAAAGTATGAAGTTTATTAAATATCCATTATTGTAAATGTAAATCAGAAACTAAATATTTTTCAATAACCGACTTCAAAAAAGAAGATCTAAAAAATATTGGAGACATCATTTAAATTTGAATATTTTAAGTTATATCAATATATACTCAAATATTTCTTGTTGGGATTTTTCTGACTGGTTTGTATCGTTTATTTATTCGCAATTTTAGTTTTTATTTAGGATGATTAATTTTTAGTAAGTTTCTTAATTCGGCAGGGCATCATGAAATATTACAACAGTATTTATAGTCAAAATAATTCATAGCTCAACATTTTATAAATTTCTGACTCAGAGGTTTATTTTTTAAGAAATGTTTTCTTACAGTCTTAAAATTTTGACATTTCTGTTGCACACTTCCAATACTTTTACTTTTTATATATAGCTAGGAACATTTATTTTTGTATTGCAAAGATTTTTGTGAAGACTAAATCATATGAATAATTATTTCATTAAAAAAGTAGGCCAAGTTTAACACAACTGAAAAAATGTGTACTCATAATTCAATATTAGAGAGTTTGTAGACAAAATTATTACTAAATATGGCAATAAGTTAACGAAGTCTGAAATTGCCAATGTACTACATAATACAGGAAAAAAGTATTAAACAATATTATATGAAGAGTTTTTACATCCATCAACAATACAACATATCTGTATGTCGACCTTCTCTCTCAATACAAATACCAGTTCTTCTACTGACATCCTTTGTGGCATTTTTCACAAATTGGGAATTAACATTCTTCCAAATGTTGAATGTATCTGAATAGTATCTTCTTATAATCCATTTCTCACAAAAAAAATTAGTTTAATCTGCGATAGGGATGGTCAATATTTTCATAAAGGCGCCCTATAACTTTGCCACTGAAAAGTTCATTCTAAATTATTGAAAAAGTCCTTCATATTTATTGATAAAAAAAATAAGATATCTACATGTATTTGCAAAATTGACGAAATTATTCGATATTTGCAACAGACATTTTAAATTGTTAAGAATTTATTTATAAATGTCTTAAAAAATTAACTATACATCTGAGTAAGAGATTTTAACTAAACAATAGGATTTCTCTATGAATTGTTCAATTCTGCTTACGTTAAAAAAAATGATTTATACATAAGGAAACAAACCAATTTTATTTTAGATAGGTCAAATTTTGGACATGTTAGCAAACTGAAATTAGAAAGAAATTCGGTCAAAAAATGCCATTTTCTGCCTTTTTTGAAAAAATGACAGTTTTGACAGCTCTGAAAAGTAGCTTGCTGATCACAAACTGGTGGCTAACTCAAATTTTATTAATTTTCTATTAATAAAAAATTTCTCACATGTTGCGGACTATAATTGTGTCACTGTATATATGTTATACGAGTATAATAATTCACACATACACGTGTTGTTCACTCAGCTCTTTATCCGTGACAAATATGTCATTAGTTATCATTTAACACTGAAGTTATGACAATTCTCAGTATAATTAAATATTCGCTGATTTGCACATTTTGTCACGTTTCAGATTGCATAACTACAAAATTAAGTAAATTTTGCTTATGATCTTCGATGATAGAAAACAGTAATTTTTGCATTTTTTCAAATTTCAAATAATCTTATCGGGGAAACTATTAACTTTAGGGAAAACTTTCATTGGGCAGTTTTTGTTCACAATACCGCAAATTATTGTTAAAGCAATTTTTCACCGATTTTTAGTTCTGGCACCTTTTCGAGTACGAACGTGTCCTAGTGGATTCGAAGATTATGCCAGGACTATACTGCAAATAATAACTTACAGGTGGTAATGGTTGGGGGGTTCTAATATGCACCAACTCCAAATATACAACAGCTGGTACAGTAGGTGTAATAGTATCTATTAAAGGATGTGCATTGATGAAAGCAAGAGATAACCTGGAATCAATTTTTTTCATGCTTGGAAAGTTATCTCCGAAATACTTTTTATTAAGTTTATCCATAGCTGGGATCGTATTCCACTCGTATATCACTCTATAGCTAAATAGAAAGAACAAGTTATTAATTCTTTCGAAAAAAGGCTTGCTTTCGGATCCAAGATATTTTGAAAATATTTGAGACGTAAGATATGGATGAGTTGGGTTTCCAAATGCATCATGAATATCCAGAAGAGCAGCCAATGTCGTTATTGCTGAAAATTAAATGTATTAGAAACTTATTGATTAAAATTAAAACTCAATAAATACATGAGTACATGAAGGAGATATTCAAAATGGTCTTCGCAAACGTCTTGGCAATATCTTAATCATAAATAAACATATCTTCGAATATTATACAACTTCTCAAGAGAGACACTTAATCGTAAGCATTGTTCTTATATTCAAAGGGTTTAGTTTTATATATAATACATTTCACATATCTCCATAAAAAAATATTACAAAAGTTAGATAAAATGATCTTTATAGCCATTCTATCGATCCTCGCCCTAAACACTGATTTGGAAATATTAGTTAGAGGTCTGCCGGACACTAAGATGGTAATCTGGATAATTTGGGCGAACATACATTTCTACAATTTAGGGTTTGTTGGAATAATCTCCATTACAATTACCCTCAAAAAACATATGGACCAATATCGTGTCTATCCATGATCAAACATTAACTTTATCAACGTACTGAGTGTAAGAATCGATGTATGGCTAACTCCAAAGGATGACAAACTTGTTACAGCGTATTATGTCCACTTGAGGACAAAATTTAATCTATTGCTGATTTGAATTTATTTTATCCTTCTATAAACCCAATATAAATCCAATTGTGCGAAATTCCTATCAAGTTTGAATGCAAACTCAATATGTTGTCAGTGGTCCTGTCGCAGTAAACAACCAAGGACACAGAAAAAAGTTGACACAAATGACCATACGGGAACTGGATTACGTGTTTATTTGTTGTTACCATCACCTATTATCATGAAGAGACAATCCCGGTGTGAAATGAACTGTACTAATCGCTGAAGTGGTATTCACACTAAAAAAATGGCTTGTCTTGTGATTTGTTTGTCAATATCGGTCGTTATCTTATTTTTTTGTAGTCAATTAATAAAATCCCAATATATTTTTTTTCATTTGTAGATATAGAGACTTGTGAATTTTGATTCCTTGCCACTATCCAGGACCTCCAGAAGAGAAACATTTTTTAAATGTGAAGATATTTCAAGAATCAATCTTGCGAGGGCCAAAAGAATGGGTTTTCTTTAATACAGACAGAAGAGAACAGAAGAGGCGGCTATTACACCAATTTTCCGTAACTTTTTCTTAAGTTATTTCAAATTGGCCAAAGACGAGTGGAGTGCAACATAGAGAAGGTGGAAAGCACAAAGCTAACAAATACTCCGAGAAATAGTTGACAGCATTGTCTTTAAGAGTTGTTTTACCATTAAAGCTATATTTTGCACCTTTTTGTACCTTGGTTTTATGCGTTTTATTTTACAGTAAATGAAAAACCATTGCTCGTCATAGTGCATTATATCTAATGTCGGCAACAAGAATACGAATTATGTACATATTATTGGATTAAATCGCATTATGTCCAACAATGCATTGACTCTTTTTTACAATCTATGGTATTTGTGATATCAATGAGAGTGGTTGTTAGAAGTATCGATCAATATCCAACAATACATCTTACTATGCTAGTTTAAAACTAACTGGAACAAAAAATATTCGTTTTTGTTGTTTATAAAAAAACAATTTGGTGGCCACAATGGGTTTTAAAAAGTTTAAATTGTTTAATTATAAATTTAAAAGAGGCGAACAACTTCTTTTTGTGTGTGATTTCGTGAGGTATCTCCATAACTAATCAAGCACAGCTAATATTTTGTGCATTTCAGGTTTTGAAACATGTTTCTGAAATGGGATTGACGAAATTCAAAGACAGACAACTGCTGTCATACAAAGGTGAATATATCAATATCCTATGGCGTTTTAAATATAGTATTTTTTTAACGCATAGTATAACATCGCTTTTTCCATTGTAGGGCCGGTATCATAGTCCGATCATAAGTGTTAAGTTCGGCTTAAGCATAAGCTTAAGCAAGCGTTTACTTCACAGAAAACTTGATAATTCGATGTTTACTAACACATCTTTTAGGATGTATATTCAAAAACGTTGCTTCAGACGTGACTGACATAAAAATAACTCATGTATTCATAGTCAAATAAGATAATCTTATAAAAATACTTTAACCTTACTTTTCATTAAAAAAAGAGAATTTTTTTGTAAGTCATCGTTTGAGTTAATTAAGACAGTATAAATTTATTGGTAGTATAAAAAGTAGTAAAAATAATGGATTTTTTGGCGTTAAATGATATTGATATTGTCTATAATATTTATATATATTTTGATTCCGACGTGGATGATATAATACCACGTATTCCTAAACGCTACTTTGGAGATGTGCAAGATACTTTTGATTTTATTCACAAATCGAATTCAAAAACGATACAGTGTTAAATTTGGAATATTCTCATTAATAGAACAGAATTTGGCTAAAATCAATAACCGAGGATTACCAATTCCATCAGCGTTTCAGTTATTATTGTAATGTTTTTATTTTCTCAAACGGGTTCAGTTCAGTTCTTGGATTTATTTAAAAACACAGTCCAACTCACTCTAATTTATTTCCACTACTTAAACACAATTTATATTCATAGAACTATTTACAATTTATATCTACTCAAATATACGACTGTCAAATACTGCATACCTCCATCGCCAGCTGTCCGTATTTATATATTTCTCTCGGAATTATTCTGGCAACGAACCATCGGGAAACTCTTTCATGTGTTCTGGAAGCTTCATGGGAATTCCCAGTAACCGCAGTGGTCGGCCTATTGAGAGACAAAACATTTCGGATTCCCAGAAGTATCGGAAGAATGTCCCTTCCACGAACTGGATGATGGCCGATTGCACCAGCTATTGGATGAATTCTCGTAACATTGCCCCCTCCTTAAGGCCATTTCATTCCAGAATGTCCCAGAATCCTTTCTGGTGTGACGATATTTGCAGGACTCTCCATTTCGACAACGGGAAGTTTGGTGGAAGTAACAGTCAACGGTCCTCGAATCTGGGCTGCGAATATTGAGGCAGCATACGAGGATGTCAATGCCGCTGAATCGAAAAATTGTTCCCATCATACTTCTCACAACCCTCCAATTCCAAGCAATCCATCCAAGCCGCAGGCTATCTTTGGGACCGCCAATTTCATCAGGTTCTTCTCCATCATCACATTCCTCAATTCTACCAGAGTCATCCAAAGATCGCTGTATCTTGGCTTGCCCTGAGAGTTACCAAATAAAAGATTTCTCTGGTAGTCACTGGTTGTTTATCTTCGAGATGAAAGACATTACCTACTTTTTGACAAACACCTTAGCTATTCCTCTGGACATCCGGAGATCTCAAGCCACACAATGAGCCAGGGCATATTCTATGAGCACCTCAAACAGGTCTCGGGTTTCCTCTCTTGTTACGTCGTGCTGCACTATCTGCCCATCAGAGTACAGAGCCATAAACTGTTCGAAGGTCATCTCGTCATCGGGTGGTTGGATGCTGCAGACTTGGACTTGGTCAACTTCGCCGTCATGACTTCCAGCATAAGGGGGCTAACCTGTTGAATTGTACCACCTTTGGTTTTCCTCGAGGTAGCTTCCTTATTCTGTAGACAACATCACTAATTTTCTTTACAATTTGGTACGGCCCCTCCCAATATCTCTGTAGCTTGAGCCAATATCCACGACGACGTTGAGGGCTATACAACCAAACAAGATCATCAACTTGGAATTCCCCGCCCTCGACTTCCTTCATCCGGGCACTGGCAGTCTCGATATTTAATCGGACTCGTTTGTGAATGTCGTTCATCTTCTGCCGTAACTAGCTGACAGCCTTCACCTGCTGTCTCTTCTCCTGCTTGCGTCGGTATCCAAAACGAAGTTCCCATCTGGCAAAGGATAACTTAAAATGGGGACACTGGTCAATGCTCTTTTCAGTGTCTCGGATATGATCGATCGCTGACATTCCTCGTTCCACTGATACTGCACGTTCCCCTCTGTGAGTCTATTAAGTGGCTTGGAGATGTTGACAAATCCGGCTACATACCAACGATAGTATGTGCATAACCCCAGGAAACTTAAACTGGTGGGTATCTTTAGGTATCGGCCATTCCTGGGCGGTTTTGATTTCCTGTTTGTCCACAGCTACTCTCTGTACGGTAACTACATGTCCAAAATATTGCACCTCTTCTTGGAACAGCTGACACTTCTTCAGGCTTAACTTTAGTCCGGAACTTCGAAGTCGCCGAAATACCTCCTCCAGGTTCCTCACGTGGTCTTCATAGAATTTTCCAACCACGATAATGTCGTCAAGATACACCAGGCATGTTTTCCATTAAAGGTCTTTTAACACATCAATCTTCCAAAGGTCGCTGGAGCATTACAAAACCCAAATGGCATTACCGTGAATTGGTAAAGTCCTGAGCCGATGTTAAAAGCTGTCTTTTCCCGATCTTCGTTAGCTAGTTACACCTGCCAATAACTGCTTTTTAAGTGCAGTGTGGAAAACATCTTCGATCCAGCCAGCGTATCTAGGGTATCGTCTATTCTTGGAAGGGGATAGCTGTCTTTCTTTATAGCATGGTTTAATTGCCGATAGCCCACGCAAAATCGGGTCGAATCATCTTTCTTTTTAACCAAGACAACTGGAGAAGCCCAAGAGCTATTGGATGGTTCAATTACACCTTCTTCCTCCATTTCGCGGACTATTCTGTCTGCTTCTTCTCTTTTAGCTAGAGGTAGTCTTCTCGCCGGCTGTAGAATAGGTTGAGCATCCCCGGTATTAATTTTATGTTTCACCAGGTCAGTCCGTCCTCTTTTTCCGTTTCCTATAGCGAAGATATCGTGGTAGTTTCTAACGATGTCCCTCAATTTTACTTTCTGGTTTGGTTTCAAATTCTTAGATGAATCGGTGATGAGTCTTTCCAGTTCCTCAGATAGTTTACCTGGTGGTATTTTTGCATGCTGTGTGCTTCTGACTACAGATGAAACTGTTGAACAATGGCCCAAAGTTGTTCCTTTCTTTAGCACAACCGAGTAATGATTCAGGTTCATTACTCTTACTGGCACAATCTCCTTGGCACGAAACAGAGTGTTCCCCAGTGCGACTCCTCTGCCTACATTTCCGTCATTAAGTTAGGAATCAAACATCATTACTGTTCCAGCTTGAGCTTTCCCATCTAAGCAAGCATCTATAATGATTTCAGCTCTTTCCGGAACATTGACATCCTCTGCTAAGATGGCTCGAAGCAGTATGTTATCTTTTCCATGAAGCACCACTTCTTCGTCATTCACTCGCAGAATTCCATCTTTGAAGTTTAACTGGAATCCCATGACATCCATTCCAATGATTACTTCGTCTTCGATGTCTGCCACCAATGCCCGATGTAGAAAGGTTGTGTTTCCCAAGGTCATTTCAACCTCTATTTCACCATGGATTTTCGCTGCTTCTCCTGTCGCTGTTCGCAGTTGCCATTTTGTTGGTTTTATCATTGTCTCTAAAACAATGTTGGGCCTTATTACCGTTTTCGTCGCACCAGTATCCAGCAGCATTGCAAATTGCCTCCTATTAATAAAGCCATCTACAAAGACACTGTTCACATGCTTGCGTAGCGAAGATACATAGGCGCTGATAGTTGGGGCTTGTTCGCTACAGGTCGACGATGGCCTCTTCACATCGACCATCTTTAGTTTTCCGACGAGAAAGTCGGGCCTTCATTGCTCTCCTTGCAACGACGCAATGTGTCTTACCTTACCACACTTCCAACATCTCAGTTGTCTTTTTTCGGTAAGGACTTCCTCTACTATCTTCCTTATAGAGGCTTTATCAGTTCCGTCATCTTCTGATTCTCTGTCCACGATTCGGACTCTGGCTTGACCTCTGCAGGTATTTTTTGCAGCCTCGAATTCTAGCGCTCGAGCAAGTGCATCCACTAATTCAGTGTGTCGGGCTGGTATTAAAGCTTTTCTGGCTTCATTGTCCCGCAGTCCATACAAAAACGCTGTACTGCTAACCTTTCTATCACATTTTCCGGTGTGGCTGGATAGGCAAGGCGAACCAACGGGCAATATCAGTTTTAAACTCTTGTAGGGATTCATTTGATTTCTGGTGCCGATTTTTCAATTGGGAATGGTAGACGTGCTCCAAATGTGTCTGGTCATACCTTAGTTCGAAATATTTGACCAGGTGTTCGAAGTCTTCTTGTTCAGAGGCGTTAAAGGTTTGCAAAATATCTGTAGCATCCCCTCTTAAGGCGAGGGTTAGTGCTATTGCCTTCTCCTCTGCCGACCATCCGTTTAACTTTGCTGCAGCCTCGAATTTGCGCCTATAATTAGCCCATGACGATTTTCCACCAAATTGGGGAGATTTCATTTTGTGTCTTGTTCCCTCGAGGCCAATTTTCGAGTCCACTACTTCTAGACTGTTTCGGATTTCGCTTTTTGATTGTATTTCTCCCCTTTGTATTGTGACTAGCTGTTGTTTTATTTTGCTGATCTCACCCTCCGTTATCTGTTTTAGCTCTTCTATCCGCGCCTCATTCTCGACTATTTTATCTTCCAGCATTTCTGAATTTTCCTGAACCATGCTTTTCAAATTTTCTTCTAAGCATTGAGCAATTTCGTGTAATTTGTCTTCTAGAGCTTTAGTATTTTGTCTACTAATGTATCTTCTAGGGGTTTAGAATGTTCTGCTAGTTTGTCTTCTAACGCCTCTTTCAAATTTTTAGAATTTTCTAGCAATTAATCTTCCATTTGTTTAAATAGCATAGCCATATCACCATTACCAGAAACTTTAAACAAATAAGTATCGGGATCTTTACCTTCATTTATTAGGGTAGCCGAATTAATTCACTTTTCTTCCTACTAATTTCTAAATCTCTTTCCTCAAGTTCTTTTGTTAAATCCGACACTTTCAATTGGTCCAACTTCACTATTTTAAACATTGTCAGTCTATTTATTTTTCACTTCTAAAGTTCCACAAATACACCTACCCCTGACACCACTGTAATATACGGGTTCAGTTCAGTTCTTGGAATTATTTAAAACACAGTCCAACTCACTCTAATTTATTTCCACTACTTCAACACAATTTATATTCACAGAACTATTTAAATTTTATATCTACTTAAATATACGACTGTCGAATACTGCATGCCTCCATCGCCAGCTGTCCGTATTTATATATTTCTCTCGGGATTATTCTGGCAAGTCAACGAACCATCGGGAAACTTCTTTCATGTGTTCTGGAAGCTGCAAGGGAATTCCCAGTAACAGCAGCGGTCGGCCTGATGAGAGACAAAACATTTCGGATTCCCAGAATTATCGGAAGAATTTCCCTTCCACAAATTTCACTAGCTATCTGATGAATTCTCGTAACATTATTAATATGTTTGCGATTTTCTGCAACTACCAAGTTTTCAGGTAATTACAAACAAAGATTAAATTGTATTTCTTATTTATAGTTAAAGACTGACTTCAAGAACAGCAGAAATTTATTCTTACAGCTCATTTTGGGTAAGACTACGACAGTATCATAACCAATATTCTCGAGAATATTTTTTTCGTGTAAGCATCTTACTTGCAAGGAAAATTAGTGATTATGTAAAAATGTCAAAGTTCATTTACTAAAGCTTTGTTTCTACTCAGCTGGTGATTACATGAACGACAAAATGTGCTCCTCGAATTTTAGTGTCTAATTTCATTTTTTATTATATATTCTTATTTTTAACATGTATTTCATTTTGGTCTTATTTTAATTGTAATTTTTTTGCTGAAACATTTTTGACCTGCTACAAACATTGTTCAATGTGTGCCGTAGTCAAATAAAGAAATCTAAATCTTAATATCTATCTATGAATAAATTTTGACTTAATATCGATAAGGCAGTGTCTATGAAGGTACAGTTAAGCACCAACTTAAGACCGGACCATGTGTAGAATTTTTAAAATGAAGAGAAATATTTGAGTGCAGTACTAAGGCAAAATTATAACTACTACAAAAACCGTCAAGAACTAATTACCAACAACAAGGCATTTTTGTAATTTTATTTTTTTCCTTAAATAAAAAAAGGCCACAGCTTACATGCACATTTTGTACTAGCTTGTTATGGTCATGTGCTGCGAAATGTAAGAATAACTATAAAGTTTCGTCAATAGAAATAACACACCACCAGTTGTCTGTTGGAAATATCGTACCATGATTAAACTATATGTAACTAATTTGCAAATGATGTGTAATCACTGTTAGTTTAATGAGGCCAGTACTGTTATTTCGTTGTATTTCCAAAAACAACGCATTATCTTGCATTCAAGCGTTTTGGAAAATCTAAATCAACATTTGGGAGAAATAATTAAACATTGCTAAATAGCATATACTGTCAAATACTTACCAATGATAGGAGCCTTGTACTTTTCCCCAAGAGCGAAAAGATTTCGGATATGCGATTCTACTATAACGAGATCGAAATTCTTGTCGGTATCATTAAGCATATCTTTTACCTCTTTGGTTTCTAGAATTGCCTCAGCAAATGCCATATGTAGAGAATGCATTTCTAATGTAATATGTATGCTAGACCTATCCAGAGAAAAAACCTTTCCTAAATTTCTTTCTCGAATAATACCATAGAGCTGACTGACATTTA
Organism: Octodonta nipae; assembly: GCA_034190945.1. NCBI lineage: Eukaryota > Metazoa > Arthropoda > Insecta > Coleoptera > Chrysomelidae > Octodonta > Octodonta nipae. The sequence continues at coordinate 36,923,034 of CM067217.1, read as the reverse complement.
TTTCGGTAAGATTCCTTAGATTCTTATCTGCCAAAGGATTTGGTGTTATAATTGTAACCTCATGACCTCTCAGAGACAGTTCTCTAGCGATATTTAAAAAGACTCTTTGATGGCTAAATGAAGGGTATGGGAATACACCTAAAATCTTTGCGCCATGAATTATGGTATCCAAACTGTATATGAGTATCATTATTGCCGCGTACAGCTTCATCGCAAATCTTATGACTATCGGCAGCTAAAAAAGAAATATGTGGAAATTAGTTACATATTGCATTCATTATTTTATCCTGAATTTTCATTAAACATCAGGAAACTAAACGATTTCAACCATCTTCTAACAACCATGAACTTTTAAACAAATGGATTTCGTATAAAAATGTGTATTAAAAACATTCGTTTTGTTAATTGGTTGGTTAAGGGGGCCTAGTATTAATTTTGGATTTCTTTTAAATAATATTAATAATATACAGAAAATATTAGAAGAATGTGATAGTTCCAAATTATTATAATAATATTTTTCCAGTTTTTCTAACCATAATTTTAAAGAAACATATTTTTTAAGGTAATTTGTACCAAGTGTATCTGCAACAATTAATCAAAATATAAAAGTCAATATCACAATATTAAAATATTAAAGTTGCATGAAAAGACAAAAAACTATCAAATTAACAATTTCAAAAAATTTGGATACTTTCGTTTGGTTAGCAGTTTACGCAAAGTAACAAAATTGTGATTAAAAAATAAAGCAAGACATACCAAAAGGAAAATACGAGAACCCCGTAATTACCAAAGTTCATTTATAAAACTAGTCACCTTTAATGTCTAAGTACTTCTTGGGAAATAACACCACAGTTTAAAGAAAATCGCTGTATATTAAAATATTTTAATTTACATCTTAGAATTGTACCTTTTATATCCAAGTTTCTTAACCTTTAACTATGGACGCGCGGTCTCACAGACCGCTTGGGATTTCAAAAATCGCGTTTACCCCACTTCCCCGCGTTCCCCGTACCTGCCGCGCTTAGTAGCTTCGGTTTTAGTGTCAAAACGTCTGCGAAGGCGAGAGGTTGTGTCACCGGCTGTAAATTGGGTGAGTTATTTTGTTTTTAATTTCGATCGCGGTATGTGAGACCGCATGTCCATGGTTCCCTTACAAAAAATAATAAATGCGATTTTGTTTGTTTTAGGTAGTTTATAATCAAAATGTCACAAAACATTAAGCCAAGTACTTCTGCTTGTAAACGATCTTCAAGGTCACCGTCGCTATCACAAAAGCATGCAAAAATATTACGTGTCAACGATCCTTCTTTTGAAAACGAAGTCAGTACCTTACTTTTAGCGTCAGATCAGTCAGATAATGAAGACAACATTAGTGATTGTTTAGTGTATGAAACAGACATCATAGAACAACATAATAGTGACCAAGAAAGTGCCGGAAGAGATAGCAGACAAGACTTTAGGAATGATAGTTCGGATGATGATAGCTCAGACAGTAACGTGCCACTTTCAAATATTCAAAGAAGACTTGAAACTTCAAACTCACTACCTAATTATTACTACGGCAAAAATCGTTACAAATGGTCTATTAATCCACCATCTAAGAGGGTAAAAACTCCTCAACATAACATTGTTACCTGTCGATCTACTTCTCGTTTGACCAAGGACGAAAACAAGGATCCTATCAGTATTTGGGACAAACTTTTTGATATAGATATGCGGCAGACTATTTTGATATGGACCAATATGAAAATTTCTGAATTCAAAGCAAAGTTCAAGCGTCAAGATAGATCTGAATTAAAACCTTTAGATATGGTAGAGTTGAATGCTTTTCTTGGATTATTGTATTATTCTGCTGTTTTGAAATCCAATCATGAAAGCTCGAGCTACATTTTCGCTACAGATGGTACAGGCTGTGAAATATTTAGGTGCACTATGTCTGAGACTAGATTTTTGATTATACTACGATGCCTACGTTTTGATAACCCAGTTGATCGTCTAGAGCGACAAAAGACTGATAAGCTAGCAGCGATCTCTTCGATTTTTGAGAAGTTTGTCACAAACTCTCAAAAATTATATACAGTTGGCGAATGTGTCACTGTAGACGAAATGTTGGTGAAATTTCGAGGGAGGAGTCATATGATCTCTTATATGCCAAAGAAGCCGGGAAAATATGGACTGGTTGTTCGTGCTTTATGTGACGCTAAAACTTTTTATTTCTACAATGGCTATATATATTCTGGCAAAGGGTCTGATGGGATAGGATTGCCAGCCGAAGAGAAGAAATTTCTGGTTCCAACTCAGTGTGTTTTGCGTTTGACGAAACCGATTCAAGGATCAAACCGCAACGTGACAGCAGACAATTGGTTCTCATCAATTGAACTTGTTGATGAACTAGCTAAGAGAAAACTGACATATGTTGGAACCGTGAAAAAAAATAAAAGGGAATTACCAAAAGAATTCCAGCCACACAAGTCTCGTGAAGTTGGTTCTGCTTTGTTTGGGTTTACGAAAGACAAAACTCTGTGTTCGTATGTCCAAAAATTGAACAAAGCTGTGGTTTTGGTATCATCAATGCATCACAGTAACACCATCGACGATCGCATCAATAAACCTGAAATTATTCAGTATTATAACTCTACCAAAGGAGGAGTGGATGAGACAGACAAGAAATGCTCTATTTATTCAAGCAGTCGACGAACTAGAAGGTGGCCTATGGTTGTGTTTTTTAGAGTTCTGGACTTGTGTGGTGTAAATGCTCATATTCTACACAATCAGCACTTGTCTAAACAAATAGAAAGAGGAGATTTTCTCAAGAAGTTAGCAAGATCCTTGGTCGTGCCTCATATGCAAAGACGCGTCATCAACTCAAATTTGCCCAAGGAATTGAATTTGACACTAAAGCGAGTTTTAGGAGCAGACTTATCTTCAGAAGAGCCTCCTTCTTTGGAAATCGAATCCTTAAAGCGAAAGACCTGTAGAATCTGTCCACCTAAACTAAAGAGGAAGACTAACTACACTTGTGTTAGTTGTAAACAAGCGATATGCCTTCAGTGTTCCAAGCCTTTGTGCAATGAATGTCAATAATTTTACTGATTTTTGACCCATGTCAGAATTTTTATGTTTTAGGTTAAGAAGTTGATTTTTTGTTTTTTATGTTCAGTATAGTTTATAGTTACAGATAATTACCCTTGGTTTATGAAAAAGTTCAAGTTATAGTTTTTTTTTATCTCAGGTAAATTTAGGCTAAAAAGTGCCTTAAAATATTATTTATATAAATATATAAGAAAAAAAGTTTATATAAGCTAAACTATTGTTATATTCTTTGATTTTGATGTCTCTAATGTAAATAAAAAATAAATAAGTAAAACTAAAACAATTGTTTACTTTTAAAAAAATCAAAACTTATAGCGGTCTGTGAGACCTCGCGTCCATGGACATGTTACAATATTGTGACGTCCACAGTTAAAGGTTAACCATTGACAACGGGGTCTGACCTAGACCCCGAAACGTTTGGAATATACAGCAATTTTCTTTAAACTGTAGTGTTATTTCCCAAGAAGTACTTAGACATTGAAAAATATGCCACAAATATCATTCAGAAAACAACTAATCACCTTTAATGGGAGTTTATCTTTGTCTATGTAGACACGACAAGTAACTGCCGCAGCTAATGGATGGGATAGACAAGAAAAGTCTACCTTTATTTTCTTTAAGAAACACAGCGTTAGAAGGTCTGCAGAGCATTCCGGTAACTTCCACAATATAATTTCAATTTTAGATAAAAGACATCTGGAGTAAATGTGCAAGAATTTGTAACTATTGACGTTAAATACAACTGTCCTATCCAGATCAACTAGGAACACTAAAGACCTATTAACTACCCAAAGTTTTACAAATGCTGTTAGAGATATTGAAGTTCAAATTAATGTGAAGCTAAGCATCATAAAGAAGAGTAATGAAGCCTTCTTCTAGAAGAAGAGCCTTGATTAACGTATCCAAGCAACGTGTACGAGCAATGTCCTTTAGATTGAAAGAATCAGAGTCATCTCTTCAGGCATTGTTGTCTTTGGTCAACAAACTGCTTGAACGGTCACAAAAAACTGAAACTAGTATATTGCCGTTATGTACGTAGAGGACATTTCCAACATGAGAGGCATAGTGAGGGTACTCGAACAATTACCAACCAAAGGTAGCCAACGCAACAGATTCACCATTCAGGAAAATTCCGTTCAGTAAAAATCAACAGGTGAATGCCGACTAACATTTCAGCAAACCCCTGGACATTATTCAATCCGGAATTTTGCGGAGATAGCAGCTGTCTACTCATCAAGGACACCATCAATGGGTGAGCAATCACAATCACCATCATAATCGACACACGTAAGTACGTCCTTGTCCTCTAGACAATGGGAGACAGAATTCAGCCTAGTAGTAAATATTTAGGATGAATTTATACTCGGTGTAGGCCGAACTAGCAAACTTGGGTTCATGCTCCAACCTTTTCTCTTTAAAAATAGTAGTGGAATCGCCAACAACAGTTTCCTGTCAAACTGGACAATTTTCTTTGACAGCTAGCCCAAAATTCTAGGAGCTGTATTGGAAATGTGAAGTCAGGCCAGTGAGCTCATGAGTACTTATTTTGTAGGCCATAGTTTAAATCAGACGAGTCATATATGTTAGAGTAATGGATATATCGAACAATCATATATTTCCATTGAAGAAGTAATAGCTTGTTTCCAACTATTAGAGACAGCAAAGGAAACTGGTTCCAAAAAGAATTTATAATACAATTTGCAGATGCCAAATAATTTCCCTAAATCACTGTCAAATTTTCAATAGTAAAGATGGGACTACTGATCATTGGAACATCATCCAACACCAAAAAGACCCAACCCACAAAGATACCACATAGGCGACTAAAGTTGGCAAAGGAGTTATTGGGTCATCTATTAACTCTTGGTCTGCTCCCACTGTTCAAGCTGTTCAAGTGAAAAGAAGGATTACCTAGATTACTAAATGAATCCGCTCCTTTGAATAGATGACACTTATCACACTAGTAAGGTCTTGTTGGTTCAAGAATGGATAATGGCGATTTGTCAGTCTGTTTGGGTTTTAAAAAATGGTTGACATCAAGGGCATGCATAGTATACCCCCACGATATTTTGATGGGCATTTGAAGTATTTTCCAGAAACAAATATGTCAACATGAGAATCAATCGCGAGATTCCCAGAAAAGGTAAAGTTTTTAGGCAACTTCAATTCTGAGTCAAAAACCCGGACTAATAAGGACAAGATAGCAGCCATTTGTCACCCATGCCAATAATGTGAAGCGGGATACCGACGCGATGTCTGAAATCAGTTTTATCCTCCAGTGTGATTCTAATGTTTTCTAGGTAATAGGGTAAATATATCCAACAGCAACAGCGGTTTGGGGGCAATACCAAACAATATATCACAGATGCCGAAAAGCGGGTGGTTGATTATAACGGCCGCAGATTTTCAAAGCAAAGAATTATTGTGTCACAAGAAAAGAACTACTAGCAATAATCAGGCTGTTTTTAGGGTTCCGTATATACAATATAGGATACCCTTATAATCTCACTCCGGATTTCTGCCGGAGTGATATTGTATGATATTTGGTATCAATGTATAGTTTGGTGACCCGATCAGGAGTACATATCGTAAAAGAAGAAATTTTGATCTTAGGGGTATTTCTGAGGGAAAGAACTAAAAAAATCGACCGTTCCCCCCCTGATCTCCGAAACTACCAAGACTAAAATTTTGAAAAAAATAGGAAATATAGAACATTGCCCGAGCTTTACAGAAAAAATAAGAAGAAACCATTGTTATTAATTTTGGGGGCAAATTATAGAACTAAATAAAAAAAAATTCAAACGCATCATGTAATACATCAAAACCCATTCTGAGGAACACAAATATATGTTTTTCATATTAAAAAAAATTAGTTAAAAAGATGTTGACGAAAATATACTAAAATTTACCCATCTCCCCCCTATCACTGAAACTAAACGTAAAGTTCTGAAAAAAATTAGAGGTATAGGGTCTGACCTAAAGTTTACTGGAAAAATAAGGAGAAACCTCTACTTTTAATTTTAGGGGGCAAATTACAGAATTAAATGGAAAATATAAGATTAAAATTGTTTCTATCCCATCATATTATATATCAAATGAAAGGGCTCATTATGACGAAAATAAATATTTTTTCATATTTTTAAAATAAATTAATTAAAAGATATTAACAAAAATATAAAAAAATCTCCTAAACCATGAACTGGAAAATTACCTGAACTTTACTGGAAAAATAAGAAGAAACCCCTAATATTCATTTTCTACCGGATCATGTAATATATCAAATCACAGGGCTCATTATGACGAATACAAATATATATTTTTAATAAGTATAAGTCCTAATTTTTTTTTGTTTACAGGAAAAATATGAAGAAATCCCTAATATTAATATTGGGGGCCAAATTAGAGAATTAAACGGAAAATAAAAAAATATTTTTTTAACGCATCATGCAATACATCAAATGAAAGGACTCATTATGAGGAATACAAATATATATTTTTCATATTTATAATATTAATTGTTTACAAAATATTCACATAAGATATAAAAAAAAATTAATTTATCGCTTTATTTCCGAAAGCATACTACCTAAAATTTTGAAAATAATTAGGAGTACTGGGGTTGACTTGAAATTTATAAAAAAAATTATTAGAAAACCCCCATAGTAATTTTTGAACAAATTCTATTATTAAATGGAAAATAAAAATTCAATTTTCAAACGCTACATGTAATATATCAGATAAAGGGCTCATTATGTGAATTACAAATATATCATATTTTTAAATCATTTGTTTAAATGTTTAAAAGATATTAACAAAAATATTAAACATCGATTTAATTCCCACTTTAGAAACTACACTATTTAAATTTTGAAAAATATATTTTATTTGTATTTTTAAATAATTTGAATAACAGATTTAATAATTTGTAATTTAAAACTTGACCTATTTTGCCCTTTATCTTCCAGTCTACAGAGACTCAAAACTCAGACAGTAGATTATTAAAGGCTCTCTGAAAGTTTATTAGTAAAATAAAACTCTAATGTGAATTTTTGGGGGCCAAATTAGAAAATTAAATACATATGTATTCTGATAAAAATCAAGCGAATCCTGAAGTTGATAAAATAAAAAGTCTATGTGTGAAAAATCAAAGTGTATATTTTTTATAAATTTAAAACGCTTCCTTTAAAAGATATTAGGATAAATATAAGAAAATGCACTCATTCCCTGCTTGTCTGAATATTAGAATCTTGAAGGTGGTACGGAACCCTTAGTATGCGAGTCCAACTCGCACTTGACTAAATTATTATTTATTTAGTTTTACAATTTTTTACATTTTTATTAAATTTGTATACAGAGAAAGGCTGCAACAAAGAGAGACGGCGCTCTTTGCTTGATATGTTTGTTATTTGAACATATTGAATTGATTTTAGTTAATTAATGTTTCCAGCAAATGAATTATACTGTTCAATTACAGAATACGTTTAAGGTAAAGGTCAATTAAGCGTTTTTACCGAACTGATTAGGTGATATTTAAAAATTCATTTGATAAATAACACTATTATCAACACACATTTCACCAAAATAGATGTCAACATACTTAGTTTCGGTATCATCCATATATTTATCAAGACCTAACTCATTAGGTCATATATTTGATACCATAGTTTTTATATTTTTTAATTTCTTATGATTAATAAAGTTTCTATTTGTATTTTAGTAATCCGCATTACAAAACTTTTTGGCAGACCTCACACATTAGTGAATTGAACTATTGAAAGATGTGGTAACAAGTGCAGTATTATTAAATTCAAATTTATTTCAGGAATTTTCCGAGTCAGCTGAAAATAATTAGGATTTCGCAAGTTCAATGTACGGAAACCTCTATAAAATCACTCCTACTTCTGCCCGTCTGTCACATCCTATTTTCTCGGAAACTACCAAACCGAAAATGTTGAAATTTTGTTTCAGTCCATGTTCTGATTTCGCGGGTACTTCTGTGAAGAATTTTTACAAAAACTTCTCTGAAACCACTGCTTAAAATTCTGAACTAAATAAGAATATAAGCCTTCAATGAAACTTTACCGGAAAAATAAATTAAAATATTAATATTAGTTTTGGAAAGCAAATTATACAATTAAATGAAAAATGAGAATTTAAAATGTATTCAATTGCACCATATTTTATATCAATTGAAAGGGCTTGTTATGAGGAACACAAATAATTTATTCAATATTTTTAAAATAGTTTGTTCACAAAATATTAAGGAAAATATACAAAAATAAAGCTCGTCCTCCCTTTATCTCAAAACTACTAAACCTTAAATTAAAAATTAGGAATATAGGATTCCAGTAAAACTTTTCAGGAAAATAAAAAAAAATACAAATAAAACATATTTTCAAAATTTTAGATAGTGTAGTTTCTAAAGTGGGAATTATGTCGATGTTTAATATTTTTGTTAATACATTTTAAACAAATGATTTAAAAATATGATAGGTTTGTAATTCACATAATGAGGCTTTTATTTGATATATTACATGATGTGTTTGAAAATTAAATTTTTATTTTCCATTTAATTCTATAATTTGTCCATAAAATTACTATGGAGGTTTTCTACTAATTTTTCTTATAAATTTCAAGTGAGCCCCAGTACCCCTAATTATTTTCAAAAGAAAATAGAGCGGAAAATGAGGATTTTTTATACATTTTTGTTAATATCTTGTAAACAATTAATTTTAAAAATATGAAAAAAATGTATTTGTATTCGTCATAATGAGCCCTGTGATTTTATATTACTATATCCGTTAGGAACAAGTTTAATTTTTTATTTTTCATTTAATTCTGTAATTTGCACCCAAAATCAATATTATTCTATTTATTTTTCCAGTAAAGTTCAGGTGAGGGGCAATCCCTCTTTTTTCAAATTTTTGGAGATAAGGGGAATGGGTAATTTTTTTTAAATATTTTTGTTAATAACTTTTAAATAATTTATTTTAAAAATATTTTAAAAAGTAATTTGTATTCGTCATAATCGGCCCTTTGATTTGATATATTACAAGATTCGTTAGAGACAATTTAATTTTTTTGTTTTCCATGTTATTCTATAATTTGCTACCCAAAATCAATATTAGGGGGTTTCTCCTTATTTTTCAGTAAAGTTCAAGTGAGGGGCTACACCTTTATTTTTTTCAATTTTTTAAATATCTTTGTTAATATCTTTTAAATAATTTATTTCAAAAATATGAAAAAAAAATTGTATTCGTCATAATGATCCCCTTGATTTGATATATTACTTGATCCGTTAGAAACAATTATAATTTTTTATTTTCCATTTAATTATATAATTTTCCCCCCAAAATCAATATTAGGGGTTTCTGCTTATTTTTCCAGTAAACTTCAGATCAGACCCTATACCGCTAATTTTTTTCAAAACTTTACGTTTTATAGTTTCGGCGATAAGAGGGGGGAATGGATAAATTTTGGCATATTTTCGTTAATATATTTTAACTATTTTTTTTTAATAAGAAAACAATATAGTTGTGTTCCTCAGGATGGGACCATTACATTTGCAAGGCATAGAATACGAAACCGCATTATTGTTTCTTGTCAGTTATTCAAGATTCTCCTGGGATTTTCAATCGAATACGAATATCTATGAATCGACTTCTACACTCATGTGTAATGGCTGAGCATTTAATTTGATCTCTTCGTTTTCAAAGCTAGGTAAACTTCTTTTGTTTAATGATTTTGAAATACAAATAGCATATTTTATCACGACGGGTGAAATGAAATTAATCATTTTTTATACAAAACCAGTGGGAGATACGAAAATACGCAAGAAGTAAAAACTAATGCAAACCATAAGAGATTCACTTCTAATTTTTGCCAATTGCAGAGGCGTACTGAAAAAAAATTGTAGGGGCAGAAAAAACACGTGACCCCAGAAAAAGTATCACCATGTAGATTTTCATGGCCGTTTCTACGATCTTCATAGAGGCACTAATGCTTCAAAATTGAACTAAATATCTGAAAAACTTTAGTATTCAAAAGAAAAAAACTAAAAAACATCAAGATTTCTACACTTTGTACATCGGTAACGAAGCGTTTGCTGACTATAGGAACTTTTCGTCATAAAACTTATTTTAAAATAATTTGTTTCCGTCCAGTAAAAGATTACAGGAGTAATTAAACGAAATTCTTAATAATTATTCGGGGAGCAAATTATAACAGTAATTCTGTTTTAAAGGCATCACCTCATATGTGTAATGAAAAACTAGTCATGAAAAATACAAATGTATTTTACTTGTATTTTTAAAATACTTTGTTAAAAAATAATAAGAAAAATATTTAAAACTTGAGTAATTTCTTCTAAACGTTGTTTGTGGCATATTCTTGATTACTTTTATGTTTTTTGGGCAATAACACCAAAATCGAAATAAAATGACATGTATTGAAGGAAAAACAAACGTTTCAAAGTCTATTCTGACTTTATATTTAATTTACGTCAATAAATATAAAGCCATTGACAACGAAGTCAGAATAGACTTTGAAACGTTTGGTTTTCCTTCAATATATGTCGTTTTATTTCGATTTTGGTGTTATTGCCCAAAAAAACATAAAAGTAATTGAGTAATTTCTCCTTATACGTCCGAAAACTACTGAGTCTAAATTTAAAAAAAGATGACGTAGGATCTCACTTAAAGTTTATTGAAAAAAAAAGGAAAACTAATCTAAAACTACCAATTTAATAGATATTAAGGAAAATATAAAAATTGAAATTTTTTGTCCAACAATTTTCAAATAGAACTCAATAAAAGAAAGTAAATCACTATTAATTATTATATATTATGATTTACATTATATTATATCTTTAAGATGGTACAGAACCCTTAGAATTAGTAAGCGAATCCAACTCGCACTTGATCAAATATTTGTTAATATTGTCTGCCTAATACGTATCAATCTTTTTCAGAATAAAGATACGCTTTTTTGATAGAAATGTTTAAATAGTAAAAAAATAAATTAAGTGAAACTGAAAGATTTCTATTCAAAACTAACAGATAGCATGAAAAACTGAAATAACTGTCATATCTGCCAAGAACTTAAATCTGAAAGACATTCACTTTTTAAATTAAAATGAATAACTTCACCGAAAAAACTTTCGAAACTTTATTGCCCTCACAAATTGTAATAGTTTTTCCAAAATCGGATAACGATACCATGTTGCAATTATATAAAAGCAATCAAAAATCTTTTGAACAAATTGACATTACCAACCCCTCATGGTACTTACCATAAAGAAATCTTCAACCCACAAAAAAATTACTAAACATTTTTTACAGAATCATGATGAATATTTCTGACGGTGAATCATCTAATAATTCACGAAAAGTTCATATTCATAGCCTAAACTAGGAATTTTTATCTTCAAACAAAGACCTGCAAGAATCAAAATCAGTTCTCATTCTTTCCTTCACTATATTTCGATAAATTCAATAAAATCCCAAATTTGTAACATAATGATAGAATATAAACATGAACACACTGAAACTTTAATAAATCAAACCACCCTTAATTACAAAACGGAACATTACACGAACTAACAAAAGCTGTACCAAAAGTAAATCTTCGAATATGAAGTTTAAAATACTACCTATATATTATATATACATCACATATTCATCCAGTAATTGAATATTCAGGTGTTACAACAAATTACGAACATTCAAAAATGAATAATGAAATGATTTAGTAATGATTGTTTGCATCGTCCATTTTAGAATTTTTCATAACCACTTTTTTACTATATATTGTTGACAAATTTCAAATAAACATTAGCTTTATTATTATCCAAGTGACAGTTGATACCTAAATTTAATCCATTATTATTATATTTACCTTCAAAAGTAAAACTGGACCTCTTAGAATAATTGCTTTGGCTAACCTCAATTCTGTTATAGTGTGTACTAAGTTTCTTCGCCGTATATTTAACGTATAAATATGTTTTTTCTAATCTTCAAAGATATTTTAATAAAATATGTTAATTGTATTGTAAAATTATGAATATTATCTGCTCCATAAATTTATTTTCTTGGAACGGATTAACTAGAAAATATATAAAAATGATTTAAATTTATGTATTACAATGTGTAACATTTTTGAATAAGTGCATGATTGATGATTTAAAAAAAATCTGAAATACCTATTATATATCAGATCAGACCTAATAAGCTCAACCGTAAACACTTCTGTAGAAAACCATTGTGAACTGCAGAACAAAAAAAGTTTAGTACAAATACAAATCAATTAATAGATCAAAGCAAACAACTGAAAAGAAAAAATACTCAAAGAGTACAGAGAACTAAGTAAACAAATATCAAAGTATACTAGAAAAGATTATTGAAAATTAAACACCCAAGTTATAACAGAAACTGTAGAACAAAACAAAAATATGAAGGTTACTTCCACCTTTGATCTGATTTAACAGAATTGAGAAACCACAAAACTCCCGGAGAAGATGAGAGGGTGGTAGAGGCTACTAAAGCTGCTACAGAAGAGTTGATACCTCCCTAAACAACTTCATTTAATGAATGCTTAGAAGAGAGACAAATTCCGAACAGTTGGTTCAACGCTTTAATTGTTATTATGCACAAGAAAGGGAATCCAGAAAATTTCAAGAACTATAGACTCATTAGCCTATTATCCCAAATCAGATTTTTACCTTCATTTTTGTCAGTTATGAGAACGTTTTCAACACAGTAAATGACAAAATTGAGGTCAAGAAAAATTGTAGCAAACTCCCTAACAAAAATTCCAGGTGAAACTGAACAAATTATTATACACGAGTTAATAGATAGAAATCCTGAGAACTGCGTTAGAACGGTGAAGCCCGGGCACTTAGCTCATGATTACTTGGTTGAACGGGGTATAGTCACTTTCAAGATAGCAGTACCGGTGGAACAAAGGTCATCCAATATGTATATATATCTTGAACAATGTGAGAAAAGACGCCTCACACTCCGGTTTTGATGGCGTCGGTTACTATGTGAAGTTGTCATACTTTGTAGCCAGAATCAGAATGGAACATCATGCCGCTTTCAGTCTGCTAAACACCGGTTCATGTTCTTGATTCCGGTGATTGAGGTGGTATTCTTATGGGTTGAGATTCTCAAGTATCTATTCTGAATTCGATTGCATTGGTCCTGGAGTTCCACCTTGAAGATTTGCCAGTGGTTTAAGATAAATTGTCTGGCATTCTGCTGATATAAGTAAGGTACGCCAAATAGTCGGCAAACAGTTACATAAACTCTTTACTTGAGACCTGTCTCTTTTGCTGTTGCCTTGCCATACCTTAGCGATCGACACTGGTGTTTACTGATTCGAAATACGCTATTTTCTCACCATTGGTAATACTCTGATAGGTTTGCCTTGTCTTGTTGCATTTCTTTATAACAAAGCAACAATTATAAACTGTTTATAATTGTTGTATTTCTTTAGGTACTATCATTGTATGAATAAGCTCCATCGGACGCGAAACAATTGTCACAATTTTTTAAATAAAGTGTAAGTTTGTAATCAGTTGTATTACCCAAGACATTATGAATTTCATCTTCCACCAAGTAACAGCCAACTCAATCCAATGTTCTAGGCTAAAACCAACAGCTCGTAGTCTCGCTTTGGACAAGTTCATGACAGTCTTTACTTCCAGAGCCCAGAGCAAGTTTTCATTATTCTTCTTTCTACACTAAGCTTCAGATTCAGATTTGGACTTCAACATGAATCATTTATAAAACTCTTTGGTAAATCCAGGTATTAGAGATCTATTAAACATCTAATCTAGGAATAATGTTTTTGTAAACCAGATTTCAGTTGCACTTGGTATACTTGATTCAGTGATTGGGTGTCATATCTCTTATTTAGTAATGAAATCAACCGCTCGAAATTACATTGTTCTCCCAGTGGAATGTTTCGGACAAGTTTTGATGCTGCACCTCTTGAAGGAATTACAAGCAATGTAGACTTTTGTTTGGTGTCCCACCGGTTAGCTATGGCCACTGCATCACATGGTGGTTAGTACTTAAGCCAAAATGAACTACTATATGGTAGGTATTTTTATCAAAGACTCTTTACTACTACGATTTAATATTTTCTTTTTTGTAATTCTAGTATTTATTATACTGTACTTCTACCTTGTTCCATTTATCACTGATTTCGTCTTGTACTTTGGGTTGAACAATCCACTTATCCCCTCAAGTTTATTGGCATTGTATTATAATATTTTTTATATTATAATATTGAAATAATAACAATAAAATGTTTATAGCTGTCGTTCTGTGACATTGCATTATCACAGCAGTATTCAAGTCTATCTCAACTAATGCACACTACATAGCAAAGTACTATTTTGCAGGGAGTGTATTTCCCAAATGAATAGTCCTGTGGCGCCGCCCATCTCTTAACAGATTGAACTATTAAGTTTTCAATAAGATAATAGATCAAAACCTATATTTATATATTAAAATAATAAATAGTTATTAAGACTTGAATTGTTAAGTGTCTAAACTGTCTGCTTACTGGATAAACTGTGGTTTGTCGTGATCTATTGATATTACTTCTGAACGTTTCAATGTTTCAAATGTAACTACAGCAGACATCTTTAGCGACGCGGACGAAGGTGATATCTCCTTGACTGCTCAAGACGAATATGATAGCATTTTCCACAGGTACCATACGGACTCTCAAGCTCTAATATTTATAGGTAGCTGGGAGAAATGTGGGACTAGACATGTGAGGTGTACAATATCAGGCTGAGGCTAGATAAATAGTCTAGGTAGGATAGATGTTTTGGAACTGTATGACGTCGTCAGTTGAGTTTAATAAATGTTTATCAATGGCCCATTTTTCAGGTTGTAATAACCAACAATTCCGCTTATGTTCAAATAGCCGTGTGTTGATGCTATGCTGTATAGTACCGATATATACAGCTTCAAATAAACAAGGTATTCTGTACACTCCTACCATCAATAATTCTTTTCTAATATATTTAGGAAATCGGTCCATATGTCGAAGTTGCAGAATAGGTTTAACAACAGGTGGGTTTTCGGTAAACACTGTGGAGAAGGGTTCCATCGTTGTTTCTAGTTACATCCAGAATGCCACGGCTCTAAACAACAACAACAAAGATGTCATCGACCTAGCGAAACCCAGTAGAAAAATATCCATTCTCTTATTTACGTTAGAAGTCAAATAATAGATATTGTGAAACATTTTAATTTTACATTTTAGAATTGTGTTTTTTTTTTTCTCAGTTTCTTTGCCATTGTCAACGGGGTCTGATCTATACAGCAATTTCATGGTGTTATTTCCCAAAAAGTGTTTAAACATATTTGCCAATGTAGACCCGAGAACCGATCGCACTAACAGTGGGGCGAAGAGGTACATTAGACTTAGGATTTTGGGCAAACCATAAAATCTTGAAGGAACAGCCATTTATGTTTCTCCTATCTTCAATCAGATCAGATCAGATGATGGTTCTTTTAAGTATCATTGATGCTGGATCATTTTGTAGTTTTCGGTCGAGTCAAGTCAATCACATATATTCTTATTATAGTCTTTTGTGTCCACCATTTCGTTTGTCAGGTGACATGATTATATATTTTTTATTTTGCTTGAATTTCTCAATCATATCCTTTCTTTGTTTTTGAAGTTTTTTTTGCCGCTTCAGCCCCGATTATTGTCAATTTGTCTAATGACACACGTCGAATCTTGACTGCTAGTGCCCACCCGCCACAGACCATACAAGATAGAACACCCGGCAGCCGATATGGGGAACCGACAAAGTCGGGCTTTCACTACACACTACCTGATATCGTTCCTGGGCTAGCCAAATTTGCCCTACGGCCAAAAGATTTTACTTTCATGCGGCCAAGCTCATAGCGATGCTATAAAAGCTTAACTTTGAAGCTATATATAATATACGCTTAATCTGTAGCCCATTCAGAAAAAAAAATTCACCAAAATAAGAACCATCTTCGTTTTCAAGTGTCTTAAAATGTATCTCATATAACTACCAAATCGATTGTTCATTCACAACAGTGATTACACTTAATATAAAAGTAGTGTTTTTTTGAAAATCACATGTTGCATTGATCCGTCGTATATTCCATTTTGAATACTAATGCTAGAATATAATATTTGGTGCATGCGCTAGAACCATTAGAGTTAATATAGCAAGATGAAATCTATTCCAAAAATTAAGGCTAATTACAGGCTTTTCGACAAAATCAATTCAGTAGTTTTTACGTGATGCTTGAACAAACAACCAGACAGACAACTACAACTTTATAGAGTGAGGTATTAAAGTCAGGGATAAATTAATTTTCTACGTAATTATTAATATTGAAACACGTGAATTTTTAAATAAAATTTTTTCAACTCCATAAAGATTATAAATACAAATAAAAAACAAATAAATGAAAAGAAGTAGCATGTGGTTCCGCGAACTAAGGGTTTTCAATTTTCTATTCATCAATATAGGATTTTTATATTTTTGAACGTGGATACTCTAGAAGAAAATAATTTCATTTTATACAAACAATTAGGCCTCAAGCATTTTGGGACATTTCAGACGTATTTAAAATTTATGTCAGTTTGCTAAACATCGTTAATATTTTTTAGTTATTAATCGTTTATTGCGGAATTTTTATGTTTAATTCAATTTTTTTAATGAGACTTTCTGAGACCCAACGAATTGAGATATTAATATTAATTGGAGTGGGTGATAAATAAATACATTTAAAATAAAACAAAAACCGACATTAAAAGAAAATTAACTAAAAGTCATGCAATAATTTTTGCTACAACAATTAAATACCTTTTATGTCGGTGCTAAGCTAAACTGAAACTATTTTGAGCAGTACATTGTTAAGTTGTACTTCGCAACTTCGCTGTTCAAATTGGCACCGACTTCGGAAAAAGCATTTAATTGTAGCAAAAATTATTTCATGCTTTTTAGTTAATTTTCTTTTGAAGTCGGTTTTTGTTTTTTTTATGTATTTATTTTACAATTTTTAGTGATGCGATAGCTTAATGGGATGCAGTTTTCAAATCTAATTAACTTTTTCGATATTGCCTAACGTATTGTACTTTCATTTATTAGCTTGACCAACCTCGTTTACTGTTGAATAGAATAACTTTTTTTGTATATATATATATATATATATATATATATATATATATATGTGTGTGTGTGTGTGTGTGTGTATTTCTATTAAGAAAATTGTAGAAGATCTGAGTATCATCATTCCTTTCGTCTGTTAAGTATACTGACACTCATTTAATAGTCTCCCCTCCGCGGAATCTCATAATAAATCGTTAAACAGTTTTAATTGATATAACATAATAGGACGTAGTTTTTAATTATAATTAACAATTTGAGTTGTTATTAAAAATAAAGGTACAAAACTTATATTCTTCTTCAATACTAGTACACAATTTGGAAAAGTGACATGAACATCTATTATACAATTGTTAGTGATGTGACATAACTAGATACATTTTATGATTGTTGTTACCCCTGTTTGATAAGATTTTTCTATATTATGAAAAATAAAGGCATTTTACTTTTAAGCAAAACTCATATTTGCTGAGAAACTTCGTATACAGTTGAAAAAGTAACAAGTAATGATTGCAGTGTATGTCTCCGACCATGTAAATATTTTTATGAAGAATATTTTTTTCTCTAAATAATATTCTTAAGAACGCTTTCCGTTTGAACTCAACTTATGAAGACACACTGTATATAGAAATCAACTGAGAACCTCCACCTTGGAGTTGATTAACTGACATTTATTTGGATATATTTCCAAACTTTCAATTTATTACAATTTTTAATAATATAGCACAGATGGATGGAGTCAAATCTAATAAACATTGCTTGATTATATTTTGAGATATAAAAAAAAGTTACCTCACTTTTAAACAAAATTGATATATATTTTGAAACTTAGTACATAGTTGGAAAAGTTACAGAAATACTTATTATACAATTTTTAGTGCAATGGCATAAGCAGATGCAGTAGTTAATTCTAATTACTTCTATTTAATTACAATTTTAGATCTTAACAAAAATTAAGGTACTTTAATGTGTATTCAAAATTCCTCTTTGTTGTCAAACTTTGTCTACAGTTAAAAGTGTGACATGGAATCCTGCTACCTTTTAGACCATGTAAATCTGTTTGTGAAGAATAACTTTTTCTCTCAAAATTGTTAATAAAATACACACTGTATATACATATTAACTGACATTTATTTTGATTAATTCATCTTATTTACAATTTACCCCAAGTTTCGAACAGCTAATACCAGCAACTCCATCAAAGCTTACTGTATAAAAATGTCGTTAAAAGTTTTCCCCGATTTTCTAAAAAACGGTACAAGCTATGTTATTGAAAAACAATATGGGACAACTTCCGGATCCCCCGGAACGAATCCAATTCCTTTTTTCAATTCATTATACCCCATATTCCGAATAGAAAACTTTCTATATTTATAATACCAGCGACTTCACCAAAGTGTACTGTATAAGAAAATCGGTAAAAAGTTTTTCTCGATTTTCTAAGAAACGGTACAAGTGCTATAGAAAAAATATGGGACCACTTCAGGATATCCCGGAACTAATCCAATTTCTTTTCAATTTGCCCCATGTTCCGAATCTTTTTTTACATATTTTTAATACCGGCGACTCCTCCAAGGCATAGAGTATAAGAAAACAGGTATAAAATAGGTTTTCCCCATATTATGAGAAACGGTACAAGCTATGTTAATGAAAAAAATATATAGGACCACTTCACGATCCCATGGAACAGGACCTAGTATAAATTGTCGAAATTCCTTGAACCGTTTGCGAGTAATCGGTGAACAAACATAAAAAAACATAGATACAGACGAATTGAGAACCTCCTTCTTTTTGAAGTGGGTTAAAAACGAACCCAATCTGAGGTGTGTAAAACATTTAGTGAGAAGTATCTTAACCGTCACGTTTCCCAGTTTTCAGGAATTAAAAATTCCGGCAATTTGGGCCTGTCAAAAATCTGCCCAACCCTGGGAGATCAAAATTGAATGACGACAAGAAATCGGATATATTGTTAAATATTGAAGAAAACCCACAGAAACCAATAGAAGAAGTAGCTGGTGACAATGATTTAATTAAAAGGGAAATATCATGCATATAAAATTAACCTGGTTCAAGAATTAAATGACGATGATCCTGATTGTAAATAAGAATTATATGAATTGATTACAAACAGATGCCAAGTGAATCCAATGTTTCCAAAAAATATTCTTTTCTGCGATGAAGCAACGTTTACTCTTCTCGTAACCGTCAAATTACAGACATTGGCGCAGACAAAATTTTCAATGGATGAGGAAAGGTAACGTAACACTCAGTATCCTGTTATAGTGAACGTTTGGGCTAGCAACTTTCAAAAATCAAAAAGGCCTACATTACTGAATAGAGAAATGAAAACCCATTTAAACGCTAGCTACCCATTTTCATTTAAAAATTTCTTAGGGAGAATATTACCCCGAAAAGATTGAAGCGGCAGGTGAATAAATTTATTGAAAAAATGTAGTTTCATATATAAAAATTGACCTGCTACAGGATATTTCATTTCAATTCATAATTACCTATAAAATGAATGTATCCATTAGTTTAGGACCTTACTGTATGCGTATATAGCATATAGATTTGAATTTAAATATCAAATAAAGATAATTTCGATTAATACACAGATAATAATATTGAATTTATGTTTACTGTAACTTAAAATTATTTGTTTTCAATGAAATTATCATCTAAATTACAGCATATGATAAGTACGTACTACCTATATTACCATTAAAATAGTTTTGATTCCATTTACACATAACTGAAAATATGAATATTTTCCTTAATTTGGTCCTCATTAGATAACAGGTTAAATATTGGTTAGATTGTCTTTGCCAGTTTACGTAAATTAATGTTGGGTAAGCATTTTTATCAAACTGGAATGCCAATTAACCTAAAGAAATATTGCTAATTGAATGACACCTCTTTAAACTAAAATAGGTATACTGTGTGTATAAGATAAGAATGGGATAGCACTGAAATCTTGGAAACAGTAGAAGTTATAATGTTAGTTTTATTAGGAAAAAGTTTCACATATTTATTACGTTTTACACGGGATTGCAACAATAAAATATTTTCAAATCATTTTGATACATTTTTTTTCAATTTTACTATTTATTAATTTCTGACACTATTTCAATGTATATGAATAAAATGGGAAATATTTCGTCAATTTTACTCTTTCTTGAACAATTATTAACCATTATTTGCTTTCAAAGAACCAACTTTTTATTCTTAAATTTAAATGCAGTCAAAACTTCAGAATATGTGACCAATTATTGGATTGGTTTAAATAAGTTATTAGTATTTTGTGTATTTTCAATTATTATTTAAATTTATTTAATAAACATCTCCACGCTTCTGCACTGAATGCTCAAAATCAATTATTCTAATTTATAAACGAATTAATCATATTAATAATACTTTTAGAGACTTAACTACAAGAAGTATTCAAACGACTGACCATTATTTTCGAAGCATCGGTAAATTTGCCTAGCTACGGAAACCAAAACAGTTTAAGTACATCTGGTGTAATTGTTTCAAATTCTTAAGATCTGCATTAAGATCTTGAATCAGTACATATCCTGCTTTAAGGAAATCTAATCTAGTTTATAAATATTATAAATTCTGGAATTATGAGTTTAAAACCAAAAGTTACTGATTTCTGCTAGTGACTTTCAAATTATCCTGCAGAACATTAGGATACAACTCTGGAATTAGAGATCCGTCGTAAAAAATGGACCAGTTATTTGTATACCCAAATTTCCGCACCACTCATTGAAATCAAACTATGTTAATGGCCAGAGGTTTTGTATAATCACAATTTTTCCACGGACCTAAGATTTCGATGTCAGCTAGTGGACCAATTACAAAATGACTTAGCGTCGAGTAGTCTTCCTATCTCTGCTGTTGCCAGATTCAAAAATATTACAGCTGATATTTGTTCTTACGTGAAACGTAATATGCTTTCTACTGAATTGTCAATGTTTGTAACTAAAACATGTTTGATTTGTTTCCCTAAGATATCCCCTAACATGCTTATTGAACTCTAGGTAGTCTTCTTAGACATCTGACAAGGCCGTATCTAGAAGAGGGGTTTGAAGTTTTGGGTTTAAATATTGGGGTTTTGAAATTGTAAAGATTAAGCTTTTTGTTTATAAAAATATATTTTATATTTTATACATTTCTAATATATTCGAAATACACGAGCAGGAATATAAATAGCTACCTGGAATATTTCCCAAAATACTCATTATTTTGAAAATCACAATAACATGTAAAAAGATTAACGAGGAGGAACATATGTAGCCATACTAACCGATAATTAAGTCGCACCCTTATCACCTCAGTGCTACCTAGTCAATGTTTTTTAAATAAAACTCTACCATAAGTGGCACCTCGTCTTAATCCCTGTTTAAATAGGAATTCAACGGTGTATAGTTTTTGATATTCCATTAACATTTAAGTAATTTGTGAATTAAAACATGTTTCCTGAATATGTTTCTGATCTCTGATGTTATAATTTTAAAGACTTCTTGCTATTACGACTAGGAAAATGAAACTGACAATGGATTTTAAAACAATTTATTGTAACAGATGTTCTATATGGTTTCCAGACTGTGTATCATTTCTCATATAACAAAAAATCGAATAACTTCTTTCGTTAAATAAATAAATAAATGGAAAAATTTTGGTATATTATCATTAATATCTTTTTAACTAATTTTTTTTAATATGAAAAAAATATATTTGTGTTCCTCAGAATGGGACCTTTCATTTGATGTATTACATAATGCGTTTGAAATTTATTTATTTTTAAATTTTCATTTAATTCTATAATTTGCCCCCCAAAATTAAAATTGATGGTTTTTCTTTATTTTTCCTGTAAAGTTCGGGCAACGTTGTATATTTCCTATTTTTTCAAAATTTTAGGCTCAGTAGTTTCGGTGATCAGTGGGGGAACGGTCGATTTTTTTAGTTTTTCACCCTATAAATACCCCTACCACCAAACTATACATTGATACCAAATTTCAACCTCTTCCGTCCAGTAGTTTAGGAGAAAATTGCTGTGATGTGACAGAGGCAGAAATCCGGAGTGATATTATTAGGGTATTGGTATATTGTAAAAAGATTTTTTTTATATATATTATGTCGCTTCAGTGAAATGAAGTCTTACTTAGTTATTTTTCTTACTTAACAAAATGGTTTACACATTAGAGGAAAAAAATTTAATTATTGTTCTTAATGTTCAGAGTAATAATTGTGATAAAGAAACTTCTCGTAATTTGATGAGAGGCACTCAGAAAGACATGTAAGGCATAAATACATTACTGAACTGTGGAGCAAATCCAACAAAACAGGAAGCGTAGTTAGCCAGAAACGCGAGCTAAGAAAATTCGATGACCTTGAAATAGCAGTATTAGGATATGTTATAATAGAACCGAAAAAATCTTTAAGACAAATTGCGTTAACATCAGGTGTTCCACGAAGTAGTGTTCACAGAATTCTGAAACGTAATAAGTTCCCTACAAAATCAGACCGGTACCAAAATTAAATAAAGACGATTTTGACAGAAGAATAGAATTCTGTGAAACATTGTCTGGTCACATAAACGTAAATTCAAATTTTTTATACAATAGTTGCTACTCTGACGAAGCGTCCTGTTATTTAAATGGTGAGGTAAATCGTCATAACTGCCAATACTGAGATAATATTAATCCATAGTTATTTAGAAAGATTTATACTGAGCAACCTCTAAAGAGCTAAATGTGTGGGCAGGAATCCTAAGTGAATAAATTAAATTTTTGGAGGCAGATGATCATGAGCAGACGAATTTGTTATTTAGCACCACGGTATAACCACATTATGTCTTACCAGTTAGAGAGTTTCTGGATAATCGATTCCCAGATAGATGAATTGGAAGACGATGTGTCATCGAGTGGCCAGCAAGGTCGCGAGATATGCCCTTCCTGGAATTTAGAACTCTCTTAGCTGTTATATATGGTATCCTAAAAATATATATACACACTATTAGATATAGGTACGTAGCAATCATTCACTTGCTGTCAAAACTTCATGTAAACTTTTATTTAATTTGCAACGTAAATTTGCATTATTTTTCAACCATTTCATGTCATCCGATTGAGCTGATATGTAGCATAATGATACAATAATATGATACCATCTAGCTGATCTGATCATGGAGCCGGAATGTAAGAACTGAAACTCCCTAGTAGCAAATCGTATGACAATCTACTTTGGGCTAGTATGTTTTGTTATTATAAATAGTTACCATTACACATGATGACGAGGCTCTTTACATATGATAATGGGACTCTGAAGATGGAAACAGAAAATTGGCACTGGAACTCCTTTATTGAAAGGGTTAAAATAGTCGAGTCTGGGCTAGTTTGCTTTGTTGTCTTGAGTATCTTCCAATAGACATTAGGCTGTGAGTTTGAAGATTAAACTAGAAAATCCTCAGTAGAACTTACTGAATTAAATGAGTGTAATCCATAAAATATTCACTATCTAGGCTATCCGGCTATCAATGTTGCCTCTTAGAATTTCTTTGACCTAGCGTTTCATCTACAGCTACGGTAAATATTTTCGAAGGCGATAGGCTCATAGTCTGGGTAATATTCTATATGACTTGTCGGTGACAGGGACATCAATTGAATTCCCTGAATTTTTAGATTTGTATAGTGGCTTTGGGAATAACGAATCGGCGTCATCGATGATTTTGCTTGTCATTCAAAGCCTTAACTTCTGTTAAAATTATTTTGGTGTTTTTGCATTTGGATAACGTTTCAATACAAACATGGATCGTAAGCTAACTCATGGCCAGAACATCATCACAAAGGCTACTGCGATGTTTTGGAAGAGAAGGTGAATGTTTCCGTCCCTCCTATTCGGCAATTGTCCCATATGAACTTTGATAGCGGTGGATCCGATATGCAACGCTCTCCATATGCATGGAATACGGTATACTCCTGCTTTAGCAAATACGTTCCTTGAAGCTTTAGCACATCTCAAGCTCTGCTGCATCTTTCTAATTTCACTATGTTTTCTAGAAGCTTTCAAATGCAATTCGTTATATTCTTTAGCTTGCCTAATCTCATTTTCCCGTTATTAGTAAGACTTATCTGAAAATGATCCATTTGGGCATTCAAGCTCACATATACCCATTCCTCGCTTTACCTGTGTGTGTTACAGTTTTAATCTATCTCTGTTTCTGTCTGGCATTGTGGTTAGATAACTTATTGAGGTGTCATAACACAAAAATTTTATTTAACATATGTTGGTAAAAGAGTGTTTGAAGAGGGCGCTGTTATCTTCAGAGAATCCCTGACTACGTCGTCAGCTACATTTGCAAATAGTTTTATAAAAGGTACAAGACATTGCTAATCAAAATGTTAACCGGAAACACTATTAAGTTTTTAATATTCTAGTTAATAATCTTAAATACTACTCTATGTATGCAACAAAAAAGCTAACATGAATTTTTCCTTCTCACATTAATCTAACTTCAGAGAAATTTTATTATATTGTTGACCATGACCCACCTCTAATATGTGGAAGAAAATCTAAATAACAATAACACTCCACAATTCGTTTAATTACTCAGCCTTTAATTTATTGTTACATTTTATCGGAAAAATACACTTATATAAAATATAACTAATAACTAGTATTACAATTAGGATAACCAACAGAATATCCAGTAACAGATATTTATAAAGAGGAACATCGGCTCCGGAATATCGTAAGTGATTTGTTCCGTTATGTCTCAGGACATATTCTATCCACCAAATAGCTTTTTTTACTCCATAAATGGGCTGGTCTTCAATATAAGACTTACACTTCAAAACGTTCTCTTTGAAACTGAAATAGAACATAAATCATAGACAAGTTTTCTATCGTGTATGTGCAAATATACAATCCATTGAACGCATTGATACTCCCGGTTTGACGTCTCTGTGGGCTATTTTTCCCTGAAACGCCTTGATGTAGGTATTAATTTCGCTTTGAACATTGTGTTCAGTTATATGTGCGAGATACATAAATATTTGTCGGAATTTCAATCAATTGGGGGAGGCGCAACTGGTGAGGGCGCTTAACTGGAAGCAAGATTTTGTCTTGCGTTCACTGGATTGTAAAATCACAAAAAGATCTTTAACTGTTCTCAACTGGAAACAGTATTGCGTTCAATGGATTGTAACATCGTGAATAGATATTATCATTTAACAATTGTATGAAGAAATAAGCACTTGCCACTAATTTAAAGATATTAACAAAACCAAATTTCATTGTGATTGAAACAAAACAATAAATAAATTAATCATATATCAGCACCAATAAGAACATCTGCATCTAGAATTAAGTTTTTAAGCTTTTTATTCATGTTTATTCATGTCTATGAAGCTTCTTTGTCTTCTCGTTGACCATGCATATTTAAAAAGGTAGTTGCTATAAAAGGTATTGTAAGTTGATTCCCATTATCTTTGTGTGTTCTTTCCCTTCATACCTTACTACATTGGGAGTAGGATCATGTTTTCGTTTATTTTTTTAGCAAAAATTGCTACTCCTATTTGGGCTCTTCAATTTTTTAGTAATGCACTCTTTATTTTTGATATTACCACAATGTTAATCTGTTTTCCTTTCATATGAGTTTCTATGTCTTTAGATTTAGTTGTTAGGGACCCTGTAATATTCCATGTTACCAGTCTGAATGAATTAGGTATCTATTTATGTTTATGTCTTCTATAGCCTAAACCCTAATTCCGTTTGCAGCTCCTAGGCTTTGCTGAGTTTTATAGTTACTAAAGGTTACGACTGCGGAAAACTGCCAACCATACCAGAACTACATGGTTTATTAGCTTTTCTACACTAAGTTCAACGTTTTTTGCCAAAGCAATGACACTTAAATCAAAGTATGATACGCTATCACCCACATTGATCTTGGTTTAGCTGAAGCTCTGGTCCATTTGTTTCTAAATTTCGCAATACCAAACCCTGAAGGTGAAGAACGTCAAATTTAATATATAGAAGTAAGTATCCTAATGTAATCAAGCCGAAACAGGCCTTATTGTACGATTAAATAGTAAAGAGAGCACATGGTTGTAAAGTTATTCTCAAAGAAAATTGCTTAAAATTGTAACAAAGGAGTGGGTCGTTAATAAAACCTTATTTTTAACTGACTACCAAAAAAGGTGGAGGTTATCAATTCGTCGGCACGTTTTTTCTGTACGCTCAGCGATTATTCAAAAACGGTATTGGGCAATTTCGATTATTTAAACGACTTTGTATTAACGAATATTACAGAAAGGTACCATATAATTTTCTATAACGTGAGATTTACGGTTTCCCAGAAAATTAGGAAAGGCAGTAATTAAGGCTCAGTGAATTTCAATGTATCTACACAGTTTTCTCTAAAACGGCTCAACCAGTTTGATTATTTTAAATTATATTCTACAAAGAGATGTCCAGCTTGATTTCGAATAATTTTCTATAAGGTAAACCACACCGAAAATCGTAAAAATATGTGCAAAAAACGGTAAAGTTCAATGTAAATGTCAAATTTTTATCATAAATATCTAGCTTAAATGTCAAGATATGCCATGAAAGTATATCGTACAGGGTGTTTGTAATGATTTTCATTCATTCATTCATAGTCGAATGAAATGGCACAAAATATTCCATTAGTGTATCGGAAAGAAAAATTGTTAGGTGAGCCATCTTTTCTGTACGGTATACTATGGTAGGTGTGTGTGTGTGTGCGTACATCGAAATTCAAGCAGGAAGTAATGTACGCAGTTGAAATATAGAGCGAAGTGAAATTACAGTTAGATAGGTGGGTTCAAAAATTTTATAAAATATTGGCAGGTACATAAGCAGTTCCATATATAGGATGGTTGAAATATAAGGTGGAATAGAATTAAAGTTCTACAGGGTGGTTCAAAAATGTTGTATTGGGTGGCACATATGTAGTTGCGTATACACGGTGGTTGAAATAAGAGTGAAGTAAAACTATAGTTATACAAAGTGGATCAAACTTAAAAAAACGGTTAAATACGCATATGCAGTAAGGATATTCGAGTCATAGGGCGGAGGCTTCAAAAAATGTTAGAAGCAGTTGCATATACAGTGTAATTATAGTTATAGAGGGTGGGTAAAAATTAGTGGTATACAGGGTGATTTAAACAATAGAAAAATAGAAACAGTAAGAGGATTAATACTTATACAGTGCCGTTGCAACATCCTGTAAAGTTGAATTATAGTTGTACAGAGTGATTCAGAAAATAGTATACAAATTTATATTGGATGTCCAATATATAGAAACTTACAGGGTGATTGCAATATAAGATGAATCAAAGTTAAACTTATAATAAGTGGTGAAATAATAAAACAAATAAAAAATGTGGATAATGCAGAAAAAATACAAATTAGCGAAAGAGGAAGAGATAAAATTACGCCAAAATATATAATATATATTTGTTACCTTAAATCAGATAAAAAAAGAATATATACCAGAAAATAGTTATTGATTGCACACGGTTTGTAAACGGTTTTTATTTTAAGGCAGTTGAAGTAGGTTCTTTTTTAAACATAAATTATATCCATACTTATTTGCTATCACATCTACACCGATAAACAGTAAGTGTTCGCACTAAAAACGCATAGCGTTCATTCAGTTACAAAGAATTGTTACGAAACTTCAATAACAAAATTCAACACACTTTATTAAAAATTATGAAGCACATGAGCAATTCTCTTCTAACAGACTGTTATAAATTTTACCTAGCATTTGTTGCTACTTGTATAATAGCTGACTCCAAAAGTTCTGCTGACAAACTGTCAACTGAAATACTGACTCCCATGCCCCAGTGTACCACCCTTTTGATGTTTCTTGGTTGATCGGCAATTACAGGTATACCTACAATAGGTACACCATATGCAATGGATTCGTCTAAAGATTGCACGCCTCCTTGAGTAACAAATACTTTTACATTAGGATGCGCTGCAAAAAACAAATTAATAATTTTATATAACATAGAAAACACATTCACGTTAAAAAAGTTTACTAACAATAAAGATTTTTCAAATTTTGAAATTCCTATCTGTCTACCTTCAATATACAACCACACTTACGTTAACTAGAGTTGTGCCCAATAATCATTCTTACCTAAAACAAAGATAGCAGCATTTAGGATTTTGAGGGAAAAACTAGGTCACAGAGGCCTCAAATCGGAAGTCATGCGTTGTTTGCCTATGATTCTTAGGATAGACCTCATTTCCTGTCAAAATTAGTTCAGACAAGCGTAACTGATAAAGATTCTCTTGCGTTCAATGGATTGCAAAATCTCGAAAATGTATTATTGCAACGTTTAATTTGACATTAATAGGGAAATTGTCTGACATTATTCATCGTAATTAAAATTTAACAAACATGCGTTTAGCAAAAAAAACGTATTTCTAGTGTGTACGAATACGGATGTAAAAGAGGGACCGAAATTTCGAGTATTAATGGGAAGTATTCGAGAGCAACTGAGATCGATAATAAATGCGGCCGCAAGGTAGGAGCAAAACAGTAGTGGAAGAGTTGAAGTACGTTTGGCGCATGATGAGTTATAGGGCGGAGGGTTCAAAAAATGTTAGAAGCAGTTGCAGTCGCTTAATCTAAGAAAAGTACTGTATTATTAATGGTGAATTAGTGGTTTGGAAATAAAGAAGATTTATTTTCAGTGTGAATATTGGTTTTTGAACCCACAAAAAATGTATAACAGTAGTCCAGGAGATGGAATTAAAAGTGCAGTTTAAAATCTCAATTTATTTATGCAACTATGAGAAGTATGGTGGTGGAAATTGATTAGACTAACAAGAACATTTTCAAATGAGATACAGATAAGCTGGACGAGAAACTAAGTCATATCCTGGATAAACCTGACAAAAAGTAGGCTCAAGTTCGAGAGTAAATCTAACAAAAGTTAGTGCAATCTTTCGATAAGAAAGGTTAAATTGACAACAAAACATTGCCTCTATCATGGATGAAAAACACAAAACAATCTAATCAAAGGGTTATTTTCGAAATTTAAATTAAAAAGGCAAGGTGAATTTAAAATATTATAATAAAAACGGCACTTTGATGAATTAAAGAGACAAAATAACGTAAAAATCCAACAAGAACAGTTTGAACGAAACAGGCAAGATGAATTAAAAATTCAAATAGAAGAATGTGATCAAATAATGCAATGAGTAATACAAATTAATAGGTTATTTAATCAGAAAATACAACTCATGGAATCTAATACAAATGAGATTAACGATGAAATAAAGGTCGTAAAATTTCTGTGCCTACTCGTTAAGATCAAAGTAACAAAGTAAATGACATCGATTCTAAGTGTACAGGATTAACAGAGTTCGAATGGAAAAGAAAATCAACAAGACTTGCAAAGAGAAAATATCATAACCCCTAAATACCAAAGGTTCCTCTATCAAACCATCTACGTTTGATGGAAATTCATCGTGGTCTACGTACAAGAGGATCTTTGAAGCAATAGCTGCAGTTATTGCCTGGGATAACCAAGAGAAGTATACTTTCTTTCAGTTTCTTTAAGAGCTCCCGCATAAGAACTTCTTCAGTGCAGTCCAGTGGATGAACAGGGTAAATTCAAAAAGATAATTTCTGTATAATAAGAGATATGATAAATAATCAGTCATTCAGGCAAGTACACCAAGTGCAACTGAAAAGGAAAACACAAAAATCTGGAGAGATTTTACAAGAGACTAAAGCCGATATTAGCAGTTTAACACACATAGCGTATCCATGCCTACCAGAGCATGCGAAAGACAAAAGAAAGACAAAGTTTTTCAGTGGCATTAGAGCAGTAGAAGTGCAACAAAACCTGAGACTTACTGGGTTAAAGAATAGTACTGAAGCTCTGCGGCGTGCTTAGGAAGTACAGACTACCATGAACATGTTCATACCAGGGGTATAAGCAATTTTCGTCAATGAGGGAGAATCCTTCAGGAAGTACTGTCTAAAATTACTACAATAATTAAGATAAAGCAGAAACGAAGAGCCAGTGTCGACTGATAGCACTCTAAACGCAGAAGGCATTTTCAACGTGACTTCGGAGTGAAGTTACAAGTCAGAGTTGACCAATGTAACCACACTGCAACCAGTCAGACCGTCAGCATAAGAGGTCCAATCCTGGCTCCTGGAGTACCCATCTGATAGGTTCATGTGCAGGTAAATGAAGATTGGACAACAGAGCAATGTGTACAGGGCCAAATAACTAATCAGATATTGAGTCAGTCCTATCTTCAAGAAGGAAGGAAAACACGGTCCACCAGGGGACGAGGTAGCTAACTGCTCGAACTAAAGTAATTATGGGCCTTAAAAGCAGAGAATGGAATGATAAAGAGAATTTTGGAAAGTAATGATGGCAGAGAAACTAAGTCTCAACTCGCAATCCCAAAGAATAAGGTACCGGCTGTCCTGGCCGAAGTACATAATGGGATCAACGTCGAAGAAGCCAGAGCCTGGTGCTAGAAATGTGACACCTGTGCAGCCTGTAAGAGCCCGAAGACAAGGGCAAAGGGTGGAATGCAGCTGTACAATGTGGGTATCCCATTTAATATAATAGCTATAGATGGCTATAGATGTTGCTGGTTCACTACCCGATTCTGAGAGGGGTAGAAAGTATATCCTCGTTGCATTGGATTATTTTAGTAAATTGCCTGAAGCCCCAATCAGGATGCAATCGCGGTGGCAACGGTGTTGGTGGAACAGCTATTCAGCAGGTTTGGTGTTCCGTTGGAGTTTCATTCGGACCACTTTGAATCCAACGTAATCTGTCCGACGTTGAACATCAAGAAAACAAAGAATTTTTTCTTTGCATCAACAATCAGACGGAATGATGGAAAGATTCAACAGAACATTGGTACAATTCTACTATTCCAAATGCCCGGTTCTCTAAGTAAATTGTTTTTTATTACAGCGGGTATTTATTCTATTTATTCTGTGTTCAATTTGTCAATTTGAAAAAATATATAAATTGTAATTAAATTTTAATAAACATTTTTTATATTTTCGTCCACCCGATAGCAAATTGACTAAATCACAAAAGTTTTAGAAAAAACAAAAGTCAAAGACGTAAGACAAAGACAAAACTCCACCAGATAGTGTTGAACTTCGAAAAATCTGGACACCGGTACCACCTTTGTACCTTTGGGAATTTGAACGAATTTTGTTCTCTCTCTTGGGAGAATCACTTCTTAAACTACCAGAAATATCAAATTAATGATAAAAACACTAGCTCTTAGGCTTCTTCGCCTAACTGATGAGACCCGGAAAGGACTAAAGCTTCTATAATGCAACCTATAATATCGTTGGGTTAAGGTGAAACCCGAATCCCAGTTTACTGCTTCGGATTCATGAAAAAAAAACAAAGATTTTTTGGGATTCAGCAAATCTCCATGAATTTTGTACGAAAGTACCCAGACTGAATCAGACGAATCGAAGTCGAAACAAGATCCAAACTTTACAGATTTTTTAACCAAAGAATACTTTTGCTTCTTTGAATTCTCAGACTTTAGCTTTGAACAAAAGGATCAAAGGCGCCACAAAATACGTGGAGATTTGCCAAATCCCAAAAGTTCTTTGCTTTGAACCTTAACCCAACGATATTATGGGGGTATTATGGAAGCTTTCATCCTTTTCGGATACAATTTTAGATTTGTTCAGCATGGGATATTTGAAAATGTATAGAAAACAACAGTGCACTCCATTGAAAAAAGATAATATTATCACTTGCAGATAGTTCACCCTGTAAATGCATTATTATTTGGAAGAACAGTAAATTGAAACAATAAGAGTTGTTTTCGAGAGTTTTCCTTAAACTTATTTACCTAGTTAACAATGAATTTATGCTTTACGCACGTATATGTGAATGTATGTGTGTATCTTTAGAAACTATTCTTACCCAAAATCCCTTGTTGTGGAAACCATTTTCGAATCATAACATTGGGTGGTATGTCTGGTAAGTCATTTCCTTCGTATTTCCAAAGAACATTAAAAGGTAGATTTCCAAAAGCCCGCATAATTTGATTTAAGGTATCATTTGGTAAATACATACTTCGGAAATTGCTTCCTAAGCTAAAGTACACGACACCGGCAATCGAGGAATCTAGATACTCTTGAATATCCTGTTCAATATAAGAGATTTAAATTAATTTTACATGGTTTGAGTAGATCAATAAGTACCTTTGGTAACAATTTTGGTCTCGTGATGTGTACAAATTCAATATTAATTACACTTGGTACATTTGGTCTGACTGAATCAATAACCGGATTTACATTGCTCAATACTAGACTTATTCTTGAACCCAATGTTTTAATACTGGGTGTGTTTTCTCCAAAATATTTTCTTATAACTCGGTCAAGGGCTGGATCAAAGACAAACTCAGTAGCTAATCTATACCAGATGTTATAAAATAATCCATTAAATCTTTGATAAAACGATGCCTCTGAAGATACAATATCAGAAGACAGAAGGTGACTTGTAAGGAATGGGTGATTTGGATTACCAACTGCGTCATGAATATCCAAGTAAACGCCTAGTGAAGAAATGGCTAAAACATTTTTAATTTTTTAGTTACAAGAAAATAAAGAAACACAATTGTTTTTATATCAATTAATTACTTATACAGGGTATTCCATCTCAAACAAGCCATCTTAGATATCTTGGTTATTTTCAAAAACATTGCAATGAGTAAAAACAGATCGATTTTTGTTTCAAGTGGGAAATTTGAGGTGAGTTTGCGCTTGCGCGTATTCATCATAAACAGCCCAATTCAATGACCTTGAGATTTGAGATAAGGAAAATAGATGTTATCGTATATAATTTGAAAGCCCTTTTTATGGACTATGCCGTCATAATAAAAAAATTTATTGCAATTTCTGTACATGTAACAGAAAGCCTAAACCTAACCTAACGGACCTAGTAGTAAAACCGGATTTTTAAATTAAAAGTTTATTACTGCATGGCAAAGTATTCTTGTATAGTACGCTCTTAAACCATCCTGTTTCACTGCCGCACCCTGTAATAACACACAATACAAGAAAAACATTAAATATAAATATTCATTTATTTTACTTTATTTTTTGCTTATATTTACAGCAAGTTTGTTTATCTGTTCTGACCTTTATTCGAGCATTGTACATTTATCTGCCAAGTTATTACTTTACTGATTTGTTGAAAATTTATAAGTCTTTATTACCAAAATCAAAATTGTGCTCGATCTGCTGCAACGGTTTTTAACCAAATCCATCCCGAACGTACGGGCTCAGTAATGAATAAAAAAAGAGGTCTATGTCCAACTTATACCAAACACGCAGTCTGTCCAGCAAATCTTTGCAGCTTCCGGTATCAGCAAAACTAATGTTTTTAGAATTTTGCATAAGTACAAATGCCATCCGTACAAAATTAAATTACTTCATGAATTGAATGAGGATGATTGGGATCGAAAGCACCAATTTTGCGAAATTATGACCCAGCGTATGATCGAATACCCGAATTTATTGTACGATGTTTGCTTTTCGGATGAGTGAACTATTTCACTTCATGGGGAGGTTAACCGACATAACTGTAGATTTTGGAGCGATAGAAATCCTCATTTATTTCGCGAAGCTCATAGTCAACATCCGGTAAAACTAAACGTTTGGGCAGGGATTTTTTGAAATTATCTAATTGGACCCCTTTTTATTCTTGGTAATTTAAATGGTGAATTTTATCACAATATATTGGAAAATGAAATTAATGCATTGATAATAGAAAATTTAGAAAGTGATCTTCTACTACATGAAGAGAAATTGCACCTCCTCACTACGCCGCACCAGTTCGTCAATACCTCGATTTGGAATATCCAATCCGCTAGATTGGAAGAGGGTCCTATAGAATGGCCTGACCGATCACCTGATGTGAACCCTTTGGATTTTTTTTGTTGGGACATGTTAAATCCAAAATTTTTATGACTCAGTTTGAGAATTTGGACGAACTACGCCAACGAATTATAGCGGAGTGTCGTCAGATAACACCGACTATGCTGAACCATGTCAGAGACAGCTTTCAGTCAAGGTTGTACTATTGTATGGAAGTCAATGGAAGACACTTTGAACATTTTGCTTTAGAGGCATTGTATTGTACTGTAAATTCGTTTTTTTAATACTCTTTTATTATTACATGTACAGAAATTACAAAAAATATTATTATGAAGGTATAGTCCGTAAAAAGGGCTTTCAAATGATATACGTCAACACCTATTTTCCCTATCCCAAACCTCAAGTTCATTGAATTGGGCTGTTTATGTCGAAGGCGCGCAAGCGCTAACTCACCTCAAAAAATTTCCCCTCGAAAAAAAATCGGCCTTTTTTTCTTATTGCAATAGTTTTGAAAATAACCAAGATATTCAAGGTGGAATACCCTGTATAGGTAGCTAAACTTTCTCAAACAAGTCAGTCATTCTAAATGAAGGAGCATGATCAATACATAAGCTGCTATACAGGATGTTTCTAAAATAGGGTTCCAAACTTCGGCGATCTATAGAACAAATTAAATTAAGCCAGAAAGTCCCTATTAACATGTGCTCAAAAACGTACCCTTAAAATGCCCTTAAAAGGGTTCAAAAATACTGTTTTTTTTTGTTATTGTAAACCTAAATTTTCCAATCACCGCTTTTTTCTTATTTGCTGAAGTAATCCATTTCGACCAAAATGTATTTCCCCCTCTCAGACTCGGGAAATCGAACATCAACATCAACGGCTATTCTCTCAAATGGGAGGCCCACATAGTATTGCTGCATTCTGCCCTTGGTCGGGCCCTTACTGGCTGCACATGTGTCACATTTCCGGCACCAAGCTCTGACGTCTTCGAAGTAATGTACCCAGTAGTACTGTTGGCGAATTTCATCCATGCCCAGATGACCTCCGATAATCTCATTATGTTCTTCGGTCAAGACGGCAGGTACCTTTTTTCTTTGGGACTACCAGTTGGGACTTGGTTTCCATTCTCTACTCTTAGAGTCTCCCATTGGGCCCATAACGATTTCAGGACCCCCGTGTATCTAGCTACCTCATCCTATAGTGGCCTATGTGCCCCTCTCTGCTTGAGTGCCAGGATTGCTCCAAATGTCTGGTTCAGCCATTTGGTCCTGGATACATTGTTTCGCTGTCCAGTCTTCATTCATCTGTACGCGAATCTGTCGGATGGAGATACCCTCTCGCTGTTCTGCCTTCAGACAATGTCCGAATTCAGCTCTAGAGGCTGACGTCGGTGTTTAAGATAAACTTGTCGGACTGTGTAGGAAGCGCTAGGATTGGGCTGGAACATAGTGCCGCCTTCAGTCGACTGAATAATGTTTCACAATCCTGATTCCAAAGAGAGGTCTCTTTTTCAGTGCTCTGTCGATGTAGAGGTTCGGCAATGGTGGCAAATCTCTCAACAAATCGCCTGTAGTACGAATAGAGCAGTTCATGCTTCTCTCTCGGGACCGCCCAATCACGAATGACCTTTATCTTGTCTTCGTTTGTCCGGTTCCTGAGTCAGAAATGAGGTGGCCCAAAAACTCTACTTTTTTTTGGAACATGGAACACTTCTTCGGGTTGAGTCTCAGGTTGGCATTCTTGATTCTGAAAAATACTTCGTCACGATTCTTCAGATAGTCGTCGGATGTATGACCAATGACCAGAATGTAATCCGAGGTATACTCTACATGTTCTCCATGTCAACCTGCTCAATACATACTTCATCAGCCTCTCAAATGTAGCGGGAGCATTACATAACCCGAGAACTGAAACAGCCCTTTACTGGTGGAGAACGCTTTTTTTCTCTGTCGTTGTAATGTAAACCAACCTGCCAATATCCACTCTATAGGTCTCGTGTGGAGGACCAACATGATCCTGCTAGTGTGGTCAGTGTGTCATCGATTCGTAACATCGTTCAATTTTCTGTAATCAATGCAAAAACCGTTGATTCCATCCTTCTTTTTCATTAAAACTACGTGAGCAGACCATGGGCTGATGGATGGCTCAATAAGTCCATTTAATAACATGGATTCGATGTTTTCCTCGACTACCTGTTATTGTCCCAATGGTAGTCGCCTGGGTGGCATTCTTACGGGTTGAGCTTTCCCGGTATCTATTCTATGCTGGATAATGTTTACACAATCAGTAGTACCATCTTGACTATAAAAAATTTGCCAGTGATTCGCGATAAATTGCTTGGCTTTCTGCTGTTCGTCTAGTGATAGGTTTGTCAAATGGTCGTCAAACTGTTCTGGAAACTGTTTATTGGGCCTGAATCCTTCACCAAGGCCAAGGAAAAAAATTATTCAACCCACCCCGAAAAAAATTTCAGGCTACGCCAGCGCTGAGCTGTTAACGGGCCATGTCAATACAACTTCCTTATTTAGGAAATGGACAATACCATATCTCGGGTCGAACATAAACCCATGTTGGCTAATTAAGTCCCTGTATAAAATGGTCCTCAATACCTGCCGCCAGGACCCTATGCCAGATTCTGTTGTCCCCTATCTGTAGTAGTACATCTGTCTTACCCTGTATAGAAATGGACTCGCCGGTGACTGTTCTTAGCTTGATATTGTTGTTAGCTGGCCAGATTTCCGATGACCTCAAAACTCTGGATCTGGCAATGGACACAGCGGCGCCGGTGTCAAAAGTGATGGTGACTTCTCGGCTATTAATGGTGCCCCTTATGACTAGACTGCTGCTATCTAGGCAAAATCCGCGGATGGATACTGTACTTGGGGCTGATGGATGATTAGTTAGCATTCCCCCCCTTATACTGACTAGTTGACGGTTCCTGGACATATGGTTGTTTTGTTGGTTCCCCCTTGTTGGTGATCGTTCAGACAACCTCACGCTGTCGCGTTGATAATATCCTGTCAGTCCACAACGGAAACAGGTACCTCCCTTTCCAGTTCGTTCCGGTCAACACTTCCTGGAGGTATGGTTGTGGTTCTCCCGGGCTCAAGAAAACTGCTTGGGCATATTTATGACGGCCTCTACTTCCAAAGCCCGGAGTAATGCTTCATTGCTCTTCTTAATGCTACTAAGACTTAAATTTCTATTAATTTTAACTCTCTGATACCATTTATAGAACTCTGTGTGGCCAATTGATCTTTAATTTCCTCTGGTAGATCTGGGTAGGACAGGTGTACTAATCATCTAGTTTCTGCTTCGAATTCTTCTAGACTCTCTCCAGATTTTTGCATTTTTTCACTTAGTTGCACCTGGTATACTTGGGTCTTTGGAGAAGTTCTAATGCTAGGCCTCTTAAAGAAATTACTAGAGAGGTAGACGTTTCTTTGCTGTCCCATCCGTTAGCTGTAGCCACAGATCATACAAAGCTGTAGCCACGGCTTCCAATTGCCGTTTGTACATCAGCCAAGATGAACTATCTTCAAATGTGGGTGGTTTGCTAAAGGAATCTTTGGTACTTACAGTGTTATGATATTGTCCTTTCTGTAAGTCCGGTTGCATTCATTTTTTCTTTGAATACCACTTTGGACGGAGTTTTGAATTGGACTCATTTCAACTTTTACCTGGCTTTGGATGGAATGGATGACATCTATTTTGGTTTCGAGAGTGTCCGCAATATTTTTTAGAAGCTTAGGTCATCGTTTATGTCGTTTATGTTTGATTCCAAAATCACTATTTTCAGGATAACTGCTTCGTTAGCTTGCATTAGTTGTTCCAATTGTTTAAATTGATAGTTTAAATTCATGTATTTTCTTCTAATATTTTAAAATCATTTAGTCTTCTTAATTCAAATTTCGAAAATAACCCCCCAATTAAATTCTGTTGTTCACTTTTCATTGTAGAAATAAGGTATTGTTGCTTTTCATCTATATTAGTTTTTTATCAAAAGAATTCACTAACCTATGTTATATTCCCTCTTGAGTTATTTGTTCGTTTAGTTTATCAATAACCCGTTTAAATGTTTTTTTGCTAGCCTCGTCTATTTCTGCCAAATTTCGAGTTGTAGCTATAAATCAATTTAAGATGTTAACTTCAGTTAATCCCACTTCTGACATCAATAGATTCGTGCAGAATTGAAAACAAACTTGTCCTGTATTCTATCTTAAGTATATGAGAAACACAAGTTTAACAAATTTATACTTACCAATAACTGGTGCTTTGTATTTCTCGCCTAAAGCAAAGAATATTTTGAGATGCGGTTCAAGTAAAATGAGGTCAAATTTTTCTTCTTTGTTATTGAACAGATCTTGCACTTGTTTAGTCTCTAAAATTGTTTCAGCAAATAAATGGCGAAGTCTATTTTCGTCAAATGTCATTGAGATTATGTATCGATCTTTGGACCAAACATTTGTGACGACATTTCCAGCAAAATGATCGTACAACTGACTGACGTCTATTTCGGTAAGATTGGTAAGATTTTCATTTCTTAAAGGATTTGGGGTAATCATAGTAACATTATGACCCCTTAGCGAAAGTTCTTTACAGATATTAACAAATCCTTGTTGATGACTTATTGAAGGATATGGAAATACTCCAAGGATTCTTGCACATTCGATCGTAGCTATTGATGCACAAATCAAAACTGTTGTTGAGACTAGAAAACCCATTTTTGGTCTTGCTTGTTCCTGTTCACAGAATAATTAAATGAAATATTAATTTACAATAGGAATGTATAATAGTCATGTATTTTATCAAAACAAAATTACGTTCATCGATTAATTAACATGTTAATAAGAAATGCATGTTCAAAATAAAACTTTAGTAGTACCCACTTGATATTAGAAACTATTTAGTTGGGTATAAGTAAACCTTGACCCAAACTCTTACAAATATATAACAGAATCAACTCTTGTAGGTCTTAGGTTTCCTAATTGTAAATATAAACTTATTTTTGGTATTATATCGGTACAATCTAGTTTTTTGGTCACTATTTTGTAAAAGAATACTAAATCAGCAAGTGTTGTGGGTTTTGTTAGAGTGAGAATTGAGAATGATTGAATCTACTCAAAATACCAAAATAATTTCTATTCAGGATAATCAAATTTGCCTTAAGTGCAAACATTTTAAAAAATTATTTTGTATACTTTCATGTCTAGTTTCAGCAGTGGCATCTTAGGGGTTCCAAAGCACAGAAACAAAATGCAACTATTATTGTGCTACCCTCACACCATTTTACCCAACCTGTATAACAATAATTCAACTGCGTTTTATATTACAACTATTATAAATATCCAACTGCTTAGGGCTACCATATATAATTATTGTTTTTTTTTCTATTCCGCTGTTTAACTATAATGGCATTCCACTTAAATTTAACCACCCTGTATATACAACTACTTATAGGCCACCCACCGAAACATTTAGATTCTAGCATATTTTAAACTACCCTGCATAATTATAATTTTACCGCCAGCTCATTATATTTCAACCAATTTATATTTATATATGCTACTTCTTCTAAATATATATAAATATGAAATAATAATGACGTTCAAGATTGAACAGAAAATTTCTAGTCCCCTGCTGTTAAGTCATTTCCGATTTTCCAAAATTAATGCTTTATTTCACATATACATACATATACCGTGATTTTATACATCTAATAAGTTGTATCTTTTTACCTTTCTTTAAACTTAGAAATTTTCAATTTAATTGCAATGTTCACTTTTCTTTCTTACTGGTACAAATTATATAATTGTTTTTGCTTTATGGGTACCTATCTATGATCGTTTTCCATAGAATGGAATACTAAAATTTCATAACGTTCCGTTGGCTTATAGCTGTGCTATGATATCTTGAAGTAACTTATATGTTTCTTTGGGGAATAACACCACAATAGAAATAAAACTACGTATATTGCAGGAATACCAGACGTTTCAAAGTCTATTCTGACTTCGTTGTCAATGGGTTTATATTTATTGATGTGATTGCAAAATGAAAATTTGATTTGACATTTAAAATTGACATTAGAAAATTTGTTGTTTTTAGATATACAGGTACCACAAAAAATTCTAAAGATCATGAATTATAGTTAACCAGCTTTCAAATTAGAAGAATTTGAAAGAGTTGTCTTTAGAATTTATATGTGGCGTT
Organism: Octodonta nipae; assembly: GCA_034190945.1. Classification (NCBI taxonomy): domain Eukaryota; kingdom Metazoa; phylum Arthropoda; class Insecta; order Coleoptera; family Chrysomelidae; genus Octodonta; species Octodonta nipae. The sequence continues at coordinate 36,882,622 of CM067217.1, read as the reverse complement.
CCTAGGTACGACTTTGTTATAAGATAGCGCATTCGCCAAACATGCGATCAAAGAATTCTATTGTTTCAGTGATCCCATTAACGTCATAAGGGAAAACCTAGGAAAAAACCTTATGAACTATCCCGATATTGGGTTGTTCAAAAGGAGGTTACCATTAATAATTTCTTCCTTAATTGTCGGTAACCAGATACGATTAAATTCTACAGAAGTAGAAGCGATACAATCGTCTTCATTCAAAAGAATTAAGGCAGACTCTTTTATTTTTCGTTTTGTGTTATGTTGTTCTTTGTGAAGTATAGTTGAATTGTCAAATTGTATTTTATGGCCTAGGTCCCAAGCATGTTCACAAATTTTTGATTTTTCAAATTGTCGTTTCGTTATGTAATTCTTGTGTTCATTTATTCGTACGTTTAATGGTCTCGATATTTCTCCAATATAAAATTTATTGCATTCGCAAGGAATCTTATATATGCAGTTTTTTGAGTTCTGGGTTTTGTTTGTTGGTTTTGTTTTCGATATTAAAGATTTAAGTGTATTTCTTGTTTGGAATGTTGTTTTAACATTAAATCTGTTGCCCACTCTTTTCAATCTTTCTGACAGACCCTGTATATATGGCATAATTGTAACTGTAATGTTGTTGTCTTGAGTAGTAGTAGTGTTAAGAGAAGTTCTGGGTTGATTCCAAATGTTTGTTTTCTGTTCAAGTCTGTTTAATTCTTTGTTGATAAATTTTGTGGGGTAATTGTTTCCAGTGAGAACATTCTTTATAATTATTTTTTCCTTATTGAATTTATTATCATCAGAACAGTTGGTCTTTGCTCTATCATATAATGACTTAATGACACCTTTCTTTACGGTATTCGGATGATTTGAATTGAAATTTAGGTATCTGTTTGTATGAGTTGGTTTTCTATAAACTTCTGTTTCGAATGAAGATTCTGTTTTAGTTATTAACATGTCTAAAAAAGATAGTTTGTTATTTTCTTCAATTTCTAGGGTAAATTTGATAGTTGGCTCTTTATTATTTATATCATTTAATAATTTATCTAGTTCTTCAAGATTGTGTTCCCAAAAAGGTTTATTTTCTTTTGATAAAATTACTTGTTGTTCAAAGTTTTCCATAAATATGTTACTTAATGCTGGTGAGAGACAAGAACCCATGGCCATGCCAAAATCTTGTTGGTAAAAGTCATCGTTTAATTGAAAGTATGTAGTTTTGGTACAATATTGTTACGAAATTTACCCAAAGCCGACCCTGTGTCATTTCAGCACGACAACAAACGCTTCAAGATAAAAAAATACGATTCTCGAAAAGGCTCGGCAGCGGAAGGAACGATGTTGATTTCTACTGGAGAATTCTACGCTGGTGATATAAAAGAAGAACGCCACGATCGCCAGGCAGTTATACCGCGACGACTAGCTTATATGAAAATGTATTGTGAATCAGCTGTTTTAAATGTAAATAAAGTTCTAGAAAAGTGAAAGTAAATATTAGTTGTTATAATTTTTAAATTGAACCCACGAAGTATACTGCAATTTGGTGTTAGAAGTGAAGGATTAAGTGCAGTTAACATCCTAAATTGATTTATGGAAACTCGTAGTATGGAAAAGATAGACGAAAAAATTGCACAGATTCTAGAAAAACGTGACAAGAAGGAGAAACAACATCAAGAAGAAATTCAACAAAGGTTAGTGAAATCTTTTGATGATAAACTTAAAATTGAGTTAGGAAATCTTGTCACTAATATCGATGAAAAACGTAAAATAGAATTAGAAAATCTTGTTTCCACGATGAAAAGTGAACAACAAAATCTTGTTTCCACGATGGAAGAAAAACAACAAAACCTTGTTTCCACGATGGAAGAAAAACAACAAAATCTTGTTTCCACGATGGAAGAAAAACAACAAAATTTATTGGAAGGATTGTTCTCGAAATTTGAAGAAAAACGAGAAAATGATTTTAAGATATTTGAAGAAAAACAAGGCAAAACGGAAGAAAAAAGACAATTGCAATTTAAACAATTAATGCAAATAGTATCGCAAGTTAATGAAACAGTTAATGAAAGAATGCAAATAGTTGAATCAGATATAAAAGAAATAAACGACGACATAAAGATCCTAAAAAATAATGTGGAGACTCTTGAAATCAAAGTAGATGACATCGATTCTGTCCAGAACCAGGTGAAATTTGAAATAAGTGCTATCCAAAACCAGGTAAAAGCTGAAATCAGTTCAATTAAAGACGCAGTACACAGTGAAGTACAAGATAAAGTGGAAACAGCAATTAAAAAATTGCAACAAGATTTGCAGAGAGGAAGATACCAGCACACCGTGAGTACCAAAGGTTCCGTTAGCAAACCACCCACATTTGATGGCAGTTCATCTTGGCCCATGTATAAACGGCAATTTGAGGCTGTGGCTACAGCTAATGGATGGGATAATCAAGAAAAATCTACCTCTCTGGTAATTTCGTTAAGAGGTCCGGCCCTAGAACTCCTCCAAAGCATTCCAGTCGAAGAACAAGGCAATTTCGACAAGATCATCGCCATTCTGGACAAGAGATACGACAATCAATCCTTGAGCCAGGTATACCAAGTCCAACTGAGTGGAAAAACGCAAAAATCTGGTGAAAGCCTCCAAGAATTCGAAGCAGAAATTAGACGGTTAGTTCACTTGTCCTACCCAGACCTGCCAGAGGAAACGAAAGACCAGTTGGCCACACAGAGTTTCATAAACGGCATCAGAGATGTGGAAGTACAAAGAAATTTAAGACTGAGTGGCGTCAAGAAAAGTAGTGAAGCTCTACTTCGGGCTTTGGAAGTAGAGGCCGTCATGAACATGTCCAAGCCGAGGGTCCGAGCAGTTTCCTTCAACCAGGAAGAGTCAGAGTCACAATTTCAAGCGCTGCTGGCTGGTCTGAACAAATTATTAGACCGGTCACCAAGAACTGGCACCAGAGGGGCATGTTACGGCTGCGGACGGACAGGGCACTTCCAACGTAATTGTCGAGTGAGGCCACCTGAACGATCACCGACCAGGGGTAACCAACAGAACAGCCACATGTCCAGGGACCGTCAGTCAGTCAGCATAGGGGGGCGAATGCTGACTGTCCCTCCACCAGCCCCCAAAACGTTATCCATCCGGGGATTTTGCCGAGATAGCGGCAGCCTAGTCATCAGAGGCACCATCAACGGGCGAGCAGTTACCATCACCATCGATACCGGCGCCGCTGTGTCCATTGCCAAGTCCAGGGTTTTGAGAGCATCAGAAATTCGGCCAGTTACCAATAACATCCAGCTCAGAACAGTCACCGGCGAGTCCATGTCAATACAGGGTGAGGCAGATGTCGTGCTACAGATAGGGGACAACATGATCCGGCATAGGGTCCTGGTAGCGAATATTGAGGACGATTTTATTTTGGGAATGGACCTAATTAGCCAGCATGGATTTATGTTCGACCCGAGATATGATGTTCTTCGGTTCCTGAATGAGGAATTTGTATTGACACGGCCCGTCAACACATCAGTCACGCCCAAAAAAATTGTGGCAAAGTCTTCAGCTAGAATTCCCGGTCGAACGGAACAGATTATTCATGGGCAGCTAGACAGCAATCCTGGGAGCTGCGTTGGAATGGTGGAGCCCGTACACTCAGCTCATGACTACTTGGTTGGACGGGCTATAGTTAAAACCGGACGAGATATACCAATCAGAGTCCTGAATTTGTCCAACAACGACATTAGAATTGCCAATGGTCAAGAGATAGCTTGTTTCGAGCCAGTAGAGACCATCATCAATTGCGAAGAAGAGTACCAGACGTCGGTGAAGGAGACAGGGCCCGATAAAGAGTTCCTACAACAGTTTGCTGACCACTTAACACACTTGACACCAGAGAACCAGAAAAAAGCCAAGCAATTTATCACAAAACACTGGCAAATTTTTAACAGTAAAAATGGAACCACCGGTCGCACCAACATCATCCAGCATCGAATAGATACCGGAAAGGCTCAGCCCATCAGAATACCACCTAGACGACTACCATTGGGGCAACAACAGGCAGTCGAGGAAAACATCGAGTCCATGTTACAAAATGGAGTTATTGAGCCATCCATCAGTCCATGGTCTGCTCCCGTCGTGCTAGTTAAAAAGAAGGATGGAACCACCCGATTTTGCGTGGATTACAGAAAGCTCAATGACGTCACGAAGAAAGACAGCTATCCACTACCCCGAATCGATGACACTTTGACCACACTAGCAGGCTCCCGTTGGTTCTCCACACTAGACCTAAAAAGTGGATATTGGCAGGTTGGTCTGCACGCAAAAGACAGAGAGAAGACAGCGTTCTCCACCAGTAAAGGGCTGTTTCAGTTCACGGTCATGCCCTTTGGGTTATGTAATGCACCCGCTACATTTGAGAGGCTAATGGAGTATGTACTGAGCGGGTTAACATGGAGGACGTGCTTAGTATACCTCGACGACATTCTAGTCATGGGCCAGACATTCGACGACCATCTGAAGAACCTGGGCGAAGTATTCTCCAGAATTAATAATGCCAACCTGAGACTCAATCCGAAGAAGTGTTCCTTGTTTCAAAAAGAAGTAGAGTTTTTGGGCCACGTAGTGTCCGAGTCAGGAATCCGCACCAACGAAGACAAGATAGAAGCCATCCGTGATTGGCCAGTTCCAAGAGACAAACATGAACTCCGAAGCTTCTTGGGCCTCTGTTCATACTACCGGCGTTTTGTTGAGGGATTTGCCACCATCGCCGCCCCTCTACATCGGCAGACCACTGATAAAGAGACCTTCCATTGGAATCAGGATTGCGAAACATCATTCAGGCGACTGAAGGCAGCACTATGTTCCAGCCCAATCCTAGCCTTTCCTACACAGTCCGGCAAGTTCATCTTAGACACAGACGCCAGCAACACAGGTTTGGGGGCCGTCCTATCCCAGGTGCAAGATGGTGAAGAGAGGGTGATCGAGTACTACAGCCGTGGATTCTCGAAGCCAGAAAGAAATTATTGCGTCACCAGAAAAGAACTTCTTGCAATAATAAGGGCTGTAGACCATTTCCACAAATACCTGTATGGTCGCCATTTCTTAATCCGAACAGATCATGCCGCACTCAAATGGCTGCTGGACATGAAGACACCGGAAGGACAACTGGCCAGATGGATGGAGAAATTACAGCAATACGACTTCAAGGTGGAACACCGTGCCGGCCGGTTGCACAATAATGCCGATGCCCTATCCAGAAGACCCTGTAGAGCGGAATGCAAGCATTGTCTGAAGACGGAACAGCGAGAGGGTATCTCCATCAGGCAGATCCGAGTGCAGGCCAATGAAGACTGGACATCGGAACAGTGCATCCAGGACCAAATGGCTGATCCAGACATCGAACCAATCTTGTCACTCAAAATGAGAGGGGCACCTAGGCCACGATGGGACGAGGTAGCTAGATACTCCGGCGTGCTGAAATCGTTATGGGCTCAGTGGGACTCTCTAAGAGTAGACAATGGAATGCTCAAGCGAGTTTGGGAAAGCGCTGATGGACGAGAAACCAAGTCCCAACTGGTAGTTCCGAAGAAAAAGGTACCAGCCATCCTGACCGAAGTACATGATGGAATTACCGGAGGCCACCTGGGCATGAATAAAACCCTAGACAAAGTTCGCCAGCGGTACTACTGGGTGAATTACTTCGAAGACGTCAGAGCTTGGTGCCGCAAATGTGCCACATGTGCCGCCAGTAAGGGCCCGAAGACCCGGACCAAGGGCAGAATGCAGCAGTAAAATGTGGGCGTCCCATTTGAGAGAATTGCCATCGATGTCGCCGGTCCGTTTCCCGAGTCTGAGAGGGGGAACAAATACATTCTGGTCGCAATGGATTACTTCAGCAAATGGCCTGAGGCATATGCGATACCCAACCAAGAGGCAACCACGGTAGCGACGGTGCTAGTAGAACAACTATTCAGCAGGTTTGGCGTCCCGATGGAATTACATTCAGACCAGGGGCGTAACTTCGAATCGAATGTATTCCAGAAGGTCTGCACGATGTTGGGGATCAGGAAAACGAGAACAACACCATTACACCCACAGTCAGACGGAATGGTGGAAAGATTCAACCGGACCTTGGAACAACACCTATCCAAGGTCGTTAGCAATAACCAGCGTGATTGGGATGAGCATATTCCCCTATTCCTGTTGTCATATCGCTCTGCTGTACATAATAGTACAGGCCTGACCCCAGCCAGGGTCTTATTCGGAAAGGAGCTGCGATTACCATGCGACTTGGCATTTGGCTCCCCCGAAGAACCTCCCCAAGACATCGACGATTATGCCGACCAGCTCCGACATAACATGCTGGCAATACACGACTTAGCCCGAACGCAGATGTTGGCCACCAGTGACCGGATGAAGACGCGATACGACCTCAAGGCCAATTCAGCCGGGTTCCAGGAGAGGGACAAAGTCTGGCTGTACAACCCCCAACGGAGCAAAGGTAAATCCCCAAAGCTTACACCCGCCTGGGATGGTCCATACGAAGTGGTCAAGAGGCTGAATGATGTCGTCTACCGGATCCGTCGAAACCCCAAGGCTAAATTGAAGGTGGTTCACTTAGATCGACTCGCTCCCTACCATGGAGGGGATGTTTCTGATCGGGACGATCAGAATTAAAGGGGGGGCAGTGTTACGAAATTTACCCAAAGCCGACCCTGTGTCATTTCAGCACGACAACAAACGCTTCAAGATAAAAAAATACGATTCTCGAAAAGGCTCGGCAGCGGAAGGAACGATGTTGATTTCTACTGGAGAATTCTACGCTGGTGATATAAAAGAAGAACGCCACGATCGCCAGGCAGTTATACCGCGACGACTAGCTTATATGAAAATGTATTGTGAATCAGCTGTTTTAAATGTAAATAAAGTTCTAGAAAAGTGAAAGTAAATATTAGTTGTTATAATTTTTAAATTGAACCCACGAAGTATACTGCAATATGTTAGTAGTTCCATTATTGTATCAATTGATAACTGAGTTCGTTGATTTAATGAAAAGTCCCGTTCTAGTAGTTGTTTTACTATTGGAAGTGTTTTGGAAACAGGAACATTGTTATAAAGATTTACTATATCAAAACTTGCTATTGTGAAAGTATTTTTGTATTCTATATGAGACAGTTTTTCCAAGAAATGTGCACTGTTTTTTAGATGAGATACAGAATTCCCTGTAAGAGGGCGAATAATGAAATTTTGAAAGTTCACTACACGGAGAATTTATAGAACTGACAATTGGTCTTAAAGGAATATTAGGTTTATGAATTTTTTGGTAACCCATAGAAATGTGGTGGTTTAGTATAGTGTGGAGTGAGTGCTTTACGTTCTTGTTCTGTGAATTCATGTTTGTGGTTGTACAGTAAACGGTATATTTTGTTTTCTATAGAGCTTGTTGGATGTTGAAGTATTTAACAACTTAAGATTTCGGTGGGTTTTTTTATGAAAAATTTTCATAAAATATGTTTTTATGAAGAAAGCAATATTAAATTGTGTGACAAGTGCTTGGCATTTTTTAAACGACTTCCAAAAACGAGGAGGTTATCAATTCGCCGGCAACTTTTTTTGTATGACCAGCGACCAGTCAAAAACGGTTTGGGCAATTTTAATAATTTAAACTGCATTATATTCAGGAACATTATAGAATGGGAACATATAATTGTCTATAACATGAGATTTAAAGTTTTACAGAAAATCCGAAAAAAAAGTAAATAAGCGACTACATTTCAGTGTATTTCAATGAATCTTCACTGTTTTCTCTAAAACGGCTCAAGCAATTTGAATATTATAAATTGTATTCTACAAAGGTATGTTCTATAACATAAAACATATCATTTTTCTGAAAATCGGAAAAATATGTGCAATAGAATTATAAATATGAATATAAATGTCAAAGTTTCATCATAAATATCTAGTTTAAATGTCACGATATGCCATGAAAGTACAGGGTGTTCTTTTAGGGACGAAGTTAAGTTAGAGAGCTTATAGTCGCGTGAAAAGGAAGAAAATATTCCATTAGTTTATCGAAACGAAATTTTGTTATGCCAGTGATCTCCTCTATATGGTATACAGTTATAGGTGTGTGCGTACGTGCATGTGAGATTAGGTGGTACATAAGCAGTGGCATACATAGGTTGGTTGAAATATAAGGTGGAATTGAATTAGTGTTACAGGGTGGTTCAAAAAACATTGTATTGGTTGGCATATAAGTAGTTGCGAATACAAGGTGGTTGAAATAAGAGTGGAGCAAAACTATAGTTATACACACTGGATATTTGCGTAACAGGACGGAGTATAATTACAGTCATACAGAAGGCTTCAAAAAATGTTAGAAGCAGTTGCATATACAGGTTGAGATATAAGATTTAAGAAAAGTTATATAGTGTGAAACATAAGTAGTTGCTTATACAAGGTGTTTGAAGTAAGAGTTGAGTAATATTATTGTTATTCAGGGTATATCAAAAATTTGTAATATAAGCTTAAACAGTTAGAATATTTAAATTGTAGGATGGGGTATAATATAATTATAGACATGGATTCAAAAAATGTAGAAGCAGTTGCATATACCGGGTGGTTGAAATAAATGGTAGAGTAAAATTATAGTCATAAAATGTGGTTCAAAAATGAGAATTTTGTTATATAGGGTAGACCATGAGCAGTTACATAAATGGAATGCTAGACATATGGGGCGAAATAAAATTATAGGTGTACACGAATAATTTAAACAATAGAAAAATAGAAAGGGTCAATAGTGTGGAGATGATTTATACTTATATAAAGATACCAAGACCGTTGCAATATTGTGTGGAGTTGAATTATAGTCGTACAGTGTGGTTCAGAAAATGATAGACAAATAAGTTATATAGGGGTGACCAATACACAGAAGTATATACAGTGTGGATGCAGTATAAAGTGAATTAAGGTTACACTTATAGAAAGTCGTCCAAATAATAAAATAAAAAAAGTTTTAACATTTGGAAAATATAGAAAAAGAATACAAATTAAAAAGGGAGAAGGAGAGAGAGAGAGATAAGAATACGCTAAAATATTCATTAGAATTGTACCCTAAATCAGTTAAAAAAGAAGATATTTCTGAAAATAGTGATTGATTGCACACAGTTTCTAAAAGATTTTTATTTTAAATCAGCTGAAGTTCTTTTTTAAATATAAATTATTATGTTAACGAAGGAAGTCCGATTTTGTTATTATTTTTATTGTTTTATACATTTTTATAACTTCAAACAAATATCATGTTCTAATGCACTTCATACTTTGCAGCCTCTAAAAAATTGAAGCTGGCACTGTCCTCGTAGTTTCTTTCATGAAAGAAATCCTTCCGTCGTCTTCTGATGGTGATGGTGTAGGGGAATGATATTTCTATCTGGTGCCTTAAAAAGAATCCTTCTTCCTTCTAAATCCGCATGTGCTCGAGATAGTCCGTCTTACGGCTGAGTGCAAATTTGTAGTTCATGTGGCGTTTTCTCTTTAGGGTCAGGAAACCAACTGGATAAAATATAGGAATCGTTATATATAGTTGTGTTGGCAGTTTCTTTCCAGGCATCGTTTGAAGTTCGAATATGAACCGATGGGCAAAGAATTTTTAAAATTGGAATTATAACCATCTTTTAAAAGGGTTTTACTATGACTTGTATTTTACGGCAGAGTTTTATTTTACGGCAGAGCTACACTTTACTACGGAACTGTGTATTTTACTAGACAGCTGTTCTTTTATTATTTAACCCACATCCAAAAAAGTTCCCGATGGAGAGCTGTCGTTTCGCACGTGTATGCTTATCAAGGTAGCTCTTTAGTTGACAATTTAGTGTACATCATGCCATGATTGCCACAACCTAACATACTGGAATGCGTGGGTAAAGTGATTCAACATATAGGCTAGCAATGATGTCGGTAAAAACAAACAAACCGTCATCATTGCTAGCCTAGATGTTAAGTCGCTATACCCAAGCATTCCAGTCAACGAAGCTATAGAGAAGATATCCACGAAAGAAAATTTCCCTACCCAAATCATAGAACTCGCCAAACACTACCTAAATAACAGATATTTATACATTTTTTGACATATATCAACACCTTACATCCTAAACTACAGTTCACAATTAAAACAAAATAATCGTCTCCCATTCCTAGATGTTCTCGTTACCAAAACATACTTTACAGAAAAACAACACAGAACCTGGACGCCACGTCACACTATCACCCAGCGCAAATTCAAGCAGTTGCCAACGCTCTTATTACATTAACACGCACCAACACCAAAAATGAACAAATTGAAATCATAACAGAACAGGTAAAGAAAAACGGATACAAAAATCCTAAAATAAAACAAGCAATGAACCGAAACACACGACCAGAAAACAACAAAGCATTAGAAGAGAACAAACATGCCGCTGTCCTACCTTATATTAAAGGTATTACTGATAGAATAGGGCGTCTACTGAAAATTAACAACAAAAAGCCAATTTTCAAGCCTTATAAGAACATAGGAAAAGTCCTCGGTAACCCGAAAGATAAAATCCAGTTACAGAACCACGGAGTCTATAGTATATCTTTTGAAGACTGTCAAAAGTCATACTTATGAAGTACTAACCTACGCATTTCCGTAAGAGCAGAGGAGCATAAAGTAAGCATCATGAATATACAGACTACATCGCCCTTATTCCAACACGAACTCAATACAGGACATCAAATAGACTTTCAAACGTGCAAGGGAATTCCCAGTGTGAAAAATCACCCAAAAACGGGAAAATTAAAATTCAGAAAATCGGGGAGTTTAACAATCGAGACGACGCTCTAAACTTGCCAAGGCACTTCTACGAAAATTCCACCATAAAACTCCTATTAATAAATCTAATATTAGTGAAAAGCACTCACAAAGGGACATAAACAACGCCACGAGTGGTCATAACCCAAGAGGATTAACAGGTAAAGCAACAAAACCCATTAATGACATCTCACTTGAACAACGATCATATAGTCTACGCCCTCGAAGGAAACTGTAAATACAAAGGCATTTTCTAAATTGCTTCATTCTGTTTTCAGATTTTTACATTTGAAAATGCCAAAGAGATTGGCGAAACCTCAGGTCAACTGTTCTTTTCAGAACACAAACCAAGAAACAGATGTGCACCGGAAACAACATAGGAAACCACATTGTTCCTTCCGTGAAGGACTACAATCTTACAAATATATATATATATATATATATATATATATATATATATATATGTCTAGTCGTAGGATTTCACGGATGGACCAATGTGAAGAAATATTTATCCGGGAATACATCCGTTCGTTATATTGATTCATCTTTGAATCCTGCAGACGTTTCGCCAAGGTCTCACTTGGCATTCTCAATGCTTTGTTTGGAGCCATTATCAAGAGACAAAAGTGTCTCTATTGTCTCTTGATAATGGCTCCAAAGCAGGAGTCGAAGCGTCGAGTTTATAATAAATTCAGACGCGGTTCTCACCCGGAACCTAGCCTTGTTCATATATATATATATATATATATATATATATATATATATATACAAATAAACACAAACTTTGATCCTATTATAGTTTAAGCATTTTTAATGGATAATGCAGTTACTCACAAGTATTTTTCTGCTGCTTGCTCACTTCACTTCAAGCGACATAAAACAAGCTTTTGTTAAAGACTTTTTTAACGAGTACATAAATTAGAATAAATAGATTAAGTCTCTAATTACAACAAAATAATTTCGTCAAATGTAATAAACTAATCAATAATTTTGTGCATGAACAAAAATTTGCGATAATAAAACGACCTTTAATGCAAATAGTTAAGTTTAAAAGCTATAATTATCACTCATATAATTCGCTAAATGCTTCTAGGACTTCCTCTACATATTGTACCGTTCAACTTGACATTACTAACAAGAGGAATTCTCTCAAAATTATTCACCCTTAACAACAAACGAACACATACACGTTTAGCAAAACAACTTATTTCTAGTTGTTTTCTAGTGTGTACGATTACGGATAAAAGGAGGGACCGAAATTTCGAGTTTTAATGGGAAGTCTTCACCACAAAGTGAGATGGTTAGATGAATTATAAATGCGGCAGCACGATAAGAGCAAGACAGTAGTGAAATAACTGATATAAGCTTAGTCTAAAACAAATAGTGTACTATTGTAGGAAAACGCCATTCAGTTAAGCATCAGGGCTTAAGCAGTAATGACTAATTAACCATCAACTCCCTAGACATTATTCTATCAGAAATTTCACAGACATACCAGTGACTTGTCATTCCGAGCACCATCAATGGCTGAGCTATCACCATCACATTCTAGACTTAGTCAGTACAAAGCAAGACAGACGTGGACCTGTAGTCAAAGAGAGACAGAATCCGGCATAATAGCAGGTATTTATGACTCGGTGTAGACCTAACTGGCAAAGTCGGGTTCATGTTCCAACATGTCCTCCTTATAAAATGTAGTGTGATCGCCCACCTGAGTTTCCTGTCGAACTGGACGAAATCCTGGAGCTAACCTGGATTTTTGAACTCATGTCAGTGAGCTCATAATTACTTATTGGGTGGGCTATAATTAAAGCCAGGCGAGACATAACTGTAATGAATGTATCAAACAATGATGTCCAGATTAGCTTGTTTCGAACTAGTAGAGAGTTTCATCAAATGTGAAGAACCTTACAAGGCAACAGTAAAGAAAACTGGTCCCAGTAAAGAATTTATAACACAATTTGCAGATGCCAAAAGAATAACAAAAGGCAAAATAATTTCTTTTAAGTACGAACGTCATCCAACACCGAAAATGCTCAACCCACAAGACACAACATAGGCGACTACCATTGGCAGTCGAGTTATTAAGTCATCTATTAACTCTTGGTCTCCTGCCATCGTTCAAGTAGAAAACAAGGATTACCTGGATTATACGAAAATGAATCCACAAATCTACTTCCTCAAATAGAGGGCAATCTGCCCACCCTAGTAAACTCTCTTTGGGTCTTTACTATATTTCCCACCAGCAAGGCATAGTTCCATTTCACCGACTGTCTGTATTGTCATGCTCGCGTTAGATTTGAGAGATTAAAAAAATATGTACTGAGCTGGTTGCCAACAAGGCAGATGCGGCTCTAACCAAAAATCTCAAGGAGACACTAGAAGATACCAATTTAAAAATATGATCAGAGTATTAAGAAAAAGTACCGATACTGGTATGGACACAAGATATTGATAATAATTTAACAATAATGAAACCCTAAAATCCAATTAAATATTAATTTAGCGGGGGGTTATAACCTAAAAAGTTTACTTTACTAGTTTAACTAATTTAACGGCAGTTAATACCATTAAAGTATCGAAATCACGAACAAGTATCTATCGATACTGATACCTAATCAACAATAATAAATAGCCACTAGAAAAATGACTCGTTATGTGTATGTATGTACATAAACTGGATGATCTCAAGGAGGGCTCCAGTGCCCTCTTTATAACATCCAATGCATGCAGGATATGCTTGGTATATCGCTACGACATTCTGATTAGCATTTGAAGGACGTCGAGAAGAATTCGCTAGAATCAAAAATGCCATCTTGAGGCTGAATACCAAGAATCCCAGAAAAAATATTAGGCAACTTCGTTTCTGGGTCAGGAATGAGGACAAGACAGCAGCCATTTGTCACCAATGAGGTGTTGGGAAAGAAAAGAAAAAGTTTATTTATAACAAAAGTGAATAAAAAAAATTTAGTTAGAAAATGACCACAAATATTTCTTGTGGATCGACATTACACTGGAATCATGAAAGGGATACCGACAACTAAAAGCAGCTTTTTGCTCCAGTCTGATTCTAATGTGTTCTATGCAATAGGGCAAATTTATCCTAGACACCGACGCCAGCAACAACGGTGTAGGGGCCATCCCAACAAATATAACCAGATGACAAGTCGCAGGTGGTCGAATACATGCTGTACTAAATTTACCTAAATAAAATTTTAAGCCCATATTTCTTGGGTTATTACATTAAACATAGTCGTTTTGTGGTTTAAACCCAAGAAGTTGCCTTCTTCTAGGTCTTGGAGTTAGGATTACCTCATTTTAATTTTAAATTTACTAACTTTGAAGCTCTCGCCCTCCCCTCCCTCCCCTTGCATCCGCACATGGTCGAATACATAAGTCGCAGATTTTTAAAGCAAAGAATTATAGTGTCACAAGAAAGAACTGCTGTCAACAGGGCTTTTTTTATTTAAACATTCAATATCCTAATATTCCTACCATAATCGACATTTTTATTAAATTTGCATAAGCTGTGAGAAAGGTTGCAAGATATGGTTGTTATATTTAGTTGATTTCAGTTAAATATATTTTTAACACATGAGTTACAACAATCAATTATAGATACGTTTAAAGTAAAGATCAATTAAGCATTTTTGCTGAACTGATTAAGTGATATTCAAAAATTCATTTTGATAACTAACATCATTTTCTATAGATATTTCACCAAATTAGATTCCAGCAAACATAGTTTCGGTAAAATACATATATTTATCAAGACTTAACTAATTACCTCAAACATTAGATAACCGCAATTTTTATGTTTTTTAATTTCTTATGGTTACAAAAGATTCTATTTGAATTTTTAATAATCTATATTAAAAATTGTTTAGCTTTCATCAAAACCTCAAAACATAAGTTAATTGACATATTGAAAGGTCTAACAACAAATACATCGTTATCAGTATTACCAGAATTGCATGGCAACATTGAAAATTCAAGTTTATTTTAATTTATTTTAGGATTCGACCCAAAATTCCACCACCAATTCGACCACTGAACCTAAAATTCTAAAAAAAAATAGGAATACAGACAGAACTTCGCTCAAACTTTATCGGAAAAATAAAGTGAAAATATTATTTGGAAGGCAAATTATAATAGTAAATGAAAAATGCAGAATTAAAACACAAACGAGTTTCTTCATATTTTTAAAATAGTTTGTTTACAAAATCAACAAAATGCGGTCCATTCCCTCTTTATCCTCGAAACTACTAAGCCTAAAATTCTAAAAAAATAAAAGAGCCCATATGAGGAATACATATTTTTTTCTTATTTTTAAAATAATTTGTTTAAAAAATATTGTCGAAAATCTACAAAAATATGACGATTCCCCCACCTTTATCTTTAACTGACAAGACAAACTGTACCATTCGCGTTGTCCAGACGGTGTTGTCCTCACAGCAGATCGGATTGATAACGCAGCCAAAATACTCATCAGTAATGTGCTATATATATATAAGGTATATTATATTAATCTCTCTGGGTCGCGACTAACAGACTTAAGAATAGAAAGGCGGATTGATTTAACTTGGGTTACTTTTGGAAAACTGCGAAAGAGTGTCTTCAAAGTTGACATACTAATGTACTTGAAGAAATCAGTGGGTCTTAACTGTACTCGCCGATGGTGCAGAAATCCTTACCAGGAAAACCGTACAAAAATCTACTTAGTGCAACGAACAATGGAACGCTCTGTATTGGGAATAACCCGAAGAGACAAAATTCCTAACAACATTATCAGAAAGAGAATTGAGCCCGTCAAGTAGCTCAATTGCGAGATAACAGATGGACTAAGCACATTGTAGAATGGCATCCTAGATCAGAGGCTTTCAGAGAAAGAGGAAGACCTCCCACTAGATCAGATGACATAAGAAGAATCAAAAACCAATTGGATTTATTTAGCCCAAGACAAAAAGAAATGGATAAGGTGGAGAAGTGTATGTTCTGCAATGCACCGGTAAGGCTGAACGAAATAATAATTTTCCTCGAAGTTTCCTTGGAATTCTATGGTCCTGAACAGGTTGATCTCACAACGTTCCAATAGCTTTGAACCTGCTATGGGAAATTCAGACTATCCCTCGTATTAATACCCTTTACCGGTCAACCTCACTGGGTCTCACTTTCTTAATCTATTATCTCGTCCAATCAGCGCCGCCGTACCTGGTAGTTGGTTGTCGGTAATGCGTAAAGGCAGTGGCAGAAAAAAGGGGTCTCCAAATGCCCAGAGTCCGGATTCGCTAATTATATTCTCGTTCGAAATTATTGTATGCCGTCTTTAAATTTTCTTTTATACCAGTGCTCTTCCTTGTGCATTTGGAAATCTGAACACTGGGAAGACAAAGCAACCACTGGACACCAGACTTGAGAAGCACCGCATAGCTACTCAAAGAGTGGAGCTGTCAAACTCTGTGTTAGCTAATCACCATAACATCAATTGAGACCAGCGCAGGGTAATTCATTCATTCTATGCTGCTACGTGTCACCGACAGCCAATCGCCAGGTACGGCAGAGCTGATTGGACCAAATAAGGTATTAAGGGACCCCCAATAAGCGGCGGTTAATGTGAATTTCCCATCATTCACCTGACGAGGAACGACATTAAATTATAGCTCAAACATTTGACTTAATTTTCTTTTTATTGACATTTTTAGAAATAAACAGTTTCATCAAGTGATGTTCTATTATGTTAACCAAATGTTAAATATACATTAAATTGTTGTTTTTTTGCAACAGATGCTGATGTTCAGACAGAAACCAGAACATATTACAAATGCAAATATTGTATGTTTCGACTTCCAAAGGAACATTTTAACTTGATGGAGCATTCTTGCTTTCAGAATATGAAAGTAACAGATACACTTTACAGTGATGACAAGGAAAATCTATATATGGGTAATGTAATATATTAAAATGTAATATAACCTCACTGGTATATATATATATATATATATATATATATATATATATATCTGTTAGGTGGTTTCCGGGAATTCAACCGCATAGTTGATAACTGATCCCTGCCGGGATCGATGATAAAATGACGACGTTTCGACAGAGTCACATCGGCCCTCTTCAGTCGGTTCGCATAATTCTCGTAGCCTTCTACTTTCGCTTCTACTACTAATATTCAATAATACTTAGTAACTAGAAGCGAACGCAGAAGGCTACGAGAATTATGCGAACCGACCTGAAGAGGGCAGATGTGACTCTGCCGAAACGTCGTCATTTTATCATCGATCCCGACAGGGATCAGTTATCAACTACGCAGATGCATTCCTGGAATCCACCTTAATATATATATATATATATATATATATATATATATATATATATACAATGTGTACATAGATAATTTATTAATCTCATTTACCATAGGTACCAAGGAGTCTCTGACTGGAAATATCAGTGGAAAGAGTTGCAAGTTAAACAAAAAAACAAAAAGTGGCAGCAACTAAATTAACTATTCATGGAATGACTATGATGAATTTTTAATAGAAGCTGTCAAAAATAAACAATGTCTGTGGAATTTCTCTCTACCAGTAAAAGATAGGACTCCTCAAAAAATTAGTCAGCATGGGAAAGCATTTTAGAAGATTTTAACGGTAATAATTGTTATATATATATGAATATATTTAAAATAAATATACTTTTGGAACTTTGATTAGGTGTATTTAACATGGATGAGATAAAAAGAAGGTGGAAAAATCTTCGTGATTCATTCAACAAAGCAAAAAAAATCACTGCCTATGTACCTAGTGGCTCTGCAGCTGCAGATGACTTACCAGAGACTACTTTTAGATTTTATGAACAAATGCTATTTTTGGGAGAAGTACATTCCCCTCGAGTGTAAGTAATAATAAAAAATTAGCTTTTACTGACTAAGTTAATTAGACACTTTGTATTGATTCTATTTTCTAATTTTTTATAGTACTGTAACTAATATTTCAACCCATGCTAATAATAACAGTACTTGTTTAACTGTCAATTCACCAGTGCCTACTGAATCCTCAGAAGTTAATGCTAATTCTGAGTCCATCTCACCACCCCAGGATATTATTTCCATGCCTTCAGCATCAAATTCAGAGTATAAAAAACGTAAGTTCTTAAATTTTAGTAGCATGATTTTTTGTTATATTTATTTGGTTTCAGGTAAAAGAAATTCTAGTAGTTCAGAATTTGAACAAAGCATTTTAAATATTTTAAATAAACCTGTAGTGACAGAATCAAAGAGCAGTTTAGATGGAATAGATGGTTATCTACTATATGTTGGTGAAGTTTTACATAGACTTCCTTTAAGACAGCAAAGGGAACTACAGAAGAAAATAAATGATTTGCTGTATGAAGCTGAAGAATCTTTAGACAATGACAATCCTTATGTATTTTTTAGAAAACATATATTTGTATATAAATTATGAAATTACAATTTCATTAAAAATCATTGTTTAATGCTTTTTCCCATTGCCAAGAAACTGCTCCTTCATTCATGAAATAGTTAGCAAATGTTTCCCTATATTCAAAAGCTAACTTATGTGCTGATATTGAGGTGCAGACTGACCTTTTTTTCAAATTAGCCTGTACTGATCTATCTTGTTCAGTATACATTGTATACTGCCTTTCTTGTGAACACCTTAGCAATTCATGATTTATAATAAAGTTATGTAAGCACACTCTAGCTAAAACAATGTTTTGAGCTTTTTCAACATATGTATTGATAGGTCTTTTATAAATCCTCCAACGAGCAAATAAAATTCCAAAAGCAGATTATACTATACGTCTTGCTCTGCTCTGCCTATAATTGAAGACTTTTTTCTTTAAATCCAGTCCACTTTTTCTGGAATATGGTCTCATCATGTAAGGGGATAAAGAATATGCTTCATCACCTATCAAAACATAAGGCAGTGTTGTATCCCCAACATTATCAGGGACCGGAATGTTCAAGCAATTATTTTCCAAGGATTTCTTCAAAGTAGAGGCATCGAAAATTCCACCATTACTTCTGCTCCTACATCAACAATGATAAATCGATTATGAGCATCTGAGACAGCAGTTAAAACTATACTATGAGATTTGTGATTAAAAAATACGGAGCCACTATGTGCAGGTGCCTACAAGTTGAATAAATTCAAATAAGATACAACACTGCCAAGAAAATAAATTACCTCAATCTCCATATGTCTTCCATCAATTGCTCCAATGCAATGAGGAAAATTCCAAATATCATTAAAGTCATCTGCAATTTTTTTCCATCCTTCACAAGTGGGAGTAGCCATGACCACTTTTGAGATTTCTTTCCAAATTGCAATGCAAGTTTCATCTATAATTTGACAAACTGTAGACCCTGACACTCTGAAAGCATACCCAATTGACCGCATGCTATCTCCAGAGGCTAAATAACGCAAACATATTTGGAGTCTTGTACAGGCACTAATTGGTTGTCGAACACATAATTGTTTTTCAATTTTAGGTCCTACTATTTTTTCCAACTCTACAAAAATAAAGGGATTCATTCTTAAATAATTGAAATAAAATTGGGAATCTGTTGCCTCCAGCATAACTATTAAGTTATCGCTGTCTCCCTGCAGTAGTCTTTGCTCACTTGTAAATATTGGTCTAACCCACATTGCTCTATAATTTTTTTGTTGCATTTTTTATGAACTATGAGCAGTTTTATTAAAATTTTTCTTAGCTCCAATTTTCTGGACATTGTTGTTGGATTCGAATAGCTTGCAGCAACAGCCAACATAGCTAAACGTAGCTTTTTCAAATTTTCCATTTTAACTCAACTGAAAGACAACACATGTATACTTCGAAACAATAGATTCGGCCATTCCGTTCCGCTATCTTTCATCCCCCCCCCCCCCGTATACATGGAGCGGAAATGACTGGAAAAATGGCATTTAATGTGATTTGAACATCCAAAATCTGTTCAAATAATATAAAATAATATCATCCAGTGGAACGCAAATCCTATCATTTCGGTTTTAAATCACATTTCTACCTTAAACATAAAAAAGTGTTTTTAATAATGTTCATAAAAGTCAAGTCTTCATTCATAATGCATTTGTTGTACGTTATTACTTTCTATTATGCTCCATGTAAACGGTGGGGAATAATGATCGACGGAAAAGTTGGTCATTTTTGATGAGCAATGATTGGCTGCCAGTCCCTTAGAACATAAAAATGACTATTCTTTATGTTCTGAGCCCATTACGCTGGCCTATT
Source organism: Octodonta nipae (assembly GCA_034190945.1). Classification (NCBI taxonomy): domain Eukaryota; kingdom Metazoa; phylum Arthropoda; class Insecta; order Coleoptera; family Chrysomelidae; genus Octodonta; species Octodonta nipae. The sequence continues at coordinate 36,862,524 of CM067217.1, read as the reverse complement.
CTGCTCTGCCGTTACGCTGCATCTAAATTCACCCTTAGAGTTTTTATATCTCTATGTTTCTGCCTTGAATGGTGGTTAGATACTTTATTCAGGTATCGATCAATGTGAGTAAGTAAGTTTAGGATACACATGTTATTCTAATTTTCTTAGACATACTTAGAGAAGCACGTGTTTTATCTTTCTCAGTCTCCACTGTGAACCGTATACTGGGATTTATCGAGTTAAGTTACTTTAAGAGACCATCTAACAGCTCTCTTTCATCGCCCCATACCTCAAAAATTTCATTCGTGCATCAAAGCCAACAGGTTGATTTCTGAACCATTCTTCTTAAAGACTGTTATTCAAACTTTTGCATGAAAAAGATTCTCTATTTATTCGTCAAAAATATTTTTTCAATTAAAGTATGTGGTGATAAGACAGTGTCGGGAAAGACCGCTGATATCTTCAGCGAATCGCTGGCTACCTCATCAGCTACATTACAACCATTTTGATTAAAATATAGAAGACATTACTAATCAAAATGTTAACCGGACACAGGATAAAGTTTTTAATCATTCATAAAAAATGAGTCGAGTATATTTATTGATTTTAAATACCACTTTATATATGCGTCAACAAATCTAACATGGATATTTCCTTCTCATATTAATAATAAAAGTTTTATTATATTGATGGTCACAACTCTTCCTCTAATATATGGGAAGAAAATGTAAATAACAAAAGCATATAACTCCACAATTGGTTTAACTACTCAGCCTTTAATTTGTTATTACATCTTATAGAATAAATACACTTCATAAAAATATAACACGTAACTAATATTGCAACTAACATGACGATGAGAATGTCCAGCAATAAGTATTTAAAAAGAGGCACATCGGCTCCGGGATATCGTAAATGATTTGTTCCGTTATGTCTGAGGACATACTCTATCCACCAGATAGCCTTTTTTACTCCATAAATGGGCTGGTCTTCAATATAAGTCTTACACTTCAAAACGTTCTCTTTAAAACTGAAATAAAACATAAATTACAAAGTTTGCTATCGTTTATTTGCAAATATACATAGAAGGTTAAATATTAACGCTAAATGTTATTAATAAAAGAACCGGATATAATTTGTTTTATATTCATATACGTTACATCAAATAATAATCCACACAGACCCCAAATTGGGACAGATAGTATCATAACTGCTTTGAACCTATAGGTGAAATTATGACACTATCTTTTCGAGATTGTACAATCCATTGCAGTACATATTTGGGTACTGGAATCCATATGTGTACTTCGTGATCGATATCCATGATTCTCTTGAGTTTCCCCTTTATATTTGTTATTATCGTGATGTTAATCTTTCACATGGGGTTCTATTTCTGCACATTTAGCCATTAGAGTGCCTCTAATATTCAATGTTGCTACTCTGAATGAATCATACCTCCAATTATGTTTACATCTTCCACGGCCATGTCCGTCCACTGTAGATCCGTTAGAGGCTCGGAGGCTTTTGTTGGGGGATAGAGAATTTAAAGATACCACTGAGCAGTACTGCCAACCATATCGAAACTTAATGGTTTATCAGCATTTACTGGACTACATCCAAAACAGCCAAAGCAGTGGCATCTCGAGAAGAGTGTGATTCGTCGTCACGAACATTGTCTTGGTATAGCGAAAGCTCTGGTCCATTTGTCTCTATATTTCGCAACCAACTTTTTTAAATTATTAAGTACATGAGCAATTCGAACTCTTATAGCAGACTGTTATAAACTTTACCTGGAATTTGTTGCAACTTGTATAATAGCTGCCTCCAAAATTTCTGCTGACAGACTCTCAACTGAAAGACTGACTCCCATGCCCCATTGTTCCACCCTTTTCATATTTCTTGGTTGATCAGCAATGACAGGTATTCCTACCATAGGGATACCATATGCAATAGATTCGTCCAGAGATTGCAAGCCTCCTTGAGTAACAAATACTTTTACATTAGGATGAGCTGCAAGAAAACAATTGAGAAATGTTAAATAACGTATGAAAAACATTCCGATTAGAAAAAAATATAAAAGATTTTTCTAAATATGAAATATCTATCTACCCTCAATATACAAGCAGATTGCAATAGATTCCATAGGTTCAGTTCACAAATGTGTTCACTCACTTTCAATGTCTTTATTTTAATCAAAATAAACAAATAATTCACTGTTCAGAAAATAATGACTAATACTACAGCTTCTTTCAATTCAGTCGCACGAATTATTAACTCAACCAACAACTGACCAACTTGTGCGATCGTCGTCTTTTATAATTACCTGGAATATATCCGAATTTTGATGGTATTTCTTTGTTGTCAGAGCGTTTTTTATGAATTTTGTCGAAATTTCTAGTCGCCCTTGAGTTGATCCCTTTTTTTCTGATTTCAGCCGGCTTCATGTTTACGTTGTTTTTTTCCGAAACGATTAATTTAGAAAGTTTCTTAATTTTTCTCTTTACCGGGGTAAAATGAATTTTATAACACTACCCCCCTTTAGTTCTGATCGTCCCGATCGGAATCATTCTCTCCATGGTGGGCAGCAAGTCAATCCAAATGAACAGCCTCCATCGCTCTTTCATTCTGGCCAATATTGTTGACTAAGTCGTATGGACCATCCCGGGCTGGGGTGAGCTTTGGAGAGTTGCTTTTGCTTCTCTGGGGGTTGTACAGCCAGACCTTATCTCTCCGATCACTGGTGGCCAACATCTGTATTCGGGCTAGTTTGTGTATTGCCAGCATGTTCGACTTCTTGAGGCGGCTCTTCTGGTGAGACAAAAGCCAAATCACAATGTAATCTCAGCTCCTTTCCGTAAAGTATGGCTGAGCGATACGCCAACAAGAATAGGGGAATATGCTCATCACGCTGGTTATTGCTGACGAACTTGTGGATAAATGTTATTCCAAGGTCCTGTTTCCACCATTCCGTCTGTATATGGATGCAAAGATGTGGTTCTCGTTTTTTTTGATTCCCAACATCGTGCAGACCTTCTGGAATCTATTTTCACATATAGAGGTTAACTTCATGAAAATAATAGATCTAGATTTGTTGGATGTTTTTGAGTGAAAAATATCTCGAAATCAGCCACGTCAAAATTAAAAAAGATGTATTTGCAGGTCCCCAAATCTAACAGTCAAGATGAAAAAATCACCTTCTGCTTTTATAAACTTTTATCGAATATTAGGTACAGGTTAAATCAATATCATCTTTGAACCACTTACAAATATTTGGTTTCTGATAATTCTATAAGAACACATTTCTTATATGTTCATTTAAACTTTTATCTTAGCGATAAACACTGTGAAATATTCCACGAGGATATCTCTTCCACTGCTATAATGGAAATGGAACATAAGTAGCCTGATGGATTATTGTTATGATGCAAAACAAGATATTCAATTTGAAAAAATATGTAATTTTCCTAAATATTTTTATGTTTGTCCACCTGGTACCGAATTGAAGAAACATGTGGTACAATTTTGGATTTGTTCATCAAGCGATAAGCAATATCTTGAAGTTAAATGATATACCTGAAGCTGATTTTTCACAGTTGAAATACGTTACCAAACTGCATTATCTGATTGTCTTCTAAACGTTGTTTGTGGCATGTTCTTGATTATTTTTATGTTTCTTTGGGGAATAACACCACAATAGAAATAAAACTACGTATTTTGCAGGAATACCAAACGTTTCAAAGTCTATTCTGACTTCGTTGTCAATGGCTTTATATTTATTGAAGTAGATTGCAAAATGAAAATTTGATTTATGACATTTAAAATTGACATTAGAAAATTTGTTGTTTTTAGATATTTTTTAGCACAAAAAATTCTAAAGATCATGAATTATAGTTAACCAGCTTTCAAATTAGAAGAATTTGAAAGAGTTGTCTTTAGAATTTATAAAGGCGTTCCTAGGTACGACTTTGTTAAAAGATAGCGCATTCGCCAAAAATGCGATCAAAGAATTCTATTGTTTCAGTGATCCCATTAACGTCATAAGGGAAAACCTAGGAAAAACCTTATGAACTATCCCGATATTTGGTTGTTCAAAAAGAGGTTACCATTAATAATTTCTTCCTTAATTGTCGGTAACCAGATACGATTAAATTCTACAGAAGTAGAAGCGATACAATCGTCTTCATTCAAAAGAATTAAGGCAGACTCTTTTATTTTTCGTTTTGTGTTATGTTGTTCTTTGTGAAGTATAGTTGAATTGTCAAATTGTATTTTATGGCCTAGGTCCCAAGCATGTTCACAAATTTTTGATTTTTCAAATTGTCGTTTCGTTATGTAATTCTTGTGTTCATTTATTCGTACGTTTAATGGTCTCGATGTTTCTCCAATATAAAATTTATTGCATTCGCAAGGAATCTTATATATGCAGTTTTTTGAGTTCTGGGTTTTGTTTGTTGGTTTTGTTTTCGATATTAAAGATTTAAGTGTATTTCTTGTTTGGAAAGTTGTTTTAACATTAAATCTGTTGCCCACTCTTTTCAACATTTCTGACAGACCCTGTATATATGGCATAGTTGTAACTGTAATGTTGTTGTCTTGAGTAGTAGTAGTGTTAAGAGAAGTTCTAGGTTGATTCGGAAGGTTTGTTTTCTGTTCAAGTGTGTTTAATTCTTTGTTGATAAATTTTGTGGGGTAATTGTTTCCAGTGAGAACATTCTTTATAATTATTTTTTCTTTGTTAAATTTATTATCATCAGAACAGTTGGTCTTTGCTCTATCATATAATGACTTAATGACACCTTTCTTTACTGTATTCGGATGATTTGAATTGAAATTTAGGTATCTGTTTGTATGAGTTGGTTTTCTATAAACTTCTGTTTCGAATGAAGATTCTGTTTTTGTTATTAATATGTCTAAAAAAGATAGTTTGTTATTTTCTTCAATTTCAAGGGTAAATTTGATAGTTGGCTCTTTGTTATTTATATCATTTAATAATTTATCTAGTTCTTCAAGATTGTGTTCCCAAATTACGAAAATGTCGTCAACGTAACGCCACCAAACTAAAGGTTTATTTTCTTTTGATAAAATTACTTGTTGTTCAAAGTTTTCCATAAATATGTTACTCAATGCTGGTGAGAGACAAGAACCCATGGCCATGCCAAAATCCTGTTGGTAAAAGTCATCGTTTAATTGAAAGTATGTAGTTTTGGTACAATATTTTAGTAGTTCCATTATTGTATCAAATAATCTGCATTATCTGCTTGAGACTAATATCGTGGTTGAAGGATCACCGGCATTGCGTAAGCTTTTGTTGCAAAAAAGATTCATTTTTGTTGATTGGAAGAAGTGCAAAGTTACCCATTACTTGCGAATTATTAAATGTCAAAAGTGTTGTGCTTATGGTCATATTGAAAAAGACTGTAAAGAAGCCCGTACGACTTGTCCCAAATGTGCAGCTGGTCATTGTTTTGGAGACTCTAGGTCTAATGTAACAAAATGTATAAATTGCACTAGGCATAATAGTCATAATAGTAATAGGGTACAAAAAAATTACCTACCGATCACATGGCTACTGAAAAAAGTTGTGTGTGTATCAAAATTACGTATTAAAACTTAATTCTAAAATTAACTATAAATATTTTTGTTATCTGTGCTTTTTTCTACGTGGCTAAAAATGCACATTCATTGTTAAATATCGCCAATTTAAATATACGTTCTTTACTGCCTAGTTTTGGAGACTTTTGTTATGAAGTAGCGGATAAGTTCGATATTGTGTGTCGGAGACCTGGTTGAGTGGAGCTATACCATCTAATGCTGTTTCATTGCCTGGCTATACTCTGTATAGAAAGGATAGACTCGACAGGGTTGGTGGTGGTGTGGGCGTTTATGTAAGATACACATTTCTTCTAGTGTTGTCGACATCCAAGAGGAAGTGAGCTTTGAAATTATTCTCATAAAACTAAAAATAAATAGTTATAGTCTTGCTGTCCTAATGATTTATCGGACCCCAAATACTAGAGTTTCTGCTATTTTAGAATTTTTTGAAAATCGTATTCCTCATTTATTGTCATTATATGATTATTTCATAATAATGGGTGACCTTAATATTGACATGCTTAAACCAAATTCATTATCTAACTTATTTCGCGCCTATGGATATGCCCAACTTGTAAATGAGCCTACGCGAATGACTGGTATATCATCTACATGCCTGGATCCCATATTTGTTAGTTCTAAGGAAATCTGCACGGTTAGCGGCACTATGGCCTCAAGTATTGGTGATCATAATTTTATGTCATTGGCTACTCTAGATATGCAGATTAAATACTTCAAGCAAAAAATAATCAAAATTCTCGATTAAAAGTATTTTCAATTTGGACCTTTTCAAAATGATTTGCAAATGATTCCTTGGGACGAGCTGTTTTATATAAATGACAGAAATGAAAAAATACTTTTCCTAGAAAAACATATTAGTGTTATTTTTAATATACATGTGTCTTTTAAGGAAATTAGAGTTAGCAAGAGGCGGGCTCCATGGTTAACAGATAACTTAAAAATAATTCTTAAAGAAAATACAAACAAAATAAAACTACAGAAAACTGGAATATTTACAAGGACAGACGTAACTTTGATCTTGTGTCCATAAGACGAGAAAATGCCGCCTACCTAAAACGATTAGAGACTGATAAAACTGGAAACAAGCTTTGGAAAGGCCTAAATGAAATTGACTTTAAAACAACTAATAACTGTCTCCTAACTTTTGTCAGCCAAATACAATTAATGATTACTTTATAAGCATTTTTGGGATGTCAAATGCATGTGTTAATGAAGTAAATTATTATCATAACCGTAGTTTTCTAACAACTTCTTTAATTTTGCTTTTGGGTAGAACCACAGTACTTAACATATGTTACGTCTTTGCCTGCCGACAATTTTGGACCACATTACAAACATAATCAATAGTGACTCCTATTCCAAAAGTATACAATCCAAAAATTGTACAAGATTTACGACCTATAAGTCTTCGGCCAATTATTTCAAAGGTGCGGGAAAGAGTGGTACATGCCCAATTAATCAATTACCTAAGTGAATCTTACCTGCTCATTAGTCTGGATTTAGGAAAGGGCACAGTACTGCAAGTAATTCGAACATTAGATAAGAAATTAGCAGTTGTATTGGTTGCACTGGACTACTCTAAGGCTTTTGATGTAATCGATCACGATGTTGCTAAACTGCCTTACTTTGGTTGTGGTGATATTGTTTTGTCATTTTTTAAATCTTATATGGACTCAAAATTTATAATATCAGGTGTTCCACAAGGCTCCATACTTGGGCCACTTTTGTTATTAATTTATACAGCTGATCTTCCGAGTGTGCCAACTAGTTCTGATATTCACATGTACGCTGATCAAACACAGATTGTCCACTTTTTGGACCCTCAAGATGTGCAACTGGCCACACAAATTATTAATTCAGACTTACTGGAGGTTATGCAGTTTTCAAAAGGCCATAATTTACATATAAACAACGTAACATTGAAGGTAATCTAAGTATAAAATTAGATAATGCTGCTCTTGAGTTATCAGACAATGTGAAGAATTTGGGTCTAATTGTTGACACATCGCTTGGATTTAGGGAACATGTTAGCAACCTACTGCGCATGCTTTATATTCATAAACACATTTTAGTTTGAACTTGAGGAAAAATTATCAGAATCCATAGTTATTTCAGTAATTAATTATTGCTTAATTGTATATTACCCGTGCTTGGATAGATATTCTCAGTACAGACTGCAGCGAATACAAAATACATATTGTCGTCTTGTTAATAATTTGAGGAAATACGAGCATGTAACTAAACCGTTATACCGAAATTACCCAAATGTTTAAGCTTCATTTTATGGTGTTTATGTACCGTTTATTTAAATCCCACATACCTGTCTACTTATTTGAGAAACTATTATACAGAAACTCAATTCATAACCCCTATATTAGGTTTAATAATCTTACTATGCCCCATCACACCACCACCTTGTTTAAACGTTCTTTTACTTATCAGGCTGTCCATTTTTTAAATATGTTTAAGCCCCATTTTGGCAGGTCTCTTTTTGCTTATAGGAGTGAATAAAAGAAATTATTTTTGGAACAACAATTTGCTGTTTAACGATTGTAATTAGTTTTAGTTTTAGTGTAAGTGGTTGTAAACTGGAAGATTAAGAGTTAAAGAATAGCTTGTAGCTAATCTTTGCCTCCCCAGGGCAAATTATAAATGTAATTTGTTGAATACAGACTATTTATTATTATTATATAGAAATGTCTGGAAAATACTAGGTATTCCATTGAAAAAAGCTAATGTCATCAATTGTAGTTCATCCTGTCCATACATTATTATTTGGAAGAATAATAAATTAAAACAATAAGAATTGTTTTCGGGAGTTTTCCTTATAATTATTTACTTAACTAATAATGAATTTATTATTTACGCACTCTAGAGAAACTATCTTTAGAAACTCTACAAAACTATGCTTACCCAAAATGCCTTGTTGTGGAAACCATTTTCGAGTCACAACATTTGGTGGTATGCCTGATAAGTCATTTCCTTCGTACTTCCAAAGAACATTAAAAGGTAGATTTCCAAATGCCTGCATAATTTGATTTAAGGTATCATTTGGTAAATACATACTTCGGAAATTGCTTCCTAAGCTAAAGTACACGACACCAGCAATCGAGGAATCTAGAAACTCTTGAATATCCTATGCAATTTAAGAAATTAAAATTAATTTTAAATTGTCTGAGTACAACAATTGTTACCTTTGGTAAAAATTTTGGTCTCGTAATGTGTACAAACTCGATATTAATTACAGTTGGTAAATTTGGTCTGACAGTATCAATAACCGGATTTACATTGTTCAATACTAAACTTATCCTTGATCCCAATGTTCTAACACTAGGTGTGTTTTCTCCAAAATATTTTCTTATAACTCTGTCAATGGGAGGGTCAAAGATGAACTCAGTAGCTAATCTGTACCAGATGTTATAAAATAACCCGTTAATTCTTTGATAAAACGATGCCGCTGAAGATACAACATGTGAAGACAAAACGTGACTTGTGAGGAATGGATGATTTGGATTACCAACTGCGTCGTCAATATCCAAGTAAACACCTAGTGAAGAAATCGCTAGAACAATTTCAATTTTTCAGTTACAAGAAAATAAAAAAAACAATCATTTTTATAGCAATCAATTACTTATATAATATATTATATTATATTAAACTGTCTCAAATAGATTAGTCATTCTTAATGAAGATACATGATAAACGAAATAAGCTATATTTATCTGTTTGACAAATAAAGAATCATTGAAATAATACAGTTTAATACCAAATTGTTGCATATCTTTGGATATGTGTCTTATCTAAAAAATCACGTGAGTACATAGTGATTTTTACTTAAAAATGTAATTCTGTCATAAACTTATTAATTACTTGCTGCATTCACCAGACCGGTCATTTGCATTCCATTCATATGGATTTGCACCAACCGTAATCACCGAAAGTCATGGAGTGGTTATTAACCAACCAGTGTCAATCTAACACCAGTTAGTGAACCTACTCATGTAACATTCATTGGATATACGTTTTTAACACACTCATATCAAATCTCGACTTGTCAAATTTTATTTAAATTTCAGTATTGTTTTTTTTAAGTGAGAGAAATACTGTACTGTACTGAAATGATGTCTTCAGTATATTAAGCTGTAGTCTACCATTATTTCATCCTATAGCCTTTTTAACATTTTGTTTTGCTGTCCTTTCCATGTACTCCTGTTGATAAATTTTTGGCACCAATATATGCCAGCTGTTTTTCTGATGTCAAACTTGTATTAACTTTTTGTCCTGTCGTTGCGCTAGATGTCTTATCTATTGCCATTTCCGGATTTTACTCTGTGGATAACATCTAGCGTCTAAATCTTATTTCTTATCCATTATCTATAATATTTTGGTCAAGACTTTTAATCGTTGACCAATTACTATTTTTTAGTTAAAATGCCCTTCGAGACCTGGAGATTATTGAATTTCTGTGAAATGTTTTGATCTTTTTGCTTATTCCTGTTAAGAGTAATCCATACATATATATGCTTCTACTATTTCCGGGGTTGCATTGATATTTATTTTTCCCCTTCCCTTCTGGGTTTCTGAGAATTAGGATAATTATTGGCTGTTAGATTAGATGATACTAATCTTACCGTTTTTTATTTTCTCTCTTCTACTAATAGACTAATAGATTTCTCCATCCCAAATCCAGGTCAATTGAAGGTGCTTTCACTTCCATGTTGCTTACCATCATATACCTGGCTTCCTTAAGTTTTCTTCTTTATAAATTTTCTTCTTTCTGCAAGATTTTTGTTTAAACCCAATCTATCTTATTGCTGCTAGAAGCTGGTTACTACATGGTTGGCCAAATTTGATTTGTTCATACGTCTTTTGGAAGTGTTATGTTGGTGTTCCTTTGTTTACTTACTTGTAAAGATCTTGAAGTCTCACCCGTATAGGTATGGCCACAATCACAAAATTATATTATACATTACTCTACACACTATTTCTGGAATTCTGAGATGAGTTAAATAACTTCGTACGTGTAAGAATAGAACGTAATATATTATTCAGATTACCTGAAACATGACATGACATGACAAAATGTTCATAATTTTATTTTCTGTTTGTGTTTGGTTGTTATTAGTGAAAATTTGTATCGAAGCAAGGATTTCAGAAAAACCCTCCAGCTAAACACAGAGCGATTGATAATGACGCCAGATTTGAAGTTGAAACGTTTCCGAACACAGATAAGTATCACATACAAAACACTATTTATGTGCAGGAATACTGGTTGAACATATTTTAAATATCTCTCAGACTATTTGTGAGGAAGACTGTACAGACAACCAGCAATATGGGCAAAAATTGCCCTACTTTACTTTATTTCCCATTACTGAATGTTCATAGAGATTACAATTATACAGAATGTACAACAAACATGTACTGTACTCTATCTTAAGTATATAACAAAACATAAGTTTAACAAATCTATACTTACCAATAATAGGTGCTTTGTATTTCTCGCCTAAAGCAAAAAATATTTTGACATGCGATTCAACTAAAATCAGATCAAACTTTTCCTCTTTATTATTGAACAGATCTTTCACTTGTTTCGTCTCCAAAATTGTTTCAGCGAATACATGGCGAAATCTATTTTCATCAAATATTATTGACATTATGAATCGATCTTTGGACCAAACCCTTGTGACGAGATTTCCAACAATATGATCATACAAATGGCTGACATCTATTTCGGTAAGATTGGTAAGATTTTCATTTCTTAAAGGATTTGGTGTAATCATAGTAACATTATGGCCTTTTCGCGATAGTTCTTTACAGATATTAACAAATCCTTGTTGATGACTCACTGAAGGATATGGAAATACACCAAGGATTTTTGCACCTTGTGTTATAGCTATTGACGCAAAAAGCAAAATTATTGTTGAAATCGGCAGACCCATTTTTCGCCTTGTTTATTCCTTGTTACTAAAATAGTTTAAACAAATATTATAAAAACAAAAGTTACAAGATCTTTAAAAATATATAGTAGGAATGTACAACGATTATCTATTGTTGAAAAGATTTTTTTACGTTCTTTGATATAGACTTTATAACTTGCCATGTTTAGTGGTCAATAAATTTCACCGAACGTGATGACAATTAATGCATACTTAAAACGAAACTTTACTAGTTGCTATTTTAAACTAAAACTATTAAGTAGGTTATAAACTTGCCATTGTTATAAATTAAAAACCAAAGAACGTAAAAAATGTTATGTAACTTCTCGTACAGAGAAGGGAATGGTCGATTTTTGTAAAATTTTCCCCAAATTATGCACTGCTGAGAAATTTCAACATTTTGGGTTCGGTAGTTTTGGAAAAAAATAGCTTGTAGCAGATGGACAGATGCAGAAGAGGGATTTGGTACATTGAATGTAGGGAACTCTAAAAATAGTAAAGGGAGAAGTTTTTTTGACACAGCTTACATATCATATCTTTAGTTTTATAAAACTTTTTGACAGAAAAAATAATCAACAAAACAAAAAATCTATACGGTCCTACGTAAAGTAGGTATTAACGTGGCACACTCCCTCTAAAGCACTCATAACGTGCCTTTAGGGGAAAATTTACTAACCTCAGATATGTTAAATATCAAAAGGGTTTAGCTCTGTGGGAGCCCTTGCCAGGTTATCAGGCTCGTGGTTGGAGTCGTGGCAGCTTCTGAATTTTCTGACCGTCCGGGCTGTTCCTAACGGAACGGCTTTTTGAATTAGTTGGTAAAGATGTTCGTACATACCGAGGTATTTTAAATTATTTAGTAGAAGTTTTAGAACTACTCCTGTTGTTGACATAACAATTGGTACAGTTCATGTGTTGTTCATGTCCCAGTGTGTCTTTATTTGAAATTCCAAATCCCTGTATTTGGCTATTTTTTCAGCCTGCTTAATATTTATATTATTGTTGTTAGGGATTGCTATGTCAATTAATGTTGGTTTCCGAGCGACTTTATCTATCAAAACTATATCTGGTCTTGTGAGCAACAGTCCGATCAGTGAGTCAGTCAGTACAGCTTGTAGTTGTTATTTTCTAAAACAGATTCTGGTTTGTATTTATAGTATGGTAATCTAACCGACTGTGATAGTTCATGTTTCAGTGCTAGTTCCTGGTGCAGTATTTTTCCCATAGCATCGTGTCGTTCTTTGTGTTCAGTTGCAGCGAACGCTTGGCAACCTCCTGTAATATGCTGGATAGATTCAGATGTTTGGCAACCATATCTGCATCTGTCGTTGTTGATAGAAGGGACTTTGACGGTGTGCTTTAGATAGTTCTTATTTGGAATTACTTGACCTTGGATTGCCAATATAAAGCATTCAGTTTCCGGAAACATATGACCGGAGATCAACCAGTTGTTCGACGCTGAACTGTCCCATAATCTTGGTTGACGTCATTTATAGGTCTTCCATGAAGGGGCTTCTCTTTCCATTTGAGCAGTTTCTGATCAGTTGTCTGGTGGTATAGTTGAACTTGTTGTTCTGACAGTCGCAGAGGTGTTGAGTCATCAACCTGGCACATGGCTCTGTGTAGATCAGAAAATTCTGCGAGTTTCTGGAAATGATTACGCAAATTGGAAATTTGTTGATCACGTAAAATGCCTATATCTGCCAATCCTCTTCCTCCTTCGGACCGGAACAATGTTGTACGTTCGACACAGCTCTTTGGATGGTGATTTTGAGCTTTCGTTAGTAGTACTCGAACTTTCCGTTGTAACTGTCAAGGTCGGTCTTGCACCAGTTAACTATACGGAAAGAGTATCTAAGCACTGAACACGCGTAGGTGTTAATAGCCTGAAACAAATTTTTACTGTTAAGTTTGGTCTTCAGCAGTCGTCTTACCCTCTACTGTTAGGTCCTTTTTCATGGTGGTGTGATCAATTCGTTGAGCCTGCTTTATTTCAAGGTATTTGTATGTATGGCCTTCCTCCATGGATTCAATTGAGGTGTCATTTCCCATTTCGTAGGGCCCCTGCTGTATTTTGCCTTTAACTATATTAATAATTCGGCATTTGGGGTAAATTGAATTAATCAAAATAAATGTCAGATAATATTTATATACAGTGTGTATTCATAAATCAAACGATTTCTTTTTATTATTAATTTTAAGAGAAAAAGTTATTCTTCATAAACAGATTTGCTTGGTCTAAAACTTAAACAGTAATCATTCCATGTTACTTTTTTAACTGTAGACCAGGTTTGTCATCAAATAGGAATTTTGATTACAAGTTAAAGTATCTTTATTTTGGTTAATATCTAAAATTGTTATCAAATAGAAATAATTAGAATTTAAAACTGCATCTACTTATGCTATTGCACTAAAAATTGTATAATAAGTATTTATGTAACTTTTCCAACAATATACTAGGTTTCAAAAAATGTACCAATTTTGTTTAAAATTGAGATACCTATATTTTTTTATAACATCTCAAATTGTAATCAAACAAAGTTTATTAGAATTGCAAAGTGCATCCAATTCTGTTGTATTATTAAAAAATGTAATAAATTTAAAATTGATTGGAAATAAATCGAAATAAATGTCAGTTAATCAACTTCAAGGTGAAGGTTCTCAGTTCGTTTCTATATACAGTGTGCCTTCCTAAATTGAACGGAAAGCGTTCTAATGAATATAAAATTTATTCTTCATAAAAATATTTTCATGGTCGGAAACGTATATTGTAATCATTACATGTCACTTTTTCAACTGTATACGAGATTTGTCAGCAATGAGTTTTGCTTAAAAGTAAAATACATTTATATTTCATAATATATAAAATTCTTATCAAACAGGGTAATAAGAATTATAAAATGCATCTAATTATGCCACATCACTAAAAATTGTAAAATACATCCTCATGTCACTTTTCTAAATTGTCTAAGTTTGATAAAAAATATAAATTTTGTTTAAGTACCTTTATTTTTAATAATTACTAAAATTGTTATCAGACAGAGTAAATTAGAATTGAAAACTACATCATATTATGCTATATAAATTAAAACTGGTAACGAATTATTGTAAGATTCCGCGGAGAGGAGTCTATTAAATAAATTAACAGACCTAAAGAATGATGATACTCAGATCGTCTACAATATAGTGGATCCACATACGTTATAATCATATACAAAATTCTTAATACCTACATATACATATCTAGAAAACAAGTTATTCTATTCAACAGTAAACAAGGTTGGTCAAGCTAACAAATGATGCTTAAAAGTAAAAATACCTTATTTTAGGCAATATCCAAAAAGTTAATTATATTTGAAAAATGCATCCAATTAAGCCATTGCATCACTAAAATTTGTAAAATAAATAAAAAACCAAAAACCGAGTTCAAAAAAAATTAACTAAAAATCATTAAATATTTTTTTTGCTACAACAATTGAATACTTTTTCTAAAAACGTTGCTAAATGTACTTCCCAATAGTTTCATTTTAGTATTTAATTGTTGTAGCAAAAAACTATTTAATGTTGTTTAGTTATTTTTTTTTGAAATCGTATTTTGTTTTTTTTTAATGTAATTATTAAATATAAAATATTGTATGTCTATTAACGCTTATACACATCAGATAAGATCAGATACTACATTCTTATTAATAATGATACTCAAGATTCGACAGAGCAAAAATACTGTAATATAAGTACACGATGTTGTATTTATAATAACTTTAAATGTTTGTAGTTTTTGTAAACTTTTATTATTCTACACAGATTGATTTATGTTTGATTCGTGACTCAAATCATAACGGTTATGGTTATTAGGCCAGAAATGTAGTAGATTCGATAAGTTTGTATCATTACTTTTGTTTGTAATGAGGTTCTGAATAATCTACATCATTATCAACGGCACTTTTATAATTACGGTTATTTACACGTTTGTATATAGAAACACATAAATAAAAGTAATTTTGGATTTAGGTGACATTATTTCATTTATTTTAAACTTTAATTTTGGGCAAGTTTTTGTAGTCTCTCAAACAGATTTTGTCAGTTATACTTAGTCATTTATGTAGATAAACAAACTTCTTCTCACAACAAGGGTGTCAATAAAACAATATAAATACACCTGACAACTATAGGTAGTATTGACACCAGCATTGTTTTATCGAAAATAGATTACAATTTATCAAAATTTGGTTCATGCTATTCTCGCATTTTAATATATGTGTGCTCTCCAACAAACTCATTTTGGATTTTATAAAGACCGCCAAAAGTCCAAAACATTTTCCTAAGGCTCACTTTTGTGAGCCACTATGCGATTTCTAACGAGAATGTGTGTCCCCGAATCAGACGGTAACCCCAAGTTTTATGTTATTCAACCAGAATTGGATGAAACAGGATAACTTCTTAACCATGACAATTCTCGCCTTCTTGAAGACGTTTTTCACCGCTATTGGAGGGATGAGGATGGCTGTTTTACCATGACAATACACCAACTCATTCTGCCTTAACTGATCGAGAATGTTCAATTTTCAAAGGTCTTCCTGCGCTACCATCAAATTAGGTGATAATGTTTGTCGATCATATTTGGAAAATATGTGTCCCTTGAGCATTCCTTGTGTTGTTCTGTTTAGATTGTGAACACTTATCATCGTCTAAAGAACGAAGTAGAGCTAGTTCGCCTTCCAGAGGTGTATCATGTGTATCGGTAATTGGTAGCGGATAATAGCGCCCTGAATAATAGGTTCTCCTGATCACGTAATACGCAAACAAATAACGCTACATACTGCCAATGTTGGTGAATAAGCCCCACAGTTACATAAAGAACATAAACTAATTCAACACCCAGCACTTATCAAAAATTTATCTCAGAAATGTGATAGACCAGGCGATAGAGACTGAATGCGCTAACCAATTTACATTTAAAAAATTAAACCGTGTTCAAACCAAGCCAAACCACCAGATTTCAATACCATCAAACGAGGATTTCTGGTTTGTTTCTGTTTAGTAGCTTAATTATAAATGAAAGAATTCAGATTTTCGTGGATACTTTAGGGAAGAAAATCGACCAACCCACCTATTATCTTCCAAACTATATCTCCTAATAATGGTTAGAGGGGGCTTTAGAATAAGGAATATAAATATATTATTTTATATTTTGAAATGTATAGGTTAAAAGATATTAACGAAAATTTACAATAAATGACTCATTACCCCTTTACATCCGCATAGGGCCTTACTTTAAAGTTACACGAAAACTTAAAGCTAAAATCACAATATTAATTTTGGGTAGCAAAAAACATAAACGAAAATATTAGAGTAAATATAATATAAAAATATAATATACCTGGATTTTAAGAAACCTGGTATTGAACCTTTAGTATGCGAGTCTAACTTGCACTTGACAAAGATCATTATTAATAACGGGATAACAAATTTTTCATTGTATTTACAAAATTGTAAAAAAATCAATTTGGCTTATAGAGAAGGCCGCCGACATATTTAACCTAATTTCTTACAAAGTTCTCCAAAATTCAGCTAATCATTTAGCGTTGCTGATTTCTTGAAATGGCATATGATAAAGGTTGGCGACAAATTTCGCCTAATTTGCTATTAACAGCAAGTTAAGAACTTTTTTCATTTTCATTAAAAATTTGAACAAAATCCAGCGATTACCTAGTTTTCCGGGCACATATAAGCCTACCTTCCAGGTGGAAATTTGTACTCTCCTGACGTCATCGACAAATTTGTTAAATGGCGTTACCCAAATTCGACAAAGCTTATTAAAAGAGTGTATGATTACATGAGCTAGGTTGGACAAAAAAAATCACTATTTTAAATTTTATTGGTTTTGTCTGTTGACATGGTCGTTCGATAAATACGTAGCCTCGTCAGAAAAAATTACTTTTTTTACGAAATTATTATCAGTTGTGCATCAGCTCTTGCATTTGCTCATTTTCAAATAGCTCATGAACAAGGCTTAACTTATGAGGATAACTAGTGGTCGCCCAGTGGTCGAAATTTGACCCTATTTCATGAAACTGTAAAAAGTATATTTTTATAAGAAACAGAGTTGTGGAGAAATCGTAGAAGTAGATGTAATGACCAAATTGTTCACTCATATTAACAAATCTATTGAAATAAAAAGAAAATAAAAATGTAATCAAATATCGGTATTCGAAATATTTTTGACAACTCCTGGCAAAATATTCGATATAATAATTCGAAGATTGTTCTTTGCAACCTAAAAGTTTTCGTCATTTGCGGTTTCAATCAAGTTCAGGAATATTAAAGAAAACAGAGGACCAGCAACCCTAGACGAGCTTAAATATTTAATACATTCTCTTTTGTCCGCTGTCTGACAATTTTTTACCCAACACCTTCGGGAAGGTTGTGATAATAATATATTAATCAAATAATTAAATTCACATTAAAAACAGAATATTTAATATGAAAGTTACTGCAACGTGTCCGAAAAAAATCAATACTGATCTACTAAATTGACTATTTTATCACTAAACAATAACAACGTTGCATGCCACTTCCAGAAGTACATGCTCTAAGAATATAATGGCATCTAACGATCGCTCCATATATAATTACTCAATATTTTGAATTTTGACCGCCTGGCGGGGGCGGCACTGTCAATTGTTTGGCATTGACAGTATGAACCTAAATAATGAATTTTTATTATATTTTATTTATTGAATGAACCAATATTATAAATGAATATTAGCATTCTGCATTCTGCATTCTGACGGTCCTCAGTAGCTACTAAAGAAAACAAAAATTAAGAAAATCGATTGAGAGACAGAGGAGAAAATGGTACCTAATCGTTTTGTCTTTGCCTATTTATATACAGATACCTTGCTTTCTTCACAATTTTGTTAAGCCACTTGGTTAAGTATTGAATGATGTTAATCTTATGATTTTGATCAATTCATTCTCGTCCAGTCAATTTCACCATTTTTTTAAATCACAAAGTCACTACTCCATAAGTTATTTCAAATGCACCGCTTTTACCAAACAGAAGATATGAAATCGATAAACACTATAAATAATTTGGTCAAGTGCGAGTTGGACTCGCATACTAAGGGTTCCGTACCACCTTCAAGATTCTAATATTCCAGTTTCAGACAAGCAGGAAATGACACATTTTCTTATATTTACCCTAATATCTTTTAAAGGAAGCATTTTAAATTTATAAAAAATATACACTTTGATTTTTCACACATAGACTTTTTATTTTATCTCCTCCAGAATTCGCTTGATCTGTATCAGAATACATTTAATTTTCTAATTTGGCCCCCAAAATTAACAATAGGGTTTTATTTTACTAATAAACTTTCAGAGAAGCCTTTTATAATCTACTGTCTGAGTTTTGAAGCTCTGTAGATTGGAAGATAAAGGGCAAAATAGGTCAAGTTTTAAATTATGAATTATTAAATATGTTATTCAAATTAATTAAAAAAACAAATAAAATATATTTTTCAAAATTTAAATAGTGTAGTTTCTAAAGTGGGAATTAAGTCGATGTATAATATCTTTTAAACAAATGATTTAAAAATATGATATATTTGTAATTCACATAATGAGCCTTTTGTCTGATATATTACATGATGCGTTTGAAAATTGAATCTTTATTTTCCATTTAATTGTATAATTTGTCCCTAAAATTACTATGGGGGTTTTCTAATAATTTTTCTTAAAAATTTCAAGTGAGCCCCAGTACCCTTAATTATTTTCAAAAATTTAGGTAGTATGATTTCGGAAATAAAGCAAGAAATGATTTTTTTTATATCTTTATGTTAATATCTTAATTAATTAATTTAAAAATATGAAAAATATATATTTGTACTCCTCATAATGAGAGCCCTTTCATTTTTTTTATTATTTTCCGTTTATTTCCATAATTTGGCCCCCAATATTAATATTAAGGATTTCTTCATATTTTTCCGGTAAACAAAAAAATTTAAGTCTTATAGTTTGGGGAATAATGGGGGGAATGTGTAACTTTTTTTAAATATTTTTTTAATATATCTTATTCGTCATAATGAGCCCTGTGATTTGATATATTACATGTTACGTTAGAAACAATTATATTTTTTTATTTTCTATTTAATTCTATATTTTGCCCCCCAAAATGAATATTAGGGGTTGCTCCTTATTTTTCCAGTAAAGTTCTGGTGAGGGGCTATGAGGGTGAGGGGGATGGGTAAATTTTTGTTAATATCGTTTAGTTTATTAATTTTAAAAATATGAAAAAAGTATATTTGTTTTCTTCATAATGAGCCCTTTCATTTGATATATAACATGATGGGTTAGAAACAATTTTAATTTTATATTTTCCATTTATTACTTTAATTTTCCCCCAAAATTAAAAGTAGAGGTTTTTCCTTATTTTCCAGTAAACTTCAAGTCAAACCCTATACTTCTAATTTTTTTCAAAACTTTACGTGTTATAGTGTCGGAGATAACGGGGGGATGGGTAAATTTTGGCATATTTTCGTCAATATCTTTTGAACTAATTTTTTTATAATTTGAAAAAATATATTTGTGTTTCTCAGAATGGGACCTTTCATTTGATGTATTACATGATACGTTTGAATTTTTTTTTATTTTAAATTTTCATTTAATTCTATAATTTGCCCCCCCAAAATTAATATTAATGATTTCTCCTTATTTTTCCTGTAAAGCTCGGGTAACGTTCTATATTTCCTATTTTTTTCAAAATTTTTAAGCTCAGTAGTTTCGGAGATCAGGAGGGGAACGGTCGATTTTCTTAGTTTTCCCCCCAGAAGTACCCCAAAAATCAAATTTTTCTTCTTTTACTATATCTACTCCTGATCGAGTCACCAAACTATACATTGATACCAAATTCCAACCTCTTCCGTCCAGTAGTTTAAGAGAAAATTGCTGTGATGTGACAGAGGCAGAAATCCGGAGTGATATTATAAGGGTATCCGTATATTGTATATACGGAACCCTAAAAACCAAAAAAATATACGATTTCAAGTATTAAAAAACCGCCTCGGTCGCTAAGGTCAGACAACCATAATTTTTGACGATGTGTACGTAAAATGACAAGCTCATTCAATAGTTTCGATGACGTCGTATCTCGAATAAGGGTCGTATGTCAAAAGGTACCTTTGTTTAAAACAAAATCGACCTGTCAGGATTTTTTGAAAAACTCCCATTTTCAGAAATAATGGATTTATTCATTACTTTTCGAAAGATCTGTATTTTAATTCCATGGAGAAATGTTTAATACTCTATTCTCATCTAAGAGGACAACGTGTTTTCGAAGGTTTCCTTCCTTTTCTGCATCAGTGTGCACAATCAACATTTTCTAACTATCGCTTGTTATTTCTGCAGTTCGCACCGAATAGTAGTAACCTATCCGCCACCTGGAAAGGCGCTCATTGAAGGGTTGACAACCCCACATTTATATTTAATAATCAATATTTCACCGATCTTCTAAAAGTAAAAACTGATGAGTATCACTGCTTCTAAAAAATTTCATTCAAAAGTACCTTTACGGTACCAGCCTCGCCACTACTCCTTTCTATTCTTTATAATTTTCGAAATTCGAATGTACTGTTAATTAAATTAATACTTATTATTTCGATAAATTTAACCTTAAACTTTGAACATTTTGATGTATCACGCATTTAATTTAATGGCAATTACTGGTTGCATTTAACGAAAAGGGATCCTACCTTTGTGAGTACCACCATATTACTTCTGATTTTTTTATTATTATTATAATTTTCAATTTATTTGAGAAATAAATAGTATTAGATATTAATATTATTTATTATTACTCACATGCTGCTCGTTGAGTTCACTTCTCCCGGCATACAACAAGCTATTGTTAAAAAACTATTTTAACGAATACATAAAACGAAATATAGGTACAGATTAAGCAACTAATTACAAGTAATAATTTAGTTAAATGCAATCAACTATTCAAGAATACTTCGCGTGAACAAAAATTTAATAGGTACTAAAATACTTGAATTTCAAAGATTGTTATAAAGCTATAAATACCTATATAATTAGTTGAACACTTCTAGCGCTTCCACTACATACGTATCTAAATAGTTTGAGTCTGATCTCTTAAGTCAAGTACCACCACAACATCACAATTGATCCATTTGACCATTTTCTCTTTAAAACAATATTATCTTTTAACATAAATCACAATAATTCTAGTTTCTTAATAAATTTATTAGGTCTAATGAAAGTGTTATAATTACAGTTTTAATTAAACTGAGACTAGCAAAGCGATTGTATATTTATCAAAGGTCAAAGAATAATGAAATTTATTTATATTCATTTTCTCTTCTATAATTAAATATCCATGCCTTCTTTATATGGTTTGTTAGGCAATTAATTTGAGAAAAAACGACTGTATATTCCAAAAATATCCAAACGTCCAAAATATAAATCCAATCCAAAATATAAATTTTAAACTGAAAGCTTGATCATTTTGACAAAAAATTTACAAAGAAAATGTATAATTTTTTGGTAGCCAGACAGAGTAGCACAAAAATTCCAAAACTGATACAAATAGTTAAGCTTTTTAAAAATTGGAAAAATTTAAAAGAATTGTCTGGCGCTAATAGGGACGACGTTGTTGTAAGATAATTCGCTAAAAATGCCATCAAAGAATTCTGTTATTTCGGTGATCCCATTAACATTATAAAGGAAAATCTGGGCAAAACCTTCAGAACAGCCCTGAAATAGGGTGAATTATTGGCGACCACATACGATTAAATTCATTTAACATAATTAAGACAGAATCTTTTAAGTTCAGTTTTGTGTTTTCTTGTTCTTTGTGTGGTGTTTTGAATTATTTGTATTTTATGCCAAGGTCCCAAGCATGTTCAAAAATTTTATTTTATTTTTTTAATTATCGTTTATGTATGTAATTTTTGTGTTCATTTATTCATACATTTCGATGTCTAGATATTACTCCAGTGTAAAATTTATTACTTTGCAGAAATTTTGTAAAGCAATTTTTTAAGGTTTGAGAATCAACAATCGTGTTGATTGTGTTTTCGATATAATTGATTTTTTTTAATGTTTTTTCGACATTAAATCTGTTACCTTCTTCAGTTATTGTTTTGTTGTATTGAATTCTACTATTGCTTAGAAAGTTTGTTGTTAATACTAAACGTTTATCTTGTTTTCAATTCTGTTCAATGTTGATAAATTTTGTAAGGTAATAGTTTCCAGCAAAACGCTATTCTTTGCTTATCATATAGTGATTTAATAACACTTTTCTTTGCAGTATTTGGGTGGTTTGAATTAAAACTTAGGAATCTATCTGTTATTATGAGTCTATTTTCAGTAGACTGTTCATTCTTTTGTTATTGACTAGGAACGGTAAGGTGTTATTGTATTCAATTTCTATTGTAAATTTTACCATCTGTATTTCGATGTTTATATCATTTCATTAATTAAGTAACTGTTCAAGACAAATATGTGGTCAACATGATGGCAAACTAAATAGCAATAGTTCCATTCTTGTCTCAACTGTGAACTGAGTATGTTGATGTAAGGAAGAGTCCTGTTGTAATTGAGGTCACAGGTTGAAATGTCTACGATGGCACATTACATATAATATCAAAAAAAAATGTATGTAACTGACGAAGGACCTTTAGCGGAACAATCAATAAAACAATGTACCGTCGCGTAAATGAAATCACCAAGTAAAAGGTAATCACTGACCTTTTAAGTCGAAGCCCTGCAGGTGGTGTTTTCTTTCTTCAGAGGCTAGCCATTCCGGGGAAATATGTATTATAATTTCCTTAGTATACCGCGAAATTGGCAAGCAGGAGATTTGCCGATTGCAATAATAAAAAACACCAGTGCTGGTAGCTTGCAAAAAATAAAACATTCTTAGTGATTTCCAGTGAAAGAATTTCTACTTGTCAGTTCCAGAAATATTTTATTTTTCATTTTTTTAACATACTGGTAAATTGGCAAGCATGAGTTTTATGGATTTCTTTTTGCGAAAAAACGGCTATACTATTTGCCAACCCTTCTAATCGAAATTTTGCTTGCCATTAAACTTCATTTTGTATGTAGTCATGGTTGAACAGCGTTTTTGGGGATGGAGGGGAACATTTTAAAAACAATTAATGTACAAATTAATGTACAAAACTTGGCATGTGATCATTCTGTTGACTTTTGTAGAGCGTTAATTATACAGTTTTGAATAGTTAAACACTTCCTTTGGCACAAATATTGCAAATAAAAAATACTCACTAAAAGTCATTAAATAACCTCAAGAAGCCTGGTTTTCACTGCATATCTTTTATTTTACGTACCATATCATTCAATAATAAACAATGCAAAGCAAAATCCTATTTTTGTGTGTTTATGTTTTTGATTTAAATTTTTTTTTTAATTTGTAAATGAACGGAAATAGTTACATAATTAACAAATACTCCGCTTAGACACCGTTAGTGTTTTTTGCAATTTTTTCCGATTTTTTACTTTTTAGAGTTGATGTTTCTTAATATGTATGTTTGACTAGAAATTATACTACAAAACCTATAGATAAAGTTTGTTTTATTCAATCTGAGATATTGTTTAGTTTAATCTGATAATCGTTTTATTTTATTCAACAAGGAAAAAACATTGCAAAATGATGCACAAGTGCTTAAAGCCAAATTGCACCAAATTTTACAGGTAGATAATTTTCAACAATCTGAGATACTGAGCTTCAAAGTTTCGATTTTCATCAATTTTACTGATTCCCATGATTTTTTCTTCTGAAAGCCTTGTGGGAAAGATGATTGAACCCAAACTTGTACAATTCTAAGGTTGGAAAAATAATTTTTTACTTATGTTTTTTGTAGGAATGAGAATAAGGACGAATTTCGTAAATCGCAATTTAACATTAATAAACACCAGAGAAGCCACAATTAACAACAGAATTTGCTTATCTGCAAAGTCCAAATTGATCAAAAAGTTGTTAAGTAGAATTCGCCTTCGAAAAAATACCATTTTCGTGCAATAACCTTGATAATTGGGTTCAAGTCATTTTTGAGTTTACTAATCATGTGTCCACGTAGAACTACAGCTATTGTTTGAAACATTTTATTCCACAAGACTTTTCTTCTCCGAAAAGAACTGCATGAAAATCAATGAAATTTTGAAGCTCAGCATCACATTTAATATTGGCTTTCGGGATTAGTGCCATCAGGACTTTTGTTCAAAATGTTGAAGTCTATCCAAATGCAAAATTTGGTTCAATTTGACTGAATCCACTTTTACAGAAGCGGATTAAGCTTGTTCCTTGGCCATTTTCCATTTTTCAAAATCCCGCCCCCAAAAACAGTGTTTTGAGAATTATTCACATATTCAATCTTACACCCAAAACAAAAATCATGTCAAAAGTTTAATAACATACTGCTAAATTTCTAGGTTTTAACAGTTACAAAATCTAAAACTTTGTCCGTGCTCTAACCAACCCAAACGCTCGATTTGCTCAAAATTTCGCTTGCCATTTTGGGCACAGTTCTATTCACAAATGAACAGTTTACCATAAAAACTAAGCTTGAGCCTTGTTACAGAATCTTTTAGCTGACATTTCAAGGCATTAATAAAACAAAATTAACTATTGAATTTCCAATTTCCATAAATATGATTTTAAATTTGAATTTAGTCAATAAAGAAACAAGTTTTACTTACCTGCATTCGGCACTTTTTTAAAAATTGCACCTTCACTCACGTCTAACGCATCAAGTTAACTAACTGATCACGAATGCCTTCAGTATGATGTTATTCTCTGGTATATAAATTGTAAAATTCATAGTGCCGCATTAGATTCGAACTTTTGATGGTTTTGATAAATATTGTCACAATACAAAATAAATAAACATTAGTGATATAACCTGCTTTGAACAGGAGGGATATTAATTGCAAATAACTTTTAGGTAACAAAATTTCATCGTTAAGTTCTCAACATTTAAAAAGAGTAAATGTGAATTCACCGTTCAATGTTTCAGTAAACTTACAGATAAGTAAATACAATTGTTTATACGAAAAGTTTTTAACAAAACACTTCTGGAAAACTTGTGGAAAATATTTTAACTAAATAGATCTTGTCAGTCAAAAGTCTACACTAATAAAATTTGGTGGGTGAAAATAAACAGTTCTAAACTTTTCTACTAGCGTTTACAGCTGATTTAACAGTAATAGATGACGTGACAGAGCCACTGTGGTCACTAATTTTAAATAGGACCTTATCGCAACTAATAGCTCATTTGTAGGTATTGACAATACTAACTCAGCCATATTAATTTTATTTGGATTTAGGTCAATTTTGATGGATACATTAAATAATTACTAAAATTATTATTTCAAATTTAATTAATGAATATTATTCAATACGCCTCTCCTTAGTTGCCATAATAGAAGTTCTTTAATTTTCTAGTAATTGTTAATTGGCAAAGTTCATGTAAAAAAACTTTATACCTTAAATATTTAGTTTCACTATTGTTTAATGAAACATTTAGGAGTTTCATAGGCAAAATGGTACAAACTCAAGCCGACAGAGTAGCAGCAGTCTATAATATATATATATATATATATATATATATGGATGACTTACTGGAGAGAGCTTCTTCAGAAGTTTAAACAACAGGTAGTGTGAAATATCCCAAAATATCAACTCGACCAACAATTAGTGATGACAAAATAAATATTAAAAAAAAACAAAAACCGATTTCAAAAAAGTAACCATTAAATACTTTTTCTGAAGTAGGTGCCAATTTGAACAGCGAAGTTGCGAAGTACGACATATAAATATAGTTCCTAGATTATTTTCTCTTTAGCTTGGCACCGAAAGTTATTTAATTGTTGCAGTAAAAAAATATATCATGCTTTTTAGTTACTTTTTTGAGTCGGTTTGTGTTTTTTTAATGTATTTATTTTTAGTGATGTAATGGCTTAATTGGAAGCAGTTTTCAAATCTTTTTCGATCATGCCTAAAATAAGGAATTTTACTTTTAAGTAACATTTATTATTTTGACCAACCTCGTTTACTGTTGAATAGAAAACTTGTTTTCTACATATCTATATGAATTAGAAAGTTTTGCATATGATTCCAACTTAGGTGGATGCACTATTAGACCTTTTACCTTTTACCTTTAATTAATATTTATTTTAATTCATCTAATTTCCTTTCAATTTATTATACCACAAGTTCCAAACAAAAACATTTCCATTTTTTTTATACCAGCACCTCCACCAAAGAAAGTCGGTGAAAATATTATGCGTAATACGAGATCATACATTATGTTCCACAGAGTCGGGCCTAGCATTAATCCCTGTGGTACACCCTGTGTCAACTCCCTCTCCCGTTCTCCTACCTTGATTTTTCTCTGAATAAAATATTCCATTAAAATATTTCGGAGATATTGGCTAACCCGTATGTCAAGTAGTCTCTTCTGCCGTATTAGAGGCATTCTTAATGTCCAGGTTCATTAGGACCCACCCATTTATACTCCCTTTCACCCACCAGTCGATTATCTCCTGCAGGGCATCTGACGTTGATCTTCCTGGGGAAAAGCCATACTGCTGTTGCGATATTCCTCCCTTTTCCTCGATCTCCTTAAATACCTTCCGTCTTATGCGATGCTAGTGGAATTTAGCTGTATTTTATCACTCCCTGTTCATTTGCCCTCCCTTTGGGTTAAGGATCTTTCTCCCGATCTTCCACTCCGCCGAGAAGACCTACTTCCTTAGAAGCAACGTTCTTCACCACTCCCGTTCTCTCTCCATCCATTCCCGGGACCTTCCGATTTCTCAGTCGGCCAACCGCATTCATCGAGACAAATTCGTTTTTGGGCATCCGCATTGAGCTTCAATTTGTCCCTAACATTTTTCCTGTTGTTGCATTGTTTCTCCTACTTCGAGCTCATTCTCTCTCGGCCCTAAATTCGCTCACATCCGGGATCACTCGAATTTATCCACCATATTATCGGGTGGAGTTACTTTACGCCCTGTACATGATATCTAGGAGTTTAGTATAGAGCAAAGGATCTCTTTGACATCCCACGTATGGCTTCCCTAAGTAGGGCACAACTAGCTTTCCTGTATTCTGTGTCTTTCTGTTGTTCTCCAGAACTTTACCGTCATGTTTTTCGGAATAACTCCTTCATCGCGGCCGTTGTAAAAAATGTAGATGGCACAAAAGTTTGCCTCTTTTCGTCGTAATTTCCAAATGTTTTAACAAATGAAAAGTATTCCCCAGTAGAGATTCACTATATTTGTTTTTTCTCCTTCGCGGGCCTAAATGTTTTAGTTTTCCGGGAATCATCCTTAGTTGATAACTGATCCCTGCGGGATCATGGTAAAAGCGACGTTTCGGCAGAGTCATATTCCCTCTTACTCAGCGGTTCGCTATTCTGAGTTCTGAGTCTTTCCCTCTCTAGTTACTCGAATCTAAGATATAGTCGCGGCTCGGCGCCTATGGTTGACAGCGTGAACGTCGTGTGATTGGCCCTGCATGGGCAGGGCTCACACTGTTGATTCTCTCATCGTTGAGTTGTTATTGGACGGGTACCCAGGACTCATCATTCGATAGCTACTCTATGCTTCCTCTGAGCACTTGAGGTCTCTTAGCTATCCAATTGCCTCTCACAGTCTTGACGGGAGCATTGCCAGCTCTGGTGTTCTCAAAGTCTATTCGGTGTGACATCGGGGTGGCGTGTTGGCCTCCACGCCTTACCTTAAGCGTTCTGGTGTTCTCACGTTACTAGCCGTGCCCCAATTTATATATATATATATATATATATATATATATATATATATATATATATATGGAGGCTTAAGGATTTCTCGTCCATCACCTCCCAATCCTTCATCCTCCCACTCATACCCCTAGAGTAGATTGTTACATCTATGAATGACCCGGAGATCCCTCTTTTAAAGGTAGGTTTATCCCCTACATTCCCTACCAGCATCTCCTTATCTGTAAGTCACTCTTCCCAGTGGATTCCAGTTGCATCCGTAACTGGTGACCCCCACACCGCCGATTTGGCATTGAAGTCACCCAGTATTACGCATCCACCTCCCTTCCTCCGTTTCCTCCGTAATTTCATCCACTATCCTCATGTCTACAGCTATTATGTTTGGCGAGATGTAACACGCGATGACACTGAAGTCATCGACCTCAACCAATCCGACTTCACTTTGGTGCCCTCTCACCCCCACATTCTTAGTTACGAACCAAACAGATACATCTACCCTTTCATCCTTCAGCACATCATTCCTACCTACAGTCAACCTGACATAGGGCTCAACAATCACCACCATCGACTTTTTAGGGTTCCGTATATACAATATACGGAAACCCTTATAATATCACTCGGGATTTCTGCCTCTGTCACATCACAGCCATTTTCTCCTAAACTACTGGACGGAAGAGGTTGAAATTTCGTATCAGTGTATAGTTTGGTGACCCGATCAGGAGTAAATGAAGAAATTTTGATTTTAGGGGTACTTCTGGAGTGAAAAACTAAAAAAATTGACCGTTCCTCCGCCTTATCTCCGAAACCATAGAAGCAAAATTAAAACAAAATAGAGATATAGGGCCTCACCTGAATTTTACAGGAAAAATAAGGTGAAACCTCTACTATCAATTTTGGGGGACGAATTACAGAATTAAATGAAAAATATAAAATTAAAATTGTTTCTAACACATCATGTAATATATCAAATGAAAGGGCTCATTATAGAGAAAACAAATATATTTTTTCATATTTTTTAAATATTTATTTTAAAGATATTAACAAAAATATAAAAAAATACCCATTCCCCCTACATTATCTCCGAAACTATGAGCCGTAAAATTTTGAACCTGAATTTTACCGGAAAAATAAGGAGAAACCCCTAATATTAATTTTGGGGCGAAATTATAGAATTAAACAGAAAATAAAAAACTATTTTTTATGCATCATGTAATACATCAAATGAAAGGGCTCATTATAAGGAATACAAATATATATTTTTCATATTTTTAAAATCAATTGTTTACAAGATATTAACAAAATATATAAAAAAAATCTCATTTCCCGCTTTATTTCCGAAACTATACTACATAAAATTTTGAAAAAAATTAGGAGTACTGGGGCTCACTTGAAATTTATAAGAAAAATTAGTAGAAAACCCCACTATTAAATTTGGGGACAAATTATAGAATTAAATAGAAAATAAAAATTAAATTTTCAAACGCATCATGTAATATAACAAATAAAAGGCTCATTATGTGAATTGGAAATATATCATATTTTTAAATCATTTTTTTAAGATATTAACAAAAATATTAAACATCTACATAACTCCCACGTTAGAAACTACACTATCTAAAATTTTGAAAAATATATTTTATTTGTATTTTCAAAATAATTTGTCTAAAAGATTTAATAACACTGTAACGTGTAAAAAAAAGTGTAGCCTCTTGACTAGTCTTATGATTTGGTTGATGAAGAACTGATGGAGATTAGGTAACCCTTCATTGTTTCCTTGTAAAGGAAAATACGGAATGTACAGGACGTACGGGATGTACGGGATGTATAGGATGTACAGGATGTACAGGACGTACGGTATGTACGGTAGCCCGTGTATGGTGGATCTTGCAGAAGATTTTAATGGTGCATTTTTACGGAGCAATTTTATAGAGCATTTTTAAGATGCATTTGTTACTGTTAGGCCTAGTCTTTTAAGCCTGGTTCTCTTTTGGGCGAATATATTAACTTGGTTTTTTAATGACAAAGAATTGCCTACGTCTGGACCGATTTCACCATGTTGAAGGGGTATTCTCTACAAAGAAGATTAGTTTGGAGTATTTGTGTTTCCGACACTGTAGCATTTTTGTGGTGGAGACATAATGTGTGAAATAGTAATTTTCCTATCATATTTATAAAGGTAAGGTTTATTTTCTGTAGACAGATTATACGTTATCTTTTTTGGCCAAATCATTTTGATTATGTAATTATAGTTATATATTATAGTTGAGTACATTTTTCACAGATTTCACTGAGTATTTTTTTGTAAATATGTAAATTTTCACACTAAATTCTCATTTAAATATTTCAAATATTTCATATTACAGTTTGTAAATTTTGCTAGTTGACCAAATTTATTGGAGAGTTTTAATTTTTTATTTAGAGATATAATTATTATTTTGAATTTTTTTGTACTCCACATTTTTTTTGATTTTTTATTAAATATTCTGTATTTACATTTCGCATTATTTTATATACATAGCCCATCGATTGCTTTGTTGAGAAATTTCTTCAATCACAGTGGTTCAAAAGAAACATAAATAATCTCAATATAGCCGGTGTGAATTACATCATCTTCCCCTTTATCTTCCAATCTACAGAGCTTAAAATTCAGAGAGTTTATTAGTAACATAAAATTCTAATGTTAATTTTGGGGGCCAAATTAGAAAATTAAATACATATTTTTATAAAAAAGTGTATATTTTTGATAAATTTATAACGCTTCCTTTAAAAGATATTAGGGTAAATATAAGAAAGTGTACTCATTCCCTGCTTCTCTGAAACTAGAATATTAGAATCTTGAAGTTGGTACGGAACCCTTAGTAGGCGAGTCCAACTCGCACTGGACCAAATTATTGACTTAGTCTGTCTGGATCGCCAACTCAGGAACCGCTCTCGGCCTTCCCACATTGACCTACAGGGACTTAACGATAGCTCACTCTCTACTCCTTTCTATTACCTCGCTCATTCCCGGACTATTCACATACCTTTTTTTAATTTTTGGATCCCATATGATTCCTACGAGTAAGGTAGATATACCTGTCCAGTTCAGCAGTGCGCCATTACCAAGCTACGGCTCCATACCCAAGAAGATCGCCTGGTATTCCTGGAGCTCCGTTCACAACCAACATCGTATGGCCATTCAGCCCTCAGAACGGTCGCAGAACACCTTGACTTTCTTGGAATTTTTATGCAGCTAGTTCTGCCGCATGAGGTTTTTAATGACCGTTAAATATTGTATTCTGATATGCGCTTAAATTTGATCTACTGATTGCCAGATTAAAACTCAACAAATAAAACAAATATCAATGATAATAATAATGCTGGGCTGGGTGCTGAGGAGGCGGGCCCCTGCCGCCCAAAGAGCTACAGCTCAAGAACCAAAAGAACCAGAAGTACCACAACAACACTTACCAATACAGTCACAACAACAACGTGACCATCACCAACGGAGTCAAATGAAAACGAGAACTCCACCCGCAGAAAGTGTTGCGCAGGATCAATGGACTAGGGCTATGAATGAATTTATAATGCGCACGTTTTACAGAATTACAAACCTTGGCCAGGACAAGACTGAATGACGCCAAATACTCCATCAAGAGTTCTGTTT
This sequence comes from Octodonta nipae, assembly GCA_034190945.1. Taxonomy (NCBI): domain Eukaryota; kingdom Metazoa; phylum Arthropoda; class Insecta; order Coleoptera; family Chrysomelidae; genus Octodonta; species Octodonta nipae. Next base: position 36,830,539 of record CM067217.1, on the reverse strand, counting down.
TGAGTACCCAGAGCTTCAAGTTACCGAACAGAGAGTCGCAGATCAATATCGTGTCATCCTGAGAAATGGCCTGAACAACTGGACACAATAAAGAGGGAAGTGGAGAGCGAACTATTTGGTCGGAATACAATCGACCCAGAGCCTTTGGCACAAAGAGCGGGCGAGACTCAAGAACTACAACAAGAACAGCCAATCAACGCTGACCTGCTTGAGAAGATCCAATCAGAAATGGAAGGAGCTCTTATAGAGTATAGTGGAACAGATCCACCGACTAGACCAGCTCTTCCCAAACTAAGATCTTCTAAGAAAATGGGTATCGTCTTGTAGGCTATGAACAAATTTATCTTGACAAGCTGTTTTAGAAGCTAATACGTTAGAGTCGCTACACACAATACTGTGCCGCAACTTCCATCTACAGAACAATTGGGGTCGCAATAATACCAAAGCAAGACCCTCCCCAATTTAGACAAACACCTAGAATACCACCTTGGCAAAGAAGGCTTGAAGGGAAAACTAGACAACGCACTATTCCGAAAATCAGAAAAAGAGTTTTATAGAAAACTCAACATCAATAATAATGAAACTCCTAGTTATCCCACTAAAACGGCCATCGAGAAGTTCTGGAAACACAACTTTCCACAACAGTTTCCTATAACTCCAGAGCGAGCCGGATTAATGAGGAGGAGGCTGCATTTCATTTCTCTCTCCAAACATATATTTCTCAAGTAATTTCGAAAAGATTGTTGAGGAGGTCTTAAATTATTTTGTCTGTTCATTGGGTTTTCTCTCCTCCAAATTTTTTCCTGTAACAGATAAGTATTTAAAAATTGTATATGTAGAACAAAGTGTAGTAAAGCAATTTCGTAAAATTGCCCGGATAACTGGCTGTCTGTACAGAGATTCTTCCGCACAGTTATTCTGAGAGAAAGAGATGTCTACAAAATGATCAACCAGTATTCCTGTATATAAGTAATGTATTGTATATTGTGTAATACTTATCTGTGTATGGAGACGTTTCAACTCCGAGTCTGGAGTCGTTGTCAATCGTTTAGTGTTGTTTTCGAGGTTTTTTCTAACAAAATTTTCGCTTTGATCTTGAATTTGTTATTTGTCAAAAAAATTGACACTGACAATTTGTCGTTTGGCGATCACTTGACGCTGAGGTTACCGTTTTTTTTTTGTTCTGTTAGCAGTAAATTACTCCAGTCCAAATGAAGGTCGGCTGAAGGTGCTCCGATTTCAGTGTTGTTTATCATCATACAGCTGGCTTCTTTAAGTTTTATCTTTTTTAAATTTTCTTCTTTCAACAAAATCTTTGTTTTATCCCAGTCTATCATATGGCTGCCGGTGCTCGTTAATACATGACTGGCCAAATTTGATTTGTCCACATGTCTTCTGGAAATGTTATATTGATGTTCTTTTTTCCTTACTTCTAAAGGTCTTGAAGTTTCACCGGTATAAGAATGACCAGTCACACAAAACACTGTACACACAATTTTTAGAACTCTGGGTTGCGTTAAACGGTTTGGTATGTGTGAGGATAGAGCGCAAGGTATTATTTGTTTTAAAAACAGTTTTAACGCTGTATTTATTTCCTAACCACTTAATTTTTTCGGATACACCTGGGATATATGGAATTATGTTCATAATTTGGTAGTCTGTTTGTGTTTGGTTGGTATTAGTGTGATGGTTATTTGTGCTGGTTTGTTGTTGCTATTTTCTTTCTGATTTATAGTTTTATTTATAAAGTCTTGAGGATATTCATTTTGAAGTAGATGTTCTTTGATAATATTGACTTCTTTGTTAAAGATTTGGGTGGATGAAGATATGTTTTTTGCTCTATCATATAAGCACTTTACAACATCTATTAGTATTTGTAGGTTTTCGATAAGTACTTGTACTTATTGTGTTGTTTGTTCTATGTATAAGTACATCAAGATAAGCAAGTTTATGCAAATTTTCCATCTCCATTTTGTTGTGGGTTCTTGACTATTGATGTAATCTAGGAATGAGTGCAGTTCTTCAGTACCATACTCCCAAACCACAAAAATGTCATCAACGTATCTCCACCACACTTTTGGTTTATTCTTATATTTGCCTATGAATCTTTCTTCAAAATATGCCATGAATATATTACTGATTATAGGAGATAAAGAAGAACCCACGGCCATACCAAATTCTTGTTTATAGAAATCTCCTTCAAATTGAAAATATGTAGTGTTTAAGCAAAGTTCGGTTAGTTCCATAATTGTGTCAATGTTTAATTTTGTTTTGTTGTGTAAGGTAATATCTTGTTGTAATTTATTTTTTATAAATCCTCACACATACCAAACCGTTTAACGCAACCCAGAGTTCTAAAAATTGTGTGTACAGTGTTTTGTGTGACTGTGGCCATTCTCATACCGGTGAAACTTCAAGACCTTTAGAAGTAAGGAAAAAAGAACATCAATATAACATTTCCAGAAGACATGTGGACAAATCAAATTTGGCCAGTCATGTATCAATGAGCACCGGCAGCCATAGGATAGACTGGGATAAAACAAAGATTTTGTTGAAAGAAGAAAATTTAAAAAAGAGATAACTTAAAGAAGCCAGCTGTATGATGATAAACAACACTGAAATCGGAGCACCTTCAGCCGACCTTCATTTGGACTGGAGGAATTTACTGCTAACAGAACAAAAAAAACGGTAACCTCAGCGTCAAGTGATCGCCAAACGACAAATTGTCAGTGTCAAATTTTTTGACAAACAACAAATTCAAGATCAAAGCGAAAATTTTGTTAGAAAAAACCTCGAAAACAACACTAAACGATTGACAACGACTCCAGACTCGGAGTTGAAACGTCTCCATACACAGATAAGTATTACACAATATACAATACATTACTTATATACAGGAATACTGGTTGATCATTTTGTAGACATCTCTTTCTCTCAGAATAACTGTGATGAAGAATCTCTGTACAGACAGCCAGTAATCCGGGCAATTTTACGAAATTGCCTTACTACACTTTGTTCTACATATACAATTTTTAAATACTTATCTGTTACAGGAAAAAATTTGGAGGAGAGAAAACCCAATGAACGGACAAAATATATTTCTCACTTCCATATGAAACCAAGGCAAATCATAGTGTATTTTTCTATTAGCGATTGGTGAAATTTTGTTAACAATATTATCATATGTATGAACGAAATTAAATTTACATCATTACTATTGTGGTTCCATTTTACTTTTTTTAATTGTTCATTAATTAAAAGAATATTTTCATCGTTACAATTTCTATCAACGATCTCGGTTATTTAAAAGGATCAGGTAGGTATCAACCAATTTTCTATGGATCAACTGTATTTTTCACCAGCTTGTAAATGTAGCAGCCAGACGGATGTTCTGTTTGAGAGTAATGAAAGATGAATTGCATAATCAAATCAACTTCCAGAAAGGGTAAACTCAAATCATTATTGTTAAAAGGCAATAAAAGATTATCAACACATCAGTAATTAATGTAAACTTTAAAACTATGCGAATTTTTATTTCTGAGTTAATTCACTTTTTAATTAAGCGTAGACCACTACGTTTTAAATATAATAACGCAGTTACGGCATAGTTATTGACTATTACATACTACTAATTGTTGAGGAGCACTCTGAGCAGAGAAATCTAATATACGAACAAGTTTGGTTTAACTATAGATTTTGAACTAGGGGCTGATCCAAAAAAAGCGCCCGCTCCCACTCCACCACAGAATCAGAGATGGTTAGTTCAGAATTAAAAACCGAAAGAGAAAAGAAGAAAATTAGTAAAAAATCGCTATTTATGTATAAAATTTCTACATGGGTAATAATAACGATCTTTATTTTCCAATAAGTCAAATTCCCAAACATAGGAAACATTTTTATAGAAAAACACATTACTAGATACAAAATGTTAATTTAATAACATATTAATAAGTAAACACAACAAAAAATAAAAATATATTATCAGTTTCATTCATCTTGATTATGCTTTGACTTCCTGCATCTAACCATTTCTTGATATTTCTCAAAAGGTACCACATCGTCTTTAATAACAACCATTAAATTATCAGCTGAAACTAATGGGTTAATTTGCGGATTATGTAATTCTGTAATCTGAGTGGATGAAGCTGCTGCAGAATCTCCACTGGCACCTAATTTACCTAACCACCATTCATTTCCTGGAAATGCGTTGCCGTCCCACGCGTAGGATACTACCAAGAGTTTTTCTAGAAAAAATAAAACAATTAACTATTATCTGGATATTTAATAGTAAATTCCAATGATTAATTTTTGTGACAATATAAATTTTTCGTGGTAAATAACATTAAAGTTATCCATATAAGAGGGTTGCATTTTATATTTCCGGAATAAGGAGAAATAATGGAAATTAATCGTACATGTGTTTAGTTTTTCAAAATATTCTCCGTGAATACATTTTTCCGCTTGAACCAATTTTCGAAGCACTTTCCCACTCCGAATGAAGTCCCTCCAAAACATGCATTTTTAAAACATCAACCGCCTATTCAGGGGTTCATAAATCAACCCCTGAAGAATTTATTTTTGATTGGGTGCCAAATCAATGTTGTACACCGGATGACCCATCAATTCGACTTTTTCAGTTCTCAAAAATGATCTTGTTTCAGAAAATGTGTAAGGGCCCGTTTTGGCCTGCTGGAAAATGATGCGTCTTCGAAGGCTTCCATCATTTTTCCGAAGATTTTTAACAAACATATGGTTTATGAATTATTCTTACTAATTGGCCAATCGATATTGGATTAATGGTATAGTTGCCACATGTTAGTGTTTCAAAAAAATATGTTTATTTTGTTGGATTTATCTTATCTTGAAGGATCCATACAGTCGACTGTTGTTTAGTTTTGGATTAAAAAGCATAAATCCATGATTCGTCACGTGTTGCCATTTCATAGAAGAGTTTTGAAGCACCGCAATCATAATTTTAATAAATTGATAAAAAATTGTCAAGTGTTGGTCCCTAAATGAGGTCATGGGCAAAGGGAAAACCAATTTCATTTGGCGACATGTTGTACAGCCCAAATTATCCTAATAGATATTGTCAAAAATTTGATTGACAATGTTATAAAAATCAGATAAAATAGAATAGAAGGTACCGTTAAGAGATCTACAAAAAGGTGTGGTGTTGAAGATGAATATCCCGTAGTGCAATCATGATAATAGCCAAGTAATTCTCGGCATTAGTCGATTAGTTAGAAAGGTCTTAACTTGCATTCAGTACAGCTCTTCTCATACAAGGAAAGCAAATATTCGCCAATCGTAACTTATAGGAAAATAGTAGAATAGATCCCCAACTGTCTGTAAAGTTCTACTTAATAATAAGAAATATTAATTAATATTGCAATGAACTCCGTGGGTTCAAATTAAATTTTAACAACTGATATTCACTTCACTTTCTAGAACTTTATTTACACCTCAAAATCCGATTTAACCTCTGATTTCGCAAACAATCTACATCAAAATAACAACATTATCTAAGCTATATTACTTCTCAAATGTTCGACAGTTTAATTTATATATCACCTTGATTTTTGTAGCAAATTTCGGCGGTCATCTCCCAGTTTGTTCGAGTATTTAATGCTAACACGTTTTCACTGACTAGAAGGTTCCCGATCGTTGTTTTTACTCCGAGACGGTCAATGTTTTATTTTACGACTAATTTAGATATCTCCAGTGGCGGCGAATATAAATTTTATAACAATATAAATTTTATTAGTTACCTTGGCCATTGTTTGAAACCTTCTCATGCGGTTCCCTTTTATACATGTGTATCTTTATCCCGCCTAAAGGATGATCTTTGATTGGAAATAAATCACCATGTTTGTATTTGCCACATTTCATTGGTGTTATATATGAAAAACAAATATCACTGACATGCTGCAGACTATTGCCCAATAATCTAAAAAAATAACAATTAATGAACTCACTAGATTAAAGTGTGGTATTAATAAATGCAGGGCCAGTTCTGTATTTGACCAATCAGTTAATTTTTAAATAAATAAAATGATATCTGTCCTTAAATCTTCAGTCTGACTTGGTTGGGTAAACAAAAAAAGACAGAATAGTTTGTTTACAGTGAGCCCTTAATAACCATAAGAATTTCATGTATGAGGTGAACTTTTGCAAATGCACTAAGGTGTCATTTAATAACAGTGATTGCAGAATTTCGACATAAACCACACCATACGTTGAGGAAGGTGGGTCATTTCATATTTCTGACACCTATATACTTTCTGATTCATGAAAATAAAAATACCTAGAAGTGTAAGCCGATCAATACAAGGACACTATGAAGAGATTTGAAATGCGAACTCTCACTCGATGAGATTGGTTGTTGCTAATGGGCTCGAGAAAAAGCTGCATGTTCCCCTCAACTGCGATTTCGTAAACAAAAAACAGTATATTCTCACTAAATGTACTTCTGTCATCTTATAAGAATTATCTGACGTTGTCAACTGTTTAGAAACATGTAAATGAAGTTCCAGATTATTCATGGCACAACGTAATATCCATACACATAGTGTAATATAATGCAATGCAGATCTTTTGAAAGCTGTTGATCAATTTAAAACAAAAAGCCTTAACAACGATCCAACTATTTTATATAGTTAAGACCTATTCAATTATACAGTTTTTTGAAATATCAATACTACTGGCTAACTAGTACGTGCACATTACGAAATTATTACACAATAGTATAAAGAGAACGAAAAAGTATTGTCAAACAAGCATATTACAAGAACCAAAAAGCCGCATATTTTTTTAAACGGGGATCTACATACATGAAAAGTATGTCCTGGTATTCCTGATTTGTAAATAATTTCGTCACATAACATCACATAAAAATATATAATAATATCACTTCACAACTAAAAAGCTAGAACACAAAATTGTTCGATGTAATATTGAAATGAAAGTAATTACCACAATAAACAGCACTACGTTTTTGCATTACTACCATTTTTACTACCATTCGAACGAGAGCTGTTTAACCAATGTTGCCATGTTTTCTGTGTTTAAAATAAATATGGCTTAAAAGGCCGGGCACAGACATACTGTTTCTGTTGTGTTCTTATAAGAACAGAACAGAAAAGAATTGTAACGGAAGCCTAGAACGCAATGCAAAGTGTATCACTCATCCCAACAACAACCGGCCAGCGTCGCCGGTCAGAACGTTCTCCCCACAGATCTTTGGTTCTCACCGGTAAGATAGTGGCATGGATTACGTACTAGCTCCATATATCGGCACACACAGCCCGGTTACAACCCGGCGCCTGCGATTTTACCCCAGTTCTCCTACAACTGTGCGTTTGATCAGTTGGTTATCGTCCATTACGAATTATCATATATTAGATGTGTCTACCACAAGCGTTGGATAACGACTGAGGGCAAAACAAGAAAGCCCGGCGGCCGGCAAGTGTGTGACGATAAACCCGGATTCTCTTCTATTCTATAAGAACAGTACAGAAACGGTAGGTCTGTGCCCGGCCTTAAAAGTCAATTTTTAACAGGAATAATGGAGGATTTTTATTGTTCTGCTCAACTGATAAATTTGTTACTATTTTGAAAAGAATAAAAGATAAAAATCTAATTTAGTTTGACAGTTCTAGTCAGATTGTTAATCGGAAATTAAAGTTTACCTATAAGTTAGGTGTGTTGTATTGTGCAGTTGCAATTTGTAAACAATAAGTACCATTGACTCGCCAGTTTTCTTTTAGTTTATCAAATTATATTATTTTTTTGTTAAAAGTATTAAAAAATAAAACGATTGTCAAAAGCGTATTGTTATCAATTTACTTTACTTATTGTATGAGGTGAACTATAGTTGCTCACTATCAGGTTAATTTTATTGATTATAAATGAATTAAGATTTCGCTTTTTTCTATTATAAAACAGCTCTTCCTCGGAATTTAGTTGATAAATTTGGGGCAGTTATAATTTCTGGTAAGGTATATATAGGTAGGACAATTAAAAATTTTACAACTCGTCCCAGGAAGCACACTAGAAATTATGTCACATAACAACAGATATTGTATTAACAGATACATGTAATCAGAAAGGCTATGACATAATCAATTAGACCTGAATAATTCACCTCTTTTTAATGGCTCTGTGTAGTTACTAGGTATAATACAATGTAAATATAATAGTGTTCGTAGAATATGTATTTCAGTATGTTGCGTAAATTGATAAAGATATTGTATATCGGAACATGTGTCGTTAGTAAACAAAATAAATCAGTGTAAATCTCGAAGTGTGTTTTCAGTTTTGATTTTAATTTTATTAATATAATCTTGAAATCCGATTTTCATATCATTTCAGATTACACATAATAACCATTATGTAAAGTTAAATTATAAACTACCATTAAACTAAAACTTCTTACTTACTCTATTCTATCTGCAAATGTATCCATATAAACATTTCCCTGATGGGGAGATATTCGCCAAACTCCTAGTCCTAATCCAACAATATGTATATATGCAAGTTTATTTGCTAACTTGGCTCTATAATTTGCTTCCATTAAAAGTGTATCGAATGATAGAGTTAGTCTTTTATAATAGATATAATTATCAAATAGAGAACTTTTAATATTTGTAAATCTTTTCTTTTCACTAGGGGGTAAAGATTCTTTCAATTTAACAGCTTCTTCATAATCCATGCACTCATCTTCATAAAATTCCGCAAAGAGCTTTGGTAAACTATTCTGAATTTTTGCACCATACCCATTTGCAGCGACATTTTGTTTATCACTGATAACCATTTCTTGGTATTCCATAACGTTGATTTTTTTTAATCGGGGACCAATCATACCAATAATTATACCCTCCGCTTTAAGAAAAAATAATACTACATGAGTATACTAGAAACAATATTATAATGAAGTGAATAAACAAAGCATAAAGAATAAATAATGAAGACAAATAACATTATTTGATGTAATTTAATGATAAAGAGATTAATATTCTCAGTATCTGGGTGACCGAGCTTCGCTCGTTAAATCAAGGTTTCATATAAATGTGGGTACATATATCCAAATTATCAGACATTTGCTATGTAAAGACGAAATGAATCACTTTACTTTCAGTGCTCTAACATTTACTGAAACAGCCTTTATAACAATTCTCCTTTAAATATATATGTATATGAAACTACTTATGTACCACACATTATAACATTTTTTTACCATCATATATAACTATAATTTCACTCCACCCTATATTCCAACCATCCTGTATATGCGACTGCCTGTGTGCCACCCTATAAACACATTTTTTGTTTCTAAAATTTTTCACCACCCTCGTAACCATATTTCAATCATCCTATATTTGCAACTACTTGTGGGCTACCCAAAAAACATTTCTTTCTCAAACAATTTTTAGCCAGCATGGATAACTATAATATATTTCACCCTATATTGCAGTCATCCTATATATGCAACTGTTTATGAGCTATAAATTATAACAAATTTGTTCTAAAACTTTTTAAATCACGCTGTATTACTATAATTCTACTCCATATATATTTGAACCACCCTCTATATGCATCTCCTTATAGCCACCCAATACAACATTTATGAACCACCCTTTATAGTAGAGGTCCACTCCATCCTGAAAACGCAGCTGCTCCTGGCACTTTTTTTCTAAAAAAAACAACATTTGTAACTCTAATTCTACTCCTATATTTCAATTAACTCCAAAAAAAGTTTCAGGAACTTTATTATTATTTCATGAAGATTATGTTCAATAAATTTCATTCGTGTATATTTTAATTTACCATTTTCTCATATTAGAACTAAAATCACCAAATCCAAAAGTACGCAGAAACTATTATTAAGATAATATAACTGAATTTGCCGCTTTTTAAAGTAGTAGCGAGTTTTTTTTGTACGCCCAAGAAATTTTTTAATTAAAACGTATAATAAAAATTAATAAACAATACTATTTTCCTTAAATCAGTACCGGCCAATATAGACTTTTAGGAATCAACATTATTTCAATTAGGTAACTGCAATTACTGTTTAAGCTTAATTGAATCTTCTTTAATTTAATTTAATGTATGCCTAACTTGATCTATACGTGTTTTTGTAGGGTGCAAAGTTTTCGACTACGTTTCGACCTGTAAACTTTATAAATTTTGTTATTTCATACTTACCTTCAATATTATTTCTATCTTCGCTGAATTTAGCCATGTTCTTCCTATCTCCCAAGTTCACAAAATAAGTATACGAACTCACATTTAAAAAAACTGAACATTTAATTTCATCATAACTCAGACAATTCTCTAACACAAGCGGATGCTTCTGGGATGATTTTCCAATAGATTCCCAGTTTCCCTGCCCTTGCGAATTATTTAGTAGCAAATACTTATCGTAAACGCCCAAAAAGCTCACAGCCCTCTTGTTTAACAATCTTTCAACAAAGTCTTTTAAACTCATTTCCTTGTACAATTTTTTTTCGATGTCGGTACCGTATTTTCTCTTGTGTAAAATAAATTTGCAATAAAGCTCAATTGCTTTGTGATGTATGATTGGGTAAACCGAGTTTATGTTTCTGTTTAGAACTTCCTGTGAAATGTGATTTTTGATAAATTTGCATCTTGTACTGTCCACAGGGAATTTAATTGCAAATTTCGAACTGTTTTGCTCAATGTTGTATACAGTCTGAACGGGAGGTTTTTCAGTTTTGTAATCCAATAATAGCCGATAAGTATCTTCCGACCATTCAGGATCTCTCAGCGCCCATTTGAGGCTTATCATTCTAAAAAAATATCGTAATAAGATTTTAAATTTTAAAAATAAGTAACCAGTAACAGTTGCTGGCACAAATAATAACCCTTTTAAGTAATAATTTATATTTAAAAAAGGACCGGCTTAAAATAAAAACCGTTTAGAAACCGTGTGTAATCAAACACTATTTTTTGACATACTATTTTTTTATCTAATTGAAGGTACAATTCTATGGATTATTGTAGCGTATTCTTATCTCTCTCTCTCTCTATTTCTTGTATATTTTCCACAATATTTTTTTTTGTTTTATTATTTGGACCACTTTCTATAAGTGTAACTCTAATTCACTGTATATTGCAACCACCCTGTAAATGGTTGTGTGTATTGGTCACCCAATATAAATTATTTGGCTATCATTTTCTGAACCACTATGTACAACTATAGTTAAACTCCACTCGATGTTGCAACCGCCCTACATAAATATTATCCCTCTCTACCCTATTGACTGTTTAAAAAATTTCGCTTTGATATTGATTTTGTTGTTTGTTTAGAAAAAACGTCGAAATACAATACTAAACGATTGACAACGACTTCAGAGTCGAAGTTGAAACGTCTCCAAACACAGATAAGTATAACACAATATACAATACATTATTTATATACAGGAATACTGGTTGATCATTTTGTAGACATATCTTTCTCTCATAGTAACTGTGAGGAAGAATTTCTGTACAGGCAGCCAGTAATCCGGACCATTTTACAAAATCGCCTTACTACACTTTGTTCTCCATATATAATTTTCAAATACTTATCTGTTGCAAGAAAAAACTTGAGGACTTTGAGGAGAGAAAACCCAATGAACAGGCAAAATAATTCAAGACCTCCTCAACAATCTTTTCGAAATTACTTATATTTTATGTTATAGAAAATTATACGGAATTAGGGACTGGAACATCTCTTTGTGGAATACAATTCAAAATATTCAAATTGATTGAGCAGTTTCAGAGAAAACAGTGTAGATTCACTGAAATTCATTGATTCCTTAATTACCGTTTTTTTTTTCTGGAACACCGTAAATCTCACGTTATAGAAAATCGTACGGTACCTTTCTGTAATATCCCTTAATACAATACCGTTTAAATCATTAATTGAATAATCACATAAAAAAACGTACCGACGAATTGATAACCTCCTCCTTTTTAAGTCGGTTAAAAAATATCTAGAAAGTCAAACAACATTTTGCTGAAAAATTCCATTTTTGGTGTAGATTAAGGAATGAACGACTATGTGTGTGTGTCATTGACAATGCAGTATGGTAGCGAATCTACGATCCAGATAGATGACTGGGCGACTTAGTAATAGTAGAGAGTCGTGATTCTGACCTATATCATTTATACAGCAAATATTATGTCCGCTATCTCACACCCAAAATCACCAAATGGCTTAGCAAGCGTGTTTTAAATGCCAAATATCTGACTTGAAAACTACAATCACTAGCAGAATAGGAAGCAATATTAGGGCTCAGAATCTCAGATTCACTTCAGGCTCCAGGAAACCTAAATAATGTACGTGGGTTTAGAAGAAATTTCAAACTAACATTTGTACTCAGACAAATGAAGATAGGGTCCGAAAGATTAAAGATAATGTGACAGTAATTCATCCGATATTTCGTGCAATCGGTATTCATCCGATACTTCGTGGAATCCACGGCTGACTTTGTTAAAGTTCGCGAAGAATTAGAAAGTCCATTACAGAAATTCCTCGACGGCTCTTTGACCTTCGAGAATTTAGTAGCAGTATAGTAAATAACATTGTAAATAGTTGTGTGAATATGAATAAAAGTAGTGGAAATAAATCACAGTGAGTTCGACTGTGTTTTTAAATAAATCCAAGTATCGATGACAAAGAATCAGGAAGGTTTATCTGCAATAATAGACCAAAAATGAAGGCTGATAAGATGAGAGTTAAAAACATATGACACAATCAAGGGTATGTTAGTTCAGGGCATACATATAATATGGACAAAACGGAGAATATTTCAGAAGTACAAACAAACTGCCGTGTTAAGAAAGTTGCGATGGTATGGACAATTCAAGAGGACTGATAGTTTTGTAAACATAAAAGAGCGGGCGATCAAAAACCAAGGAATTTGCAAAAACAGTTGCATTTTAAACTGTAGTTCCCATGAATCCGATATGTTCATCGACTGGAATTTTGCAGGGAAATTCAGGAAGCATTGGATGAAAACTATTTCAACGCCAAGTTTCTTTGAACAAAACATTTAAGTGTTCCATGTATCTCGGAAGTTAAAGATCTGAAAAAGGGGGGTTGCAGCAATTCAAAAAGCTACGCTATAAAACCTTGATAGTTCAAGATCTCAAAACGAGGGTTGCAGCACTTGTATTTATATAGATTTACCATATTCAACGTTGATATGACCTTTTTTCGATTCCGTTATCAAAATGGGGATTTCCAATAGATAAATACAGTTGACTTTCACAGACTTCACTTCTAGATGGTCTTTTTGAAACCCTATAACCAGGAAGACCCTTTTTCCAAATATAAAGGATGTTTCTTAATGACATGCTAATATTTAAGGGGGTGATTCTTGGACGTATTTTAGGATAAAAATGTCATATGCACATATCTTCTAAACGTCTTAGAGTTTGAGATACAGACTGGTAATTTTTTCCGAAAAGAAATCTTATTTATATATATGTATATATATAAACTGCGATACTACTGCAGATATTTTTATGAAAGTCGGGATAAGCCTTCCATGCATCAAGGTGGACTTTCTGATGTACTAACATTTTTATTTCTACAAGTGGCGACCGTACGGGTTTTGATTAGGTATTTTTGAGAAAAAAGTGATACGGCACTGCTTTGTCTTAAAATAAAAATTATTTTTGAAATCTAAGGTTATTTCTGAGCAAATTTGATCTCTGGATTTTCTTTCAGCCAAAAATGGTTTTCGATTGAAAAAATAAAAATGATTTAGGGACAAATCACTAAAAGTTTGAGGCATTGTTCTTAATTAACACAATAAAATTGGAATACAATGCCGAGTAATAATTAATGACCTTATAAATCTAGTTATCACAATCACGGAGGCCCTCAGCAATGACCAGCAAAATCCTCTCATCTCAATAGTTTGGTTTTCTTTTTATAATAATTAATAAGTTTAAACCGTTCTTCTGAATTATTGGCACTTTTATTTATTTTCGTATAGTAAAATAGTTAAATAATCAACTGATATTAAATGAACTCAATTACTTAAAAAATAATTTCCACACAACAGTCACGGTATCAAATGTTTAGCGATTGGGCCCTTTTTTGCGGTCCAAGGAAAATCAAGAGATGAAATTTGCTTTAAACTGAGTGGATATTTCAAATGTAATATTTATTCGTTCGGACGCCACTAGTAAAGATATTAAAATATAAAATCGAAGAAAGTTTTGGAGAAACAATTATAACAAGGCCTATATTAAATATATAAATATTTCTGACAATAAGATGCCATTAGAAAATAATAACAATTTGGTCAAGTGCGAGTTGGACTCGCATACTAAGGGTTCCGTACTACCTTCAAGATTCTAATATTCCAGTTTCAGACAAGCAGGGAATGAGTGTATTGTCTTATATTTACCCGAATATGTTTTAAAGGAAGCGTTTGAAATTTATAAAAAATATACACTTTTATTTTTCACACATATAATTTTTATTTATCTGCTACATGATTCGCTTGATTTTAAAAAAATATGTATTTAATTTTCTAATTTGGCCCCTAAAATTAACATTAGAATTTTATTTTACTAATAAACTTGCAAAGAAACCTTTTATAATCTTCTGTGTGAATTTTAGGCTCTGTAAGTTGGAAGATAAAGAAGAAAATAGGTCAAGTTTTAAATAATAAATTATGTACAGATAAAATATATTTTTCAAAAATTTAGATAGTGTAGTTTCTAAAGTGGGAATTAAGTCAATATTTCATATTTTTGTTAATATCTTTTAAACAAATAATTTAAAAATATGATATATGTGTAATTCACATAATGAGCCTCTTATTTGATATATTACATGATGTGTTTGAAAATTTAATTTTTATTTTCTATTTAATTCTATAATTTGCCCCCAAAATTAATATTGGGGTTTTCTACTAATTTTTCTTATAAATTTCAAGTGAGCCCCAGTACCCCTAATTACAAAAGTTTGGGTAGTATGGTTTTGGGGAAATAAAGCCGGAAATGAGAATTTTTTATAGTTTTTTGTTAATATCTTGTAAACATTTTATTTAAAAAATATGAGATATATATATTTGTATTGCTCAAAATGAGCCCTTTCATTTCATGTATTACATGATGTATTAATTTTTTTATTATTATTTTCCATTTAATTATATTATTTGGCCCCCAAAATTAATATTAGGAATTTCTTCGTATTTTTCCTGCCAACAAAAATTTTTAGGTATTATAGTTTGGGAAATAAAGCGGGAATGGGATTTTTTTAGTTATTTTCTTAATATAAGTTCATTTTTAAAATATGAAAAAAAATATATTTCTATTCGTCATAATGAGCCCTTTGATTTGATATATTACATGACGCCTTAGAAATAATTTTAATTTCATGTTTTCCATTTAATGCTGTAATTTGTCCCCTACAATTAATATTAGGGATTTCTCCTTTCTAAATTAGTTTTATTATGCGAAACAAATACTAGTGGAAACTAAATCGGAAACAATGTAAATTTTAATTTCACCCCAGCAAGTAACAATCCTCTACCGTTAATTCTGTATTCCGTATTACTAAGGTCTTTTTACCTTTATTTTAAATGGGAAAAGTAAAATGTTTATACACCGCAACCGTGCTGTCATTTTTCTACAGAGGAAAAACGCTAATTCTCGAGAAAATTGAAATAAGAAAGTGAATTTGATAAAAAAAGCTTTATAAATTTATATTGTAATATCCTAAACAAGATCACTTCAAAACATCAAGGCGGTTTTATTTATTAATTCATTAATAATGAACATCCATTTCAGCTCAATTTCTATAGTCTTGCGAATCACTTAGGTTTTTAAAAGAATAAAACCTCTGTTTGGATACAAAGTAAAATGAACTCTATATTTTTTCAGTGATTTTAATAATGAACAAAGAAAATGTCATACCTTGCTTCAAGTCTATAAAATTGTATGAATTGTCTAAAACACCACTTTACTAGTTCAAGTTATTAACGCTTGTATATTAGCCCCTTAAGAATTATAGTAAAATGTAGTCTTGCACAATGTTTGGAAACATTATAATACTCTTTAATTCCGGTATTGGAGGTTAGGATTTCCAATTCTATATAGCATTAATCAAGGTTACGAATGATACACATCAACCATACGCGTAGCATGACGATTTTTATTGGGGAAATGCGAAATATGTCAGCATATCCAAATGATTAATGAAATCGCAATCTTGTTCAAAATAATTAAGTCTGTCCTTTTACATTGATCGTAAATTAATAACTGAGCGATGCGACAACACCAAATCGGTACAATTGCTACAATTAATTTTCCAGGAAGGCTATATCCAAGGCATAAGAATGTTTTGTAGTAATTAACTGATCACACTACAATAGCAATTTCCACAATTTAATCGGCCGAATCAATTCAGTACTGTTTTGTAGTCCAATGTAAAGGCGATATAGTCCAATTACTGCGACATTTTCCCTCTAATTTTTTTATAACTGCATCGATTTTTACAGTTGGTAGCAAATTACTCAAAAAACATAAGTTATGTGGTGCCGATGTGTGTTTTCACCCCTGGGGTGGTTGACCCCCCATCTCGAGATCTTAACATTTTGCACTCAAATTGATAGAGAATCAAATTTGAAACGGAAAATGTCATATAAATATTTTTTGGTACATCAGTACTTTTTGAGTTATTCGCACTTGAAAAAGCAGAAAAAGAAACGTGTTTTTCAATATTTTTTTACGAACAACCCACACACTAAGGGGGTTATTTAAAAAAGTATAATAAACCAAAATAAAGTTTATATATAGTTTTTTTATCCAATTTTCTAAGTACAATACTAAGCGATTTATAATTGGTGAAAGATGACTTTTTATTTTTGAGGTACTACACTCGATCTTATCCTCAAATAAAGCAAAATGGAAATCTTTTCGATAACAAATCATACAACCTTTTTGAAAGTGTTTGAAAAAACCTTTGAAATGAACCCTGTTTGCTTTAGATTACTTTAATTTTTGAAAACAAAAACCAGCAATATAAGTAACACTATTTTTACCAGAATTAAAATTAAACGTATGTCTTCGAAAATTCAGCTTATTTTCGTGTCATTTATTAGGTCCAAAAGTTTAGCAGGTTTAGAATGTATTTTTCGAAAAAATCATGTTTAATTTTTTTGTATTTATCTCCATAATAAATAATACGTAAAAAATGGTAAAATACAAAAATATTGCTTTTTCTTCTAGATTTTTTTTGTTATTTTTGTTATAGCTTGAAAAACAACGGAAATGCCCCCGATTGAAATTTGAGTTAGAGCACGTGACTCACCTGTAATCAGCCCTTTGGCAATTCACTATTTACAAAGAACACTTTAACGTACTTAGTCGTTATCTTTAAAACGATTTTTAAATGGAGGCTTTAACTTAAAAATTAACAGAGTCATCACCAAAACAACCAAGTGCATTTATTAGAAAAAAAGGTTTCGGGAAGCACCCTTTTATGGGCAATTTTATAAAGAAGTGTTCTGAGAGGCTTCCGCGGTCATTATTATGAACAAGGCTAGGTTCCGGGTGAGAACCGCGTCTTTGACTCCTGCTTTGGAGCCATTATCAAGAGACAAAAGTGAAAAGGAGTTTCAGAGTCTAGATCGAACTCGGGACCTCAATCTGCCTACTCCCCAAGAGTCACTAGTTAACTGAACTGAATTTGAGTCTGCTCTTCTTCTTTTATTTATAGTTAGCGCTGTGTTATAATTGGTTGGGTGTTGGTGGGCGTGTCTGCTTTGTTTAATCTGGCAATTACGGAGTTCCATGTTGTGGGAAGGCGAGAGCTGTCATCGCGTCGGTTTAGACAGAGGGGTCTTTTCTCTATTTCTATAGCTTCGCGAATAGTAGATGCCCTAAGGGAGTTAAGAGATACGATAGTCCTACTGTCCTCGAAGTTGATAGAGTGTCCTGTTTGGATATTATGATGCGCGAGAGCTGAAGTCGGATCTTTTTTTGCGAACTGAAAAAGAATGTTCATATACTCGATGATTGACGCGCCTATTTGTACGATCGATGTAGCTTTGTGGACAATCGCGACATGGAATTTCGTAAACTCCTTGATTCTCGTTAGGTACTTTGTCTTTAGGATTCCCGGTTAAGTTGACTATTGTTTGACTGGTGTTAAAGACTGTCTTTATTTGATGTCGGTGTAGGATTCTTGCTATTTTGTCAGTGACTCCTCGAATGTACGGAAGGAAGGCTTTCCGGTGTTGTTGGTCTGTTTCTGATGGGGTTGGTGTACTGGGGGGTTGTTGCGATTGACGAAATATGCGTGCAATGTGGTTTGGATGATAACCGTTTTGTCGAAGGATTTGTTGAAGATTATTAAATTCGTTTTGTCTATTGTCAGTGTCTGTTAAGCGAATAGATCTAAGGGCCAAAGATTTCATTACAGAACTTAATTGGGCAGGGTGATGATGTGATTGGGCATTTAAGTATCGATTGGTGTGAGTTGGTTTCCTGTAGACTGTATGTGAGAATGTGCCATTGCTGGTTTTTGTTATGAGGACATCAAGAAACGGGGGCGAAGAATCGGATTCGATTTCCATTGTAAATTGAATGTTAGAATGTATACCATTGAGGTGTTGTAGAAAGAAGTCTAACGAATCTCTGCCATGAGGCCAAATGACAAAAGTACC
This sequence comes from Octodonta nipae, assembly GCA_034190945.1. Classification (NCBI taxonomy): domain Eukaryota; kingdom Metazoa; phylum Arthropoda; class Insecta; order Coleoptera; family Chrysomelidae; genus Octodonta; species Octodonta nipae. The sequence goes on along the minus strand of CM067217.1, from coordinate 36,811,841 downwards.
ATCAACATATTTAAGCCAGCAGGAAGGTTTTAAATTAGAATTAAGTTTTCGCGGGCACTAGGTGGTTTCCGGGAATTCATCCGCGTAGTTGATAACTGATCCCTGCAGGGATCGATGGTAAAATGACGACGTTTCGGCGGAATCACATCTGCACTCTTCAGGTCGTTTAGCATAATTCTCGTTACCTTCTGCTTTCGCTTCTAGTTATTCTAGTAATTTTTCCTCAGATGTTTTGATAATGGATCCAGCGAGTGGAAAAAGTTATTTAATTAATCACACCAAACATTAGACAGGTGCCATTTACGTAATATATCAATATCAAAATAGAACAACTGCTGAGAAAATAAAATTAGGTATACAAATCAAGATGAATTTCATCTTTTGCCCCCGCTTTAAACTTACACATATCCATTATAAAGAAAATCCTGGTTGGTTTTATTATTTAAACTACAAGTCTTCAAAAAGTGTTTATTCGACAGCATCCATCTTGAGCCGAAGTTTATCATTAACTATAATTTTGGCGAATATTAATGTTCCAGTTTTAGTTACAAGAAAGTTATGTATTTTTTTAAATCCTATTATTACCAGTTTTTCCGACTTTACTAGATGAAAATGCTCAAATCGAAGCTCATTGAAAGCATTAAAATGATATTTTGCAGGTTTTTTGTTTGCATAATTTACTACTACGATTTATCAATTATTACCGATAAACTGTTATTATTAAAGTGATGGTTATAAGTAAATTGATGAAGAATTGTATATCGAAAATTGTCTTCTACTTTGCTCTGGAATGTCAAAATCAGGAAAGTGCCTCAATGAACCAGTTTTAATTGTGATATTTATTTACTTTTCATTTTTTTCTGGCTAAATTTCATACTATTTAACGAAGACTATACCACTCATTATGTTATGTAGTGTTCGTAGGTCATTAAAAATACTCAGAATTCTCTTGAAAAGTACACACTCTACGCCACTAGGTACAGTTTACAAATTGCCGCGACCTAACCTAGGCTAAGCGAGACTTCCACAAGTTCCACGTTCCACGTAACGCCCCATCCCATTCTCCTCTCTTATTCATGCTATTTTTCCGAACACGTCATTCTTACTTTGATTATAAACATGCACATCGACAATATTGTGTTATTATTGGTGCTTCTATATTATCAGTGAAATTACAAATAGTTTGTCCACGACAAGGTACACACACATTTTGCTTACACATTTTAATATTTTATGTTGTAATTAAACTATAATGACACTGTATGAACCTTTTATTCATATTAAATCTTAAAACTCAAATATTTTAGTCATGTGCGACTTCCCTACCATTTCTTATATTGAAGTAAATTATAAAAAATGTATTTTTGAATTTTTTTTCATAAAATAAATTACAAAATTATTGGCTTAGTATTTTCGAAGATTAGCGAAAAATGGCTCGTTTTTATATTTTTTCTTTAAAATCGTGTACACTACACTTTATAAATTCTAAGAATATACATTTTCATTTCTCGTAACGAGCTCTTTCATCTAATCTATTGTATAAAGCGCTAGAAAACTTTTTATTTTTTAATTTTTATTTTTTAATTTCCTCCACAATATTATTTTCTAAGCAAATCTGAATTGTTTCCCAGATAAAGGAAGGAATTAGTTGATTTTCATATATTTTCAATATTGGCTATTAAACTGTACCTTTTATAATTATAATACATTTATATTTAAAAAGAACCGAGTTCAACTGACTCAAAACGAGAACAGTTTAAAAAAAACCAATCACTCTTTTCTGACATATCTTGACTTTTTGGAAAGTTATTTATCTGATATTTAAGTTGACATTTTAGTTTTCCGAATCATTCTGAATATCTCTATAATTTTACTTCGCCCCATATTTCAAGTATTCCACTGCATATGCTCATGGTCTATAATTTCTCTCTACTCTGTATATGCAACTGCTTCTAACATTATTTGAACCATCTGTATAACTATAACTATATACTCCGCCCTATAATTCAAATATTCTAACTGCATATGCTTGTATATCAAATTGTTGCTTTACCCTGTATAACTATAATTCGACTCCACCCTTATTTCAACCACCTTTTATACTTATGTGCCACAAAGTATCACATTCCTTAAGAACTCACATGTACAACTGTATCAATAAAGTTTTATAGATGGAAAATAGTAAAAAACTCGCCGGTTTATCCATTATGGATTTGTAGTAAATTTTCCCCAACTTTCTGACATTGCTCGTATGGATAGTATTACTACATGTCTAAAACCTATTCCTGCATTAGTCTACATTTTGCAAAAATCCTTTAAAAATGATCTAATTTGTCCAGATTAAAATGGGGTTTTCAAAAAGGTCATGTGGTGGCTGAAAAATTATTTTATGGAAATTTATCCAAAATGTCTACATAATTACTCAATTCCAAGAAACCTCGCTGAAATAAATCGAACAAATTGGAGAGACAACTTTATATTAGCCCAAGGGCGACTAAAACTCTGAATCCTCCACCATTTGTACACTGAATACTGCTACTCTTTCTGGGCATGCCACATTTGATTGTTCTCGTCTTATATTATACAGGGTGTAAATAGTATGAGTGCATATATTTTAGATGAAGATAGTACAAACAAAACCAATCTGATAATAATTTGCTCTGTAGAGCCATATACCAAGTAAATTATTTCTATCTTTCTGAGGAATGGTATTCACTCACATTTGGCCCATTACACTGGTACTTCACAACTGTTTATCACATTGCTGAACAGTTTTCTTAGAAATTGACAGTTGAGTTTCATGATATCTTGAAAGTTTATTGATTATTACGCCAGTTCAAAACCGAAGAATGCTATTATTTTCTAGTTGTGTCTGGGGATTCTATATGAATTTGTACTGATTTCAAAAAAGAGTTTTATTTATTTATGTATTCTATTATGGAAGATCTCAAGGCAGTTTCGTGTATTTTTCAACGACCTGAAACATGCAGTTTCTTCTTCCTAAATTCGATATCTGTATTGATAATATTGCCGCTTTTTTTGCACGACATTGTTGAAGTTGCATAACGGTAAAACTCTGTAATAAGAATAATGAACAAAATAACTTACACAATAAGCACTTATCTAGTGGGTACCTACTGAGTATTTATGCACAGATTAACTACAAATAATAATATGATATTTACACACAGTAACAAATGCAAACAATGAAAACTGGATATTATGTACAAATTAATTACCTACTTACTAGTTTTTTTACTCTTGAAAATCAATACCAAGCATTGTTTACATATTTACCATATCACCAAACCTGATTCTTGCAGGGTATCGACTTCATGTATAGATAAATGGGTACTTAAATTGTACAATAAGCACATTTTATTATTTGCATTTATTACCTTGCGTATAGGTACCCAGTACTAGGTATCAGCGAGGGGGTATCTCCATCAGGCAGATCCGAGTGCAGCCCAATGAAGACTGGACAACGGAACAGTGCATCCAGGACCAAATGGCTGATCCAGACATCGAACCAATCTTGTCACTCAAAACGAGACGGGCACCCAGGCCACGATGGGAGGAGGTAGCTACATACTCCGGCGTGCTGAAATCGTTATGGGCTCAATGGGACTCTCTAAGAGTAGACAATGGAATGCTCAAGCGAGTTTGGGAAAGAGCTGATGGACGAGAAACCAAGTCCCAACTGGTAGTTCCGAAGAAAAAGGTACCAGCCATCCTGACCGAAGTACATGATGGAATTACCAGAGGCCACCTGGGCAAGAATAAAACCCTAGACAAAGTTCGCCATCGGTACTACTGGGTGAATTACTTCGAAGACGTCAAAACCTGGTGCCGCAAATGTGCCACCTGTGCAGCCAGTAAGGGCCCGAAGACCCGCAACAAGGGCAGAATGCAGCAGTACAATGTGGGCGTCCCATTTGAGAGAATTGCCATCGATGTCGCCGGTCCGTTTCCCGAGTTTGGCGTCCCCATGGAACTACATTCAGACCAGAATCGAATGTATTCCAGAAGGTTTGCACGATGTTGGGGATCAGGAAAACGAGAACAACACCATTGCACCCACAGTCAGACGGAATGGTGGAAAGATTCAACAGGACCTTGGAACAACACCTATCCAAGGTCGTCAGCAATAACCAGCGTGATTGGGATAAGCATATTCCCCTATTCCTGTTGGCATATCGCTCTGCCGTACATAATAGTACAGGCCTGACCCCAGCCAGGGTCTTATTCGGAAAGGAGCTGCAATTACCCTGCGATTTGGCATTTGGCTCCCCCAAAGAACCTTCCCAAGACATCGACGATTATGCCGACCAGCTCCGACATAACATGCTGGCAATACATGAATTAGCCCGAACGCAGATGTTGGCCACCAGTGACCGGATAAAGACGCGATACGACCTCAAGGCTAATTCAGTCGGGTTCCAGGAGAGGGACAAAGTCTGGCTGTACAACCCTCAACGGAGCAAGGGTAAATCCCCAAAGCTTACACCCGCCTGGGATGGTCCATACGAGGTGGTCAAGAGGCTTAATGACGTCGTCTATCAGATCCGTCGAAACCCCAAGGCTAAGTTGAAAGTGGCCATTTAGATCGACTTGCTCCCTACCATGGAGAGGATGTTTCCGATCGGGACGATGAGAATTAAAGGGGGGGGGGCAGTGTTACGAAATTTACCAAAGCTGACCCTGTTTCATTTCAGTACGACAACAATCGCTTTGAGATAAAAAAAATGGTTCTCGAAATGACTCGACAGCTGTAGGAGTGATGACTGATTTTACTAGAGAATTCGACGGTGATTTTAAAAGGAGCAGGAGTTGGTGGAGCGAAGAGCTTATATGTAAAATTGTTGTTGTGATATTTGAATCAGCTGTTGTATATTCGATGTAAATAAAAGTTCTAGAAAAGTGAAAGTGAATATTAGTTTTATAATTTTAAATTGAACCCACGGACTATATAGCAATATTATGGTGTTCGGTCCATGCGTGATTAGCTAGCCCAGACTATCGCTTTGTCTCTCCAATGTACAGAGTGCTGCATTGCTAAACTCCGCTGTAGCTCCAAAAAAGATGCCAGTACTAGATATCATCAATTCAGTGGAGCCAGCAATAGGCAGCAAATTTCGATGGAAAGAAAACATCAACGAATCCGAAAGGAGGATCATGAAAACACTTAAGAACGACAAATCTATCATCATTCTACCAGCTGACAAAGAAAATGCCACCATCCAGATGGACAGAACGGAGTACAATAAGAAAATCGAGGACGTACTTTCGAAGGGAAAATACAAGCCATTGCATGCAGATCCAACTTCCAAGATAGAACGGAAAACTTACAACACTCTCAGAGATCATGCTGAATACATTCCACCCTAGAGAAGGAGACAATTGACGCCACATCATAGCAAACCACCACATCTTTATGGACTACCCAAGATATACAAGGCTGGAGTACCTCTCAGACCGCTTACTAGTTCACGCAACTCGCCAACAGCAACACTATCAAAATTCCTTCTACCAATCATCCTACCTTTGGAGGGCAAAATACCATCGCACGTCAAGGATTCAAAGCATGTGGTTGAAATCATCGGTGCCATGGAGCTTGGACTAGAACATCGCCTAGTAAGATTCGACATTGAAAATCTCTTCACGAACATACCATTAGACGCATCTCTCGACATAATGAGAAACAACCTTAGTGAAGACGAAACCCTGATGGAGAGGACGGAGCTGCCAATAGATTCAATCATGGACTTACGGCAATGTTGCCTCAAGTACTGCTACTTTCAAGAGAAGGACAGGTTCTTCATGCAAGAAGATGGATTGCCTATGGGCTCCCCATTATCGCCAACCGTCGCCAAAATCTACATGGAGTGGTTCGACAAACATGCACTGAAGAGATACGAGAAGCAGCCCAAGCTATGGTTGAGGTATGTCGATGACACCTTCATTATTTGGCAGCACGGAAATACACAACTACAGGCATTCCTGCAGCACCTAAACCGATGCCAACCATCCATTAAATTCACCATGGAGATGGAAGAATTTGGGTGCCTACGTGCCTACCATTCCTAGATGTAAAATGTCAAAGGACTAGGACCGGAATCCAAACAACAGTCTACATGAAGGCTACCCATACAGGACAGTGTCTACATTATAATTCTAACCACCCATCAACAACGAAAACTGGCGTCATCAAAACTCTAATCCATAGAGGCAAAAATATCTGTAGTACGCTAGAAGTGCTCAAAGAAGAACAAGTGAAACTTAGAGAAGACCTTTTAGCGAATGGATAACCATCATTAACAAGGCGTTTAAAGAACTGGACAAACCACCTAGACAGGAAGAGGAAACCACGATAGCAACTCTATTATTACCGTATACTAAAGGCTTGTCGGCTACGCATGACCGATTAAAGGTATAAATACCGCGGATAAACTGAATTTCCCATCATTCACCTGATGACGATAGCAGAAACAAAGCTATTGAAACGTTGTGAGATCAACCTTTTCAAGATGATGGAAGTCCAAGGAAACTTCGAGGAAGGAGGGACATTGTCTACCAGATTCAGACTAACAAAAATAGGCGTCTTTATTGACACTAAAATAAATCACAATACGTTCGATCAAATGTTTATTTCAAGAACGACGGCTAATACCGAACAGATGATCACTGCGATGTGATATACTCACCTTCACTCTGCTGTCCGTCAATCGCCTTTTTATAGCCTTATACTTATCTAGATGATCCTCCCTCATCGTATTTTCGAGATTCCCTTTTTTTGCGGCCTTACTTATTTGAATGGTTTTTACAGTTTATTTATTCGCAAGATTCTTTTTTATTTCAGATGATTATTTTGGCCTTGTAAAATAAAATGTTATAACAATATTACATACTTACTCGTCTGTTTTATATTTAATTATTAACTGGAGATATTTTTACAGGACGATGAGTTTGAAATGGATACCAAGACCGGAATGGTCTGAAGAAGCATGTCAACTGTTACTTGACTATACAACCGTAAAGCCATCCAAGCAGACCACTAGTCAAATTATAGAAAATACTTCAAATTTTGCCGTCAAATTTCCCGTAGAAACTACAAAATGCTCGTTCCTAAAATCTCACGTTTCGCAAGATATTTTGGAAAGAAACATTAATTCAGTTTATCCTATTGTGCATCATAAAGCACTTGAACTCTTCTGCAAGTTCATTTTGTATAAACGAAAATATGGCACCCAAATTGAGAAAAAATTATACGAAGACATGAGTTTGAAAGACTTCATTGAAAGGCTTTTAAATAAAAGAGCTGTTTGTTTCGTAGGCGTCCATGACTCATATAGTCTTCTAAGTAATGAAGAAGGTGTAGGAAAATGGGAGACTATTGGAAAATCTTCACAAAAATCACCGCTAGTCTTAAAAGATTGCCTGAGTTACGATGAAATGAAATGTTCTGCCTTCTTAAATATTACTTCGTACACATATTTCCTTAATATAGGGAATAGAAAAAACAATGCCATTTTCAACCAAGATAGAAGTAATATAGAGGGTGAGTAATTACCATGTGCCTTTGTTGATATAAAATTTTAACGCAGAGTACTTGTTTCCTTGCTAACGCTTTACATTTCTTGGCAGAATTTATTTTGCAGCTAATGTGGGTCAGAATTTATATCAATAGTAAAAATTAAACAACAATCAGACAATAATGTGAAGGAAATTTATTCGAAATTTCGTGGAATCGGCATTCATTCCATATTGTGTGGAATCCGAAATGTCGTTTGTTTGGGGCCTCGAGATCGACGATTAGTGGTATCGAAATTCCTCGAAGTTTGAGAATCCATCTCGAGACTTCTGAGAAAAATATATAAATACGGAGAACTCACGAAAGGATTCAGTCAGTATGCGTTTGCTGTATAGTAAACTTCAGGTAATCAAGTTAAATTGTAAATAGTGTGTGAATATAAAAGTAGTGGAAATAAATTATAATGAGTTCGACTGGGTTTTTAAATAAATACAAGAACCCGAAGAGTAAATAAAAACATTAGAGTGGCGCCAGGTGTGAGTGTATTACAGGAAGTTTAAAAGTGAAAATAAATAGACTAACAATGTTTAAAGTGGTGAGTTTAGGCCAATTGAAAGTGGCGGGTTTTAAAAAAGAACTGGAGGTAAGGCATTTAGAAATTAGTGGGAAAAAATGTGTTAATACAGCGGCTACGAGATGCCCTAATAAATGAAGGTAACAATCCCGATACTTATTTGTTTGAAGGTTCTGGTAATGGGGACATGAGTATACTATTAAAAGGAAGATAAATTGCTAGAAAATTCTAAGTCTTTAGAACATAAGCTACACAAATTATAAGAGAATTCTAAAACCCTAGAAGGCAACTTACTAGAAAATTCTAAAACCTTGAAAGAAGAGAAAATAGTCGAAAATGAAGCTTCTATGGAAGAGCTAAAACAGACAATGGTCGAAGAGCTTCAAGAAGAGGACAAACAAATATGAAACGCAGATAGAAGAGCTAACGCAGATAAAGGTCGAAAATGAAACGCTGATAGCAGAGCTAAAACAGATAATGTAGGGTGAGATGAGCAAAATAAAAGAACAGGTAATCACCATTTTCACCATGCAAATGGGAGCAACTACACCAAAGACCAAAAGCAGAAACAGTCCGGAAGTAGTGGATTCGAAAATTGGCCCCGAGGGAACAAGACATAAAATGAAATGAAACCTCCACAACTTGATAGAAAATTGTCATGAACTAATTATCGGCGCCAATTCGAGACTGCAGCAAAGCTAAACGGATGGACGATAGTGGAAAAGGCAATAGCATTAACCCTCGCCCTAAGAGGGGATGCTATCGATATTTTGAAAACGTTGAATATCTCGGAGCAAGAGGTAAAATGACAACCACGAACAGCTGGTCAAACATTAGAAATGCGACCCATTGGAGCACCTTTACCACTCTCAAACGGAAAAATCGCCAGAGTTTGAAATTGATATTACCCGTCTGGTCCGCCTTGCATATCCAGCCACACCGGTAAATGTGATAGAAAAAATAGCAGTTTTTTGAATGGACTTCGGGACCACGAGGCCAGACAAGCATTGATCCTAGCTCGACCAACTCAATTAGTGGATGCACAGGCTCGAGCTCTGGAATCAATGGAGGAGAATCAGAAGATGCCGGAATTGATAAAGTCTGTATAAGGAAGATAGTAGAGGAAGTCTTTACCGAAAAAAGACAATTGAGATGTTGAAAGTCTGGTAAGGTCGGACGCAAACGTAGTCGTTGCAAGGAGAAGAACAGAGTACCGACTTTCTCCTCGGAAAGCTAAAGTGGGTCGATGTGAAGAGACCATCGTCGACCTGTAGCCAACAAGCCTCAACTATCAACACATATGTCGCTCCGTATATACAGGTGCGACAAAAACAGTTATAACGCCCAACCTCGCCTTACAACAGACAATAATAAAACCATCAAAATGGCAACTACGAACAGCCACAGGAGAACTAGCAAAGGTCTATGGCGAAATAGAAGTCAAAATGCTGTTGGGAAATATAACATTCCAACATGGGACATTAGTGGCAGACATCGAAAACGAATCCATCATTGAAATAGATGTCATGAGCTCCAAGGTATAGAGTTAAACCTTAAAGATGAAGTTCTGCGAGTGAATGACGCAGAAGTGGTGCTGCATGGGAAAGCCGACATAATGCTTCGAGCAACCTTAGCCGAAGATATCAATGTTCCGGAAAAAGCTGAGAATATTTTATATGCTTGTCTAGATTGGAAAGCTAAAGCTGGAACAGTAAAGATGTATGATCCCGAACTTCACGACGGAAATGTAGGAAGAGTAATGAACCTGGATCCTTACTCGGTTGCGTTAAAGATACGAACAATTTTGGGGCACTGTTCAGCAGTTTCCTCTGTAGTCTGAAGCACACAACATACAACAATATTACCAGGTAAACTGTGTGAAAAACTGGAAAAACTCATAACAGAAAACAAAATTGAGGGACATCGTTAGAAATTACCTGCATATCTTCGATGTAGGGAACGTAAGGAGAGGACGAACTGATCCGGAAAAAGATAAAATTAATACCGAGGGCACCAGCCTATTCGTCCGTCGGGGAAAAGACTACCCCTAGCTAAAAGAGAAAAAGTCGACAGGATAGTCCACGAAATGGAGAAAGAAGGTGTTAGTGAACCATCCAATAGCCCTTGGGCTTCTCCAGTTGTCTTGGTTAAAAAGAAAGATGTTTCTACCGATTTTGCTTAGACTATCGGCAAATAAACCACGCTACAAAGAAGACAGCTACCCTCTCCCAAGAATAGACGACACCCTAGGCTTTGACTGGATCGAAGATATTTTCCACCCTAGACTTGAAGAGCAGTTATTGGCAGGTGGAACTAGCTAAGGAAGACTGAGAAAAGATTGCGAAAATACTATGCGGTTTAAAGTTTGAATGTTCCCCAGGAGAAGAGACTGCAGGGCAGATTATATCAACCAGTTACGTCAAAGGATGAACGACGTCCACCAATGAGTCCGGTTAAATATTGAGAATACCAGTGCCCGAATGAAGAAAGCGTATGACATCAAAGCCGAAAGTGAGGAATTCCAAGTTGATGATCTTGTTTAATTGTATAACCCGCAACCTCGCCGTGGATATTCAACTCAGCTATAAAGATCATGGGTGGGGCCTTACCAAAGTATAAAGAGGATCAACAATGTGGTCTACAGAACAAGGAATCTACTTCGAGGAAAACCAACAGGTACTACCAACCAACAGGTAGAATTCGGGATTGTGATGATGGAAAAGAACCTGATGAAATTGGCAGTCCCAAAGATAGCCTGCGGGTTGGATGGACTGAATTAGAGGGTGGTGAGAAGTATGATGGGAACTGTCTTTCGATCCAGTGGCATCAACATCCTGGTATACTGTCTCAATATTCGCAGCCCAGGCTCGAAGACCGTTGACGAAATGGTATTAAGGAGGGGACGGGAATTCATTGGAAATTTCGTGTAATCGGCATTCATCCGATATTTCGTGGAATCCGAAATGTTGTTGTCTGCAGTTAGTGCTCTCAAAATTCCTCGAAGGTTCGAGAATCCATCTAGAGAGCTGACGAAAGGATTCAGTCAGTATTCGATTACCGTACAGTAAACATCAGGTGTTCAAAATAAATTATAAATATTTATGTGAAATAAGATATAAAATAAATTATAGTGAGTTTGACTGTATTTTAAATAAATCCAAGAACAAAACAGTAAATAAAAACATCACAGTAATAACACTCGAGGCATTTACACACATTTAACAAGTATTAATACGGTGTTTCGAATATAAAAAAACTTCAACGGGTGATTCTTTGATAAAATTTAAAGGCAGTTTATCAATTTAGGTTTAGTAAAAAAATTATATTGCTTCATAAAACAACGGGAAAAATAACCTTTCAATTTATTCCTAAAAAACGTAGCCTTTAAGAAAAAAAATATAAATTTAAATACAAATTCAAATTAATTATGTGTGAAAAAAAAAGTTGAATTTCGTTACTTTATACCAATAAAAACCATTTAACTGTTCATTTTTTGAGCATTTGCTATAAAGCTGAATCCATATTTTTGCTTGCTTTTTCTGTTGTTTTTGGGAATAACACCACAATTGCTTGAAAGACTGTATATTTCAAATAGTCCAATCGTTTCAAAGTCTAAATCAGACCCCGTTTTCAATGGTAATAACTTAACACAAATAAACAAGAAAATTGAAACGTTTGAACTATTTGAAATATATTTTAATTTCTTTTTAATTTTTAATTTTCTTGTTCACTTGTGTTAAGTTATTATCATTAAAAACGATGTTATTTAGACCTAAAACTTTGGACTATTTGAAATACACAGACTTTCAAGCAATTGTGGTGTTGTTCCAAAAAAATCAGAAAAAATACAAACCAGAGATGCCACAACTGTCTTTCAGAAAAAAAAATTGATGTTTCAGATGAGGGCATAATCGTTGGAATGATTGGTCCAAGACTTGTCAAATATGGCATTATGGAAAGCCAAGATATTATCATTACTAAAAAACAGAATATTTCATCGAACGGTTACGGAACTAAGGGACACAGCATTCCGAAACTCTTTGCTGAATTTTATGATGAAAAGTGTTTAAAATATAATGAGGCAATAAAACTGAAAGATACGGAAAGATTTACTAACATGACTAATAGTATGTTTGATAATTATGTGTATTATAAAAGGTTAACAATATCTTTTGATACACTATTAATGGAAGCAAACTACAGGGCGAGATTGGCAGAAAAACAAGCATATGTACATGTCGTTGGATTAGGTCTGGGAACTTGGAGAATATCTAAGCATCAGGAGAGTTTCTATATGGATACATTTGCAGATAGGATGGAGTAAGTTAAAGTATGATGTACTTATTTATTATGTATGATTATGTAGAGAGAGAGAGAGAGAGAGAGAGAGAGACGCATTGCATATAAGTCATTGCGATTGACAGATACAGCTGATTAGACAATTATATAAACAAGATAAAAGTAAAAATTTAAATAAACCCTTACACAAAAAAAACTCTAAAAAGTAAAACATATTCATATCCCGCATTTACGTTTGGAATTTCATACTTGAGATGCGTACTCATATTTCCATACCGGATCCACTTGAGCAGGTGTAGTATTTAGGTGCCAGCTGTACCATGAGTCCACTCAAATTCACACACACAAACAATTATCAAAATCAATCCAGCAGTTTGGATGTTCAAAAAAGATATATTTCTAGAATGCGATCGTAGCGCCATCTACCAGACTCAATTGTGAATCCAAACCACGGTGTAATCTCTAATCTGACACCACGATCCAAACCATCCAGAGACCCACTTGTCGGAAGTTAAAAAAAATGACGATTCATGACTTTATTCGTTAAAGAAATGAATCAATGTATCAATTCTTATCCCTTCAAATAACAAAAGTAATGAAATAAGCATGTTTCACCTCCATATTAAATGATTTATTAAATACGTGGATAATAAAATACGGCTAAATACTTGTATTGCGATCACTTCATCGGTAGTTACATAATACGTTTGTAGTTGCATACTAGTATAGAGTACTCGTATTCAGAATTGTTACGTTTAGGCACTACATATTAGTCAAGAGTATTCACATTCCATACTCATTTCATCACCTGTTACGTCAAAGTTCCATACTAGTCCATACTCCTTTTGATACCTGCACCACTGAAGCTGGTTCAGCATTTAGGTATAATTTCTGCCAGCGACCCAATTAAACACGTACAAAAAATTTAGCACCACCTACCGAGCCCAGTTGTGTATCTAAACCTTCCAGATATCTAGTCAAAAAATATAAAAAATTTCATCAAAATCGGTGTAGCTATTTAGGAATTCAATTTTTTTTAACTCGAATGCTGCGTCACCTATCTGGTCCAATGTTGAAGCTCACCATCTACCATTCAAACATACACAAAAAATGACATCAAAATCAGTTAACTAATTTTGGAACATTTCAAAAAATTCTTGTCAAGTAGGATATGAGATGAAATTTTTCAAACGCCTGAGAAAATCCGCATAAATTATCTAACAACCTTCTCGACATCGGTTTACGAGCCACGATGCCACAGACAGATCAACAGATACTCACCTTAAACTTATAACACCCCTCTTTTTGCGTCTGGTGTTAAAATGATAAAAAGTAACAAAAACTGCCACGAAGGCTGATCCAGGCCAAACAAATAATTAATCTAGGGAGAATTTAATTTCTCTACATTGATATCGGGTTTAGATTTCCATAAAAGGATAATTATTCTAGTTCATATAGAATATAGAAGTGTCAGGAATGATCCAAAGGCGGACGATGGAGGAGAACTTCTTCACCAAGATCTTCGAGGTCACTAAATCTAAAATAGAACAAGAAAATCTTAATTACCGGAGCCCTGGGAAAAGTGACATCTATGAGTTTAAACCTCATTTTCAAAACAATAGCCTACGAAATACAGAACGATATGGAAGCCTCTTGTACTTGGTTAAATTTCGTATGAGGTCTCGTTGCCATAAAGTCTTTTTTGGATCCACTACTAAAAATTAGGCTAAACAAGTGTCATAGAATGTGGACGTTCATGCATACTTCACAACCACACATGATCAATCATTTTGTACAAGCACAAAGTTGTTAAAAAAATCATCATATATTTTATCAAGCTTGCAGTTATGTCTGTAGCCACCTTTTAGATTATGTAAACAATTTTACATGTTACTGTCAGTTCTAGTCTGGGACGTAGCCATGTTTTGATTTGGAGTGTTGTCAAAAAATTTTAGTTTGTCCAAAGTACCTAGGTACCAAAATCTGCAATTGTATCGATATTGATAGAAATAAAGATTTATTTTAATATTTCAATTTTTGGTCATTTGTGTATTGACTAGAACTACAACAGATAATACCTCAGCAAGCCAGCCTGGGTGGCTACGACCATGCTTAAAGTACTTAGCTTTATAAACTACTATTAGATGTTACATCTGACTTTTGATTTACTATTTCAGATTGTTAAGTAGCAAGTTGCATTTTATCAGTGATATTTGCTTTTCATATATACCCTCTAAGAAATGCGGTCCATGGGAAAATGGAGATCTATTTCCTATTAAAGGTCATATTTCAGGAGGCATCAGAATTCATATTTACAATAGGGAACCACATGAAAGGATTTCTAAAGATGACGAAGGTAAGTGGAACAAATTTTATTTAAACTCATCCTCAGATATGTCCATCCTTGTTTGTTCGAAATTTCTTTATTCTTCTAAGAAAAATCCAGAACTTGCGACATATGTTTTTCGAAACCTATTGTATTTTTACCTAAGAAAAAAGGTGGAATTATTTTCGACACCAAGACTAGCGATATACTTGAAACCTGTCAAACTACTGAAAAAGGGTTTAAAACAAACAAAATTTTAGTAAAGGTGTTGATATATCATGACATAATTATTATCATTATTTATATATTATACTAAATTGTAGTTTTCCAAATGTTGACATGGCGATGAGGACATTTTTCCACGGCAGTAACTAACTGTAATGAGGAAAAACTGTGAAATAGAATACGATCATCTTAATAAACAGTGAAATTATTATTGAAATTTTGCAATCAAGGGAAATCAGCATTCATTTGAAACCACATCACCACCTAGTTATATTCTTTTTTTTTCAAATGAAAACATTTTAATTTAATGTTACCTTTAAGTATTTGTTTTAAATAAATAGATGTACCTACTTTTCAAAACTAGTTATTTTTATTTTAAATAGTACTTTATCAAAAAAATGTCGACGACCATAAAATTTGCTGAATTTTGTAGGTAGCGGCTCTATGTAATTTTTAGTCTAGAGCTAATCCAACACTGATTGATTCAGATCTCAATCCAGCTAAATATTTTAAAAATATTGCGATATATTTTTTCATAATTGGCTGACATACTGCCAAGGAATGTATACATCTACACATTTTATTACATTTTGGAATAATAATGAAAGCTACATCATTTCCAATGGTCGGTTCGTAGATGCCTTGCTGGCCTAGATACTAGTCTTGAAGTAACTATAGGAATTTCATATAATTGTTTTTCTTATCATATTCTGGAGTAAAAGTTTTCTGTTTTTCGTTTTTGAGTTTACCTGGTAAAGGACAAAAATTGGTAAAATTTATTGCTCCTGCCATTCCCGAGATCAAAAAGGAGGGTTACATAATTGACTTGACTTCTAAGATTATTGTTAATATCAGATCCAAGATAATCATGTAACCCGGAAAATATTCTAAACATTAGTCTTGGATAGTTTACTCTATGACTAATAGTTTTCAAGTTATTAAGGGGTCAGTTATATATGGGACCACACTCTAGACATCAATTGTTGTGTGCCCATGTAATTATTTTAATAATAAAAAATCTGTGAATTATTTTTATGTAATTAATTAAATTTATATTTATTATTTACCAAAGTGTTTTATTCTTTTTAGAAAAACTATTAGTGGTTTCTTATGCCTGGGATGCTAATGCTCTTCCAGGGAATGAATGGTGGTGGGGGTCGCTATCGACAAGTTCAGATCCAGCAGCGGCTTCCTCCACTCAGATTGCCGAACTCCACAATCCTCATATAAATCCTGTAGTAACTGCCAATAATCTTATGGTGGTAACTGAAGATGATGTAATGTCTTTGGAACAATACCAAGAAATAATAAGACACACCTTTCCAAAACGACAATCATATGTATCGGACGACAAAAAGTCTACACGGAAATGTTTTTGTCTATAAATTGTTTAAGTTTTGTTCAAAATAAGTTACACATTTGTGTCATTTATATTTATTAAAAATTTATATTGTCATCTTAAATAAATTATTTTTATAAAATAAAAAATCAATTGTTTTATGGTTTTTTTCCACAATTTTTTTGTAGCAATCGTGCACTTGCACGCGTTATCTCACTTCAATGCTGGCTGGAAATGTTATCTCCAGCTTGTGTCTGTTGTTTTTTTTGCTCAGCCTCCTTTGTGTTCACTATTCTTCTAATCCAATTGCATATTTAATTTTATTTATGTATTCATCTTCATACATAATACTGCTTTTCGATATTTTTTAAATCCATTGAAATCAAGACAATATATGTTTTTTCTAGTCGAGGACTTTCATGAGTTGCGCTCCTCTCAACTGAATGAAATCTTGAATAATTATTTATGTATTTAGTACATAAATCTGAATTTAATATTTTATCGCGAATTGATTTTCGATATCTAGGAGCTATATAGTTTTTCCTGAAAGCCATAGATGACGAAATTCATCTCGGCCTAAAATTTCCATTCAAATGTTTATTATATTCTCTGTCAATGAATTTTTTTACGATAAATCAATTAATGATAATTTAATTAAAAATACTAGTGGCCACATTTTGATAGGAAACCTGGTAGATATATATTCTCGTCATCATAAAATTACGTAAAAATGTGGTTCTTAACAAACACTCGATGGGTCCACTAATTCTGCTAGTATAATTTACATAGACATGTGAACATATACCCATAGACAGACTATTCCAGCACTGTCTTTTGATAATTTTTTAGAATACAGTATTGCTTAGTGTTAGTCCACGTCGAACATTCTTTGCACTACCATTTCCTCTCTGAATAAGTTTCTCTTTTATTACCAAGTATGGACTTGGTAATAATTTTATGTTCTAGCGTGAGTAGATAGCTGAATTAGTTAATACATTTGAACCATTATGTTCTTTTATTTTGCTAGTTAGCTCTGGTCAAGACAGTGTGAGTAAGAAACTAATGAGTAATTTATTAATAATAAAAGTGAGTTTTCTGCTGATTTTTTTCGGGTAAAGTTAAGCACAAATCAACTTCTACACAGCTGCTTTATATGTAGATTTTAGTATATTTTTCAAGTGTTCTATAAATCGTAATTTTGATTACTAAGAGAATGATGAGATTCGTTATCATTAATTCCATGTCCTGGTGATTTGTCTTATAAATAATTCGGAGCAGATAAGATTGTTGCGCTCTTATTAGGATTAATATCCAAACCATGCATCCTGAAATAGTTGTGAGTACTAAGTAACTCTACATTTACTTCCTTCAGTTAAACAAAATCAAAAGTGTAGACAAGGTAATTAACGTGCGCACCATTGATCCTTGTGGTACTGCCTCTATACTAGAAGTACCTTGAGGGATTTTGACAATTTGCTTCCTAACTGTGATCTGATCTGAAGAAACTCAAAGGGACATCAGTAACTCCATAATGCTTCAACTTGCTTAATAGAATCCTATGGTTTACCATATCGAATGCTTACGAGAGTTAGACAGTAGCAAGATTGTTTGATGATATTAATAAATCTGTTGTGCTAAAGCGTCTACGAACATCGCTTGATAATCGGAAAATATATTGTGAAGTAGTTAACCGCTTATACGAGGGCTGCCTTTTATATTTCGGGATTAGAGAACAAAAACAAATATTAATCATCGAAAATCGCTTTATTGTTTTTCAAAATATTCCCCATGAAGATCTATACACTTTTGCATGCGTTTGAACCAATTGTCGAAGCACTTTTTCCACTCTGATTGAGGTATCTCCAAAACATGCATTCTGAACGCAGCAACGGCTTCTTCAGTTGTCGAAAAACGTTGACCTCTCAGTTTGTTTTTTACGTACGGGAATAAAAAGAAGTCATTTGGTGACAAGTCAGGACTATACGGCGGATGACTCATCAAATCGATGCTTTGAGTGGTCAAAAATGCAGTTGTTTGAGCCGATGTGTGAGAGCTCGCATTGTCGTGGTGAAGAGTGATCCGTCTTTGGCGGTTGGTTTTCCTCATTTCTTTGAAGACAACTGGCAAACAAATGGTTGTGTACCACTCAAAATTGACTGTTCTGCGTTGTTCTAGTAGTACGGTTGCGACATGTCCAGTTTTTCCGAAAAAATAGGCGATCATTTGCTTGGAAGTGCTTCGTGCGCGAACAACTTTTGTTGGATTCGGCTCATCTTGAAACACCCATACAGTCGACTGCTGATTACTTTCGGACTCATACGCGTAAATCCACGATTCATCACCTGTCACTATGTCATAAATGTGTTTTGAAGCACGATCGTATTTTTCTAACTTTTCTTTCGACCAATCGACACGAGCCTATTTTTGAACGATTGACAAATGGTGTGGGATCTAACGCGAACAAATTTTTTTGACATTCAAATGTTTATGCAATATTGAATGTATGCTGGTCCCACTAATGTGTAAGGTTGACTCAATCTCACGATAGGTCACATGACGATCTTGCAATATCAGTTCACGCACAGCATCAATGGTTTCCGGAACAACTGTTTTTGGACGACCTTCAAGAAATTCGTCTTGGAGTGAACTACGACCTCGATTGAATTCACCATACCATCGATAAACAGTGGTCCTTGATGGAGTATCATCGCCAAAAATTAAATTAAGTTTATCCATGCACTCTTGCTGACTTAATCCATGTCGAAAGTTGTAAAAAATAATCGCACGAAAATGTTCACGATTTAATTGCATTTTTTGGCCGAGATGAATCCTTTAAGTTACTGTAAACAACACATAGCGCTCGTATGTCAAAACGTTCTGAGTACGTATAACCTCAAAAATGTCAAACTTTACGATAGAGCTGTCAGTTGTCAGATTGCAACACTAGGGTTGTCCAATCCCGAAATATAAAAGGCAGCACTCGTATACAAAATTTTGAAAACAAACAAGAGATTAATTGGTCTTAAGCATAAATTCACTGAGATTAATTTGTTTGGTTCGTGACAATGACTGATGTTTTCCAATTATAAGGAAAGTGACCTGTTTCAAGGCAGACATTAATAATATGTGCTATATAGTGTGTGCGGAAACGTTGCGACTCTGTTGAGAGAATGTAAATGTAATGGGAAACCACTACCCACAGATATTAAGTAATAAGTTACTCCAATACTCGAGTAACTAGAAGCTTATGCCGAAGGATACGAGAAATATGCGAACCGACCTGAAGAGGGCAGATGTGACTCTGCCGAAAAGTCGCCATTTTACCTTAGATCCCGGCAGGGAACAGTTATCAATTACGTAGATGAATTCCCGGAAACCACCTAACACATTTAATACCCGCGAAAACTTAGCGTATGGTTTACGCGGACACACACATACAAGGGAGTCGTGAGCGATCGCTTCATTGTCATGCCGTTTAGATCGCCGGCAAACGAGCCGATTTTAATGCAAAATCGTGCCAATAGATGTTCCACAACAAAAATTTCTATACAAATTTTAGTAATATTTCACGAAATTTTCTCAGCGCCAACTTACCAGTGGGTATACAATTATCATGTATAGCTAACTCTATATTGATAAGTGTGTACAATAAATGTTAATAAAGAAAATTTAAGGGTTCTATGTTCATTGCGATTCATCTTATAAATTATATTCGGCAGGCTAGGTTAGGTTAGATTCGATCCCCGGTACTGATTACAAGGACTCCTTGGGATTCCATACACCTCAGGTTGACAAACTATACATTTTCTGAAGGTGTTACAAACTCCGAAATCTTGGCACAATAATAAAGACATAACTTTGATACACTAAGTCAATATAGTTTATTAAGGTAACATAAAAGTAGACTAAAAACACACCTTAAAACATTTACAACACGAGAGACATGATTATTTGGAATAAGTGAATTGATTCTCCTTAAAAAATTAATATTTTTCTCCCGGACTTTTAAACAATAAAAATAACTTTAAGGAATCAGCTAAATATAATTGTAAAATATAATATATAACACATATTCATGTATGAAATCACATCATTTTGCACCAATGTTAGGAATAAATTTACTGTTGAAACAGTGAAATAATAGATTTTTGGAAAAACTTCTTGTAGCCTAAGTTGTGGATTTCAAAACAACAAATTGTTTTTCACAGAATTTAATTAGAAACTGTTGGCGCTTTGAATATTGTTAAAATTTATTCTTAACACCAGCACGCCTGTCGTTACATAAATTAATTTAAATACTTACAAACATAAAAAATAAAACTTAAAAAAACATTTGTTTCTTACATCTGTTGATTAAAAATTGTCTATACCAAAGCGAGATTTTTTTATCAATTAATTTATGTAACAATTTGTCTTGATTTTATCTCATTTTCTTTGCAATAAGAAGGGTTTATACGTTAAGTATCGTCAAACCCTATATAAGGACTTCGAATATTCGTGATATTTTAACAGCATCCTGAGCCTTGAGATCCCCCAGCACCACCTGAACCAGGCAAAGATGGATTTGTTGGAGAATGTTGAGGTCCGATTTTGATACCGTTTGCCTGAAACAAGGTCTGGAATAATGTTTGAACTCATAGCATTAAATTTGCTTAAAATAAAACAATGCATATTCATTGTTAGCTTAATATAATTTGTTATTGTCAAAATTTCAAATTTACCTGAACAAGTAATGAACATATGTAATTAAATTTGAAAATAAAGGGAATGGTAGTTAAATGACATATTCCCGCCCAAGTATCAGAATACTCCTCCCACTGTATATAATATTAATTGTAATTTGATTAAACTTTTAGATTTAGTCACAAATTACTGACAGATGTGACAAACATGTTCAAAATGTACACTGTCAATTCAGAGGAATGTGTTCATGTCAAATCTTACAAGACTATGATACTCGTGAACAGGAGCAAATACAGAAACAAGTTTCAGGGGCAGATGTCATATTTGAGGGCGGAATTTTCTATTCCATTTACCCGTGAAGGCGGGGGGGGGGTCAGGACTTCTCTATGATTATGGACGCATTGTATTTCCTGGGTATGTAATAACACATGGTGGTTCTGTAGAAAAATAGAAAATAGAAGTTACTTTCTTCTAGGCTTTAGGATTTAAGATTACCTCATTTCAGTTTTAAACTTACGGATTATGAACCTCTCGAAAGAGGCGATCGATCCCATCGCCCCCACATTTGCTCCGCCCTGCCTCTTAAACTACATAGATATCAAACAAATAAATTTTAATCATGTTTTACCACTGTTCTGAGCAGTACAGTTTTAAAATTATAAAAGCTGATCCATACCTCATTGTTGATATCAAAGACTCCTTCTTGAATTTTCTCGTAAATTTCCTTAGCGGTGTTGATAAAGGCTTCCTCTACATTAGCAGCAGTTTTCGCAGATGTTTCCATAAAGACTAGACCATGTTCACGTGCAAAAGCTTCCCCTTCTTCTTTTTTCACTTCTCTCCTACTTTCGAGATCGCTGTAACAAACCAAAATATTTGTTAAAGTATTTTATTACAAAATCACTTCATAAATTTATCCTGTACATAAAACGCTACTCTTCAAACATTGTACGGATGTTCGAGGATTGTTTTCACTGATTAGATACCTATCATAACTAGAAAGATTTATAACTTCAGTTTGCAAAATTTCTGAGCTGGGATTTTTTTTTCCTAGGCGTTCAATTTGGTTTTGGTATCAGAAGGAATATAATCGAGGATCCGCACCGTTTGTAAACTGGGTGCTAAATTTTTCACTGATTACCTCGCTGCTGCTAGAAAGGCTTGCAACTTCGCAAATTTGCAAATTCTGAGGCGGGATTTTTTTTTCATTGATATTCAGTTTTGTATTTTAAAGCAGTATAATTGAGGGTCCTCGCAGTTTGCGAAAAAATTGCGCAAATTCCATTGGTTAGCTCACTACTGACCGAAAGGCAATTTACTTCGGGTTGCAAAAATGTCTGGGGCATGATTTTATTTCGTTGGTATTCAGTTTCATATTTTAAAGAAATAACACCGAGAATTACGAAGTTACGAAGTTTTTCACTAATAATCTATCGTCTGTGACTAAAAATGCTTATATCTATGATCTGGATCCTTGGCGATATTGCTTCAAAATACAAAAATGAAGAGTAAAGGAACAAAATCACTACTCAGAAATTTTGCAAACCGAATTTATAAGCCTTTGTAGCCATAGTAGACATCCCGTCAGCCTCAGTAATATAGCAGCAAAATACAATATTGATGACCACTGAAACAATTGTTGCAGATCAAAGATATAAGCCTTTCTAACCATAGTAAATATCTAAAACGTTATACATATTCAATTTTCTAGTTTGTCCTAAATATTTGCTTAAGTACTATGTATCAAAAGGCATTTTTTTACATACCACATTTCTTTTTATTGCTACCAAGGGCATTATTGCAAAATCTGCCATATATTTGGCAGAAATCACCGTACACCACTGATTCCCACTTAAAAGAAGAATCATTTTTAAAATCCCCATTTATTCAATCCAATGCATGATTTTTGCTTTAAAAAAATACAACTCATTTATCTGTATGGACATCGCAATATTGTTAATAAGACAATATTACCACAAAATTGTCCATTTTTACTCCCAAAATTACAATTCATTCATTTACACTATGTACTTCCAAGCAAATCTAAAATCCTGCATTGCGTATTTATCTACTACTTCATCAAACTTAGTTGTTGTTTGGCAAAAATATACTAGATTGGTAGGTAATTAATTTGTACAGAATGAGCACCTTTTAATGTTTACATTTTTTACTTTCTGGGTAGGTACCTAACAACATTGAATGTGTTATTTATTTGCTAGAGTTGTATTTTGTTATAATTATTTTCAGCTTTTTAGTTATAGGTGGAAGTCGGTTATATATTTTTTTAATGTTTTATTTTCAACTTTTCAGTTTTTTGAACTCAGGTAGTTTTCATTCTTTATTTTTTATTTTGTATGTATAACCTTATAGACAGGACAAGGTAACATCGAAAGCCCCAACATTATACAATGATACATTTTTATTTAAATTGACAGGTAAATGTACTAGTAAGCGTTGACTTAATAAGCCCAAAATATATTTATGTCTTATGGACCACGCCATGTAACTTTTTTCAACTTTTTTGACAACTCTGTATAACTATAGAGAATTCCAGTTCACCTTATGTACCACCCATCCTGTACATACGACTGTCCACGGACAAGCATAAATTTGTTAACTGCCTTCTGTAAATTAAAGGACGGAGTAGAATCCATCCCATATTTACGGGCGATAATATAATTTTAATTCCACATTTTTTCCAACATTTTTATACCACCAAACGTCCACTCCATCCTATATTCCAACCATCTTATATATACGGCTGCCACTATCATTCTACTCCGTCATATATTTCAATCATCATATAAATGCAACTCCTTCTATCACTTTACTTTGTGATTTTGTTTGCTATAACTAACCACCCTGTGTATAAACGCAACAAATGGCAGTTTTAGGTTTGACATGTGTTGTCACTGAATTTTCTATTAGGCCGGGAGAATGTGATACCAAAAACACCGTCTTCGCAAAATGTAAAAATTTTCATTTAAATAGGTATTTGCCTGGTATACAAACAAAACGAGCTTGGTACTCATAAATTTCAGGAGCCGAAAATACTATGCTTTACTACCTATATGCTTGAAATGTACATAGAAAATTTGCAATTAAAACTTCCAGTGCCTACAATTCCCGCACTATTTGGAATTAAAATATTTATGATGAAATGTCCGTTATGTCACTTCGATGAAATTTTTGATAAGAATATTGGCATTTTCCGCGATTTTCTGCAAAACTGCAAGTTGCACGTCGCAGAAAAGTATATGAGATCATCTACGGATCTTCCTTAATAGATTAAACGTTAAAAAACTATACAAATCCATAAGGAGTTTTCGAAAAATCGACCAATATGTTAGGGATTTTGGTCGATTTCCATGCATGCATGTTCATTCACAAATTTTATCACTTTACCAATAGAATTCTTTTCCCAAATTTGAAGTTTCACCAATCCGGATATATACTCTATTAAACAAAACCATAATCATTCAAAACGGTTCACCACAGGAGAAGAAATCAGATAACATACATACAAAAAAAATACGCGACGAATTGTTAACCTCCTTTTGGGTAGTCGGTTAAAAATAGGCTGTATCAGACAGACAGAAGCACGAGTGATGATTTTATAAGGGTTGCCAGTCATTACAAAACCTTAACAGTGAACAGTGTGGTGCAATTGAAAATTTTAAATTATAATACTAATTGGAAAATAACACCACACTGGAAATTAAGAACTGTATATTTAAAAATTAAAACATTTCAAGTTTTGTGTCTAACCTTGTTGTGAATGAAATTGTAATAAAGTGTAAATTTAAAGTTCAATCTCTATGGGATTACATCATCATATTAAGCTTGTTCTCAATGAAATTGTAATAAAGTGTAAATTTGAAGTTCAATCTCTATGGGATTATATCATCCTATTACGCTCTAAATGAAAAGTTGAAACCGTTTATGTGCTGAAGACATTTTAAGCTAGGAACATCAGAATTGCTTCAAGAATTAGATATTTGTGTGGACTCAGACAGTGGAACACATCTCACATCAAACAGCTTAATACTACCAGATGTGAAATTTGACAATATGAAAACTGTTTCATGGAAGAAACACCAAATGTGAGAAATGATGCAGATTTTAATCAAGATTCTATATTAGTAAATTACTCAGTAAATAATACAGAATACAGATTTCTTGTCAAATTTTGTGAACACTTGAACTAAAGTTGATAGGACACTGAAAATTTTATTCTGTTTTGTCAGCTGTACCTGTATATGATAAATAGTATAAATGAGAAAGTAGGTGTTCGCAGCCACAGTCATAGCTAATTCTGCTTTTTCCGGATTTGGACCGCGTCATTTTTTCGAATTAATTTATTTATATATCTGAACCAACATAATAAACAAAGTTTTCCGACATTTCGCCCACACTTGTACGGGGCTTTTTCAAGGATGAGAAATACAAATGTTGCTTACCCGGCGACTGCATTCGTTTAGTCTTTTTCTCACAACACACTTTGAAACTTCCCTTTATTAAACTACTCACACGGAAGCACAAATTGTAAATTTCTAACACTTTGAAATAGCCAATAATGTTTTTAAGAAATAATAATTGGCCCCTTCGAAATTTCTGGTAAAAGAAGGGTAGGAGGTACTTAATAGGATTATTTTGGATTATTTTATGCTCTCTTCGAGGTGTCATTCCAGATTCGGAACCTCTGTGTGCTGATTCTCTCGAAAATCCTAGATGTCGGTCTTACATCTCGCGACTTCAAAATTATTTTATGGTTGTGATGACATTTTGAATACATTCCTCGAATTCTATTAGAAGGTAATGTAAGTGATTTATTTCGTTGGTGAGATTTGTGTTGAAATATGGATGCAGTGTTGCCAGATGGGCGAAACTTCAAAACATTTGTCTCAGTTGAAATTCTTGGGATTTTTGGCGATTTCAACGGCCTCACGGAATTTTCTGGTGAAATTATACGGAGATTTGACCACGACAGAGGCGCTGTTGAAGAGGAATTGGGTGCCCGTTTCGTGATGATGTTCAGCTGCAGCGGAGTTTGAAAGGAGGCCCGTTTTCAAACAACGTTTGTGGTCACATAAACGGGTGTTTATAGATCGACCTCTTTCACCGATGTATACTGCCCCACACGCTTGGGTAGAGGGTAGCCTACTAAACAACGGTTACAGTAAACGAGAGATTCGCAATTCCATTTCTCGTCACTAAAATCCCCTTCCTAAGAAATAATTGTTACCTAGTAAATCAGTAGCATATTTGCCATTTCCCTGAAGCTTTGTAAAAATGGAAAAAACATTAATAAATAGTACAAACTAGATTGTAGATTAATAAACTGAAAGAGTTAGTTACATAATCGTAAACAGTAGGCAGGAAAAAAGAATTTTTTTGATTGGATATTGGCTGATTACGTTTGCAAATTGTATATTTTTGTTCATATATAAAATTGTATAAACATAAAATTTATTCTTATGAAAAACATGATTGATTGGTTAAATTTGAAACTTGAAAACAAAAATTCCAAAATTTCGGGGAGGGGACTTGAACCCTACGCTAGCTACGGGCTTGAGAACAAACGTTTGAAAATGGGCCTCTTTTCAAACTCCGCTCTAGCTAAACATATTCACGAAACGGACCACCAAATCCTCTTCGACAGCTTCTCTTTTGTGGCCAAATCTCTGTATTATTTCACCAGAAATCGTTATAATCCTAAGAATTTTAACCGAGTAATCCACATTTCAGTACAAATCTCATTAACAAAATAAATCACTTACAATACCTACTAATAGAATGTGCGGAATGTATTCAAACTATCATTACAACCATAAAACAATCCAAAATAATCCCATTACCTACCCTTCTTTTACGAGAAATTTCGGGGGGCCAATTATTATTTCTTAAAAACATTCTTGGCTATATCCAAAGTGTTAGTCATTTACAATTTGTGCTTGATTGTGAGAAATTTAATAAAGTGAAGTTTAATAAAGTGAAGTTTCAAAAGGTGTTGTGAGAAAAAGACTAAACAAATGTAGTCGCCACAAGGTAGGCAACATTTGTATTTCTCATCCTTGAAAAAGCCCCATACAAGTGTGTGCGAAATGCTGGAAAACTTTATTTATAATTTGGTTCAGATATATAAATAAATTTGAAAAAACAAAAAAGCAGAATCAGTTATAACTAGTATAAATAAAATAACTTATATTCATTTTTCTTTGAGAAGTTAAAATGTATTCACTCTAGAACTATTTGATTAAGATTGTCATTCTAGTTATTATCACTGCCAATAGAAACTTATTTTCATTCTAAGTTCATTATATATTAATCTTTTAGATGTTAGTTCAACTACTTAATCTCCTAAAAAATGTACTTTTTATTTCACAATAACAGTCTACTGGATGATCCATCAGTTCATGAGAAATTTTTAGATATTTTCATTGTAGTCTTCTTATTTAAAATATAATTCAGTAACAGCATAATTTTTTTAAGCAATATAAATTAGATATACCCTCATGTTTGTATTCATTAAGAATTAATTTAAGTAATTCAACTAGTGCATGAAATCAGATTAAAAATGAATATGTATGAAAGGGTATTCACCTTTTATTTCCAATAAGCATAATAACCATATTAGAATTGGAATGCTGTCTAGCATCATCCAACCATGTAGTCAAGTGATTGAAAGTTTCCCTTCTTGTGATATCATACACTAGCAAAGCTCCAGCAGCTCCTCTATAATAAGATCGAGTAATAGATCTGAAGGCTTCTTGACCAGCTGTATCCCAAATTTGCAATTTGATTTGTTTACTATCAATAGTGATCATTCTAGCCCCAAATTCTACCCCTATGGTCAGGTCATGAACAGGTTGGAATCTCTTATCAGTGAATTGGAGTAGTAGACAGGACTTTCCAACACCTGCAAAGATATAATGAACTTGCATTAATTGGTACATGTTAATTCTTAGAAAATCTCTTTGTTAGCACATTTCAATATCATATTTATATAAAAAAAATCGGGAATAAATTGAATATTTGACTTACCTGTGTCACCGATGATAATGTATTTGAATAAATAAGCGTAAGACATTTTGAGAAAACTAAAAATACACTTGGTATTGTTTTTACGTTGTAAGAACAATTACAAAAATATTTAACAAAATAATGACAGATGTCTGTCTGGGTAATATGTCAATATAATGTGTGGACGATATGTACGCAAGTGCGCTTTTGAATCATAGGATCGATAAATTGAGATATGTTTTCACAAATTCTGCACTGATAAGTGTTACTCAAATGATAAAACAATTAATCATGTGGTTTAATTAGACAATTATTTAAAATATTAACAGGAAATCACATATCCAAAAGCACTATTTACAAGTAACACCGTAACATGTAACACAAATACTAGCACATCCAAATATTTTAGTTATATATTATAAGGTTTAAATCGTGGTTTAAATGCGTTTTATTTGTTAATTTTGAATGACATTTCTGGTTTTTTATTTTTTTTTGTCAGTTTCGTTTTTTTTTCATCCTTGTTTCTCATTTTGAAGAAGTAGAAGAGTTATGTATCTGTCAATTTGATAATTTTTAGGTTAAACTTTCTGATATTTGAGTTGGGTTCTTGTACAAGATTTGAATTGTTAATCTATAAAGTTAATTGTCGTTCTTATTATCTGTTTTATTTATATCTTGAGATAAAAAAAATGGCAAACGAATATGTTGAAATTGATGGATCTTTACTTGAAGGGGTAATTTACTTCATTAATATATGCAAAATATACATCATTCTTCTTTGCAGGGCGGCCAAATTTTAAGAGTTGCAATCACTTTAAGTGCTTTGAAACGTATACCCGTTAGAATTGTTAAAATACGGGGCGGCAGAAGTAAGCCGGGGCTAATGGAACAGCATTTAAAGGGTAAATTAAATATTTCATTATAGGAAGAAGGAAGAAATATACTCACTGACAAAGAAATCGCAACACCCAGAAGGTGATGTTTAAATTTAGTATTGTTTTGGCAAAACATAGATGCTATAGTAAGGAATTAAAATGATTAAAATACCATCGAGTTTAAATTAAGTTTGTTATTAATGTGTTTGTTCATGGTCATTAGCTATACAGTTACTAGCATGTCTGGGCATTGATTCAATAAAGTAAACAATTGCTTCTTGAGGAATACTATCACAAGCTACCTGTATTTCATGCTTTGGAACCTCCAAGTCCCTGGGGGTTGGGGTAAATTTCTACCCACATATCCCAAACATGTTATATGGGTGAAAGATCGGGGGATTGGGGCGACCATGGAAACAGATTCACATGGGTCTCTTCAAAAAACTCCAGCAACATGAGGACAAGCATTATCTCATTGAAATATGGGATCCATGACCTGATTAAGGGAACGAAGTACATATGGCTCCACTACTTCCTGAAGATAATTGCGCTGTCATGTTGCCTAGAACAAAGACTAAAGGTGACTTTCCATGTGATACCATAATGCCTACTGTTAAGTGTACATGTCACTCAACATCAAATTGAGGTTGATATCTTTCTCCTCAACGTCGTCTAACCCTTCTTCGGCCAGTATAAGCCAGCACAATCAAGATTCATCAGAGAAGACAACATGATGCCATTCCACATTCTAATGTCATTCTCTGCACCACTGTAGACGTTGCGGTCGATGCTCAGCGGTCAGAGGTAGCACAAAACAGGGTCAATAATGCTGCAGTTCAAAAGACTTATACTGCGGTAAACCATTGGGACACTTACAAGATGGCCTTGTTATTCTAACCACTCATCAGCCAAATTTCGAGTTGTCGAAAATCGGTCCATAAGTCTTAAGGCATCTAACTTGAACTTCATTTTGGCCCTTTGGCATCTGTTACCTACTCTTCTCCAATTTTGTGTATTATCAAACCATGCTTGACAACATCTCATAACAGTAGCTGGATTTCTGTTCGTTCGGTTAGCGATTTCTCGAAATGAAAAACCCGCCCCCCTTTAACCAATGTTTCCACCTCTTTCAAATTCACTTAGCTGGCGATACATTCGGCGTACACGTACTCTAGGCATTTTGACATTACTAAACATTGACTTTGGGTGACATCAAACAGTTTGTTTTTTGATAAATTTAAAAAAATGCAGAAAACAATTACAATATTAATTGATAAAAAAGATAACATGAAAAAACATTCACTAAACTTTCCAAATTTTAATCATTTACTCCTTACTATAGCATTTAAGTTTTACCAAAACAATATTAAATTTAAACATCTCCTTCTGGGTGTTGTGATTTCGGTGTCAGTGAGTAAATTTTAAAACCCATGACAATAAAGATTCATAGTAATTATTTACAATTTGAAAGAACTAAAACAAAAACATATTTAATACATGTATTATAACTCAAACTTCATTCTTGAGGGACTAATTCAGGAGAACACTTTGACTTTGATAAATTTCTTAAGCAGACGAAGGGCTTATTCACAAGTATTGATACCATTTAGTCACAAAGCCGTTTAGGGTTTCATCATCATCTTTAATGCTACCCCTAAGCTATTTCTATTTTGATATTAAAAAAAATATTATTATATTATTGCTATGTAATATAAATCAGGATTGTTCTCATAGTATCCTTGCCTGTCTAATGTATCTGATGGCTAGCTCGCGAAAAGAATGTCATTTTCAGTACTCTTTTATATCCACAGTAGATAAAGACTAGACCTAAAATCATCCATAGCGACCAGGATGTACCTGTTACCCCCCTCAGACTCGGGGAATGGACCAGCGAGATCTATTCTTTCAAATGGGACATGTACTGCTGATTTTGCCCTTTGTCATGGTCCTTGAACCCTTACTGGCTGCACAGATGTCATATTTCCGGCACCAGAGCAGTATTATTCTGTATCCCAATAAGTCTAAGGTTTTATTAAACTTCAACATCTCTAATAACACAGATAAAACTTTATGTAGCCCATAGGTCTTTAACATACTCTGGTAGGTCTGGATATGATGTGTTAAATGACTTATATCACCTTCAAACTATTGAAAACTCTCCAGTTTTTTGTTTTTCCCATTCAGGTCCAGTTGGTGTAGGTACTTGACTCAGTGATAAATTGTAATATCCTCTTATCTAATACTAAAATCATCCTTTCGAAGTTACCCTCTTTATCCACTGAAATGCACTGAAGAAGTTGTAACACTGGACATCTTAAAGAAATTACTAAAAATGTAGACTTTTTGTCGGCTATTCCAATCGTTAATTTCGTCCATTGCTTCAATTTTAATTTCTAAGTTCTAAGTCTTGTTGTATTTCCTTAATTTCCATTTGTACTTTTTAATATTACTTTGTACTGAGTTTTGGATTAAAATGATGTCATATTTAACCTTGAACTATGCATTGAACTTTTTCGAATCTTATAATTTTATCAATATTGCCTTTATATGTCTGATTCCATAATCTCTTTTTCTGTTTAACTTTGTAAAAAGAACAATAAAGGTTTGGTGTTAGGGTGCAAAACTGTGTTTTTACATCTGTGACACACCAAAGGTTCCACAGCTTTTCCATTTTAATTTCTTTGTTACCTTGTATTACCATCTTGCATTAGTTGTTCAAATTGTTAGTGTCCAATTCATGAGCCAGCCTTTTTTGTTCTAATATTTTATATCATGCAGCTGAACCACACTAATGTTGCTCCTGCTGTTTGGTCGCATTTATTCTCGTAGTATCCTTGTATGTCTAACTTATCGAATGACTAGCTCTCGAAAGGAATGGTATTTTTGTACATTTTTGCTAAACGCTTTGTTTGTTCGGAGAATTATTTTTTATTGCGATGATTAATTTCGAGAGAATTCCTCCATCAGTAATGTCAAATAAAACATTGTAACAATATAGGTCTGAGACACGGAGAAAACCAGAAAGAAACAAAAAAAATGATAGAAGCTACAGAAATGGGTGCGTTGAGAATATCCGTTAGAATATCGAGAATATAATAAATAATAAAATAGGAATAGAGGGCATATATATATGAAGGGTATTGAACGAAAAGAATCTGTTAAGGTCATGTCCAAAAAATAAGACAAACTCATTTGCCAAAGAAACAATGAACTTTAAAAGAAAAAGAGGAAGACCAAAAAAGAATTCAATGGAATGAATTCAGAAAACTATGAGCAGGAGCACAGGAAGATATGTGCTGTTATAGATGGATCTATTGACATGTACTTTGTAGAATACTTTAATTTATATTTTGTTTATTTCAGGTATTGAATTAGTACGAGACATATGCTCTGCTAAACTTAAAGGATCTAGCATTGGTTCTACTCAAATAGAATTTTGGCCTGGTACAATTAAAGGAGGGTCATACAGAGCTCCAGTAAGAACTGCAGGCAGCATTAGTCTATTATTACAAATTGCTTTGCCTTGCACATTATTTGCAGATTCCCCTACTAAACTCATTCTTCAAGGTGGTACTAATACAGAGATGGCCCCTCAAATAGACTATATCACAGAAATATTCAGACCTATAATGGAAAAATTTGGAGCAACTTTTGATTTTGATCTTATAAGAAGGGGATATTTTCCCAAGGGTGGTGGAGAAGTTTTAGTTAATATAAATCCCATTAATCAACTTAATGCTATTAATGTAACAGACAGGGGGAAAATTACTAAAATATATGGATGGAGTTTTGTGGCTGGTACTTTACCAGAGAGGTTATCACATCAGATGGCTGATTCTGCTGTTAGTGTTCTAAAACGGTATTCAAATGTGAATATAGAGAGATATAAAGAAGATAGAACTATAGCACCTGATAACTGCTCTGGGATTATGTAGGTATATGGTTTTATAGGATTTTTATTTCTAGAGTGTGTAAAAATCGCTATTTCTGGGCTGTACTTAATTTATTTTTTTAATTAAATGAAGTGTGCACAAATTCTTATTATATCATTAACCTTATGTCGAAGTGAATAAGAAGTTAGCATTGAAGTGGGCAGCACATGTATGTAAACACCTCACTCCTCATGATCTTGCCACTAGCACTCGCGCTACCTGGCACTTCCGAAATGCGCGGTTTTTGTGCGGAAGTCAAATGAAGTCGAAAGCGAAGTCAATAAGGGAACAGTATATAAACAGTTCACTGCCTTCGATCCTCCCGCAAAAATAATTACGGCAGTGTGAGTAGCAGTGGCAGCACTTACAGTATTTCAACAAACCCTATTTGTCTACTTTTACTTATGAATGCTATAGATAGAAATTGGACTCAACAAACGTATAGTTGGTTCCTACAGACACCATGAGGTATGAATAAAGTATGGAAATTCCTACCGAGTTGAACAATATAGTTACTAGTTTTTTTGTACTTTATTATTAAGTATAGCAATATAAAGAGTGGAAGTTGGCATTTTAAAAATTTGTAAAAAATGCATTTAATAATTAAAAAAGCAATTTCAAAAAATGATATACAAAAAACATTAAAAATATTAGACAAAACTGTCACTATTGTAGTTGTTTCAATGTGAAGATTCAAATGATACTTAGAAATAAACCCAAATAGCTAGTAGAGTGACAACAATGATGAGAGAATGAATGCGGTATGGCGCTTCAGAGATGATGTTCAATTGTCATTGGTAACATTTATGTGATAATAAACCCAAATTTCATCTTTTATACATCAGAGAATCAATAAGGGCCGTCGCCTCCATTTAATATTCATCATGTATGAAAGAGCAAATGTAGAAAATATAGGGTTTGTTGAAATACCGTAAGTCTTCCACCCGCTGGCTTATAAACTATTAGTCGAACTAGTATTCAGCTGTTAGTTTTAGAGTATTA
The DNA here is from genome assembly GCA_034190945.1 of Octodonta nipae. Classification (NCBI taxonomy): domain Eukaryota; kingdom Metazoa; phylum Arthropoda; class Insecta; order Coleoptera; family Chrysomelidae; genus Octodonta; species Octodonta nipae. Next base: position 36,778,032 of record CM067217.1, on the reverse strand, counting down.
AAATATATCTAGAAATCCGTTTTGGAATAACGTTTCGATTTAATTCGTTAAATAATTGTGAGTTTTTGAAATTATCATGCTTCATTGTTCTTAGGGATATCCAGATATTCTGTTTATAATTTAGCAACCAATTATTTCAGTATTATTGCTGAGACTGATACTAACTGTATTCTTGGATCATCTGCATTAGGCAAACGAAATGAAAGAATAGAAGAAACCGGCAAACGAGCAGCTGATGAACTGATTACAGCAATAGAAGAAGGCGGGTGTTTCGATCAGCACAGTCAAGATCAAATTATTGTGTTGATGGCTTTAGCAAAGGGACAATCCAGAGTTAGAGTAGGCACCATTACTTTACATACAAAGACTGCTATATTTGTTGTGGAGAAACTGACAAATGTAAGTAAGAATCAAATGTACTAAAGTTTATATTTTACAAAAAAATATATTCAGTAAGTAAATATTGAACAAAATTCACAATTTTTAAGTAACATATAACACAATATTCATGTTTTCTCCAAATAACCCCGACACTATTTCTCTCTATTCTGGGAAATATATACTGAAGTAACCCTTCTGTTGGGAAATATATGTACATTGATCACCATAGTAACCATTCTTTTTTAAGAACTTACTCATACCTAGACTAAACTAACTTCGTAACTTTTTAACCAAGATCCTAAGGTTCCTTAAGGATCGGCAACCTAAATTACATCTCTCTAGAAAGATACTTTGAGATTCGAGAATAATAGTTGAAAAAGTTCCAGTATATTTTACAGAACATACCTTACCTAGAGCTTGTGGATAAAAAGATTTCCAGATGTCCCTGTCTCTGCAAAGTTTATTATGCCTTATTATTATTCTGACGGGAATTCAACCGATATGTCGTGGAATATGGCATTCAGCAGATATTTCATGGAACCCGAAATGTTGGTCTGTCGACTGGAGGCCAGTAACTGACGCTGATGGAAATTCATCGAATTTCATCGAATGGTCGAGAAACCTAGACAATTCCCAGAAAAAATATATAAATGCAGAGAGCTGGCGATAGGATTCATTCAGTATTTGGTCGCAGTTTAGTAAACAAACAGGTATTCGATATAAATTATATATAGTTGTGTGAATATAAATTAAAGTAATGGAAATAAATTAGAGTGAGTTCTATTGTGTCTTTAAATAAATCTAAGAACCCGAAGAGTAAATAAAAACATTACAGTATAAAATGGTTATTTGGAAAGGCAGCTCCTATTACTTTATTACTAATGAACAGGAATCGTCCAGGAATGAATTCAGAATACCTAAAGTTCGTTTTAACAGTACGGTAGATTCGATATGCCAAGAATTTGAAAATAAGTAACGATGTTTAGGGATGCAATTAGCTGCTTTCAAAAAAGTTGTTGGTTTCTAAAGTTCTTACTACAGTTCGGTGTGACTTATACGTAGATATTCTATTTTCGGATCATTCGTCGATAGTGTCAGTTTTTCCCTTTCCAATAACAGACAAATAACGAACACACGTAATTACAAAACAACAACGGTATGAGAAAACAGGACAGCTAAACCAAAGAGATGACGCCCTGCATCATTTCAATACTTAGAAGGCAATAATCAAACTACGAAGTAAAACCAAACAAAATAAAATCCTCCTCGTATTGGCGACTCCAAGGGGGCATGTGCCCCTCGAGACCATCAAGTTTTTATATAGTTTATACATATACACGAATATACATGATTTATTTTTCTGGTGCCCGCCGAAATTGGGGAAATTAATTTTTGATTAGATGATGAAGCTTTGGCGAAACGTCTGCAAGATTTAAACATGGATTAAAAGTAATGGATGTTCCTCCCAGCCAAATAGTTGCTCACATTTCTCCATCCCCGAACGTCTACATCTACATATTATATGCTAGCTCTATCACGAATGGTTGGAGTAACTACAAATTGACATTAGGGTTGCTTGAAATGAGGAATAGAATAACCACATCAAAAGTAACAAATTGTGTTTTTTTTATTTTGAATACAGAATAAGCAATCAAACTTATGAATTTTTAAGGTTTAACACGTCAATACAAAACAACAAAATACATTTTTTACTATTAATATAGTTGACATTGTTTAATTTTAAATAATTTCAGAATGATTGAGGAGGTAAATATCTATTTTGATTGTTCATTTGGGTTTTCTCTTGTTACAACAATTTCTGAAAAATACATAAATAGATAATTGATAATAAAAGTGCAGAAGGGCAACTCCTGCAGGATTAACTGAAAGAAAGCAGGTCTATGGATTTGTCAAATAGCTATCCTGTGTAATATGTGTGAATGTGTATTTCAATATACTTGTGTTTCATATGACGTGACATTTCGGTTTCTTGTCAGGAATCATTCTCGAATAATGTTGAAGGAATTTGTAGGTAATATTGAGTTCTTATTTTTTCTTTGGGAATAACACCACATAAACTGGAAAGTATGTTTACATCAAATTAGTATTAAGTTATACAATTGAAAACGGGTCTGATTTAGACCTAGACGCATGTGGACTATTTGAAATATACAGACTTTCAAGTATATGTGGTGTTATTCCCAAATATCTCGGAAAAAATAAAACCAGAGATGCCACAACTGTATCCTTCAGAAAACAACTAGTATTGAGTTCCTGTAGTTTTCATAATTGTTAAGGTCGTTTGCCAATTTTCAGTGTTTCGTTCTTGACTAACTGATTTTGAAGTTTCCTTTTCCATGTTCATTGGACGAGATCTGTTAACATGATACATCTATCCCTATAGAGCTAGAATATTTTTCTATAGGAATGCAACTAGTTTTTTACAAATCGTGAGCAAAGAAAACCCAAATGAATAATCAAAATAGATTGTTTAATAAGCTAAATTGTGTAAAGTTTATAGTGATTAACATTTATTTTATTATTTTTTAGGTAAAATTTGAAATTATACCTGATGGGTCAACTAATATCATTCAATGTTCAGGATCATAAATAGAACATGGACAAAAAATTCATATAATACAAAACGATGTATATCAATGTTGCATGTGGTCAACAAACTATAGGTATATTAAAAAAATCATTATTTCACTTGAAATATTTACACGATTTTATTTATTATCGCGGGATTTGATAGACAATGTTAAAAGTGAAACTTTAAAAGGAAATAAAGCTAGAAACAAATAATTACTGTTTCACACATATTTATATTTCCGCCACCTCCTTGAGATGATGAGTTTCCACAGTTTGTCTTGTGGGTGATATTTACAATTAGGCATATTATAATGACATGTTACCATAACTGAAATAACTAAATCATTAATTTTGTATACAACAGCTCAAGCCCTATTTAAAATGTTGATGCCATGCACGTTCCAAAAATAAATTCAAATCAAATATGAAATTATACCAAACATAAACATTTAAACTTACCCTAATATAAAACTCAAAATAATGTTTATATTAAGACAATTGAAATTCCCACTTTTTGTCTTCATCGTCTGTTTCTCAGATGTTTGGTATTTTTCGTGGGAGGAATTGTCGGAACACTGAAAATCGTGTGTACAAGCACTTTTTGGAAATAACACCACAATACTTGCAACTACTGTATTTTTCCAGTCTAGGTCAGACCCCTTTGTCAATGGCAATAAGAAACTATATGAAAAAGTGCACAATTTGAAAGTTTACTTTTAGAAGTGAAGGAGATGAAAAGCTGAGGACTGTCATAATACTAATTTGGTTGCGTCTTCTATATTTGCAAAAAATGTACAACCTGACCAAAAGAACTATACCTATAATTATAAAATAAGTAAAAAAGAAATATTGTTCACGAAGGGCTCGTTGATCATATTTAATTCTTTTGAATACTAGTCCAGTTTGTGTTGAACCATGTTTAATTCTTCAGTATAAATTTTATTAAGCTTCAAGAATTGAAGGTTTAGTAAGTAAGCTTTCTGAGGAAAGTTATCAGAACACTTGAATGGGATCGTTACTGGATAATTATTGTAAGATACGTTTTCATAATCTGCCATTCATTGGCATGAGTTTAAGTGTAATTCTTGAATTTTATAACCAGTAGCTAGGACGACAGTGGTTTGACAAGAATTTAGGAGTGTCACGTCAGCTGTGCTTCATATATTGCTTTGTTTTCAGTTGGTAAAGTTAGAAGTTCTTTGTAGACTTTGGTGTTAACGGTTAGGTCTTTGCATTTGTGTAAATTTTGAATTGTCACATATAACATTGAATAATCTTCAGCAAAATTCGTGCTAATCATGTTCACTTATCCGCAATTGGGACGAGAACATACTGTTCGTGTACAATTTAAAAAAAAAGGTGTTTATGAAAATCTTATAGTTCGATTTTATGGAAAAATGGGGCTATATTTGCAAGTGAAATTGTTAATGGTAAGGTTGACCAACGTACTTTAGTTTTGCGAATGTTATCGAGTTATTTAATTCATCTTGTAAATATATAACTTTCGTTTAAAGATTCACACATTTCTATTCTCTTTTTAATGGTACTCTAGAAAAACTTCAAACATTTGAAAGAGCTTAGTTTGCTCTATATCTACCAAATCATTATTAAACATTTCCTCGTCCATTTTTCATTCATGGTGTTAAAATTTTTAATCGCTGGTCATCGATATTTAATTTTCCAAAGATTTTCGAGTTTTCAAGTCAAGATAAATTTTATTTATGCATTCGATATCATATTCCTATCACTAGAGTCTTTACGCTTTTGAATTAGCTTTAAATAGCGAACCACTATTGTTTATCAAACCTCTATGAAAGCCAGATTTTGTTGTAGATATCGTCAAAAGCTTCTGAATACTTTATGACTGATCATGCTATTTGAGAATGTTCACTAAATTCATTTTATACTTAATTATAAATGTCAATGAAACATTCTTAAACAGGTCAATTTTTATATGTAAAACTATACGTTTTTAAATAAATTATTCACTTGCTCTTTCAAACTTTAAATGAAAAGGGGTGGCGCGTTTAAAAGGGTTTTCAATTTTCTCTTCAGCAAGATCGGATTTTTGGGCGTTGGTATTAAGAAAAATCAATTTTTAATTGTTTAATTTGTAAAATACTTAATCACACCATAGAGACAAAGCTTGAAGTATTTAACATGATTTACAATAATTACAGTCTAAGTCATATGCTGCAACTGGGCACCGTTCATTTTTCGATGCTTTAACATAAATATTACTTGCTTTACTCTTGTAGGTTTTTGATTTTAAATAGCCCCAAATTAAATAATCAAGTGGAGCCAGATAACATGAGCCGGGTGGCAATTCAATTTCGCCACTTAATTGAGATAAGCTAGTACTGCTGCTGCATAATGTGGTGTGACTCCAACTTGTTGAAACCATATATTTTTATTAAAGTCTGCGAGCTTAATAGTATCATGAAAAAGTTGTCTTAATTCAGGTAATAGAACCCCGTCAAACTTATATGGTCCAATTATTAGGAGTATTTAATTTTTTATAACATCTCAAACGTTTACTTTAATAGGATACTGAGTGTGATCATCACTCATCCAGTGATTTTGCATAATCCATTACTGACAATTTTGCTTGTTAACCGTTCCAGGTACGGTAAACGTTGCCTCTTCGGTGAAAAGAATAGTTTTGGGAAACATCAGAAAGATTTGTAACCATTTCACCAAATTCTAATCTACGAACAGGATCATCATTATTTAGTATTGTCTTTGTCTTTTATCATAATTCTTAATACAGATTTTTACTTACATCATTATCACCAGCTACGTCTCTTGTAGGTTCTTATGGGTTTTCCTTAACATTTAACAATATATTCAATTTCATTTCGTTATTCAATTTTGATCTCCCAGGCTTGGTATATTTGATAGTACCAAACTGAGGGCAATTTTTGTTCTATTCTACTCACCATAGACTGGGAAATGTGCCGATACTTCTCATTAAATATACTTACTGATAAAGAAATCGCAACACCCAGAAGGAGATGTTTAAACCTAATATTGTTTTGGTAAAATATAGATGTTATAGTAAGAAGTAAATGATTAAAATAAAAAAATACCAAGAAGTTTAATTTTCTTTTTTATTAAGTTTGTTAAAATGTGTTTGTCCACCCTGATTATCTATACACCCCCAAAATGTCTTGGCATTGATTCAATAAGGTGATCTATTTCTTCTGGAGGAATACTATCCCAATCTACCTGTATTTCATGTCTCAGAACCTCTACAAGTCCGTGGGGCTGGGATAAATTTCTGATCTAAGCCATGGCAACAGATTCACATGGGTGTCGCTTCAAAAAAAACTAACTCGAGGAACATGACGCCGAGCATTATCTTTTTGAAATATGGAATCCTTGAGCCGATTAAGGTAAGGCAGTACTTACGGCTCCACTTCTTCCCAAAGATAACGTTACGCTGTCATGTTGCCTCGAACAAAGACTAAAGGTGACCTACTTCCATGTGCAATAGTACACCATACCATAACGCCTACTGTTCGATGTATATGTCGCTCAACATCAAATTGAGGTTGATGTCTTTTAGACCAATCAATAGAGATTTTTTCGTGCAAATCATATTAAGAACGATTTGTAGTGATATTTTGCTACCTTTTCCACTCGCAACTATGTTTTTTTACTTTATTGTAATTGGATGTTTTTAAAATGAAAAATAATAAACTAATCTCAATGGTGTCAACAGGTGAATTGTAAAGCATGAAAATACCAATAAAATGAGCCCAGGATCGATCCAATAGGATCTTTATTAACACGGAAAATCAAAAAATACTGAAAAATGTAGCGGTTTTCTTTATATTATCATAACTCCGTCATTATCGAAGTTGTAGAACTGGGCTTGTGGGAACTGATAGTAATTGATATCGACCTTATGCGTGACTAAACCAGGCGCTATCGGTTTATTAGTTTTTGAATAATTGTGATATGAAGTTTTTAGTCCAGTATTCTTGCAGTGCGTCTCCATGCGACATGGATCGTCAAATATCAATTCAGTATCATTCTACAACGCCTCTATTTTCATTTTTCGTTAAATGTCTGTGAAATATACGAAAAATTTTAGCAAACCATAATTTGGTGAGCGTATGAATGTGTTCGCGTAGTGGGGGGAACACGGTTGTTGAGGGGAACTGCTGACAATAATTATTATCGATAGTAATTGTCACTCTGACAGATGGTGAAAGAATCTAATTGCTAAAAAAGCTTATATACAGAGCGATTTGTTCGATTTTATTATATCAAATGAGAACTGTTTGTTTATTAATATATTTATATAATATTTTATAGAGAACTCCAGAATTAAGGCAATAGGTTTATATTAGTGAAACAAACAACAGAACTAAATAATTCAAAAAAAGTCTTGAAAATATCTAAATTAGTTTCATACAAGAGTAATAAAAATATTTATAAATTACAGGCAGCCTGCATATATTATATATTACTAAACGCTTCCCCTCAACAACCGTGCTTCCCCCACTCCTTGGATACATTCATACGCTCGCCCATTTTTTTGACATGTTTGCTAATATTTTTCAGATATTTCACAGACATTTAGTGAAAAATGAGAATAGAGGCTTTGTAGAATGTCACCTCTACTTTCAACAACTTTTTTCAAAATTCAAACTTGATTATCTATGGCGCATGGAGGCACAAAGCAGAAATAGAGAACAAAAAACTTTATATCACAATTGTTCAAAAACTAATAAACAGGTAGCGCCTAGTTTTGGCATACATAAAATAGATATAAATTACTATCAGATCTTATAAGCCCAGATCTACAGCTTCTAAAGTGACGAAGATTTGATTTTTTTTTTTAAAAATGCTACATTTTCCAATATTTTTTGTTTTTCCCTGTTACTAATGATCCAATCGGATCGAGCCTGGGCTCATTTCATTGGTATTTTCATGCTTTACAATTGACCTGTTGACACCATTGAGATTAGTTTATTAGTTTTGATTTTATAAACATGCTAAGAAAAAAAGTAATTTTCTTGCTTCAATTGTTTATAACAAAGTAAAAAACCATAGTTGCGAGTGGAAAACATAGCTAAATATCGCTACGAACCGTTGTTAATGTGATGGCACAGTCGGTATCCTGATAGTATTTTTTACACATTATTTTTGCTTTATTGATTGGTCTATTTCTCCTCGAGGTCGCCTATTCCTCAGAATGCGCATTTTCATTTGATGTATTACATTATACGTTTGAGGAATGTTTAATATTTCATTTAATTCCATAATTTGCACCCAAAACTAAAACTAAGGGGTTTCTCCTTATTTTCCTGTAAGCTTCGGGCAACATTCTATATTACATATTTTTTTCAAAATTTTAGGCTCATTAGTTTCGGAGTTAAGGGGGAAATTGCCAATTTTTTAATCCCTACCCCTAAAATCAAAATTTCTTCTTTTACAATATGTACTCCTGATCGGGTTACCAAACTATACACTGATACCAAATTTCAACCTTCGCCGTCCAGTAGTTTCGAAGAAAATGCTGTGATGTGAATGATGGAGAAATCCGGGGTGATTGCAAAAGGGTTTCCTTATATTATATATACGGAACCCTAAAAAAAGTTTACATGAAAAACATTCACACATACAAAATTTTAATCATTTACTCCTTACTATAGCATCTATGTTTTACCAAAACAATATTAAATTTAAACGTCTTCTAGGTGTTGGGATTTCTTTGTTAGTGAGTATATTTTGTATACCTCAGAATGCGTTCTTCGTTCTTGTTTTATCACCCACCGCAACAATATTTAAATTCTTTGGTTGGCAGAAAGGCTCAGTAAAAAAAAATAATTTTAGAAATTACTAAATAAACGACATAACTAAAAATTATTAACGTCATCTAGCGAACTGAGATAAATTTAAAATACGTCTTAAATGCCACAAAAAGATTATTTTAAATATGTCTTAAATATCACAAAACATCAGGTTATGCTTTTTGAGCAAAAAGATAACTTGTTTGTATAAGTCTCATAGTGAGATCAACCACTTCAAGACGAAGGAACGAGTTACATTGTCTACCAGCTTCAGACTTGTATAAGATTTTCGTCATCTGAACATAGAAAGGTTTTAATAATGTGTTATTATTTAAACGTAAAATTAACATTTAAATGTAAGTATTTTTATGTTAAATTTGAAATTGCCAACAAATATCATCCAGTGTTCGAGCCCATAAATAAAACGTATGTACAAAAAATTAATATGATATATTACATAACAAAAATTTATCAATGATGTTTACAGATTTGATAAAAGTTTGAGTACACAATGTAAAATATATGTTACATATTACCTTATGACCTCTATATGTAAAAATGCTGACACTATGTTTTTGCTATTACATCATTGTAAGCAACCCTGAAATCCAACAATTCCTACTACATCAGTCCAAGTGTTGCATAGTTTCCTAAGCTTTACAAATATATAAATACGATATTCTCTCTTTAGTATTCAGTTAGTTCTTTTAACAACTCTGTTGCAATATCATTTGTAATACTAAATATAGTTATTTTGTAAAGCTCTACCTAACATATTTGTTAAGAATTATTAAATAATTACTTATTTGATTTCTTGAATTTTTTATGTTAACAGATGGTTAGTCAGCCTCATTTCTTGTCTTAAAACTCCATCAAAAACTGCCTCTGGTTCCACAACTTTTATATTTGGATTTTGTTTTACGATTTTACCGTATTTGCTTCTTTGATCAGGCGATGCAACCACAACAAGATTTACTCCCGATCCTTTTGTTGGGAATTTTGATAAAGATTTGCCACCAGAAGCCTCTATAGCACCTACAAAAAAATAAATTTGTATATCATGTATTACAAAGTTGTGGTTGGTAATCTTGATGAATCCATCCATTTAAACATGAATTTTGATACTAAGTGTGTCATTTATTTGTTTTCTGAATGATATTGTGGCATCACTACTTTGTATTTGTGAATATTTTAAGAATAACAATATTAACGAAAATGGTATATGAATTTCAAATCTTCCAAGCATTTCAAGGTCTAAACTAAATTGAACACTTTCTATAATTGCCATTGAGAACGGAGTATCAGTTGAAATAGACTTATTTATTTTAGTTATTCCAAAAAAATGCACAAATGCAAAATAATTGTAAAAAAGAATTATGTACATATTTTTTAATCGATTTATTAATGGAATAGGTGTGAATATTTAAAGCCAATTAAAGTTTACAAATTGTACAGGCCACAGTCAGTATTAAAAAGTTATTTTAGATCCTTTCCATTGTCCAAAATTGTATTTGTTGTTTAAGTCTGTAAGGAAAGATCTACTAAATGATTGAATTTCCAAACCTAAAATTTTAAAAAGTAGCTAAGAATTTTTTATTCAAAATTTTTAGTAAGTATCAGTAATTTAAAATGACGTACCAAATTCTGTAACTAATTGTTGAATATTAATAGAGTACCACAGCAATTTGTTTTTCTAATTTTGTCATTTTTTAAAGAAAACAATGAACTTGAAATTGAAATATTTGAGCATATGTTAGTTTTTTTTATAAATTATATAAGTATATGCTGAGACGTTTTAAATACGAACTAAAGGCGTAGAGGTACTGTTTCAAACTATGACACTGAAGGTAGTGAGTTCAAATCCGAGGTGTAGTAATATCTTAACAATTAATTATTTTATTTAAATAAATAATTAAATGTTGAAATTCTCAAATGATTCAGTTAAACATGAATTAAATATATTTCCCACAAAATTTTCACTATCATTAGATTTAGCCCTCAAATATGCATTAATAATTCTACATTAAATTGTTTCCTAAAGAGATTGCTTGGAGAGAAAATCGTAAGATGGATTGACTCGAAAGATAAACTAAATTAAACAAAAAACTAACAAATTTTGATCGGTTCCGAAAGTTTTTCTACATTATCACCCCATTCAGATCTAACGCATAAAAATTTATATTATGTGATAATAACAATTATTTCAAGTTTGAAACTTTCATTTCTTTCCAAATTTGGTTTGTCAACTAAAATTTGATTTGTGTATTGTGTGGCATCTGATCAATGTGTTTTCGATAATATTTTATTATTTTAAGAGTATGCTTTTAATTTATATTGTTTGTATTTTAAAGGTTGATAGTTTCATACAATTTAACTAAAATTACAAAGCCCATGATATAAATACAAGTAGTGAGATTTAAGATAAATAGTTAGATCTGACATCATGGTAATAATTCTAGTGTTCACGACCATCTTCATTTCAGCGAATTTGATTATTTTGATTTCAGTTTTACATATCTTAACATTGTTAGCCGTTAGGTTTTTTCAATTCAATGTGAAAATTATCAATGTATTATTTGAAAAATTTCGATACACTTACAAAAATTGTCAACTTAAAATGTATTATTTAACATAAATTAATAGCAGGTGCATTGTGTTTCTTTATATTATTGATATAATACAGAAATAGGCATCGCTAACTTTGTGTGTTAAATTGAAATTATTGAAGATATAATTACAACATTTGGAACTGAGTTATTATAACAGAATGCAGTTGTGTAGTCAGAATTTAAATTTAAAAATCCTTAGCTTATTTTAAAATTTTGATCAGAAAAATTTATCTAGTCGGCCTTATTCAAATCTCTATTTAAAATAGAGATTATTATGGTTTATATAGCAACTAATTGTTCTTGTCATCTTGATGGATAGTTCGAGAAAATTCGTTACATTTCTGGGTGATTAACATGGAACCTACAAAAATTTGCTTGAAAAATCTAGCATTCAAGGAAGAGATTTCAGTTCGAGATAGAAAATAAGAGTTGTGTTTTGTTGATGTCTAAAGGTATTTGACATTTCGTGACGTGACGCATCAGAACGGTATCGGTTTCATTCATTTTGTAGTATGATTTTTATATTAGTAATGGGCGATGTGTTGCGATGGCTAGTGTTATGTCGCATGAGAAGCCATCCCAATTTGCGTCAGAGTGATGAGGAGGAGAGGCGGTGACGTCATGACATACGCCAAATTTCATGCGTCAGTGTTGTGAGAATAGAGAGAAAATCTAAAAATAGGGTGCATAGGATATATGCGCCTATGCAGGTGGAATCGTAACGCTGGATGAAAGGAAACCGAGTGGACGTATCTGCCTCTGTATAGAGCTGCAAGTAATAGCTAGACGTCACTTGACTGACGCAAACAAACATAAATAAAGTGAGCTTAGACAGCATTAGTTACGTCCACTTAGTTTTGTTTCTCTCATAGTGCGTTACGTTTTTCTCGGGAACTAACCGTCTCAATATTTAAGTATTATCTCTATGGTTGTGAGGTTTTCAGAGTTGAATGATTTGTGTTTAGGCCACAAGTGTATTAGTTATCTGAAATAAAATTTTAAGAACTTCGTTTTATTTTTCAAAAGGTCAAAAATTTGACAACAGATAAAGAATGTTCAGTTTAGAGTAAATTGAATCTATTCTTCATATTCTGATTCAGAATCAGAAAACTTTTGGAAAACATGGGACCAAACCTAACATCTTCTAAAGCTGCAAGAAGGCGTCATCACAACACGTTTTACGTGGTTGGAATGCAAGTTTGAATTTTATTGAAATATCAAAATATTGAGATTAACAGTCATTGAATCATTTTAGATTAAATATAAATGTCATATCTGATAATAAAGTAAATATGATATTCCCAAATTATTATTTCTTAACATACCTTTTAGAACATCTGTAGCATTATTAACCAGAATTTGAAAAATATAATTATTTAAGAGTTTTTCATTTTTAGCTCTATTTAATGATTCATGGAGAGAGAAATTCCACTTTGTTTCAGCTTCTCGGTCTTTTAAAATGAAATCCCACGGATCTAAAATATATTTATTAGTATAACATAATAATATAATATAAAAACATACCCAAAAATTCGCCAGCTTTTTTCGATTCCTTTATCCATTGTGGGGAACAAATGGGCTTTCCTTGTCCTACAGCTGCCAGCAGTTTCTGCGACCTTTTGACATGTTCAGTGACTAACACTGTACATGTATTAACTGAATCCACAATACTGCCACCTAAAAAAACATTTCCAGAACTGTCAAATGACAAAGTTTAAAAAAATAGCCGAAAGCCGCGTTAAAGTCTACTTTGGGGAGCTTAGCAAAGATAATTTGCGACTAGAATAATGCACATGTATCTAGTCAGTAAGATCAAACTATCAAGACCACCTGCCACCTTTGAGGCACTAATGAAGAAGAACAAAATTTATTACCTTTTGACGGCATACTTTATATTTAAGTTCATTTTATTTTTTCAGGGTAAATTTTGTACAACTAAGATTACAAAAAGCGTGAAGTTTTGACAGATGTTATGAGACAGTAACAAGCAACAGATCTAAAGACTGTGTCCATATGGCAACACCTCTTAGGTACCATGACACCACCATGCGGTGGACTAACGAACACGTAAACGAAAAGAAAACAATCAACGGCGAACAGACATAGAAGACAAATGTTAAAGCTACAAGTATATATAAGGGCGCGAAACAAATAATATGAATTGAAGTCGGTTACAAATGAAAAACAAATCGGTTACATTATGCCCCTGCACCTATTCGGAATTATAACCGCGGTAGGATGGAGAGCTTTAAAATCTATACCTTCTGCCTCACTTCGCGTTCGATTTCGGCAATGGAAGACGTCACTTCGCTATTGCTCGCACTGCCAGTCCTTTTATTTACAAAAACAACTCATCTGGGAAGTGCCTGGAGCGCGAGTAGTGCAGCGGCAGGAGCATGAGAATACATATTCGCGCTGCCCACTTCTCTGCTCACTTCGGTATAGTGTAAACGAGGTATAGAAAAGAATGACATGTCAGAGTAATGATTAAAATATGAATATTTTTGTCGTTAACATAACTACACTGCATGAGAAGAAAACTGAGTAAAGATATTTACAACTACTAAAAACAATGAACAAAGTAATTGAAATAACGAGGACGAATAGTAAAGACACTAAAATTTAGAATTGAAAATTATTAAAATGAAAAGGTCGCAAGTTATAATCACTTAAGACCATCTAAATAATAGTAACGAAAAAACTTGTAGTTCATTTTACATCGATGTTTGTGATGCCAATGTTTGAAAACACAAATGAACATAAAATAACAGTATGTTGACTGGACTAAGTGTATTGCCAAAGTTGGATTATGTATGTTTTCCTGATGCACCTTATTGTGTAAAATATGACAATGCAGTGAATATAATGTAAAATGTTTGAAATTATAAATATTTACTTCCCATAAGTATATTGCGTTTAAATACGTTAACGCCTTTTTTGTATGAAACTAATGTAATTTACGTTAAAATCTTACCCAGTTGCCTGATGAGGCTCTCTAACTGAGGATCGTCCATCATAGTGAATACCACCTTTGGTTTTAGCTTCCTCTTGGCTCTTTCTGCAGAATTAAGAAGTTCGTCCATCGGAGCACTTCTCTGCTTCTTAGGAGTATGACAAAGATCGGAACCGTTACTACCTTCACTACCTACCTCTGCATTTCTACTACTAGCAGTTTTTGTCTCTCGCTTTCTTTTCCCCGGTGTTGTTTCAGTATATTGCAAAGCGTCATCACTACTTGTCGTTTCAACGCTTTTTGATGCTGTTGAAGATTTCGGGCCTTTTCTAGTTACTTCTTTAATATTACGTTTGCTTGTATCTTCCGAACTTTCCGAAGATTTATCACTAAAACTCTTTCCTGCAGTAGTTCTAGTGGAACTTGGACCCGCTTTATGTACATTTTCCTCACATTTTGTGTCTACAGATGTACCTCTTCGTTTTCTATTATTTGGTATAACAACTTCGACGTTATTACCAGTGTCTGTTTTAGATTTACCTCTAGTAGATCTTTTCTGAGGGACCTCAATTTCAGGAGACTCTTTTTCTGTTTTACGTTTAGTTCTACTAGAACTGGATCCTATAGTTATTCTTTTAGAATTATTGGCCTCAGTTACTGAACTTTCTGCTATACTCATACTTCTTCGATGAGATGTAACAGATACTTTCAAATCTTGTATTACTGGGTCAATCATCTTTTTTCGTGATTTTGTAGCTTTAGATTTTAATAAGGCAAAACTTTGATCAATATCACTTTTAACATCTCTGAAACTTTCATTACTTTCACTTTCGCTATTTGTTTCCAATTGTTCCTTGTCAGTAGATTTTAGTTTAATAATAGTAGCATCAGTTTCTTTTTTCACAGACATTTTTCGTTTTGATGTTCTCTTAGGTGCTACTATTTCTTCCTCGTTTAGAGGTATTTGCTCGTCGTCCCTCTTCGTAGATGAGCTCGGTAGGGGATCTGTAGAACTGGTACGCAACGGTGCAGGTTTTGAAATTCTACTTTTAAAACTTGTTCTAACTATTGGTTTTTTAATAAATGCTTCGATCTGACTTAAGGTTTCTACCGCGTTGTCATCATCATCTGCCTTATCTACCACTGACCAAGATTTACCTGCCGGAAATTGTTCTGCTTGTTCTTCCTCTTTTATTACATATAGTGAGACCACTGAACGAGATTTAACTTCTGGACTTTTTTCTGCTTGACCTTCGGTTTCTATCACGTTTAGTGATACCGAGTGTTTTAATTTTTCTTCAAGCTTCTCAGAAAGCGAATCATTTGAAGATGACTTTCTTCTAGAGCGTCTAAGATTATGTTTTTCAGGAGAACGTTCTTTACAACTGACTTCGTCAAGAATTTCTGCAACGGGATTGTCCGGTCGAGCTTTGTCTGGTACAGGCACATTAGTAGAGGTACAAAGTTCCAACTCTTGCTGTGTGTTTACATCTCCGTGACTTTGTAAGGTAGCAGGTTGGGTAGCTACCACAAACACATCTGTAGCAATCTCTTCAGGCCTGTTTTCCTTACGATGTTGATGTTTTGAAGTTGAACTGGACCATTTTCAAGACCTAAAAAAATAGATATAATTTTACATCAAAGTTATTCAGACTGATACAAACATTTAACATCTTCTTTCTGCACTGAAACTGGTGCCACCTGGGTTGCAGTTTCAAGACATTGAGTAGGCTGTAGATACGAATCATTTCCTGTATCCTTTTCAGCATTATCGTTATCAGAAATAGAAGGCTCTACTAGAATTTGTATGGGCGTATCAAACTCATCAGAGTTTTTTTGTGTTTCAGATGAGTCCCCAATTTTTTGAGTTGCTATATCATAAATGTCATTGTCTTTGTTGTTGTCACTAAGTAAAGTAGTTAAAGATTGTTCTAAAACAGTTTTTTTCTTAAATGTAAACGACTTTGGAACTTTAAATTGCGACTCTTTATTAATAGGCTGAGTTGATAGCATATAAATTTCTTCATCTGCCCCTGAATCCTTAACAAATTCAGAAATCTGTTGAGTTGGTAAATTGTACAAATTATTCCTTGTTGTACTAGAACTTGAAGGAGTATTCTTGGTTTTAAATAGTGGTTGAGTTGGCATCAAATATGCGTCTTCAGTCTCTTGATCGTCATCACAGGAAGCCTTCGGCGGTTCATTAATTCGTTGAGTAGGCATACAATATAGGTCATCTTCTACATTCTAAAATTAAATAGTATTTAAGTCAGTAATTTTATTATCTAACATTGGTAACGCTAAATAAATTTGTTTCCTATAAAAGTTAATATTATATACATATTTTCAAAACATCTGGTTAAATTTTCAACCAAAACATTAAAAAATAATAATTTTTTTTGGTAAGGAATGGGTTCGGCGCGGTTTCTTATGCATTCGGTAACTTTTCAAGGCATACTTTAAATTAAACGTTTTATTGCATCCTGAAGAATATCAACTCAAATGTCTTAAATTCGGTGGCGGTCCCACCCATTATGAATTAAGAGTGTGTCTCCTGAATAATAGTTGTAGCATCTTTACTTTTTGTTGATGAACGTGTTGGAACACCACATATACTTCAAGTATAATACTTGAAAAATCTGTATATATCCTAGGTGAGGCCCCGTTGTCAATGGCAATAGGAAACTATGTGAAAAGCACAAACTGCAAAGTTTAAGATTAAAATGTTAGATAATATTATGTGACGAAGTGACGTAACTAAGAGAATAATAACACAAGATCATACGATAATAAAGTTCCTTTCAAATTGGAAGAATTTTAAACGTTACGTTATGTTCAGAATTGTGGCGCTCCTAGGTGCGATCAATGAACTAAAATGTTTCAGTGATCCTACTAAAATTATGGAAAATGTAGGAAAAACTTTATGAACTATCCCGATATTGTTTTTTTTTTTCAAAGGGACATGACCCTTAGTAATTTCTTCCTTAATTATCCGCAACCAGGAACGACAAATCGTTTTCATTTAATAAAATTAAAGCAGATTCTTTTAACTTTCACATGTTGTGTTTCTTTGTGTAATATCGTTGAATTTTGAAATTGTATTTTGTGACCAAGGTCTCAGACATGTTCAGAAATTTTGGACTATTTAAATTGACATTTGTTATGTAATTTTTGTGTTCATTCATTCGAACATTTAGAAGTCTAGAGGTTTCTCCAATATAGAATTTATTGCGTTAACAATGAATTTTATAAATGTATTTTTTTAATTCTGAGTTGTGGTTTTTGGTTTTGTTTTTGATACAACTGATTTTAGTATATTTCTTGTTTTGAATGTTCTTTTAATACTAAATCTGTTGCCTACTCTTTTTAGCGTTTCCGAGGGACCTTGTATGTATGGTATTGTTATTGTAGTATGGGGATTTATCTCAGGAGTTAGTGTTGCTTGGGTGATTTTGGTCTTGATTATTAGCGATTGTTTGGTATTCAAATTTGTTTAACTCTTTAAAATTGAATTTATCTAAGTAATTATTAGCAGAAAACAAATTTTTTTTAGTTGTTTTTCTCCATTAAATTTATTGGATGTCGAGACAGTTGGTTCTTGCTCTACCATATAAAGATTTTATTTTTATTGAATTTGGATGATTAGTGTTAAAAGCTGAGATACCTGTTATTGTGAGTTAGTTTTCTGTAAACTGCTGTTTTAAATGACAGTTTTGTTTCTGTTGTTGAAATGTCTAAAAAAGATAGTTTGTTAATCTGTTCAAGTTCTAATATAAACTTTATAGTTTTGTTTTTTATGTTGCTTAGTAACTCATGTAAATCTTCAAGATTTTATTTATTTTTTTTTGTAGCTAATTTCCTATAAATCAAAAACTAGTCAAGTGTTAAATTGGTTTACCCTTCTGAAGACATATGTCAATAATTGACCAAGTGTACCATATTTTCATTAAAAGCAGGAGAATAAACTGATTTTTTCTTGACTGGAATGAAGTCATTATTCGTCATTTTGCCAGTATTGAATTTATGGAAGGGATTGGGATTGAAAAGTTTTGAATATCTGATTAATCACAGATGAATCTGAATGAGAATCAGTCTTATTCCTAAATGTTGAAAATGTTAAAAATATTAATAATGCCAAAAATATTAAAAATGTCACGGATATCAAAAATGGGATGTGAAAATTACCAAAGGAAAAATGTTCAAGTATGTCCATTTATCCAGCCTGTGCAAAGCTGGGACGGGTCAGCTAGTTTAATTTCATGAATTGTGTATGATGACATACAGACCACATTAATGATGCAATGAGAAATCTATTTGCACATTAACATAGAGATTTAATTTGGTATGCTCCATATTTTATGTACACACTATATATTAAAAAAGAATAATGTAATGCAATCTATTAACTCACTTCCTTGCAAACTTTTTCTGTATGTTCCTGTGATCCTATGGCTGCAATGTTTTCATTTTTGGATTTATCACCATTTTCTGAATCCTCCATCAATTGTGTCAATCCAAGTCTAAAATCTTCAGTTGATGATGACTTCCCTGGGTCAGATTGGTAATTAAAAGCTTCAGCAAAAGCATCTTGAGTTGCAGGAATACAATCAGTATCATTTAATTTATCATCAGTTTGATCAGAAATTATGCTATCTCTCTTAGAAATTGTGTCTTCTCCTTTGCAGACCTTCTCCAGATCTTCTTCACAGTCAGTTTCTGAATCTGAAGCATTTTTATTGAAACTTGTAACTGACTGGTGTGAGTTAAATTTGTTTTTGTCCTTGCCCAAATCATTTGGGCTGTTTTTATTTAACTCTAAATGGTCAGTGTTAGCTTTTTTATTTAGCCCACTCTCCTCTATTTCAAGATTTCTAGCTGAGAGTGATATAACTAATTCCTTGGATATCTCTTTAGTCATATTATCAGTATTCTTGTTTACTAAATCTAAATCACCTTCACAATCTGTATCAGAATCTGAGTTAGTGGTTTTCTCTTTCACACTTGCTTCATCATCTGACTCAAGTTTTTTTACAGGTTTCTTTAAAACTCCTATATCCTGGGTAGCTTCAATATCTGACTCTGAATCAGAATTTGTTGATAACTTCCTTAGTGGTTTCTTTTTAGGTTTAATTATATCTTGAGTGGTCTCTATTTCTGTATCAGAGTCATCTTTCTTATAATCCATCATTTTCTTCATATTTTTAATTTTCAATGTGTTGGAGCTAGTATTTTGGCTTGAATTTTGAGATTTGTTACCACCAGCAGAATGTGAGTCAGGTGTAGAAATCTGGTTATTGACTGCTTTTTCATTAGGTCTGCTAACAGAGTCTATACTTTCTGAATTTTCTTTAACTGATCCTCCAATATTTTCTTTATTTTCATCACCAGGTATTTCTGCTAAACCCATTGTCAAAAAATCAAGGGAATCATTACTTTTTTCATTTATACAGGAGTCTTCCAGTTTATCATCTAAAACAGTTTCTTCAATTTCAGATCCTGGTAAGGTACTTTCATCTTTAGAATTGTCTAATACAGAATTTTCAAAAGTTTTGTTAGTTCTTGACATCGATGGCCCTGGACTTGAAGAAGGTGAACCATATTCCACTTTTTTATTAAAATTACCTTCTTCAATACCTAACTCCTTCGGTAAGTTTGGTTCAGAAAGTTCAGTAGCAAATTCATTATTTTTATTACTTAATACTTTAGAATTGTCTAATCTTTGATTAACTGTTGAAATATCGTCTGGTGGCTGACAAAAATTTTCTTCTGCAGTATCAGAAAATATGCTAACTTTAGTTGGTTCACTATTCTTAATCTCATCTTGTACTGTAGGTGGGTTATAAACAACAACTTGAGTTGGAGCATCATGGATATCACCAATTTCTTCTTGAATAACAATTTGTGTACTTTCACTACTAGATTCTGAAACATTAGTAAACAACTGTGATGGAAAATGCACTTTTTGTGTTGCAATTTCATGTATGTCTTCTACAGGTACAGTCCTCAGTCCTGATTGAATAATAACACTTGCATTGTAATTGTGATCAAGAATAGATTCATCATCGCTTATCAATTGTGTGTTCGCAGCATAAAAATTTTGTGTCATATTCTGAGTCATTTCTAATGCTGAAGATTCCAAGTTAACAGTTGTGTTAACACAGGATGATAACTACAATTATTTAAATAGTACAATTCATTACATATTTTGTGCTTAAACTTACTTTCAAATATGTTGCTTGAACATCACCAAATTTTATCTGGGCATTATTAACAAGTTCATATAATTTAAAAGGTACTAATTTTGTATTTTCAATATAGGTTCCATTGGAAGAGTTCATATCTGTTAAAAAGTGTTGGTTCTCATTAACTAGAATTAGAAGTGCCTGAGCCTGACTAACATTCTGAAACAGGTAGAATTATTATTCTATTTTAGAATCTAATAACTTCTAGTTACCAAGTGTTTGATATTAACAACAGCTGTTTTATTCCTTCCAACTGTGTTTACACCAAGAAAAATTGGATAACATTTCGAGTCAATTTTCACTATAGCTCCCTAAAAATCAAATGATCTAGTTTATTGCATTGGGGTAAATTCACACATTTTACCTTCGTTCTCTTGTTATGATCTATTCCCTCCGAAGTTCCTGGATTCATTACGAAAAGAATTTAAGCGTCTCAATTTTTTAAAGCCTCTATGTTTTAAGTATTTAAAGATTTAACCACTTTTAACCTTTACAATATTTGAATTCAATTGTTTTGACGTTCTTCTTCTTACAAGAGTAGAGCACCTACAATTCTTAGACAATATACTACAGGAGGGAGCCTATCAAGAGCTTTTAGACTTAGAGCTTGTACTATATGAAGGTAGCTTGCAACTTAGAGCATTTACTTTCTAGAGATACGCTGTTTTCCAACTACCGCACAATTGAGCACAGTGCTAGCACTGAGTGTTCCAATTATAGCACTGGTTCGCACAAATGAGCACAAGAAATAACTGTGCCTTTGGGATGTTTTATATAGTTTTACTTAGTAAACATAAAACTTTATCATAAAACATGAAGTATGTTCCAACTAACGCCCGAAAATTACGGTACAGGGCGACATAAAAACATTTTGTGCTCTAGTAATTGGAAAACAGCCATTATTGAATTATTCTGTAAATAATTTACGTACACATTAACTTCAATTGATAATCTTATGGTGATCAGTTGGTTTTGAAAAAAACATGTTCCAATTAACGTCCTAAAATTGCCGCACTGTGCGGCACAAAATCGCCTTGTGCTCTAGTAATTGGAAAACAGCCATAGCCTGCAGTGCACAAATGTCGTGGTAAGACTAAGGAGAGAGAGGGCAAGAGGCTATTTCACTCGGTTGGGAGCTGCTTCCAATAAAGCATGTTGTTCATTGCCTCTTACTGTCTCTATTGCCCTCTCTTTCTAGCGTTGCCACGATTTTATGCTTGACAGGCTATATCTAGATGGTAAATGATCTAAGGTTTGCAAAGCTTTAATATCGTGGTACGTCTAAAAAGAGGGAGGGCAAGAGGCTATTTCACTCGGTTGGAAGCTGCTACCCATGATGCAAGTTGTTCATTGGCTGCTTCCACCCACCTAATGAAATAGCCGTACTGTCTCTTATTACCCTCCCTTTCTAAACATTAGTATATGTTTGTTGTGACTGTATCATCTATACTTCAGAAGTGAAACTTCATGTGTCTATTACAATCTTAGAGCATGTACCTTTTAGAGGGTAACAGCCTATTTCACTTGGTGGATGGAAGCAGCCAATTAACAACATGTTAATCGTAATTCATTGGAAGCAGCTTCCAACCGAGTGAAATAGCCTCTTGCCCTCTCTATTGCCCTCTCTCTCTCTTTAGGTAAACATTTGTGCACTACAGGCTATCTCTAGGAAGTATATGCTCTAAGATTACATTACAGAAAGTTACTTGTAAAATGACGCTATGACAGTTATGAATCTCTGAAGCTGCTCAGTAGAAAGCGCTGCTGACCGTAGGTACGTTGCCCACGGTATATTCACCATGCGTAAACTACACAATTAAAATTCGAGTTATAAGTAACCCAGAACCACCCTAATTTTTAAACTTTATTTCAAATATTAATTTTATTATGATAAGTCAATGAATTAAATTAAATTTACATTCGATTTAGTGGAAGTAAAACATTACTAATGCTAGTTTGTAGTTTGAAACGAAAATGAAATGCAAAAACTTAAATTGCGTTTGTTTCGACACTTCCTTCTGACCCGTGGTTCTGACTGACATCACACTACTTTAATATTTAAACACCCATACAAGTTAGTTTTTTCTGTTTAAGAAACAGGAACCAGATAATAAAATCTCTTCATTTACAGAAAGTTAAAAAGTTGTATATGTAGTTGTTTCATTTTCCATTTAACTTTATCAATTAATGTTAGAATTTGTGTTTTACTTTGCGTGTAAATTTTGAGTGAGTCCATCTATTCTCAATTTTTTCCAAAGTTTAGGTTCAGTAGTTCATAGATATAAGAAGGCGTGGGTCGAATTTTATAATTTTGTGAAATATCTGTTAAACAAATTCTTTTAAAAATATAAAAAATACATTTGTATTCCTCATAATGAGCCCTTTCATTTTATATATTGCAATAAACTCCGTGGGTTCAAAATTAATTAATTTAAAAAACTGATATTCACTGTCATTTTCTAGAAACTTTATTTTCACATACAAACTCAATATTTACAACAGATGGTTTCGATAAACAATTCACACGGAATATAAGCTCTACTAGCTAAGCTGTACTAACCAAATACTGAAATTAATATCGCCTCATATAGCGTACGTCGAGTTTTCTAGTCGTTCCACCTTTGTTCGCACAGCGACCAAATAAACAGTTTTTGCCCTATTCGAAAATTCTAGTTCTTTTTTTTTACTATCCCAGCAATTGATGTTTAATTGCGATGAATATTGCTTTACGTTGCTTGAGTCAGGGATGGCGTAGATAAATTTTATAACAATATTATATGATGCGTTTGAAAAAAGTGTTAAATTTTGTATTATCCACATAATTCTATAATTTGTCCCCCAAAATTAATATTAGAGTTTTCTCCTTATTTTATTGTTATTTATATCTTTTAAATAATTAATTTTTTAAACATGGTAAAAAATAGATTTATATTCCTTATGAGCCCTTTCATTTGATGCATTAAATGATGCGTTTGAAAAAGTTTAATTTTTTACATTCCAATTAATTCTATACTTTGCTTCCCAAAATTAATATTAGGATTTTCGGAATTTTTCCTGTAAAGTTTGAGTGGGACCCTACATCTATTTTTTTCCAAATTTTATGTCTATTAGTTTGGGAAATACGGGAAGGGAATGGGTAAATTTATTATCTTTGTTAATATCTTTTAAACAAATTATTTTGAAAATATGAAAAAATATATAAATATATATTTCTGTTCCTCATATTGGGCCCTTTCGTTTGATATATTATATGATTTATTTTTTTATTTTCCGTTTAATTCTATACTTGCCTCTCAAAATTAATATCAGGGTTTTGTCCTCATTTTTCCTGTAAAGTTCAAGTAGAGCCTCCACTTTTTTTCCAAAATTTGACGTCATATAGTTTCGGAAATAAAGAAGGGAATGTGTCAGTTTTTGTATATTTTTGTTAATATTTTTTTAACTGGATATTTTTAAAATAATATAAAAATATATTTGTGTTTCTCAGAATAAGCTTATTGATTTGATATGTTAGATGATTGAAAATTAATTTTTGGGGTTTTTCCTTGTTGTCCTATATACTTTGGGCAACATCTTATATCACCTTTTTCAACATTTTAGGCTCAGTAGTTTTGAGATAGACGGGGAATGGTCGATATTTGTAAATTTTCCCACCAGAAGTACGCCTAAAATTAAAATTTCTGTAATTGTGGCAACACAAGTGTTAATACTTAGGTGTCCTCTATTAAAACATACTGTTCTCTCTCTATGTATAACATTTCGTGACTTACAAATAAGCAAAAAAAATCTACGGCTGTGTTGCCTAAAAAGAAATACCGAAACAAATAATAATAAACAATTGTATATATTTTCTATTATAAAATAAGGATGTACTGTACACGCATCCTTTAATATATTTTTTATAATATAACATATAGTAGTAATTATAATTTTTAAGAGAACAATAAACTGTAAGACTAAACAATTGTAAACTAAACTAAACAATGTATGACCAGCTTACCAAACTCTACGCTGATACGAAATTGCAACCTTTTCCGTCCAGTAGTTTCGGAGAAAATCGGCTGTCATGTGACAGACGGACAGATCAGGATTGATCTGATAAGGGTTTCAGTATACTGAATGTACGGAACGCATTGATAAAAACTGTTCAATTATATGCCAATTAGTCATGTTTTATTCAAAAAATATTTTGATGTTGATTTTGATCCAGTATTAATTTGGTCACGTATTTGTGTAAATGATATGGGCTAATGTCAAATTCAAATAGCGAGACACAACTGATTATTTACAATATTCAAGAATACTCAAGCTACAGAGGAAGCATTAGGTCCATTCCTGCATAACGGTAAATGCAAAGTCCACGGCGTTTGAAGTTCATAGTAGCAAACGAACTGTCTCACACAGATAGAAAATTTATAACCTTTTAACCTACTTCAAAAAGGAGGTTCTCAATTCGCATGTTTCTGTTTATTTTTGTATGATCAGAGATTACTCGAAACCGGTTGGTTTAAACTGGATTCTGTTTAGGGGGATCCAGAAGTGGCCACCTAGTTTTTCAAGGACATAGATTATACCGTTTTTTAGAAAATCTGGAAAACAACTTTTTAACACATCTTCTATAGTATGCTTTTGTGGAGCGCCAGTATTAAACAAAGGAAATATGTCGGTTCGGAACCTGGGGTGTAATAAATTAAAAATCGATTGGAATTAAATCAAAATAAATATCATAATCAACTTCAAGATAGACTTTCTGAGTTGGTCTCCATTTATGTACAGTGTTTCTTCATAATGTGACGGGAATTCATCCGATAATTCGTGGAAGCGGCATTCATCCGATATTTCGGGGAATCCGAAATATTGTTCATCTGTCGCATCGAAGTCGGCGGCTTGCATTGATGAAGTTCTCGAAGAATCTAGTCCATGAAGAAGATCTCTCGGCTGCTCTTTGAAGCTCTAGAGAATTCCGAGAAGTAATATATAAATACGGAGAGCTGACGGAAGCATTCATTTAGTATTCGACTGTCGTACAGTAAAAGCAGGTGTTCAATATAAATATTAAATAGTTGTCTGTACATAAAATTCGTGGAAATAAATTAGAGTAAGTTTAATGTTTTTAAACAAATCCAAGAACCCGTTTGTGATAATAAAAACATTAAAATAAGTTGGATTCAAAATATTTAGAGAAAAAGTTATTTTTCAAACAAAGTTTGCATTGTTACAAACGTGTACTGTAATCATTACATGCCACCTTTTCAACTGTATACGAGGTTTGTCAGCAAACAGAAGCAATTTTAATTAAAAACTGCATCTAATTATGCCATTGCACTAAAAAATGTATAATAAATATGTATTTAACTTTTCCAACTATATACTATGTTTCACAAAAAATGTCAAGTAAGGTAACTTTGTTAGGATACCCTTATAATATCACTCCGGATTTCTCCCTCTTTCACATCACAGCAATTTTCTCCTAAACTACTGAACGGAAAAGGTTGAAATTTGGTATCAGTGTGTAGTTTGGAGAACCGATCAGGCGTACATATCGTAAATGCAGAACTTTTGATTTTAGAAGTACTTGTGGGGGAAAAACCAAAAAAATCGACCGCCCCTCCCCTATCTCTAAAACTATAAAAAGTAAAATATTGAAAAAAATTAGAGATATAGGGCCTCACCTAAATTTTACCGAAAAAATAAGAAGAAACCTCTACTATTAATTTTGGGGGGCAAATTATCAAATGAAAGGGCTCATTATGGTGAACACAAATATGTTTTTTCATATTTTTAAAATAAATTTTTTTAAAGATAAAAACAAAAATATAAAAAATTCCCCTAACCTTATCTCCGAAACTATAAGCCTTAAAATTTTGAAAAAAATTAGAGATATAGGGCGTTACCTGAATTTTACCGGAAAAATAAGGACAAACCTCTACTATTAATTTTGGGGCGCAAATTACAGAATTAAATGGAAAATATATAATTCAAATTGTTTCTAACACATCATGTAATATATCAAATGAAAGGGCTCATTATGGCGTAAACAATTTTTTTTTTCATATTTTTAAAATAAATTATTTTATAGATATCAAAAATATAAAAAAAATTACCCATTCCCCCTATCTTATCTCCGAAACTATAAAACGTAAAAATTTGAAAAAAATTAGGGATATATGACCTTACCTGAACTTTACTGGAAACATAAGGAGAAACCCCTAATATTAATTTTAGGGTGCAAATTACAGCATTAAATGGAAAATATAAAATCAAAATTATTGCCAACGCATCATGTAATATATTAATTCAAAGGGCTCATTATGACGAATACAAATATATTTCTTTCATATTTTTAAATTTAATTGTTTACACGATATTAACAAAAATATATAAAAAATTCTCATTTCCCGCTTTAATACCAAACCATACTACCTAAAATTTTGAAAATAATTAGGGGCACTGGGGCCCACTTGAAATTTATAATAAAAATTATTAGAAAACTTCAATATTAATTTTGGGGACAAATTATAGAATTAAATGGAAAATAAAAATTTTCAAACGCATCATGTAATATATTAAATAAAAGGCTCATTATTATTACATGAATTACAAATATATCATGTTTTTGAATCATTTGTTTAAATGATATTAACAAAAATATTAAACATCGACCAAATTCCCACTTTAGAAACTACACTATCTAAAATTTTGAAAAATATATTTTACTTGTATTTTTAAATAATTTCTCTAACAGATTTAAAAATGTATTATTTAAAACTTAACCTATCTTCCAATCTAAAATTCAGGCAGTATATTATAAAATGCTTCCCTGAAGGTTTATGAGTAAAATAAAACTCTAATGTTAATTTTTGGGGCCAAATTAGAAAATTAAATACATACTTATTTTTATTAAAATCAACCGATTTATCAAGCAGATAAAATAAAAAGTCTATCTGTGGAAAATAAAAGTTTATATTTTTTATAAATTTAAAACGCTTCTTTTAAAAGATATTTGGGTAAATATAAGAAAATGAACTCATTTCCTGCTTGTCTGAAACTGGAATATTAGAATCTGGAAGGAGCTACGGAACCCTTAGTATGCGAGTCCATCTCGCACTGGACCAAATTTTTCTACGTATTTTTTGGATTTATTGAAAAACGCTGCGTTTTACGTTATAGAAAAATATACGGAATTAAGCTGGCATATATCTTTGTAGAATACAATTTGAAACATTCAACTTGATTGGCCCGTTTTAGAGCAATCAGTTTCAATCAAGAGCAGTCCCTCAAAAAACATCGACTTAAATCCCACTTTAGAAACTTTCTGAACAATATATTTTATTTATATTTTTAAATAATTTGTCTAGATTTAATAGTTTATTATTTCAAACTTGACCTATTTGCCTATTTATTTTCCAATCTACAGAGCCTAACATTCAGACAGTAGATTATAAAAGGCTTCCCTGAAATTTTATTAGTAAAATAAACCTCTAATGTTACTTTTGGGGGCCAAATTAGTAAATTAAATACATATTTTTATAAAAGTCAAGTATATTTTTTATAAATTTAAAATGCTTCCTTTAAAA
Source organism: Octodonta nipae (assembly GCA_034190945.1). NCBI lineage: Eukaryota > Metazoa > Arthropoda > Insecta > Coleoptera > Chrysomelidae > Octodonta > Octodonta nipae. The sequence goes on along the minus strand of CM067217.1, from coordinate 36,749,874 downwards.
TATATTAGGGTAAATATTAAATATAAAAAAATGCACTCATTCCATTGTCTGAAACTGGAATATTAGAATCTTGAAGGTGGTACGGAACCCAAAGTATGCGAGTCCAACTCGCACTTGACCAAATTATTATATTATAACAGACAGTATTTTTTCATTTCCGATGTTATCATCTAATTATGAGATGAAGTACTTAAAGTACACAGTACACCATTTTCTCTGCAAACTCAGGCTCAGTGTACTGGGAACATTACTCTCTAAACTTTTCACACTTCTTTAATTTCATGATCAGCTTTTGTCGAAAAATCTATTCAAACCTCTAGATAGGGAATTAATGTTTCGGTAATCGTCAACGCGTAACGTTGAACTTGCATACTAAGGGTTCCGCCTTAGTATGCAAGTTCAACTCGCACTTGACCAAATTATTTTTTTATAATATCTCAAATTGTTATCACACAAAGTTTATTAGAATTGAAAACTGCATCCAATTATTCTGTATCACTAATAAAACATTTTTAAAAAATATATAACCAACTTCCACCTATAACTAAAAAACTAAAATTCAATGTTGTTAGGTACCTACCCAGGAAGTAAAAAATGTAAACATTAAAAGGTGCTCATTCTGTACAAATTAATTACCTACAAATCTAATATATTTTTGAAGTCGTTGCCAAGCAACAATCAAGTTTGATGAAGTGGTAGATAAGTACGCAATGAAGGATTTTAGATTTGCTTGGCACCGACTTCAGAAATATACTAGATTGGTAGGTAATTAATTTGTACAGAATGAGCACATTTTAATGTTTACATTTTTTACTTCCTGGGTAGGTACCTAACAACATTGCATGTGTTATTTATTTGCTAGAGTTGTATTTTGTTATAATTATTTTTAGCTTTTTAGTTATAGGTGGAAGTGGGTTATATATTTTTTTAAATGTTTTATTTTCAACATTTTAATTTTCATTCTTTATTTTTTATTTTGTATGTATAACCTTAATAGATAGAACCAGGTGACATCGAAAGCCTCAACATTACACATTGGTACATTTTCATTTAAATTAACAGGTAAATGTTTACCAACAAAATGTACTAGTACGCGTTGACTTAATAAGCCTAAAATATATTTATGCCTTATGGACCACGCCATCTAAACTTTTTTCAACTTTATTGACAGCTTGTACAACTATAGATAATTCCACTCCGCCCTATGTACCAACCATACGACTGCCCACGGACAAGCATAAATTTGTTAGCTGCCTTCTGTAAACTATAGGACGAAGTAGAATCCATCCCATATTTACGGAGTCAAATTCGTCCTATATTAGAACCATAGTATATAACTCCTCGTGGGCTAATAAATTATTTCATTTTTAACATTTTATATTAGCACCCGGTGTAACATTAATTCCTCTCCACACTTTATGCAACTTCTTATGGGCTATAAAATAAATATTTTTTTAATCACACTGTATAAATATAATTTAACTCCAGCATATATTTCAACCATCCTGTATATGATTTGTTTACGTCCACATCATATAACAGTTTTTTAATTACCCTATATAATTTTAATTCCACATTTTTTTCAACATATTTATACCACCAAACTTCCACCCCACCCTATATTCGAACTATTCTCCGTCCTATATTTCAGTCATCATATAAATGCAACTCCTTCTATCACTTTACTTTCTGATTTTGTTTGCTATAACTAAACACCCTGTGTATAAACGCACCAAATAGCATGTTAGAGTTTGACATGTGTTGTCACTGAATTTTCTATTAGGCCGTGAGAATGTGACAACCAAAAGCACCGTCTTCGCAAAATGGAAAAATTTGCATTTAAATAGGTATTTGCCTGGTATACAAACAAATCGAGCTTGGTACTCATTGATTCAAGGAACCGAAAATACTATGCTTTACTACCTATATGCTTGAGATGTACAAAGAAAATTTTCAAATTCGCAATTATAACTTCCAGTGCCTAAAATTCCCGCACTATTACGTTGGAATTAAAATATTTATGAGGAAATGTCCCTTATGTCATTTCGATGAAATTTTTGATAAGAATTTTGTAATTTTCGGGGATTTTCTGCAAAACTGCAAGTTGCACGTCACAGAAAAGTATATGAGATCACCTAGGGATCTTCCTTAATATATTACACGTTAAAAACTCTACACATCCATAAGGAGTTTTCGAAAAATCGACCAATATGTTAAGGATATTGATCGATTTCCATGCACGCATGTGTTCATTCACAAATTTCATGGCTTTACCAATAGAATTCTTTTCCGAGATTTGAAGTTTCACCAATCCGGATATATACTCTATTAAACAAGACCAAATTCATCCAAAACGGTTTACCATAGGAGAAGAAATCAGGTAACATACATACAAAAAAAATACGCGACGAATTGATAACCTCCTCCTTTTTGGAAGTCGGTTAAAAATTGTATAATGAATAATTTTATGAAATTTCGCGAAGGAATCTACTAAATGAATGTAATCGAAAAGTCCCTTAATTAACAGACATAAAAACGTTGACCACCGGTATTCTAGACGATTTGATAGTCAATCGTCTAGAGTACCTACCGGTGGTCCACCAAGTTGGAATAGTACTCAAAACAGTGTTAATACATAAAAAGAATTAGAAAACAAGTTACTCTATTCAAATCAACAGAAAAAGAATGAATGTAAAACCTCAATTTTGGCAATACCTAAAATGTATTTAGATTTGACAGCTGCATCCAATTAAGCCATTACATTACTAAAGATTGTAAAATATATACATTAGAATAATTTGGTCAAGTGCGAGTTGGACTCGCATACTTAGGGTTCCGTACCACCTTCAAGATTCGAATATTCCAGTTTCAGACAAGCAGGGAATAAGTGCATTTTCTTATACCTACCCTTATATCTTTTAAAGGAAGCGTTTTAAATTTATAATAATATACACTTTGATTTTCCACACATAGACTTTTTATTTTATCAGCTCTAAGATTCGCTTGATTTTTATCACAATACATATGTATTTAATTTTCTAATTTGGCCCCCAAAAAGTAACATTAGAGTTTTATTTTACTAATAAACTTTCAGAAATGCCTTTTATAATCTACTGTCTGAGTTTTGAGGCTCTGTAGATTGAAAGAAAAACGGTAAAATAGGTCAAAGTTTAAATTATAAATTATTAAATATGGTATTCAAATTATTTAAAAAATTAAATAATATATTTTTTTCAAATTTTAAATAGTGTAGTTTCTAAAGTGGGAATTAAGTCGATGTTTAGTATTTTTAATATCTTTTATACAAATGATTTAAAAATATGATATATTTGTAATTCACATAATGAGCCAGTTATCTGATATATTACATGATGCGTTTGAAAATTGAATCTTTATTTTCCATTTAATTGTATAATTTGTCCCTAAAATTACTATGGGGGTTTTCTAGTAATTTTTTTTCCGTTTAATTCTATTATTTGGAGGCCAAATAATAGAATTAGGTATTTTTTTTCATATTTTTCCTATAAACAAAAAAAATTAGGTCTTAGAGTTTGGGGAATAACGAGGAAAATATTTTTTAATGTATTTTAAAATATTCATATATATATATATATATATATATATATATATATATTTGTACCTATTCGTCATAATGAGCGCTGGGATTTGATATATTAGATGACCAGTTAGAAACAATTATAATTTTTTATTTTCCATTTAATTCTATAATTTGCCCCCCAAAATGAATATTAGGGGTTTCTTCTTATTTTTCCAGTAAAGTTCAGGTGAGGGGCTATACTTCCAGTTTTTCAAAAATTTTCAGCTTATGATTTCGGAGATAAGGGGGGGAATGGGTAAATTTTTTTATATTTTTGTTAATATCTTTTTTATAAATATGGAAAAAATATATTTGTTTTCTTCATCATGAGCCCTTTTATTTGATATATAACATGCTGGGTTAGAAACAATTTTAATTTTATATTTTCCATTTAATTCTATAATTTGCCCCCCAAAATAAATATTAGGAGTTTTTCCTTATTTTTCCAGTAAAGTTCAGGTGAGGGGCTATACCTCCATTATTTTTTCAAAATTGTCCAGCTTATGGTTTCGGAGATAGGGGGGATGGGTAAATTTTTTTATATTTTTGTTAATATCTTTTAATTAATTTATTTTAAAAATATGAAAAAATATATTTGTTTTCGTCATAATGAGCCCTTTCATTTGATATATAACATGATGGGTTAAAAACAATTTTAATTTTCCATTTAATTCTATAATTTGCCCCCCCAAATAAATATTAGGGGTTTCTCCTTAATTTTCCAGTAAAGTTCAGGTGAGGGGCTATACCTCCATTTTTTTCAAAATTTTCCAGCTTATGGTTTCAGAGATAAGGGGGGGGAATGGGTAAATTTTTTTATATTTTTGTTAATATCTTTTAATTAATTTATTTTATAAATATGAAAAAATATATTTGTTTTCGTCATTATGATCCCTTCCATTTGATATATAGCATGATGGGTTAGAAACAATTTTAATTTTAATTTACCATTTAATTCTATAATTTGCCCCCCAAAATAAATATTAGGGGTTTCTCCTTAATTTTCCAGTAAAGTTCAGGTGAGGGGCTATACCTCAATTTTTTTTTTAATTTTCCACCTTATGGTTTCGGAGATACGGGGGGGGGAATGGGTAAATTTTTTATATTTTTGTTAATATCTTTTAATTTATTTATTTTAAAAATATGAAAAAAAATATATTTGTTTTCGTCGTAATGAGCCCTTTCATTTGATATATAACATGATGGGTTCGAAACAATTTTAATTATATATTTTCCATTTAATTCTGTAATTGGCCCCCCAAATTAAAAGTAGAGGTTTCTCCTTATTTTTCCAATAAACTTCAGGTCAGATACTATAAATCTATTTTTTTTTCAAAAGTTTACGTTTTATAGTTTCGGAGATAAGGGGGGGATGGGTAAATTTTGGTATATTTTCGTTAATATCTTTTTAAATAATTTTTTTTAGATATGAAAAAAATATATTTGTGTTCCTCAGAATGAGACCTTTCATTTGATATATTACATGATGCGTTTGAAAATGTTTTTATTTTTAAATTTTTATTTAATTCTATAATTTGCCCCCCAAAATTAACATTAATGGTTTCTCCTTAATTTTCCTGTAAAGTTCGGGCAACGCTCTATGTTTCCTATTTTTTTCAAAATTTTAGGCTCAGTAGTTTCGGAGATCACGGGGGGAACGATCGATTTTTTAGTTTTTCCCCCCAGAAGTACCCCTAAAATCAAAATTTTTTCTTTTACGATATGTAGTCCTGATCGGGACACCAAACTATACATTGGTACCAAATTTCAACCTCTTCCGTCCAGTAGTTTAGGAGAAAATTGCTGTGATGTGACAGAGGCAGAAATCCTGAGTGATATTATAAAGGTATCCTTATATTGTATATACGGAACCCTAAAAACACAAAAAGGGGCTTCAACAAAGAAACTTAATTAAAAAGCAAAACATATTAAATTAAATACTTTTTCTGCAAAGTGCCAAGTTAAAGCGAAAATAATAAGGAAAGTGCATTAATTGTTCTATGCAACTTAAGAATTTGATTATTGCAGGGAAAAAATAGTTGACCTTGTTTTTGTTTTTGTTTTAATTTATTTATTACAGAACTTAGGAAGTTTCTTATTATACAGCTTTTCTTACGGTTTCTGCTCTAGATCGGATTTCAAGTATAGATCTTGATCACCAATATATTATTGTAAATTCTTCCTTTGGGTTCAAATACAAAAGATCTACACGCACTATAAACGTCTTTATTTGGCCAAATAAATCACAATATTTATTTAAAACCACAAAGATGACTGCACAGAACAGATGTTCTCAGCGTTGCCATCCACTAAACTTCAACCTTCCCATAAGGCAATCGCATTTATGTACTGTCGAGATTTTTCGGAATCATTATGATAAGTCAACGTGTATGGTTGTGGAATGAAATCTAAAGCAGGTTTTTGTCATCAGTCGAATACTTGGGAAATCCCTTTATTGATGCTCTTGTTTATTTGACTAGTTTTCATCGTTGTTCGCAAGTTAAGTTTTCATTAAGAATGATTAATTTCTTGATGGTTTCTTAATTTTCGTCAGCATAAAGAATTTTGGAATGGTTTAATAGTTGGTTCTTGTTCAGAAAAGTACCTGAATGAATTTTTATTTGGGAATTCTGGAAGAAGTATCATACCATTTTGCAAAGTGGTGACAACTTTTGCAATAACTTGCCATCGTAGTTTAGGTATATTTTTTTATAGAATGAACTGGTCAAACATAACTGATTTTTTTCCTCCAAATTTCTGTTAATAAACGTAGCAATATTTTTTTGTGATAAAACCTTACCTTACCTTGTACTTTTCTCAATAATGTGCGTAGATGTTGGTTGAAAGTATGCAAACACAGGATCGTATATAATTTTTTTAGTAAATATTTTAAATGTGTTAACTGTATAAACGCAGTCTTGATTAATTACTCATCAAAGAGCTGTACTATTATAACTTTTGTCGGCATCACACTCATTCGTTATATAACAACATCCGACTGAGGTTTACGGTTGAGGATGTCGTTTTAAATTTAAACAAGGTGAAAATGAATAATTAGGAAGTTCGTAAACAGATGAGAGGGTAAAGGATAATAGATAACTCCGAAAACAGGATAAGCGATGAATAGATTCACCAGAGAGAAACAAACGATAATCAGGATTGCGAAGGATGCTGTAGAGAGTATGTTTAGAGCCGTTAGTATTAGAGCTATAATGTTTGAGGTACAAGGGGAGGTTGGGGAGTCTGTTAGCGGTCACCGGTAGTCGCAAACATCCACTGTGGTACGGTGTACATACCGTGTATAGCAACAACACATAATCAATGACCGTTAGTTTAGTTAGGCTCCGACTAGATCAATTCGCTGCCAAGCGAGCGGCCGGCTTTGTTGGTATATAAAGACAGTGGCGTGACGTAAGGATAATTTCATGTTTCGCATGCCGTTATGAAACTAATGGTAAACGCAATGGCAAGAGCATTTTGTCCAGCCGAAATTTCGTTATTCATTATTAGTCTAGTGTACAAGAGCCATTTTGGTGAAATCCTGAAAGTGTTCACGGAAAATTATAATTTTTGCGTCATTCGATTAGGATTGACGCCTAGAAACTTTTTGAAAAAGTTGAAATGGCGCCAATAAACATTTCAATAGTTATAAACAACATAGTGGAAAAAAAGAATGCTTCTGTTTTTTTTTTGAAGTCTCAAAACGATAAAAGATTTTTGAAATTGGAAAATCATCTGAAGAGAGGAGGAAATTTTATAAAATAAATGCCAACTCCGGAAAGTGTCTCTCCAATATTAATAACTTTAACACAGCCCTAAAGTTATTAAATTATATATTAAATATCAATATTAACGAATGAAAAAAATTACTTACCTACTTTTGGAGTAGGTTTTATTTCTATTTTTCCATGTTTTATGCATTTGTTAATTAACAACATTTTTGAAATGGAAACTTAACATAAATACCTTGGTAATTAGTAATTATTAAACTAAAAAGCAAATTTTTTGCTTTGTGCAATTGTTCTAAAGAGTTGAAAAAATAGATACCCGTTGGAAAAATTGGAAAATTTTAAATTTCTACTTATTTATCAACAATCTACTGCAGTGAAAAATGAATAATAACAATAAATTTTTACTTCTGTTGTTTAAAAAATTGTTATAAACAAATGTATTGTTTATGCGATAATTACATTTTTTTTCAAGATTCGAAGGATTAAATAATATGATTTAAAAAACCGTTTCTTAAAAAAATATATTGCTTAAAAATGCATTAATTAACTATTTTTTGTCTTTTATTATTAATATTAAGGAATCGTTTTTCAAAATCATTATTCCTATTGTTTATGTTTTATTTTTTTAAACTAAAAATATAAATAAAACAACTATGTATCGCATGATTTATAAAATATTTTTTCTCTATTTTTTAGAAAATTTTAATTATTTTACTGTTTATAAGTTCAATATTTTCTTTCAGTTTTCGTTCACTATTATTTAAATAACTTTTAAACTACAGGTATGAGAAATACATTTCTGAAATAGTTTAAAGGTTATTTAAATAATTGTGATCGGAAGCTCATAGAAAATATTGATCTTACAAACAGTAGAATATTTTAAAAATTTCAAAAAAATAGAATTTTTTTTTTATAAATTATGTGATTCTTACTTGTTATTATTTATACTTACAGTTAAAAAAATTAAAAACAAAAATTTATTTGTTTATAACAAATTGTTTATTAAGTAAATAAATTAAATGTTAATTATAAACTATTTTTTATTAGGAATATGAAAGAGCAATAGAAGTAATGATTGAAAAACAATTCCTTAATATTAATAATAAATGACAAAAAAATATCTAATTAACAAATGCATTTTTAAGCAATAATTTTTTTAAGATACGGTTTTTTTTGTTCCTTCGAATCGTGAAAAAAATGCAGTATCTCATAAATAACGCATTTGTTTATAACCTTTTTTTAAACAATAGAAGTAAAAAAATTAAAAAAATATTTTCAGGTGGCGCTTAATGAGAAAACAGAAATAATTAAGATTTTTGAAAAAAATTATAAACGCTTTATTGTTATTATTCATTTTTCAAGGAAAATTGAAAATTTTTAGTTTTTCCAACTGGAAACTATTTTTTCACCACTTTAGAACAACTGTAGTGCAATAATTACTAAGGTTTTTATGTTAACTTTCCATTTCAAAAATGTTGTTAACTCACAAATGCATAAAACATGGAAAAATACAAATTATTTATTGACCTATTCCAAAGGTACATAATTTTCATTCCTTAATATTCATATTTAATATGTTTAAATATTTTTTGTTTACCTTGTCTGTATAATGTAGTACACGTGAACTCCTGACAATAGTTTTTATATTCGAGATACAGTTTCGGGAGTTGGAACTTTTTTATAAAGTTCCCTCCTCTTCCAAATCTTTTTCCAATTTCAAAAATCTTTTATCGTTTTTGAGAATTTAAAAAAAAGGGAGGCACTCTTTGTTTTTTCATTCTATTGTTTATAATTATTGTCATCGGAACCATTTTAACTTATTCAAAATGTCAACACGAATCGAATGACTCCTGTCAGGATTTCACCAAAATGGCTCTTGTAGACTACATTATATAACCTATCAGGTGGTCCACCGATTGCTGTCGACGAGAGTAATATACTGACTGACACTGAAATTATAACAGCAGCTAAAAGTTCAATAATATTTTGTATCAATGTTTGTTTTGGTTAAGACAAAAAAGGTTAGTTAATTAGCCACGTTTTAGTTTCTTTAATATAATGAATAAATTTTAAAAATACTGTGAAAGACTTCAATAAGCATTTTATTGGTACTGATTGTTTTTTATTGTTCACTCATTTGTTTATTATGCCTATAATAAGAAAGAAACAAACCCACTAACTAAATGAGATTAATAGAGAGTCCTATAGTAGTCTATTTGTCAATCAGGGATATTGGCACGAAAACGAATCGGAGTCTTAATGCAGTGATGCATTATCGTCAAGCACAGGAAGGCAGAATCTAAACATCAAATGGTAGAGGACATTCTAGAACAACAAAGCATGAAGTCGCATTCCAATTTTGACTTTACGGGACCCGTTGACATCCACTAAAGCCTATGCAGATCAGTGGTTTCCAAAACATGGCAGTCTTATTGGAATAACACTAGTTTATCGCCGCAACCGTAAGAAGTTGTGCACTGTTTTTGTACTATCCTCATTTTGTCCAATTTTACACGTCTGAGAAGCCTCGACTTAACAAAATGATATAGAAAGTAGCTATAATGAAATGTAATGTATTGTATAGGGAATAACTAAAATGAAACAAAGAATGGGAACACTGTTGTAGGACTGAATTACCTACCATCGACGTTGATAAGGCAGACATTTGAAAGATGAGTCACCGATGCTAGACCATAAGATTAGCAAGAAGTTATTATTGTCACCAAATTTTTCTTCCGGTCGGACCTGTGTTTGCATGTATTAGCTTTTAAAATTTCACCTTAATTTGTCTTGTACTGAGACATGTATGGCTTAATCTTTGAAACAATAATATGACTACTGGAAAGATCAACCAGAGATTACGTGTTATTATTCATATAAATAGACAGATCATCTGACTTCTGCTTCATTCGCCTGATGACAACGATCAGGTTCAACGCTATCGAAACATGAAATCAAATAAATTGAAGCTCAATGATACTCGAGCGTATGAATCTCTCTAGGGTACTGAGTTAAATCTAGAACCTTCCAAATCAGTTATCTGCTGAAACTTGGAGAGCAGGCCGAGACTAGTTAGTGTCTTCTATTTAAAGAGTTCAGTAAATTGTCAGAATTGTCGATATTGGCCAATAAACTAACTATCATTGGATCCATGAACACATACGCAACACCTTCAAAAAATAAATTTGAAAATGTGTGGACAAGGATTTTTAGGGTCCGCATTATTGAACATTTTTCATAGACGGTATGTAACAGGAGAAAAATAATTGGATCTTTGACGCAGACCAATTGTTCCTGCTGTTGAAGATAATTGAGAACTCTCTTTGAATGGTTGGTCGCCTTATCTTATAACTTTAGATTTTTTTGTCTTGAATCATCTAAATTCGCTCGTCGGATCCGTCCTAACATAAAATTGTAAATTCCACAAAAAAAAACAAACAGTAAAAAATGATATTTGTATGGAGTCACACTTTTGCCCAACATTATGTATATAAACCGGAAAGAAATTTTATGCATAACGGAATCAAAATTCGTTGTGTTAAAAAAATGACATTTTCAAAATTACCATTTAAAACAACATTAAATAGTATTTTATCGCAAAATGAATATCGACATAAGTTTACATACTAAAAACATAAATAATTATTGAAGATTTCAATTAGTTGAGGGAACCGCAAATTATTGTCTTGTTTTAATGCTTGTAAAATCTCCAAACGGTTTTATTAAGATAAAATAGATTTATTGAGAGAACCTGTTGCCAATTTTTGAAAATAGGAGTTGATAGTGATGTATTTAAAATGGATTGTTGGTTGCACAAAGAAATCCTTATGAATTAGCTTACACATTTCCGTAATCATTCTATAGCTACTTCAAAATATTTAATAGTACCAATCACTATTTGTGTTAAATTAGGATATATTGGCTGCTACCATGGGCGCACCCAGGTTTTGATTTAGTATGGGGCTAAAAACGTGTAAAGTATTTACCAAAAACTGTTTTATGCTTTACTCAACACTATATTGTGTCGGGAATTCAACCGATATTTCGTGGAATCGGCATTCATCCGAAATTGCGTTCGTGTGTCGCCTCGAGGCCAGCAGGTGGCTTAGTCAGAGATCTCGAAGAACTCGAAAGTCATTGAAGGAAATTTCTCGGCGGCTCTTTGACCTTCTAGAAAAATCCGAGTTGAAATATATAAATACGGAGTGCTGGCAAAATGATTAATTCAGTATTTCGTCCCATTTTCGACTGTGTTTTTAAGTAAATCCAAGAACCCGTAAATAAAAACATTACAATAATATCTATATTTATGGGAATAGAAATTTTGTTATGCTTTAATGTTTCTTTTCTTCGGTCACTAGGTACAGATTTGTCAAAAATGTTTTAAAGAATGTTTTTTTGACTCATACTAACACGAATGTGAAAGATGTAGCCTAACAATTATATTCTAAATAAAGTATATGTAAACATTGTAAACTGATGTATTACACATATTTTTCTCATCTGGCCTACTGCGATATCAGACCGACAAACCCTACTCTCATCTCCGCATTCACCGTCTTCTCTTTCCCATCTCCTTTTCTCATCTCAAAGGCGACGCGATTTAGTCGGTGACGGATAGACTCGTTCTTTTTTTTATCTCCGATAAACGCGAACCGACGAGAGAGCGCCGATCGACGTTGCTTTTTTTGTTCTTTTGTTTTTTTTTTCTCCGCTTCATGTCCGAAAGGGTCCAGCAGACCGGTTACCGTGCGAATTCACGCTCACTGGACATCCTAAGGACAAGTATAGGACAACTTACGTTGGTTTGTCGATAATTTATGATCGCAGAAGGTCCAGCATAATCATTTGTCGTTCCTTTATGTATATGAAGAACGTTTGAATATCGACTAATCATTGCTCGCTTTGATGGGTTTTCGTTTTTGGACGTCGTGCCGAACGTGAATAGGCCTAACGAGTTTGTTTATACTTGTAGCATAGCGGTCTTTGACAAGTTGCTGCTCTTTTTTTTTCTTCGTCGATTATAGAAGCAATAACCCCTACCTACGACGATTTTATAGATGATCATTTGGTAATCAACTGTTATTTCGTAAAGGCAATTTGATTAGTTTTGACATAATTTCTTAATAATTTAAGATTAGGAAATCTTATTTTGTATTACTAAAACATTATAGGAAATAAAGGAGCTGAAATTAATAAACAGTAGTTGAATATTCATGATTATAAACGCAGGCATACATTGTAACGGTTTTTTAAAATGATGAGTTTCATCATTATTTGGTTTTCGATATAATTTTATTCAGTTTCAAATAAAGTGGCTTTTATATTTATCCAGATCCAGTACGGTTTATCTTAACGTATTTACTCTTTCTGACTTACAAAACAGAACTCCCATACTTACACATAATAGGGATTTCCATTAAAAGGGAAAAACTACATTTGTAAAATGTCAAGTAGGAACTCTTTGTTTAACTGTCGAACACGTATCGCTTAAATGGCTTCCACAGTTATGAATTTCCTTCTTTAAAAGAAGTGTTGGGCCACTCTGGCGCTTATTGGCAGAGAGATAGAAGACCACACAGGTAAGCCTCTCTAGCTACTTTAAGGTCACTACTGTTGAGCTCTTAAATCTTAAATCGCTCTTGACATCCTGTGCGATTTACCTAACAAGACGAAGACTTTGTAACGTCTGTATTATGATCAACAATTCGGTACTTTTTTGATAGCGAGGAATTTCACGAAGAGCTGAGGCGGGTGCACTTTTACTTGGCTTGAGTAGTTCAATTGTTGGAGAATTATTCGCGTATACATTTATCGTTGACACAGGAAATTGTCTAACGGTGATAAATTATGCTACCTGGAGGCAAATTGATGCCCTCTTTGCGAAATAACACGACCAATAAATCTTCGATGGATTAACATAGAATTTTCAGTGTCTTTGAAGCTTAACCGTACCTTTTTCGATACATTCTTATCTTTGGCAGTACAAAAATGGTGCAAACTTTAACCTCTTTATGGAAAACCCAATAAATGAAAGTATTATTGTGCGCTTATGTTCATGTGGATAAGAAAAGTAAACTTACAAAATTTGAAGGCAATCTCTTAGTTGGAGAACAGATGGTATGTATTTATGGACAGGTCCTAATAAGGTGACACAGTTCTTCCTGAGGAACTTCATTCCATACGACTTGTACTTGGCCACATATATCAGTGGACCCCTGCATTAACCTGTTTACAAAATGTTTAGGAAAGATTTCGTAGGTGGAATAGGAATTGTTTGAGATCACTCCGATAAAGAAGGTTTAGTATCGTACACTTTCAGTCCAGTGACATACCAGTCTAATGCAAATTTGAAAATCATTCCTTTCAGCACGCTACTTAACACCGGCTATCAGGTATATTCCACACAAATGTCGAGTTTTCATCAAAGACTTTATTCAATTTTTGATTCCGCTGTAACTATTTTCTACATCACTGTAGTTGCTTACTGGGATATCCAGGGGTCAGGGGATGACGACTAACACAAGTGAGATAAATACCGAGATCGCTTCAAAACCTCTAAATTGTTTATCGGCCATTGTGGTAGGGAAGAGCGTGTTCATATTAAAATGTTAATGTTATGATAATCTGTAGTTCTTGGGGGCTTTGGCTGTTTGTATTCAACCTTCTTTGACTTTCAACACAACATCAATAATATTTTGAGTCCCCTACTCACCTTAGTGCAAATAACCGTAGTGAAATTTTGTTTTTAATTCTGTTTCACACAGCCCCAGATTTCATTTCAACACTAACGAAACTTCCGCGTCAGATGAACATTTGCTTGCATTTTTGTTCTACTAGTAATGCGCATTTTAGTGTACCACGTAGAAATCCAATAATAGATTGTGATAATTCAAAAACTAGAAATTTAATATCAAGCTAAATCACTGAAATTACATAAATGTTTTGTTTTCTTCTCTGATTTTGTTTTTAGAGCTTCAGCTTCCAAAACTTCTCTTATCTTTCCGCTTTCTCTTTTCTGATCTCCCACTCCCTCTCTGTGTGTTCTTCTTTGCTTTTTTAACCCTCACTCTGTCCTCTTGCTTTTCTTTCTTTTCTCCAATTTGTTTCTCTTTTTTTTGAATACTTTTAATTCTACAGAAAAGAACGGTCTTTCCAAAGCCTATAATTTGCGCTCCTTTAATACGAAAACTAAATAAATTAATTTGTTTCAGTAAGGATACCATCATTGTTGATTAATAATTAGATTTTTTGAAAATACTGAAAAAGTGAATGTTTCAAATTTATACTTTTTTTTCAATTACATTGAATGCGAAAAGTGAAGCCAACGAACCATGCAACTTGATATCTGCCAATAGGTTTGCAGTGCTAGTTTTAATAGCATTCTAACTCTTGTTTTGGGCATTTCAACGTAATGTATATTTTCTGTTATATTCTGTGAAACATTTTATTAAGGATAGACATCTATTCATTGGAATTTTCTCAAATCATACATTTTCTGAAACCACAACAATTTCAAAAATTGCCTAGATAATCGCTCCATCACAGCTAAATTAATAAATTAGTGTACATAAAAATAAAGTAATTTTTTGGTGACAATTGCACATCTTTGTTTCATTCATTCATAGATTCTAAAAAAATACATATAAGTTCAGTAATTGAAAATCAAGGTAGTACCTAAGAGCAGTTTATGGAACACTAGATGACTTCTTATAAAAAAAAATCTCTCGCAGGATTAACTATGGGAAAGTTGGTCTACGGATTTGTTAACTAGTTTTCCTGTATAAAGTTGGATGTATTTTGTGTGATAATTATCTGTTTGATGTGACGTTTCGATTTCTTATCAGAAATCGTTGTCGAATAATGTTTTTTAAACAATTTGTACAATATTTGTGAATTGATTGATTAATTGACTTTGAAATTTCCTTTTTGCTGTTAATTTGCCAGAAGTTGTTGTCATGATACCGGTATCTCTACAGAGGGTGTCCCAATTGCTCTATTATTTAACAACATGCAGACACTTTATTTGATTTTGAGTGAAAACCCAAATGAACATCCAAAATAACTATTTACCCCTCAATCATTCAGAAACTATTTATTTGATTCATTGATCTCAATGTCGTTCTTCACTCATTTCCTCATCTTCCAACTAAATAATAACCCGTGCATATTATTGGATGATTCACCAAAATTCAGAACAGCGAACACTCTTTTTAATACAACAGTACATTATGTGTATTTATGTCAACAGCGATACATTTACACCTTTATATTATTATTTTAATTTTATTGAAATCACATGGTGGTTCGACTTTAATTCCAAATCTAGATTCCTGTAAAATCTATTTATGAATCCTTACCAAACCTACTTTCAATTTCCAAAAACGTTTAACGTGATGCAGCTGATAAGTAGGAGGTAGCATGACACATTTTTTAAACATTTATAAGCACCTATAGCTAAATTCATACCAGCATCATTGGTATAACATTTTGTCGCTTTTAAGTCATTAGTTTTTGTTACAATTTTTCCATTGGTTAGAAATAGCTGACATAACAACTTAAACTTTTCGTTTTCATTGTAGAAAATTTCTTAAATCATAAATTCAAGGCCGTAATAAGACCTTTCTATTTCAATTTTGGCATTAAATTATATTTAAAATTGTTTTCAGATTATTTGTGAAAAAGCTGTAAAACAGTGTAAAAATTCATAAAAATTCGAACTGTTTCCTACGTTTTTACAGACTAGACAGCAATTGCAATTTTCACTTACGTTAATCCACATATTAATTACCGATACAGGTCTTTATAGGTACACTAGAAGGATGATTTCACTCATATTAAATACAATTTATCGTTTTTCAGAGTAGGTATGGGCGTAATTACAATAAATCTTGTGCGTCAAACATAGAAAATATTTTCTCATAAAAATCTCATTTCAGAGTAAATATAAGAATTTTCGAAAATCGCATGACATCATCCGTTTACAAAACTTGATTCTAAAGTACTTTCGTTAAGAAAGTTTTACTCTACACCAGAAAAAAGAGGGTTTTTGAATTACTATTCGTTTGTAAATAATATTCCACAACTTTCAGGCACATATATACATTATTATATTATATATATTCTAAAAAAAATCTACAAAAACAGTTCTAGCTTTTGCAAAAATACCGGTTCAATTGAACAAAGATATTATGAATATAATATACAGTGAGGAACAGTCAAATGGATAACGAATAAAGGAGGGCTTGTGGAGAAAAGCGACACGTCGATTTGTATTTTTAAATGCCCATTTTTTCAACAAAAAAATTATGTAGGGTGTCTCATGTGACAGTGGCCAATACCAGCTTTTTATTTTATTATTTTAAATGCAAGCCCCTATATATTATTTATTTTTTAGTTTCTCTAGAAAGTTCTAGACATAATTCATGTACAATGTCCTACACCTATCTTCAACTTAATTAAGTGTTTTCATATTTATTACAAAAATTAACATTAAAAAATGAAAATAATTTTATTTCACATATTTCCATTTAGCTCTTGTTAGTGAGACAGTAAGCAAAAATCATTCCGCGTTTCTTTTTACTGATAAAAAAAACAATTCTGTTTATTTGCGTCTAAACTCATGGCTCTAGCATCTTGTTGTCTGCCTGCATGACAATGGTGATCAGTCTCAGCACTATTGTTTGAATTTCGTTAACTGTACGTAATAATATTGTTACGAGAATTCATCCGATAGCTGGTGCAATCGGCCATCAACCAATTCTTGGAAGCGACATTCTTCCGATGCTTCTGGGAATCCGAAATGTTTTGTCTCTCACCCCGAGGCTGGCGGCTGCCGGTAATAGGAATTCGTCGAATTCCCTTTAAGCTTCCAGAACACGTGAAAGAAGTTTCCCGATGGTTCGTTGACTTACCAGACAATTCCGAGAGAAATATATAAATACGGGCAGCTGGCTATGGGATTCATTCAGTATTCGACGGCCGTATAGTTTAGATAAATTTTAAATAGTACTGTGAATATAAATTGTGTTAAAGTAGTGGAAATAAATTAGAGTGAGTTGGATTGTGTTTTTAAATATATCCAAGAACTGAACCCGAGTGTGAAAATAGAACTCTTTTTTTGCGTATATCTATAAAACAATTATGTAAATTCTTAAATTAATTGGTTGTGCGAATAAGATGCACACTCAAGAAGAAATATGTGCAATGTTTAGTAATAAATCTCTATAACAACTTAAAATTCAATCCACCGTAAGCAAAATTGATAAAAGGTTGTGAAATTTAGTAGTAAATTTAGTTATCCTCGGAAGTTCTTCATATATACTAATTTTGATTTTTTTTAACGAAAGCTTAAGAACCGAGGCCCACTCTTACACATATAAAATAGGTGAGTATGGGACTGAAAGGATTTCCTTGAAATATTTGCATTTGTTTCGACTTTTTCCGACCGACATCACACTACCTTATTCTATAACTCTGTCCTCTGTGTAAGAAACAGTGACGAGTTTGTTAAGAGTATCTTCGATCATAGAAAATTATTAAACTATAGGAAATAAACAAATATAACATCCAATTAAAATACAATACTTGCACACAATTTGCTTTTCGTTCTAATAAATACTCCAATCCTCTCTTTGCGATATAGTAAATTAGGGATTTGACGTACGTCAGAAATCACAACAAAAAAGGAAAAAAATTACTTGTACACCAGTTTATAGAACAAAATTTAACTCATTAACTGACTTCCAAAAAGGAGGAGATAATCAATTCTTCGGGTATTTTTTTTTTGTATGTTTACCTGATTTCTTCTCCTGTGGTGCACCGTTTTGAATGAATATGGTCTTGTTTAATAGAGTATATATCCGGATTGGTGAAACTTCAAATTTTGGAAAAGAATTCTATTGGTAAAGTGATAAAATTTGTGAACGAACACATGCGTGCATGGAAATCGACCAATATCCCTAATATTTTAGTCGATTTTTCGATAACTCCTTATGGATGTGTATAGTTTTTTCGTTTAATCTATTAGATCCTTAGGTGAACTCATATATCTGCGACGTGCAACTTGCAGTTTTGCAGAAAATCGCCGAAAATTCTTATCAAAAATTTCATCGAAATGACATAACGGACATTTCCTCATAAATATTTTAATTCCAACGTAATAGTGCGGTAATTTTAGGCACTTGAAGTTTTAATTGCGAATTTGAAAATTTTCGATGTACATCTCAAGCATATAGGTAGTAAAGCATAGTATTTTCGGCTCCTTAAATCAATGAGTACCAAGCTCACTTTTTTTGTATACCAGGCAAATACCTTTTTAAATGCAAATTTTTCCATTTTGCGAAGACGGTACTTTTGGTTGTCACATTCTCCCGGCCTAATAGAAAATTCAGTGACAACACATGTCAAACTTTAAACTGGTACTTGGTGGCTTATAGACAGGGTGTTTAGTTATAGCAAACAAAATCACAAAGTAAAGTGGTAGAAGGAGTTGCATTTATATGAAGATTGAAATATAGGACGGACTAGAATGATAGTGGTCCGTAGGCAGCCGTATATACAGGATGGTTGGAATATAGGGTGGACTGGACGTTTGGTGGTTCAAAAATGTTGAAAAAAATGTGAAATTAAAATTATATAGGGTGATTAAAAAACTGTTATATGATGTGGACATAAGCAAATCATATACAGGATGGTTGAAATATATGCTGGAGTTGAATTATATTTATACAGTGTGATTAAAAAATTATTTCTTTTATATCCCCTAAGAAGTTGCATAAAGTGTGGAGAGAAATTAATGTTACACAGGGCGATAACATAAAATGTTAAAAAGGAAATAATTTATGGGGTAGCCCACAAGGAGTTATATACTATGGTTGAAATATAGGACGGATTTGACTCCGTAAGTATAGGATGGATTCTACTCCGTCCTATAGTTTACAGAAGGCAGCTAACAAATTTATGCTTGTCCGTGGGCAGTCGTATGTACAGGCTGGTTGGTACATAGGTTGGAGTAGAATTATCTAGTTATACAGGGTTGTCAAAAAAAGTTCAATGGCGTAGTTCATAAGGCATAAATATATTTTGGGGTTATTAAGTCAACGCGTACTAGTAGATTTTGTTCGTAAAGATTTAGCTGTCAATTTAAATGATAAAGGATCATTGTGTAATGTTGAGGCTTTCGATGTTACCTGGTTCTGTCTATTAAGGTTATACATACAAAATAAAAAATAAAGAATGAAAACTACCTGAGTTCAAAAAAAACTAAAAAGTTGAAAATAAAACATTAAAAAAATATATAACCGACTTCTACCTATAACTAAAAAGCTAAAAATAATTATAACAAAATACAACTCTAGCAAATAAATAACACATTCAATGTTGTAAGGTACCTACCCAGGAAGTAAAAAATGTAAACATTAAAAGGTGCTCATTCTGTACAAATTAATTACCTACCAATCTAGTATATTTTTGAAGTCGGTGCCAAGCAACAATCAAGTTTGATCAAGTAGTAGATAAGTACGCAATAAAGGATTTTAGATTTGCTTGTCACCGACTTCAAAAATATACTAGATTGGTAGGTAATTAATTTGTACAGAATGAGCACCTTTTAATGTTTACATTTTTTACTCCCATTGAATGTGTTATTTATTTGCTAGAGTTGTATTTTGTTATAATTATTTTTAGCTTTTTAGTTATAGGTAGAAGTCGGTTATATATATTTTTTTAAAATGATTTATAAAGTATATATCCGGATTGGTGAAACTTCAAATTTGGGGAAAAAATTCTATTGGTAAAGTGAAGAAATTTGTGAATGAACACATGCGTGCATGGAAATCGACCAATATCCCTAACATATTGGTCGATTTTTCGAAAACTCCTTATGGATGTGTATAGTTTTTTAACGTTTAATCTATTAAGGAAGATCCCTAGGTGATCTCATATACTTTTCTGCGACGTGCAACTTGCAGTTTTGCAGAAAATCTCCGAAAATTCCAAAATTATTATCAAAAATTTCATCGAAATGACATAACGTACATTTCCTCATAAATATTTTAATTCCAACGTAATAGTGCGGGAATTTTAGGCACTGGAAGTTTTAATTGTGAATTTGAAAATTTTCTATGTACATCTCAAGCATAGTATTTTCGACTACTTAAATCAATGAGTACCAAGCTCGTTTAGTTTGTATACCCAGCAAATACCTATTTAAATGAATTTTTTAACCGACTTCCACAAAGGAGGAGGTTATCAATTCGTGGCGTATTTTTTCGCTTTTTTTTTGTATGTATGTTATTTGATTTCTTCTCCTGTGGTGCACCGTTTTGAATGAATATGGTCTTGTTTAATAGAGTATATATCCGGATTGGTGAAACTTCAAATTTCACATGCGTGAAATCGACAAATATACCTAATATTTTGGTCGATTTTTCGATAACTCCTTATGGATGTGTATAGTTTTTTAGTGTTTAATCTATTAAGGAAGATCCCTAAGTGATCTCATATAATTTTCTGCGACGTGCAACTTGCAGTATTGCAGAAAATCGCCGAAAATTTCAAAATTCTTATCAAAAATTTCATCGAAATGACATAACGGACATTTCCTCATAAATATTTTAATTCCAACGTAATAGTGCGGTAATTTTAGGCACTGGAAGTTTTAATTGCGAATTTGAAAATTTTCTATATGACTTTTTTTCACTGACTTGATCCGCCACTGTCAAAACATCGGAGGGTCCATGGTTTAAGCCAAATTTCAAAAGCAGTATTAATACATTTTACAGCACTATGACAAAAATCCAAGATATATGAAGTGAAGTGCATTTAATGAGCTTTCAACATATGTTTGCATATCGCTATCGCATTATCGAGGTTAATACGGTAAGTCCTGCAAAATATTTTTATAAATTATTTAAATTACACTCTGCAAGATCTACTTAACGTGCATTATCGATCTTGAGCGTTATTAATCGCAACGTTATAAGGTATCACTAGGAGGCAGATTAAGGTTCCAACTGTTATTACAACCAAGTTATGAATTTTTTAAACTGACTCACTTTATATCGATTTTCCAATTTTGCTTTATGAAAAATGCTGCGATCAAATTTTATAAATATTCATTTTGAAGATTTTCTGATTCTCTACAATTTTTCTATTGAGGGCATTATGAACAGATCATTACTTTTTACACTTTAAACAAAAAACGAAAATACCTCATATTTTTGGGGTTTTTAAGGCTCAAATAATTTACTTCTACGAGTTTGCTGTTAATATTATGTCAGTTATGAGTTATAAACTATTATTTACGTGATGGCTTAAGCGGTTTGCTGTTGAATTTTATGTCACATAAATCTCTATTGACTGGTGCATTGCCATTAAAATTGGGTACTGATTAGCTTCATATTACAAAGTAAACATTTCACACCCATTTTTACAGTCACAAACAGCCAATTTTACACATCAAATGGCTTTACTAATCACTAACATTGCCAAACTTCTTTATTGATAATTAACAACATCGCGATAACTCATATTGTTCGCTGTTCATTTCAACGTAGCTATCGGGAATTTTGAAGTTTTTGGTTTGTTTACATTCTAAAGACTAGTTTGTAAGTCTATTTTTCCGGAAACGTTTTAATGAAAAATGCTAGATTTTATAAGAAGTGCAGTTTGGTGTAATTTTTTTATTGAAAATAATTACTTTGTCTAACCGAAAGATTTGAAGTTAACTAATGCGTTTCTGAACAATTCACCGTTTAAAATAGATCCTTTTGCATTACACTCTATCGAGTTCTTTCTAAATAACATGTCAATATCTTTTATCATTCTCTGCTTTGACATAGTTTCAGAAATATTTCTTTCAAAAATGAATAGCTAATACGAAAACTATTTCAGAAATACCTATGTCACAAATGTTTTAATTGCCCAAACACATCACATTTACGACAAAAGAATTCAAATTACTGAATAAAAATTATAAGTGTTTATATAACAGATCAGGTTTATTTTTTCTTAGCCGACGTTATTTTTTTAGGTATTCATGAATTCAGGACCACAGTCAGGACGCGATTTTGCCGCATTGACAATAATTTACATAAAATGTATTTTGGATTTTCTTGGTTATTAAGGCCTACAGATCAAAATGGTATGAGTTTTTTGTTTGAATTGGTAAATACTATCGCCACTTAAAATATATGCACTCATACTATTTACCCCCATATAGATAAGTGCGTTGTGATTTTCATTAGTGTAATGTGTAAATATATTTTTTTAGAATGATTTTCAAGGAGCAGTATTTGTGTTTGCAATGAACATTTTTCCAAATGATACTTATTCGTGGTTATTATCGTGAGCACAATAATGCCATAAATTTAACTTACATAAAGAGAAAAGAATGCAAAGTTATATCTTACATGAATAAGAAGCATTTAAAGTCTTTCCTCATTAAACATTACACACTGAGTGATATATACCTGTAACTGTTTTAAAAGAAATTTTGTCAACTGTTTGTCAAAAATCATGCAAAATAATGTCAAACTCCTTTTATTCGACGTGGTCAATCTATTTCCCAGCATACCACCTGATGAATGCATCAATCTAATCATAAACCTAATAGACAAGAATAATATCAACCCCATAATCAAAAATGTAATACTTTCTCTTCTGCAACTCTGTATCAACCAAAACTATTTCCAATGCAACAACAACATTCATAACAGTACTCAAGGCCTCTATGGGCAATCCTTTAAGTCCCCTTCTATCTGAAATATTTATGGACTATTTAGAACCTAATTTTCAAACACGATCTCAGTAACCAAATCCTGTATTGGTACCGATACGTCGATGATATTATTGCGTGTTTTACGGGTACACATCGACAATTACAGTTACTACACAACTACTTAAACCAAATACACCCCAACATAAAATTCACACTTGAAACAGAAACAGATAACACTCTAAATTTCCTAAACCTAATAATTAAAAGGCAAGACATCAAACACACATTGACACACTCTGACATTACCATCCACAATAGTTCACACCACATTACCACCACATTATTATTAAACAGAAAATTAAAGAGAATTGCTATTAAAGAAGTCTATCCCACTGACCCCAATCCCACCTAAATACCTAAATTATACAATACTCTCACACTCAATGAAACCCAGTCACAAAAAATCTCCCAATTTTTACGGAACAGGAACATATATACAGCCTTCACTACAAACAACAATTTATCTAGACATATAAAAAACAACAAAGACAAGACTGACAAAAATTCTAACTCGGGTTGAAGTGTGGGAGTTGCCCCAATTTCTATATTGGTCACAATGGAAGATCTTTCAATTCAAGATGGCGTGAACACACTAGAGCTTTTGAAAATCAACAAGAAAATAAATATACATTTGCGGACCACTTATTAAAAGAAAACCATATACCTAAAAATACATTCGAAATTTTACATTTACAAAACAAAAGTAAAAAATTATATCGTCTTGAATCACTGGAAATTAATAATAATTTGGTCAAGTGCGAGTTGGACTTGCATATTTAGGGTTCCGTACCACCTTCAAGATTCGAATATTCCAGTTTCAGACAAGGAGGGAATGAGTGCATTTTCTTATACTTACCCTTATATCTTTTAAAGGAAGCGTTTTAAATTTATAAAAAATATACACTTTGATTTTCCACACATAGACTTTTTATTTTATCTGCTTTAGGATTCTCTAGATTTTTATCACAATACATATGTATTTAATTTTCTAATTTGGCACCCAAAAAGTAACATTAGAGTTTTATTTTACTAATAAACTTTCAGAAATGCCTTTTATAATCTACTGTCTGAGTTTTGAGGCTCTGTAGATTGGAAGAAAAACGGCAAAATAGGTCAAAGTTTAAATTATAAATTATTAAATCTGTTATTCAAATTATTTAAAAATATAAATAGAATATATTTTTCAAATTTTAAATAGTGTAGTTTCTAAAGTGGGAATTAAGTCGATGTTTAATATTTTTAATATCTTTTATACAAATGATTTAAAAATATGATATATTTGTAATTCACATAATGAGCCTTTTATCTGATATATTACATGATGCGTTTGAAAATTGAATCTTTATTTTCCTTTTAATTGTATAATTTGTCCCTAAAATTACTATGGGGGTTTTCTAATAATTTACTTTCCTAATTCTATTATTTGGAGACCAAATAATAGAATTAGGTATTTTTTCCATATTTTTCCTATAAACAAAAAAAAGAGGTCTTAGAGTTTCGGGAATAACGGGGAGAATGGGTAATTTTTTTAATATATTTTAAAATATTCATTTTAAAAAAATATATTTGTACCTATTCGTCATAATGAGCCCTGGGATTGATATATTACATGACCCGTTAGAAACAATTTTTTATTTTCCATTTAATTCTACAATTTGCCCCCCAAAATGAATATTAGGGGTTTTTCCTTATTTTTCCAGTAAAGTTCAGGTGAGGGGCTATACCTCCAATGTTTTTTCAAAATTTTCCAGCTTATGGTTTCGGAGATAAGGGGGGAAATGGGTAAAATTTTTTATATTTTTGTTAATATCTTTTAATTAATTTATTTTAAAAATATGAAAAAAAAATATATTTGTCTTCGTCATAATGAGCCCTTTCATTTGATATATAACATGATGGGTTGGAAACAATTTTAATTTTAATTTTTCATTTAATTCTATAATTTGCCCCCCAAAATAAATATTAGGGGTTTCTCCTTAATTTTCCAGTAAAGTTCAGGTGAGGGGCTATACCTCCATTTTTTTTCAAAAATTTTCCAGCTTATGGTTGCGGAGATAAGGGGGGGATAGGTAATTTTTTTTATATTTTTGTTAATATCTTTTGATTTATTGTTGATTAATTAATTTATTTTAAAAATATGAAAAAAATATATTTGTTTTCGTCATAATGAGCCCTTTCATTTGATATATAACATGATGGGTTAGAAACAATTTTAATTTTCCATTTAATTCTATAATTTGCCCCCCCCCAAATAAATATTAGGGGTTTTCCTTAATTTTCCAGTAAAGTTCAGGTGAGGAGCTATACCTCCATTTTTTTCAAAATTTTCCAGCTTATGGTTTCGGAGATAAGGGGGGGGGAATAGGTAAATTTTTTTATATTTTTGTTAATATGTTTTAATTTATTTATTTTAAAAATATGAAAAAAATATATTTGTTTTCGTCGTAATGAGCCCTTTCATTTGATATATAACATGATAGGTTAGAAACAATTTTAATTTTATATTTTACATTTAATTCTGTAATTGCCCCCCCCCAAAATTAAAAGTAGAGGTTTCTCCTTATTTTTCCAGTAAACTTCAGGTCAGAACCTAGAAAATTATTTTTTAAATAAGGGGGGGATGGCTAAATTTTGGTATATTTTCGTTAATATCTTTTTAAATATATTTTTTTAAAATATGAAAAAAATGTATTTGTGTTCCTCAGAATGAGACCTTTCATTTGTTGTATTACATGATGCGTTTGAAAATTTTTTTATTTTTAAATTTTTATTTAATTCTATAATTTGCCCCCCAAAATTAACATAAATGGTTTCTCCTTAATTTTCCTGTAAAGTTCGGGCAACGCTCTATATTTCCTATTTTTTCAAAATTTTAGGGTCAGTAGTTTCGGAGATCAGGGGGGGAACGGTCGATTTTTTTAGTTTTTCCCCCCAGAAGTACCCCTAAAATCAAATTTTGTTTCTTTTACGATATGTACTCCTGATCGGGTCACCAAATATTGATACCAATTTTCAACCTCTTCCGTCCAGTAGTTTAGGAGAAAATGGCTGTGATGTGACAGAGGCAGAAATCCTGAGTGATATTATAAGGGTACCCTAAAAACAAAAATTTTCGAAATCTATTAAACGACCAAACTGATACTAATTCATCTCCATTGCTTAATCTTAAAATCCATTTGTAGATAATATTTATTGTATTAGATTATTAACATATATTGTCAACAATGTTTTATAAATGTATAATTTAACTGCCTACACCCAGCTTACTTCCTCCGAAATTCCCCAGAATTAAAAACCTTTTAATTATTTTATTACCTTACCTGTAGTTACTTTGTAAGAAATATAAATTTAGCATTCATTGTATTTCTAATGAAACCAGACTTGGCGAAGCATTTGTCAAATTTAAAGAAATAAAAAGTGAAAATTTAAACAAGTGTTTTTAAGTAATTCAATTTATTTATAACTGGCGTCAAATTAATCAAAATGAAAACTTACTCTTACATGTCTTGTACGACATATCTTGGCATTTAAGTTTAAAGAGTTGCATAGAAATTTTTTGACATTTGCTTTAAATTTTGCCGTTTTTGCACATATTTTTCTGATTTTCTGTAAAAGGGTGTGTTTTACGTCATAGAAAAGTATACGGACTCAAGTCAGAATAAATCTTAATAACATAATAATAAAGTAAAATTTAAAATATTTAAATTGATTGAACCATTTTAGAGAAATCACTTGAGATTCTTATTAACTGCTTTTTCCCGATTTTTTGTAAAACCATAATCTTAAATTATGGAAAATTATATTCCGTAATACAATGCAGTTTCTATCGTCAAATTTCCATAAGCTGTTTTTGAGTAATTGATTAGCAGACAAGAAAAATGCCGACGAATTGATATTCTCCATTTTTTTGGTAGTCGGTTAAATAGTAAGGTGTATTGTTTAATCTAGTGCGACGCGCTTAAGATTTTGTTAATTGTTAAAAGTTCATAACTTTCACATAGCTGAAAAATGACATCCGATAAAAAACTTGAATTGATCAATGAAAAATCATGAATTTAAAAATTTAAATGAACTTTGCAGATAAATTTAATATAAGAATGAGATTACACATTAGGATTAATACCTAAGTCGTAATAAAATGGTGACCAATATTTTGATTTACCTGTAATTTATATCCATTACTCAGAACCACACAAAGAAAGAGAAACAGAGGAAGTGAGATAACGAGAGACGGGAAGTATATTTCGTAAGAAACTTTCGCTTCCATCGTTCCATCTCAAATGACTGCTGCTCTTTTTTTGTCTTTAACAGTATTAATTACAGAACACAAGGACGACCTATATTTAAAATGCAAAATCAAAAAAAAAACATACACATTGTTCTGTAAAAAGACATTAAACGCAAAACTTTACCTGCCTCATGATTTTTTCCAAATATAATTATATTATTCCATAATTTTTGAACAGTCTGTGTAATAGTTCAGACTTTTGTTCTCAATTTTCGTTAAAATGTTTTGAAAAAAACTCCATGAAAAAAAAAATCAAAAACTCTTGTGAATATCAAAAATTATAATGTATTTCAATTTCCATTTTTACATATGTTGAGATTTTGAGATAGCACGGAAAATTTAAAAAAATATTTTCTCATATTCAACAGCAATGAATTTACATCTGCTTTCCCAGACGAGCCATGTACACACACCGACAAATAATATTTCTATTGTTGACCAGAATCCTTTCACAACACCAGCATCCCGGTGATGAAAAACCTGTTGAATTTATCGGTTAGAATAACTAGAAACGCGTTTGATATCTCTCCGCCAGACATGAAGCTCAATACAAGACGAAGCCCGTTCCGCAGCATCTAATGGTCCAGTAATGAACTTTGACCTACATGGCAACCCTTTCACGGACACTTCATCCCTTAACCTGTTACGATCTTTCGATTCGCTCGTAGTAGCCGGTGGCGAGATTTCTAGTTTAGGGAGAGGAGATGTATCGCAATCCCGATCCCGCATTGTTACAACAACGGTCAGTTCGGTTGCTCTCTTGGGAATTCAATTTTGTTTCGTTTTCGGGTTGAAAGAAAAGATAGTTTACTTACACTCAGTTTTACTATATAAAATTGATTTCTGGTTTACTTTAAGAATTTATTACATTTTATTAATGTGTGGTACGCTGTAATTTTAAGAAAAACTGCAATATTAAAAAAAATAATACATCCTGATATTTTAGTGGAATATTAAACTGTTTCAACCCACTTCCAAAAGGAGAAAGTTATGACTTATCAATTCTACTTGCAAGTCGGTTAATATTGTTAAAAAATGTTTTGTTTTATGTATGTTACTTAATTTCTTCACTGATTGTAACCCACATTTTTTAACTGACCTCAAAGAATAGGGGATACAATCAGTCGGAGTCTTTTGTTTTATGTATTCTCTCTCTAGTTCTTAGGGTGTTTTTTAGAAGCAATTACACAATAACGGAATATCACAAAAAACAGCAAAAATATGTTTTTTAAAATATTAACTGACTTCAAAAAGAAGAGTTGAAAGTAACAAAAACATTAGCACCATATAATAACTACTCATTAGTCATGAGGGGTAGGAACATACAAACTAGGGATGTTATGTAACCCCAAATAAAAATCTATCCGAAACCGTGACCGAATCTGATATAAAAGTTTCGAAATAGTTTCGGATAAGGACGTATTTGTATCAAAATGAGACAGACACTTTATAAGGCTGTTCGAACTCGAAAAATAATCGATGAACAATCACTTAAAGAATTGCGCAAAGACGAGTTAGTGTGGTGATTTGTCGGTTCAAATTCCAAGTCTAACAAATCTGATATCCATAACTGAAACTATCCGAAACTATGGGATAATCTGAAATAATTTCATTTTCGTAACCGTAACTGAAACCGATATAATATTATTCATATATCCGTATCCCTATCCAATTACGAAATTTCATATCCTTAACATCCCTAATTACAAACTACCTGAGCACACACCCGTACTACTACCTACATACAAAGTAATAAAAAAATGCAGACAATAACAGGTGCTTATAATGTATGAATTAACTACCTACCATGTAACTATATTTTTGACATGTAACTAGTATTGTTTTGTTTCTACTCATTTACTAAACTTAGTTTTTACTTGGCGCCGACTTACACACGAGAAGCACTTATTCGTGTTAGTATTTATGAAGGTATTTTTAAAGGATGGTGATTTATTTCTAAATTACTAAATAAGTAAAAATGAAAAATCAAATTTGAAAAAAATCATTAACAACATTCCATATATATTGAAACGGGGATTGCAATTAAGTACAATCATATGTATTCGACTTTAGAATTAAAATCAATTTTTTTTTGAAAATTCACCATTATTTTGAAACTTCTTGTCTGTAGTATCATTTCATGTAGTAACATTTCACTAGTGATGTTTGTAAACAATTATCAATTAATGCTATTTATATTTTAAGTTATTTATCAGTATCTGATTCCCCCAATATTTAAAGTACTTCGTTAGAATACTTGATATTCCAGAGTGTGTAACTAAACATAAACAGCTCCCTTGAAAAATAACATTTGTAAATTTTAAGCAAAGAAATATTGAACGGGTGTCTACAATTGTTTCTATTCAATGATGTATTTTGTTCTAATGGCGAACATATAATCCTCCACAGTCAAATAGGCTGTACATACTAAACAATAATTTCAGACCTTAGATTAATATTAAAATTACACTAAGCACGCATTATTCTAGATTTACCCTTTAAAATCCATTCAATGAGACATAAAATCACAACTAGCGTGTAAATTCGGGGTTGTTCAACAATTTGTTATGCAAAGTGAATAGTTCAGTTTCTAAATTTTATTTAGTAAAACCATGAAGACATTTTAGAAATAGGGACATTTAATATTCCATATTAAGTAGGAACCAAAATGTGGTAAGCCTTTTTTGAAAAGAATACGTTTTGCTTCTAACATATGAAGTATTGAATTACATTTCGATAGAATTTTATTGATCTTATTGTTTCATTTATTAATTGTTGATTAGATTGCCAGTTTTTGATATTACGTTAAGAGAAAGAATAAGATTTGTGTTGTAAAAAATGAAGAATTCAGGTATGATTCATGTTTAGGATTTCATCGAGTTGCTAACTTTAAGTAGCTACACTTTTAACATTTTCGATGAGTTTGAATACGCTTATGAACCTGCATCTCCTCCAAATAAAGGACAAATTTAACAATAAAAATAATTTGTAGTTAAGCTATGTTATGTGACAATAAAATTAGTGAGTTAACATGTATATTAAGTAAGTATTTCAGAATACATTTTTTTAAGACTACAGCTGCCCGTTTTTCGTCCTGTTCATCACGACGTGTTCATGTACTTTATGAGTTCCTACACAAATAAATAATAGGGTAAGGTGGGGCACAGTGTGGCAAAAAAGATTTTTGTGATATAAAATCAAAAATGTTTAATAAATAACACCTTTATTGAACTTACAATAATCTTTCGACTTCTAATAAATAAAGCAAAATTTTAACAAAATTAACAAAACATATTTCTAAACGTCACTTTTCTGAAATCTGTCACTTGCCACAGACTGCCCCGTGCCTGGATTACAATGTTCCATACTATGAGGCACTCTGACATCGTCTTCAAGTGGTTGATCTCACAACGTTTCAATAGCTGTGTATCTGCTATCGTCATCAGGTAAGGATAGGAAATTCAGAGTATCCGTCGTATTTATATTATACCCTTAACCGGTCAAGCGTCGCCGGTCATGGTAATTGGGTCTTATCTGGTTCAATCAGCGTCGTCGTACCTGCAGGTTGGTTGCCGGTGATGCGTAGCAGCAAAGGCCGAAGAAGAGCTCTCCAAATATTTTTAATTTGGAGGCTGGGCTCGCTAATTAGCGGCGACCAATGACCATGACCGGCGACGCTTGACCGGTTAAGGGTATAATATAAATATGAGGGATACTCTGAATTTCCTATCATTCCCCTGATGACGATAGCAGATACACAGCTATTGAAACGTTGTGAGATCAACCACTTCAAGACGATGGAAGTCCAAGAGAACTTTGAGGAACGAGTTACATTGTCTGCCAACTTCAGACTAACACAATATCATATAGTTTATATCTTTTGGCTAGCTGCATTCCTCAGGCTCGAAGTACATTCGGCGGGTGCTATAGTTTGTCGCATATTTAGTTCACTATGTTTACCCATTGTGATCTTACTCACTCGATTTCGAATCATTAGATGAATATCTATAAAAGATGTAAAATTTAAAATTATGTGATAAATAAATGAACATGATGGAAGTACCTGTACCTAATATTAATTTTGATTTTGCAATTGAATCACAAGGCCAACTTTGGGGTAGTGTGACAATGTCACAAAGTGTCCCGTTACACAGTGCCCCATAGATCCAAAAAAGAGGAAACCCATGAAATCAAAATTACAAATTAGGAATACTGGCAAAATGTTTACGTGATCAACCAGTAGTGAGAGTACTTTTATACAAAAAACGTAATACTTACCCAACTCCATCTATCAAAAATCAAAAACAATTCCGGTATTTAAAAAAAAACAGCTTAAAACACTTTTTTATCATAAACTTTTCGACGAGTGGGAATCAAATCAAATATGCAGGGTTTTGTAATGGCGGCTAATGTGCTTGTCCAAATGGCAACATTGCGAAATTATAGACGGAGACTGTTACAGTATCAATACTGTAACAGTGTGCCCTACCTGACCCTACTCATACAATGATTATTAATTTATTAATGCACTGATGTAAAGAGAAAGATCTGTAATGTAAAAATTTCAAAATAATTGTATGTAAATATAAATTGCCTTTATACTCCATTCGACTATTTACAAGCCCATAACAATAATTTGAAATAATTCATTAAATGACCGCTGTGGGGGATATATCCACTCATTCCCCCATATCTACCGCACTGTAAGTAGATATTATACTAATCAATGACCAATTCAACTATAGTAATCCTAAATTTTATCAATACGAAATATAGCAAGGTATTCTGCAATGTTCTATTGTAACAATTTTAACAACAGAACTTATCTAACCAGAAAATTACCAAGCAAAATGAGTCTTAGTTGTTATTATTTTGTGTGGGTAAAAGGAAAGATATTCCAAGAAACAGTTTTTTGATAAAGGAAAATTGACTTATTTCTGTTATGATTAAATTATACTAATATGTCAGTAGATTCGTAATGTAAATGTTCGCAGGTGTAGTTGATTAAATTGATCTCGTAGACCTCTCGCTACATTCACATCTATCTTCTTCAGATTATTATCATACAGTTGCCAATATTTAATAATTGCTTCAATTAACCCTGCATAAAGACAAAGATGATAAATTTTTGTTGAACCCAAGTGACAGTAACATCATTATACACTCCTTAAAATAAACGATACTTAAATAAGAGCTAGATAAATAGTTAATTAGAAAGATTTAAAAAATCATTTTTAATATTCATTTCTGGTATGTTTTGATTTACACAAGTGTTTTTTTTATTTTTTATTTAACAAATTAGTATTTATTTGTCAATATATATAAGAAAAGCCTTCTGGAGTTACTATTCAGAGATATTTTACTCCTGAACCTGTTACGTCATCCTTCAGCTGGTCGAAAATAATTTACATAATATCACTTTACCCCTCTTTCATACAAAAATAAAGGGTGACTTGCTATTACAACTGTCAGATATTAGTTTTTTGGGTATGTTTTTTTTTCTATTTTGAATTTATAAAATTATGAATACTGATAGAATAAATTTTAATCCAATTTGAGCAAATGATAATGATAAAATAAGGAATGTTTTCGTTTTCAGTATCAAAAACTGAACAAGATTTAAATCGACTTTCGATGATACAGAATTATCGCAGTATGTGTCACATGAAAATTGCGTACGCTGATTTAATGAATTTAAGTAGAAAGAAAATTTCCAAGTCACAGCAATAGTTTAAAAATTACAGCTTACCTTCATTTTTTTAAACAGTATTAGACAAAGTCTGTAAATATATGCTACCGAAATAAAAAAAACAAGTTGAATCACCTAAGATATACAAAAGTTCATACCAATTTTTTTAATTAAAATTTAATCTTCAACAACAATGAACGTTTAAAGGGTAGTTAAGTAATAATTAAATGACAAAAAATTCAGAACATATTTCCACGATTCATTCAATATTTCACTATACTCATTAATTTAATATTATTATTGAAAAAATAATTTTTAAATAAAATTTATATGATGATTTCATTTTAGGAGACAGTCCATTCAGATCCATATATCGAGAATAACATTTTTCATTAATAATAATAATGAGAAAATTTTCGAATATGCTACCCTACTAAGTAGACACACTGTAGTGTTTCTATAGTCGAATTGTGAACCCCAAACTTTTTGAACATTTATTTCCATTTAATTTCATCCCATTTGCACTGGATTTAATCTCTGAATTGCAATAACGTTAATTACGTTCAATTAATCACCAAATCTTATCGTCAAATAGTAAATTTGTTCCACATTTCTACGATGCTGTACCGTTCACGTCGCAAAAGCAATTGAAATTGTCAGTTAAAAACGTGGAGCGTATTTCTACAAGTGCTCTTCGTACTTCGTTTGAAATCATACAAGTTATCCATGGCTAAAAACTCCATAATCACAAACTATATGGTGTTAGTATGGGGTCAGAAACCTGTATAAGGCAAGCTGAATTTTTCAATTTAAAGTATTATTTGACTATAATCATATGGGTTTTGAAGTGAAAGCTTCTTAACGGAGGACCACAGTTACACGTAAGGAAATAGATCAGTATAGTAATGAAATACAAAAAAAAATCTTCTTTGTCGTTGAAATACCCTTAGAACTTATTTGTGTGTCATAAATTTGGACCAGGTTATATATTAAAAGCATTTTCCTTTAAAAAATATATATGCAACTAATGTACAATACCACCACAAAATTTGCTTTTTGTTCTAATAAACATTTTAATTTCTATTTGGGATATTTAAATTAGAGACTTGATGTACGTCAGATTCAGAACATCTCAAGTTATTATTACATTTGTGTGCCAACCAAGTCCATATTATAGAGTAATAATTTTACATTAACATTTTTGAATAATATTTGAGTTTAGAGTAACTAACCTATTTTTAAATCCTTAATATTAGACCTTAGAGCATATACTTCTGAAAGTAGCGTGGAATACACATTAATAACGGACCTTAGAGCATATACTTCATGTGACGTTAAGAGCATAAACAAAAAAAATTGTTTTGTGGTTATTCGGTAATGTAAAAAAATTGAAACCAAACAAAAAGTTAGTTTATTGGCAGATTTGCCTCTGTGTGTCAGATTTATATTTTACAAAAACATGTTCGAGTACCATGTGAATTTATACACTTATTAACATAATTGTATTAATTTTCTGTAGAAATTTAATTATTTTCTGATAGGTAAGATAGAGAGGGGTTTTCAAAAAGTAATCATCAGGAAAAATACATTTACATATAACTTAGTGAAATTTTGAATTCTAGAGCGCCATTTGGTCGCCCAGGTACTTTGAAGAATAGTCAGGAGATGCTTTGATATTTAAAGAATACCTATTTAAACAATATTCTCATAATTTAATGTGATATAATTAAAGTGACCTCGTTATATATTTATATCCAATAGGTAGTAGTAAGTAGTAAGTTTGTTTTACTTTAATTCAACAAATTTTGTATTTTGATTTAAAAATTATTTTCACGTCATAAGTTCCATCGCAGTTTTATTTAAAATATACGTTAGGATTAATACTCCAATCGTAACAAAATAGTGAAAATGATTTTAATTTTTCTGAAACAAACAAAGAAAGATAACAAAAGTTGGGAAGTTCGTTCAGCCTCAAATGGCTGCTGATCTTTATTTATTTAAATAGTTATTTGCATAACATACCCCAATAGTATTCATATATTAGTGAGTTTATTCACTTAGCCTGTACGAGGGCTACCTTTTATATTTCGGGATTGGACAACCCTAGTGTTGCAATCTGGCAACTGACAGCTCTATCGTAAAGTTTGACATTTTTGAGGTTATACGTACTCAGAACATTTTGACATACGAGCGCTATGTGTTATTTACAGTGGCTGTTTTCCAATTACTAGAGCACAAAGTGATTTTGTACCGCACAGTGCGGCAATTTTAGGACGTTAATTGGAACATGTTTTTTTAAAACCAACCGGTAGAGTACACTGATCACCATAAGGTTAAAAGTGTATTATCCAAAGGTTATCAATTGACGTTTATGTGTACGTAAATTATTTACAGAATAATTCAATAATTATTAGAGCACAAAGTGTTTTTGTGTCGCCCTGTACCGTACTTTTCGGGCGTTAATTGGAACATACTTCATGTTTTATGATAAAGTTTTATTTTTACTTAGGAAACCTACATAAAACATCCCAAAGGCACAGTTATTTCTTGTGCTCATTGTGCACTAATTGGAAAACAGCCATTAACTTAAAGGATTTATCTCGGCCAAAAAATGGAATTAAATCGTGAACATTTTCGTGCGATTATTTTTTACAACTTTCGAAGTGGATTAAGTCAGCAAGAGTGCATGGATGAACTTGATTTAATTAATTTTTTAAATTGGCGATGAAACTCCATCAAGGACCACTGTTTATCGATGGTATGGTGAATTCAATCGAGGTCGTAGTTCACTCCAAGACGAATTTCGTGAAGGTCGTCCAAAAACAGTTGTTGTTCCGGAAACCATTGATGCTGTGCGCAAACTGATATTGCAAGATCGTCATGTAACCTATCGTGAGATTGACTCCACCTTACACATTAGTGGGACCAGCATACACCCAATATTGCATACAAATTTGAATGTCAAAAAAATTTGTTCGCGTTGGATCCCACACAATTTGTCAATCGTTCAAAAAAAGGCTCGTGTCGATTGGTCGAAAGAAACGCTCAAAAAATACGATCGCGGTGCTTCAAAACACGTTTGTGACATAGTGACTGGTGATGAATCGTGGATTTACGCGTATGAGCCCGAAAGTAAACAGTAGTCGACTGTATGAGTGTTTCAAGATGAGCCGAATCCAACAAAAGTTGTTCGCGCACGAAGCACTTCCAAGCAAATGATCGCCTGTTTTTTCGGAAAAACTGGACATGTCGCAACCGTACCACTAGAACAACGGAGAACAGTCAATTCTGAGTGGTACACAAGCATTTGTTTGCCAGAAATGAGGAAAACCAACCGCCGAAGACGGATAACTCTTCACCACGACAATACGAGCTCTCACACACCGGCTCAAACAACTGCATTTTTGACCACTCAAAACATCGACATCGTCCTAACTTGTCACCAAATGACTTCTTTTTATTCCCCTGACAGGTCAACGTTTTTCGACACCTGAAGAAGCGGTTGCTGCGTTCAGAATGCATGTTTTGGAGATACCTCAATCAGAGTGGAAAAAGTGCTTCGACAATTGGTTTAAACGCATGCAAAAGTGTATAGATCTTCATGGGGAATATTTTGAAAAACAATAAAGCGATTTTCGATGATTAATATTTGTTTTTGTTCTCTAATCCCGAAATGTAAAAGGCAGCCCTCGTAATAGGACTATTCTGACAAAGTCTTTTTAGCAATGAAATTAGAAACAATCTGTCATTTTATTTTTTATCATTATATAGATAACAATTATTAGCCACATTAATCTATTATTTTAATAGGATGTAGAAGCATTTTTCCTTTTTTTTTTTGGTTCTCTTTTGATAATGTTCAATTAGTCAATAGTTAGCAGTTTATTGTTGATTTATTTCTTCTTACAGGTTTCTCCATTTCATGAAACTTGTAACGTAAATCAATCGCAGTGAAAAAGGCGTCAGTTATGTGCTTCTGCCACCGCACTTTAAAAATGTTACCATACCGTAAATCACGCTAGAACCACTTCCCCCGCAACAAACTCCGCGGTCCATTCATCTTCCACCGCCTCTTGCCTCTCGTTGTTCGCGTCACCGATGCTTAATCCATCTCGCACATCTCACGAAACGGGCCCGCTAACCATCCCCGCACGGGCCATTTCGGTCCTTTCCATCCGCCACTTCTCTGTTCGACGTCCGCTGCATCCGCTATCTATCGCTCTCCTATCCGTCCTATCACCGCTTAAAGGTTGAAGGGGGGAGAAAGGCGAGGGACGATATAGCGCGGACACATCACTCGATCGCGGAGCCTACGGATCGTCCCGAAACGGTGGACTGTTGTTTGTTACCCGTCCTCGCGCCATACGGCATTCGAGTTGCGGGACGATCTCAACTCGCTCTCTCGAGCTGTGTTCCAATTCAGTTTACACTGGTGTACGTCATTGAGCGCACGACTGTGTATGTGTGGTGGTGTTTTCCACGTTTTGCGGCCCGCTTTGTGTTTTGAAAAGCTCGCGCGCCGCGCAATAATCAACAGAGCTTTGTGACTATTGGATTTTTTTAATGGTTGTGGCTATCGGAAGTTACATGAAAAGTCCAGATTTTAAGGTGAGAGTATATGATGAATTTACACCAGGTTCACTTAAATCTGATAAAGTTTTTAATAACTTAAAAATTACTTTTTGGATATTTTTTGTTTCAAAAAATAAAATACCAAATATTTAAATTATTGATTCCATTTTGCTCTCAATTTTAATAAAATGTCAATATATATTTTTAAACATTAAAATTTAATAAACTATATTCGTTGAATTGGAGCGGTATTTGAATTTATTAAAATAAAAAAGATAATTATTTGTTTGGTGGTATATTTGGATTACGCATGTGCAATAATTTAAAATATTTATTAAAAAATGGTGCAATTATCTCAGCGTATATCTATTTTTGTAACTATCCACATGACAAGATTGATTAATTTAATATTGCCTATCATTATTTAAATATTTCCCGACTTATTCAAAGGAAGATTCGTTACTTATAAGACTAAGTTAAAACCAACTTTCCTATCTAGAATGATAATCCTAAACTCCAGACAAACAATGATTTTTATTCGCCCTATAATTATTACTTATTACAAAAGACCGTTAATGAAGTTTTAAATAATTATTTCCTAGTTTAAACAACACCGGTGCAATTGACTATTATAAATATTTGTCTTATAATTGAAATCTCCCGAGAACAACATTGCAATATTTAACATTATATAACTTGAAAATATTTAAAACAAAGGTTTTTCCAACTTAAAGTTTTGAATCTAAATTCACGCACTTATCCATATTCTGGATGGTATTCACCAGTTTACAGCATGCAGTTCAAATAAGATTTGATATCCTTTAGGGATTTCTTTAGTAGTAATAGATAATAATAAAATTCATTTGCTACACAGTCAGATCGGCCTTATATGGTTCGAACCATTTATAATAATTTTAAGATTTGAGTAAAAACGCCAACTCAGTTTTGTCCATAAAAAAGACATTGCACAAATTGATACTAAAATATTTTAATTACCAAAGGATGCTAGAAATACTGCCTCTATCGTAAACAAAGCAGCAATCTGCGCTTTGAATACTTGACTTGAGTCTCACAAACTACCTCTCTAAACAAGTTAGTGGACATGGGTTATCTGTAGCTTTAACGGATTCTAGTAGTGTTAATTCGAAATACTATATACCTACATTGGATTTGCCAGAAGTATTTTATTTGTCTTTTTCCTGTGATTTTGTCCAAAGCAAGGAATACATTATTTACTTTATGCTTCTTCAAACAGAAAGAAGACTTTAAAAATGACATCTGCGCACTCTCCCATTCACGGCACTCCGCTGCATCCTCACATGGAGCCTTATAACAAAGCATCGTAGGGCTTATAACCGTTAAAGCTTTTCTCCGGCTAAAACATCTACACACTGCTGCACATAACTGATGGTTGCGGCTGAAATCTGCGTAAATGTTGAGCTCGTATACATTTCACACACTTCTCGCATTCCACCGAGTACCCAGCACTTTTGGTAACTAAAATTAGTGGTATATTAAAAAAATACTTCATACAACTATCTACTCAGTTAAAGTAGGTGAAGCTATGTGTTTGATTTGGTTTAAGTACTTACTTGCATAACAATAAATAGTGCAATATTGAGCTGAGTAACGCAGTATCAGACAAATCACTTTCATATTGCGAAATTCAATATAAGGGTATAGTGCCACTTCTCACGTATACCAAAATCATTCATATACAATTTGTTGACCACTCGAAAATATTCTATATAGACATATTTCGCTTTATA
Source organism: Octodonta nipae (assembly GCA_034190945.1). Lineage (NCBI taxonomy): Eukaryota > Metazoa > Arthropoda > Insecta > Coleoptera > Chrysomelidae > Octodonta > Octodonta nipae. The sequence continues at coordinate 36,710,446 of CM067217.1, read as the reverse complement.
AATATATATCTACCGTATTAATTACAGGACTAGAGCGCTACTTGTCGGATCTTAGCGGAGCTACAAAGCATCGCCTCGATAAAACAAATGCTCCACGATCACTATAATTTTTGTATATATGAAAATATAACTAGAGCGCCTCCTATCCTGTTCAGGTTTTGAAGATTTTCTGTACTGACACTAAACCAAGTGTGATCATGAATGATTTCGGTTTATAAATGTAGAATTCTTAATAACTTTGTTACAGTATCACCTATTAGATCTTAACATAGCTATAACCCATCATCTCGACATTACAAATATAATGTGTCACCTGAATTGGTCAAGTCATTAAAAAGTTACCCAGTAACACCGACGGACAACGATAAGTACAGAAATATTTCTTTCATATAATATATCAAAAATTAGATAATGATATCAGAACCGTTGCTTCCAAAAATAAAATGCTTAAGATATTCATCATTAAAAGTAAAATAATTATTGTAATAAACTATAATTTTATTTTTAATTAAAAGTCGTTACTAGAAGTCTGGCACTTTTTATAAGATTTTACTGCAACCAATTTTTATTTATAACCTATTTTTTTGTGACATGACCTTAAAATCGTTTTTACTACATGAAAATTAAAATAATAATTTTCAATACAAATACTCCATAACTTTTATGACTACGACTATTTATAAGTCAATTTTATTTATTTTCAGAAAAAAACTACTGTAGATACCTACATTTTTACTAGAAATTAATTTCATATAATTTTAACCCCAATATCGCACTTTTCAGTACTCTCTTAAATGATAGTTGTCACAAAACAGGTTAATCTGACAATGAAGCACCTGTATGTTATGCTTTCAAGGTAAAATACTCGTATTTCATCGACTTATACGTCATGTAAACCCTTGAGGGTCCCCGTATTCAAGCAAGAAGGGGATATAAAATTTATTAAGGATTTAAGAACCGGAAAGTAGATCAACTGCAAACACAAGCCTGTAACTAAATCCATTAATATACGAAGTTTGAGGGCATATAATTCTTGGTATTTTATGACACATTATGGTGCTGATCAAACTTTATATATTAATTTGGTTTTCCACCTAATCGTGTAATGAAATTAACAGCATTTTTTGTTTTTCTAAACTACACAACTCGAGCTTTATTTCATTTTTAACGCTTGTTAAAACAATTGTAACTAATTCCACGTAACGTCGGAATATCTTGATATTTGTCACGACGTTGGCTTAAAATCCCGCAGAAAATTAATTCTTCACGGAGTAAGACGTTCCTAATACAATGTCAGACGTTAAACTAACTGTAAGAGTAATAAATTCCAGCGATTGTGCAATCGCATTCTGGAGTGTTTACGGATTGTCGTGTCATTGCAATATCTATATTTTTTATTTACACCTAGAAAATGGATCACGACAACCATTAAAAAATTCTCAATTGGTATATAGAACGTCAAATAAGGAGAATTTGACGTGTTATGAAAACAATGGCATTTAGAAGTTTGTAGAAACAGCGTGCCAAGTAATTGACATTTTGAAATTATCTGATTTATCATCTCTGTCTTCTAGGAAATTCATTGATTAGGCAAAATTTCACTGCAATGCAACATGTAAGAATTTATCAGAAAGTTAATCCTTAACTTGTATAGCTACTTCTACTTTTCTTACTCTAAATGGCAACAAATAACATACAGAGAGCACATATCTAAGATAAATAAAGTTGAAAAAAATCCCGAAACTGTGACCATGTTCAGACATGCAAAAACTCACAGATTAAAAAAAAAGGAAATTCTTCTTCTATTGTTCTTGGATTAGGCTTGTTCCTCTTATCGTTGATCCTGTCAATGTGACTTTTCCATTCTTTTTTATTGATTGATTAATTTTATCGTTTATGGATATATATATATATATATATATATATATATATATATATTTATATATTAAGTTCTTCTCATATAGCGATATTTCGTATTTTATCTTTCAATGAAAATGCTGTGGAACCGTTGAAGTGTCACAAAACACGGTTTCGCATCCTAACACTAAACCTTTATTTAAAACACTCAACTCGAAGTTGTCATCGTCATGGTTTACTCAGTTCTAGGTTTCTGCTACATTTTTGTTTTTGTTAAATTCATTTTTAATCCGATTTCACGCTCTATTAACTTTATCTGTAAATCTACGGATGTTTCTTCAATAAGAGCGATATCGTCATCAAAATTGAGGTTATGAAAGCCTGTTCCATTTATTATTTATTAGGATGCCCTTGTTATCTTACCATTGTAATTTTTTGAAAGTACCCTTGAAAGTATTCGTAAACAACTGTGGCAAGGGTGTGTCTCCTTGTGTTATAGTTTTCATGTGGCTGCATTTTGGATGTAGTGTTCGTATATATGTTTTCAAGCAGCATTGTATATTAGTGGTCTATTCTGGCGTTTTTAGAGACTTGTTAATTGTTCTATTGCATCGTACATTTTTTTCAGAAATTGTACAAAACATTGTTAGATAGGTAAATAAGTTTTAACTAAAACCTAACCTAACCTATTTTGTCCCTGACGAATTTTGAAAGAAATTTAAATTTGTTCTTAGAAGTTAATCGTTATATTAACTGTTTGATACCTATCCTTGACTAACAGCAATAAGACAGATCAATTAACAGTAGATAAGGCTAACAGATTTTACTTTTCTAGAAATGTTTAGTATGTAGATGAATATTAAACATTAAAAAACATGAAAAGAGCACGCTGCTTACAATCATTCCTTCCATTAACTCGTCTTTCCAAGTTTTTTTCTTGCAGAAACACATTCATATAACAATTTAATATTGATATGAATATTTGGACGACAAAACTGTAAGATCAATCAAATGTTTAACGACAGACAATTTTACGTCAATCCCAAATTTTAGCTCTTCCCTTCCGCTTCAAGTAAAGTATATTTGACAAAGTTGTAACAAATTTTACTAGTTTGGAAAGAATTATATTTTCCAGGAATCGTAAAAGATATATCGTTTAAAGTAAACAATATATAATAATAATTGTACATGCAGTTTGCAATAAAATGTTCTTTACGATATGTCTAACAATTTTATATTAATATTAAAATTCATTGAAGTAGACTGATGTTTTTCAATTTCATTTCAGGGACGACTCCTTCATTATTTCCATACGAACAACTTGAAAAACAAGTGCCACTGAACTTTTCTGTAGTACGTGTGAAATAAAGGATTACAGTAGTGTTGACCCACTGAACTTGATTTTTTTAAAATAATAGACATAATGTTCTAAGTGTTCGCGTTATTTCGTTCACGATGATTGCTTCCGTTGTAAATGATCATAAAATGGTTGAAAATCAAGACGTTTCTAAAAAATCTACCAAAAAATCGCCTAAAAGAAAACCAGCAGTTAAAGCTGCTAAACCAGAACAAAACAACAACGTTAACAGTCACAGATCTGTCGGAGATAACAAAGAAGAAATGCTGGCCGCTTATCAACCTTGGGTTATCCAAACCTACGGAGATTTAGCGAAAACCAAAACGATCACAATCAAAAAGTACGCCAGGATTCTGCGTACCCTACGCGGAGACGAAATCGTGAGTGCGGACAATAGCAAGTTTCGATTTTGGGTGAAGGCAAAAGGTTTTTGCGTCGGACAGCCTGCGGGGTACGAAGCTAAACCCGCCGACGGCATTATCGGGCGGTACAGTGTTTGTGATGCCGATGAGGGGATTCCCCCGGTTAACGAAAAACTTTCTGGTAGTGCCAAGGATCCGCCACTGTATGTTCCAAATGCACCATTTAAGGTAAGTTCTCACCCAAAAACTATTCTTGATTTGATGACTTATAAATGTCCTACACGATGTTTCGATATACCCTCAAGTATTTGATCATCCAACTATCATTACGATCAAGGGCGTACCCAGCTTTTTGTTTAAGGATGGGCAAATTTAGAAAAAAAATTGTCCTAGAAGGGGCAAATTGGGAAAAAATTGTCCTAGAAAGAGAAACAAATCGGAATTTTTTGGGCCCACGAGAGGGGCGGAAGTCAGCAATTTTAAGGGAAGTTTTTCAGATTCACGGGGGAGCTAGATGTATCTATATTATATGAAGTTGAAACATTGTCACAATCTCACAAATTACCCATAGTATTTATAACGATTGACGTCATTGTCACAAAGATTGCCTTCTAAAAGTATGTTTAATTAAAGTAATTTCATTAATTACGACTTGAGGTTTAAGTAAAATATTTTTTAGGTTGGAAGTAACAATAAAAATATGTAACCAACTTCACATGGTTGCTACCGGATTAATGCAACCAACATAAAATAGCTTCCGACATAATATATTGTCAATATAAAAAATTATAAAGTATTTAAAAAAAGTGTTTATGTGAAATCTTAAGAGAAATGAATAGTTTTAGAAAGCAGGGTCGATTAAAAATACAAGAAGATATGAGACATTGGAATTTTATAAAAAATAATTAGAAATACAATAATAATAGTTTTAAGGTGTAAAGGACAAAAATAGTAATGTTATAGTAATTTACTTATAACGCATAAATAAGGTAAGGTATAATTTTCGACATTTTAATTTCAAATTATTTGTAAAATTAAGAATTTCATAAGGATTGGGTAATAAAATCTCACATGTTAAAATAAGAAATAAAGTAGGAAATTTAAAATTGAAATATGAAGATAAAGAATAGCATATGAGTGCAATATTATAAGAGCTATTAAAAGATTTTTTTTAATAATATTACTGCTTTAACCTGAAAAATTAGGAATATTCATTTTTGATGAGTTTCTTAAATAATAATAAATCTAAAATATTAAATTATACTGAACAGGTCATCGTTTCTATGCTATCTACTCCACTTCTCTCCTTCTATGTGTCAACTGCCTTTTATACCCTCATAGTTATTCTCGATACTTATCCATCGGCTTCTGGTACGCTAACCTGTATAATTTCTAATTCTGGAGTGGAAAGTCATTTTTACCATCAGTCATACTGTCAGGAATACCTGTTTTGTCGGCATTGTTTATTTGAATGATTTTTACGGTTTATTTGTTCACAAGACTATTTTTTATTTAAGATGATACATTTCTGGAAGGATTCCTATTTGGGTATCCTAAAAACAATTCTGTAATATTACATGCTGCCATGAAATTTAAATTTACTTGCTTAGGAAAGATGTCAAAAATCTTATTTTTCACTGTTTGATAGTGACTGCTCAGCAAAACATTATTTTAATAACGAAGTAAATAATTTTGGTGCTCATGGTATAAGTAACATTCAACTTATACCCTGAGCATCAAAATTATTTACTTCCTTATTAAAATAATGTTTAGCTGAGCAGTTACTATCAAATAGTGAACAAATAAGATTATATTTGAATATACTCGAACTATTCGATAAAAAAATGTCTGATGACTAATTTGTCTTACCTTATACAGCCCAGAATGGCGTTTAGTTTATGGAGGGGCAAAGTTGGAAGAGAAATTGTCCTAAGAGGGGGGCAAATCGGAAAAAAATTGTCCTAGACAGAATGGACAAATCAGAAATTGTCTTGGGCCAGAGGGGCAAGTCAGCAATTTTATGGGAAATTTTAATGGCTCGTGATAGGTTTTAAGCCCGACCCCCCCCGTACGCCTATTCATGTCCTTCCTTCATTTGTTTTCATGCCGGTCTGGGTAGTTTTCAGATTTGATTCCGACGTTTCTTTAGTCTTCTTCACCCTTCGGGATATCATGACCTAAATCATGTTCTATACTTATTCCTTTTCTGTTATCTTGTTTATTGTTTGTAAATTTTCCAGACGTTGTGGTCGTCCTGGATATGATCTCAATTTCACTATCTCGTTAAATTACTGGATTATTATGGTGAAATTCAATCAATATGTAAATAAATATGAAATATAAATGAATTTAAATAATTAGAATTATCAGGAAGTACGTTCTATGTTAGAAATCAGTAGTCGAAAAATCCTTCGGAAGTTGTACATATAGTACATATACTAAACTTTAATATATAATGAAATTTGTAAAACTATCAAATCCAGGTTTTTAATCCTAGATGGATGTAATAAAATAAAGGTACTTAGTTTACTTTTAAGCAAAATTCTTATGTACTTTGTAAACAATTTAAAAAGGTATGAATAACTGTTTTCTTAATATTTAAAATAAAATTGTTTTCCGTATGCTACCGTCTTAAGTAGTTTAATTTAAACTATGCAGTTCTCTTTATAAAGATTAACTTTTTTCTTAATATTTAAAGTCAAAAAGGTTTTTTATGGTTCCATCGTAAGTAGACACACTGTATATACAGACCAATTCACAAACTTCTTTTTTAAGTCTGTTTATATTTATTTATTTAATTTCTTCATATTTTCATCTCATCGTAGCCAGTACCAAAATTTATTGTAAAAAAGCTGATTTTTTCCTATTGTCTGAAGACATGTTTGTTGATGTTGGATTGATACTTTGAATTAGATATTGAACTATGATATTGTTTAAGCTGGGGTTGCTAAAAATACGTCATAGCATGACAAGGCCATTTTTTAGGGTATAACGCCACCCGGTGCGCTTTAAGATTAAATATGAGTCGATAGCGCACCACCCACGTGCCCCTCTTGTTTGTTTTTCTAAGTGTAACCGAACATAAAACGCGGCGGGCAACTTTTCGAAGTGAAAGGTGGGCGCAAAAAGGGGACAGACGCTTTCTCGAAAACTCATTAGGTAAATATATCAGTGAATGCGGTGGAAGCGTACGCGTCGCGAGAAGCGTCAGAAACTTCAGGCGCGAATCGCGGTACGTCGTATAATGAGATATGTGGAGCTGAAATAAGGCCTCCGGTAGCGATAGCATTTAGTCGAGTCTGAAGGAAAAAGGAAACAACGCGATGCTGCTTCCAGCAGCACGTATGCTTTTCCGTCTGGCTAATTTCCTCTACGTCGACGTTCTCGAGAAATTCCTGATAAAGAAGTTGTCGGAAAGTTCTTTTTTTATTAGTCTACGGTTTCGTTTAGGATTTCGTAGTTATCATATACTTTAGCGAAAAGAGAAAATTCCTTATACGAAAGATGTTAATAGATAGTTTTGACGTAATTCGAAATAATCAGATGCCATGTTAAGAAAGTAAAGAAGCTACTATTTGAGTGATGGAGAGAAACTGAACATTCGTTACAAACTACTCGTTACTAGTGATGGGATCATTCGAGTATACAGATTATGGAATCAGAGTATTCGAATGAAAATTTATCGATTATTTATTTAACTCGAAACATTTACCACATGACGAGCGCCAGGACGAGCGATACCACTGATCGAGCGATGCTGCGTTCGAGTTATATATAATCCGAATGATTTCCTTGCGAATCGAGAACTGCTTTTCTGCCATTCAACATTCATATAGATATACTTTCGTTCGATCTCGGTTCTCGCTCTTATGTAGTAGCTTGTTTACGTCTTTCATTGAACAGAAGAAATATGTAAATACTTTATTTTCAGGGTACGGTGCAATTATTTCAATGCGAAGTGATTTGATGAATTGGCTGTTAATGTAGATTAAGGGGCATTATACTGTTCTTTGCATTATTAATGACAGTTCATTCACAAATAAATTTTAAATCAAATGAATATTTAGGAAAAATTTTAATTTAACACTCCAAGGGGTTATGGGAAAATTATATACCTCGTGCAAATTTATTTTCAAAACATTTTAATACACTAAGCGCTTTCGACTATTAATAGTCATCATCAGAGCTTCTACAAAAAAAATTAATAGTATTTACCTAAATTTAAATGTTTACACGGTGGGCAGCCGCTGGCACGTAACAAAGGTTAAAACAAGGGAATCATAAACGTACCATCCGAGTGATGGGTCATTCGAGCGATCATTCGATTATTAAAATCACTGGAGTTGTAATAATCGATTATTATTATCATGCGATTATGCCCATCACTACTTGTTACTTCAAAAGAAACGAAATAAACAAATCCCCACTACTTCAGCTAATCGTCACTTTGTCGTTCTCAGTACTGTTCGATACAACGTATGTAGATTGCATGACCATTAGTTCAAAAGCTTTACCAGTTTGAGGTAGATTAAATGGCACAGAGTGCATTCTTGGTTGTCACAACTCATTATAATTTTTTTCATTTGTATCTATCTATACTTTGTATGAATTGGTTATTAATTATGTTGTTTCGCATCAACAAAATATCTCAAGCGAAATTTGTAATTAGTATTAATAATGTAATATTCGTAATAAATAATATGCATTATGGGACTGTATTTATATTTTGCATAGAACCATATACTATTTGATGAAGCACAGGAAAAATTCCCAATTCTTTTATTATGAAGCCATAGCCAGCAGGATTACAAAGTTCAACCTCTTCCCACGAAACCTTGAGTAGACAAATTCAGTTTTAGGAATTAACATTATTTTATAAAAATAATTTTTATATTTCATACATTTTTTTATATACTGGAGATACATGAATATAATTTTGCGACCCTTATTAATCACTCTATAACCATTCATAAATAATTTACTACAATAATAATTTCTGGCTACATGCTTGAGTAATTATAATTAAATATAATGCTAGTAACATTTTCCATTACATTTTTTTATTATATTTTTGTAAATACATTTCTTACGTTGTTCTTGTTTTTCAAGATGAAATTATACACGGCTGTCTATTTCGTGATAAGAAGTCTGTGTTAATATCATATATAGATTAAAATTTACTATATATAATTCCTTACAGGTACGTTGGTTTTGTAATTTTGTTATTTGATTTTTGTAAATCTCCCGCAATTTCCCTTTCAATTTATAACGTTGGAACATAACTTAATGTTTCCCGTTTTGAAATGAATTTTCTTATAATGCCTGTGCTTTCGTTTTCAAATACTAATTAATCTATTGTATATTGATGGTACTTTGCCAGATACCTACTTTCACACAAATACCATTAAAAACTATATGCAAGTTATAGAAGATTATCACAGAAACATCAATTTTTATGTTTAAGACATACATTATTTCGGAATCAACAGTACACTTGTGGACTAGCTGCTTGAGTAGATCTAGGCATTAATGGAGAATAAAAAATCATGATAAAAGGAAAAGAAATTTAACGTATTTGTAAGGAATTATTTTTTATTATTTATTTTTGTATTTAGTTTCGACACTGAATCTGTGTTTTTGATGAGGTGGAATTTCTTTCCATTTAGAAAAATCACATTTTTTCGTGCAAAAACTACTATCAGTCCATACCGACTGGGCTATCACACTAAGAACGAATAGTAGTGATATTTTGTTATTTTTTTCACTCTATGGCCTTTACTTTGTTATAAACAACTAATCTCTATGGTGTCAACCGGTGAATTGAAGAGCATGAAAATACCAATAAAAAATCCCTGGATCGATTCGATAGTATTATTAGTCCCTTTTTTTAGGCTTGTTGGCTAGAATTTTTCACATATTTCACAAGTTAAGGAAAAATAAAAATAGAGGCTTTGATACCTTTCAATAACTTTTTTCAAAATATAAATCTGACGTTACATGACTCATAGAGGCACCCTCTAACAATAGTGCACTAAAAACTTCATATCGTAAATGATCAGATTAATAAACCTATAGCGCATGGTTTTGGAATGCAGCAAGTGTATATTACTATTACGTCCCATAGGTCCATCTCTACAATTTCAAAAGTGACAAAATATTTAAAAAGTGCTAACTCTTCCAGTATTTCTTTGTTTTCTCTGTTTCTAATGATTCAATCGAATCGATTCTCTATTGATTGCCCTGATTAAATTTTTAACACAAGACACAAACATAATGCGTTCCAATGATATGTTATGTTTAATTTGGTTTAAAACGAAAAACTTTTTCCAAGAAACAGGCTCAGTGGCATTCATCACTCCATCAAATAAAAAGTTAAGGGCTTTCAGGCTATATTCTTATCTTCATCAGTACTGTAGTAACTATTTTCAACAAATTACGTATTTTAATATTTATTAAGAATGTAAAATTTTTAATATTACAACTCAATTAGGTTTAAATTGTATTATTAATACAATAGACAGAAAGTTGACTCAGTCCTATAAACATGTGGTAGCATTAATTATACAATACGACTTGTTTTCAGGTATCAACATTAACAATCGGAAATAGATGACAGATTACAAGTATTGTTTAAGAGTAAAAATGTAGGTGGAGCAATGGGTAAATGTGGGAAAGAAAAATTGTTCAACCTCTTCTCTTAAAGAATTGACAAAAAAACGTCGTTCAGTTGTTAATGAAAAATAAATAATAAAAGGTCGGCAGTAGTCATTTGAGACTGAACGATGGAACGAATTATACTTCCCGTCTCTTGTTATCTCCTGTCTCTGTTTCTATTTCATTAGTAATGGTTATACATTTCAGGACAATTTTGTTACTATTTTGTTATGACCCAAGTATTAATCTTAATGTGTAATTTAATTCTTACCTAGTTTAAATTTCTATAAGTACCAAGTAAAATTTGTTGAATTGTTAACTTGCAAGTTATATCATATCCGATGAATGGTAAATGCGGCAAAAAACTTAACAAAGGTGTGTGAAATTAATAACGTTCGTCAAGTCCGTAATTTAATGTATCGGAAAGAGAGATTTACAAATTTTATTAGAAACGCAAATTTGGTGCAGGTTTTCTGTACTAATTGGATGTTATTTCCTATATATTATTGATATTCTATAAAAGAAGAAACTCGTAATGTATTTTACTTCGTCTCTGTTTCTTACACAGTGCACTGAATTGTATGAGTATTTCAAGTTAACTATAATTCATTCTCTTGCTCATCTATTTTCATATGTGTAAATGGAAAGATGAGGAACAAATGTCGAACAGTTTTGGAGGGAATACAATCTCATGTTACACTTACATCTATACAGGGTTATATAAAATCAGATACAGGAGTTTCAAAACCATATACAGTATCGGTTCTTAATATTTCGACAGTACTGACGAAGATACGACATCTGCATTCCTCATATTCCCAATGTAATCGTATGCAGCCCGTAATTAATATTCCGTAATGATTAATGATTTTCAATTAGCTGAACTTGGAAACATATCGAATGCTCGTTAAGATCTTACTTTTTTCTGTTTGTTTTCGTTTGTTGACCTCAAAAACCTAGTAAACTCATGAAACTGTAAACAAAATTCAACAATATTGGAATGTTGTCAGGCAGATGAATGAATTCAATTTAATGCTTTCGTCATATATTTATACGTATAGTACCATTCATTTCATTCTTTTGTTGCATATTTTATTCATTAAGAAATGGTAGTGGTAATTTTTAACTGTCTGCAGGAATGCTTGAAAGTTTGCAGAGAGAAATTATGTTGAATAAATTTATTGATGCCGTACTTTTTTGTAATTATTTTATTAATTGACAATTTCCAGTGTCAGATGATAGATCCTAAACGTTGCTCCAGGAACTTAATAAGAAACATATGACGAAGAACAAACTATAATTGAATTGAATAGTTTGGGTTCTTTAAGAAACTTGACAGTTTCTTTATTTTGATCATTTTAATTTACCCAAAAACTCATTGTATAGCTTATTTATATATTATTAGATGTTATAATTTAATATCATTTAGTTAACCTATTAATATAACAGTGTGAAATTTTCAAATAGAACCGGGCTGCACGTATGGTAAATAAAGAGAGGAACGAGATAATGTCGACAGAACTGTAAGCTTCGCCTTTAACCGAATAATTTGTTACGTGCCTAACCTGCATTGTTTAAACTATTTTGGTTTACTCCATGAAGATGACAGCTTGGCTGTTGAAACGACATTGAGTATAATGGTTTGGTATTAGAATATAAACCTTTGCGTTTATGTTATTTAATGTTATATATATATATATATATATATATATATATATATATATATATATATATATATATATGAACTAAGCTAGGTTCCGGGTGAGAACCGCGTCTGAATTTATTGAATACTCGACGTTTCGACTCCTGCTTCGGAGCCATTATCAAGAGACAAAAGTGAAAAAGAGTTTCAGAGTCTAGATCGAACTCGGGGCCTCAATCTGCCTACTCCCAAGAGTCACTAGGTAACTGAACTGAATTTGAGTCTGCTCTGCTTCTTTTATTTATAGGTAGCGCTGGGTTAGAAGAAGATGTCACGTGATGAGGCTGTGTTGTGATTGGTTGGGTATTGGTGGGCGTGTCTGCTTTGTTTAATCTGGCAATTACGGAGGTCCAAGCAATCGCGACATGAGATTTCGTAAACTCCTCGATCCTCGTTAGGTACTTTGTCTTTGGGGTTACCGGTTAAGTTGCCTATAGTTTGAGTGGTGTTGAAGATAGTCTTTATTTGATGTCTTTGTAAAATCCGTGCAATTTTGTCAGTGACTCCTCGAATGTATGGAAGTGCGGCTTTTTGATGTTGTTGTTCTGTTTCTGACGGGGTTGGTGTGATTGGGGGTTGTTGAGATTGATGAATTATACGCGCAATGTGGTCCGGATGATAACCGTTTTGTCGAAGGATTTGTTGAAGATTATTAAGTTCGTTTTGTCTATTGTCAATATCTGTTAAACGAATAGATCTGAGAGTCAAAGATTTCATTACAGAACTCAATTGGGCAGGGTGGTGGTGTGATTGGGCATTTAAGTATCGATTGGTATGGGTTGGTTTTCTATAGACGGTATGTGAGAATCTGCCAGATATCTGTAAGGGCTTTAAGTCTGAGTGAAAGAGTTCATCTAAATATGTTAATGGAATGTCTCTGCGCAAGTCTGTAATGCGCATAAACACCTACGCACCGACATTTGTTTGATTACTAAGATGCACAGACAAAATTCTATTGAAGTGTATAAGTAGTATTTGTAGGCGTTCAAGTATTTCGTAAGCAGACTTAGAACCCAGGGGTTGAATATTTCTTTATTTTTGATGACAAAAGAGTTCATTTATTTCATATGAAAAGCAACATCGATATATAAAAAGGTAGATCACAAAAAAATAAAAAAGAAAAACGAAGAGTATTGCTATAAAATATATAAAAGTAGAACGATAAAACCGACATTAGAACCTTCCATGGCCAGTACGGAAGCAGTTTAAACGACACCATAGGGAGATTGAAACCTGACAACGGATTCTCGAAGACTGCGGCTACTCCTGAACTGATGTTCGCTGTCTTTTGTTGGGTCTCAATCTGTGACTTCCATCTAAGATTAATATTGAGTGGCTTCCGTAAGTTTCTGTCCAACCATATAGGGCATCTAGATTTGAAATGCGTCGAGTGATGTCATCAAGATCAGCCTGAATGAGAAGGTCCATTAGATGTGTTTTTTCCCATTCTCGTTTTGCAGCAGACAGTTTCCGTTGCTCAGCAGGAGCGATATTTGACAAAATAGGCAGCCTCGTAATAGGCGTTGACTTAACTGTACCTGAAACTCTACTTACAGCTTCATTTAGTTGTGGATACCATATTGGAGCCCAGTCTTCTGCTGTTGAATAAACAAGAGTTAGTGCAGTTGACCGAAGAGTTCTTACTTGTGCTTCCAAGATGGCCCAGGAAGTTTGTGAAACAAGTTGTTACGCGTTTTCAGTTTTAAAGCACATTTACTACAGTGTTTTTCAATAGTAAGAGATCTGTCAATCGTTGTTCCCAGATATATCGGGTTTAAGTGGTGCTTGAGCCGAGGCGTATTTACGGGCAGTAGCCCCCCAAAATTTAATTGAAATGAAAGGATATAGTAAAAAGATGTGTACCTGCACAGTATTCTATTTTTCTGCCAGTATTCTATTTTTCTGCCAGTATTCTATTTTTCTGCCCCCCCTCCCAAGAAAATGTGCTTGCGATCAAAATTGGCCACCAGCTCTTCATCAGCAGGCTTATTTGACAAATAGGCAGAAACGATTAGAGGATGATATTATAAATCTTATGTAAGAAAAATTTACGAAATAATAGAATGTTTCCAAATATTGCCTAAAATTTAAATGATTATTGTTAATTTATTTTTCAATTAGAAATAAATGTTCCGAGAATTGTTATAATCTTACCCCCTACTGAGTATTAGAGTTAGTCGATTTTAAAAGTACGGACGATGTTCAATTTGTGTCAGTATTAATATTTAATGAAAGTTTCGAAAAATCCTTAGAACTTAAGGGGGGTCACGATTTTTTTAATTTTAGCTTATAGAGTGGTGAGCTCTCACTCTCTCCCTCTTTAACAGCCTGTCTAAATCAACCTGGACCTAGGCTTTCCTATTAAAATGCTAATTGCTGCCGATTAAAGTTATTAGAGTTGTGCTATCTGAATCTACCCTTCTACATGCAAATCTATTCGATTTATTACCTCTACATACAGCATGGAAAATTATACTTATCGCTCTGAAAAACTACTAAAAATATATCATGGCAAAAAACGAACATTAATTATATTGTTAAACTTTTCTTTCAATTGCTCAAACGTAACTTTTTTTCAGTGTACTTACGTAATTCATTGTATGATAAAGTTATAAGGCATATAACATTAATATTGGGAATTGAATGTTAACAATAGAACTACTTTAATATACCTGAAAAATTCATGTATTACACCTGTATTTTAACTACCGGCACAAGCTCAGGTAAAATGTTGCCCACAGTGACGTGCGTCCTTTATTTTCTTATTATACTTTCTTACCTCATCTGCAGGTAAAAATATCAGGTGTATTCTTTTTTAGAATTCGGTGTTGACACCCTCTTTGGGGTGTAAATAATATATAAATATAACTAGGACTTTTCAGGAAATTACAACAGGTTCCCATTTGATGATTTACAATAAAACATGACTTATTTATTACAAAAATAGATATCCTATAGAATTATGTTCTCATTTCTGATATCAATGTAATTCACTCTTTCCTTTTAAACATTATCATTACATGTCACCCACAGTTAATTGTCAGTTGCATATTCTTGTCACGTAAGGTCGTCAGACAAGGTCTTACTATATTCTGTTGTTTTGTTTGCTGTAGTGGTAAAAATTTACACAAATATATGTGTACTGAATTACATATATTTATATTCGTTACTAATAACCAATGAATTGCATGTGAGGCAACGTTAATATACCGAAATGAGACCTTCAGTTCCCTAATAAAACTTCGTGGAATATTCTAGTTTAATACCAGAGTACTTTCCAATACATTTTTTTCAAACCAGGATTGGAATCGGCTCGTAAGGTAATAGCATAGTGTTGCATGCATGACATGTTGAGGATCATTCGAGCGTTCGAGCGATTACTCCTCTTTAGAATTTCTCTCATCTTTATATCTAACTAGATTTTATTTTATTATCACTTTGTATGTTTATTAATTTAATACTAATTTCAATATATATCAATCTTAATCCATCTCTAACGGATTCCTGACGAATTTTCTGTTGCACCGCCTTGTTGGATACATTAAAGTGCAATGTCAACCATGGTACGCTGGAATCTCTTCAGGTCTCTTAACTGGATTCTCTAGTTTCCTATAGATTCCAAGATGGCTTTGCAGTGCAAGATCTGGTTGTTTGAGACAACAGTCAACAGCTTAATAACTTTGTTTTAATGTAAGTAAGTAAGCTATGTGCGGTTTAGTTCAGTTCAATAGTGAAGTAATACGCTATTACAAAGATAAAATGGGAATTACAATGAACATGTTAAATGTTAAATAATCTTCAATTACCGACCTTGAAACCGGAAACAAGCTACAAGTAATTCGAACAGTCAGTTAGACAAAAATAACTAGAACACAAAATACGAAACTCCAGACTGACAGTAAAGAATAAAATAATTGCAGTTAACCCATGTGCATTCCCTCATGTAAAATACGAAAAATGAGATAAATCGAAATTCTAAATATAATAACTCAAACATTTCCATGAAACACAGATTCCATCACCCAAAGGGGACAAAAGATGGGTAGGCATCACTTGAAACATTGGGTAACAAACAATCGATGACCCTGAAGAAATACTTCATTGGAAACCAGGGAAGTACACCAACTAGATATGATAACACCAATACCGAATTAACACAGACGGCAGGAAGAATACATACTTGGAAGTTCAAATCTCTACGAGCTACAGTTCTCTATTCTCTAGAAAGGGTATAAATATGTCAGGCAATTACGACATGAATATCGCTTTGATATGGAGAGCTCTTCTTACAGGCGATTCAAGACCAACTACAAAATATACATTTAACAACCACTAGCATCAGATCGTTGTAGATTAGGCGCTAGGTACTCAAGAACTACAGATTATATAACTAGATGGTGTCAAACTAATAGAAAAAAAAAATTATCCACCAAGAATTAGCAAGACCACTCGGTTTTATTAATGGAATCCATACAACCCCCTATTAAATTAATCATAATAAAGTTTACTGACAATATTACAGTATTTTCATACACGTATGAAGTCAGTAACAAAAAAATTAGCAAACATCATTATACCACATAATCACAAAGAAAAAAATCTGCAACATTTGTCGATGTAACCCAGTCAAATGGCTGGAATTCCGCAAACCTGAAACTGAGAATGCTATCAAATACCACACTAACTATATAATGTAATAAAACCATAAACTTCAAACAGGTAAAACGATGACAATGGCGATTACTGAAAATGGTACACAGTAAACAAAACATAATGAATTTGTGATTGTGCCAGTTTCGAGTTTAAATTTTCTATTTCTCTAAAGTTGATTGTTGAAATTGACCTATTTCAACAATCCATATAATTAAGTTGAACATGAATCCAGAAAAATGCATATACATATGTTTAAAGTTATTACACATAACACTAACTGGTGGTCTTAAATTAATTTTTGGATTTGTTCTTGGAGATTTTAATTTCAACTGTTTCCAGAAGTAACAAGTGGGTGTATATATATGTTACTTCCGGAATATCAATTTATATTGCGTTCATTACTAACTTAGACAAACATATAATAGACGTAAATTTTTTTCTTAATCTGAAGGAAGACAATCGAAATCCTTGAGATAGCATTAATTCGGTCAGTTTTGAAAACTAGATATTGAAAGGGCTTTCTTAGAATGTTTTGGACTCGAGTGTTATATAAATCATAGTGGGAATCTGGAATTATCTTTGATATGTTCATATGATCAAAAAAACAAAGTTCTTAATATTGGTGTCACGCTGCAATATTGACGGCAATATGATGGTTGTTTCATTTCGAGGTTAGATGACAGCTTGTATTTCTTTGCATTGAACTAAAAATAGTTGGTTACTGACCCTAAACATTTTCACAATTTGACACAGAAGAAAATAGTTTATAATCATCAGCAACCAGTGGCGGAATTCCGGGAGAATAATCTGTTCACGATTCGAACCTGGGGGGTCTCCAAACGTTACGAAATGTGGCTCTGACACGAAATCATTACACAATACATATGTTAAAGATCAGTAACAAGCCTCGTGAAACTATGCCGATGATCACTTACGTAACATATGAACCTGTTTATAGAGTTCTGGTACCTCAGAAATATAAATATTGTTTAATTATACCTAGGGACTGTAGTTGACGATATCAGTTATTGAATAACTTCATTTAAGCGCACAGTTCCATAGTATGCGGATAAAAGTTGTGTCATTATTATTCAGTTGTCTTTCTAATTTCTAAGAAGAGTTTCTTTCATAATATTTATAGATACCTATTTTGGATACAATTCAATTAAATTTTAAGTTTTTTCTGAAATTCTCGTGATTTTTATGATACTTTTCCAAAACTCTCTTTTTTGATATAGTTTGGTTTTTAACCAGAAAAGCTTTTTCGTTTAACATGTCATGACACGACCCTATCTGTTCTAAAAGTTATCAGTTGACGCCTCTTTGGAAGTTGGAAGTTTATTGACGACCTTTTAATCTGTTCACAAATAAGTAACATTTTAATGCTTCCTAAGAATTTGAACTGTTCTAGATATGCTTGTTCCACTGCCCATAAATAAATATACATATAAATTGTAAAATTATCTTCCTCAATTTTCAGTTGAACAGCGTAATTCAACATTCTTTTTTCTAAAGAATTTGGGTTGACTGAAATCATGTAAAAACTACTCGTAATTCAAAAAAGTGTTTGTTCTGCTGTTAGAACTCCTCTAAAATCCAGATCATAAATCACAAAATTTCGCTCCAGGGCGAACAACTTTGTTAAGCTAAATAACTAAAATGTTAAACAAACTGCAGTCCAGATGTGGCCCTCTAAATCTTCTTTCTTTCCAATTTCCAACGATATGAAATCCTCTGGCGTATGTAGAAAGATATAGAACTGAGGAGACCCAATCCATGCGCTCGTCTAACAGTGGAATTGCCCCACTACTACGTACCGGTGTGCCACCAAAGCGGAGATGCGATTAATACTCGGGAAGTTGGAAGGTGATTAACATTTTCCCTCGCAACAAGTTGTTAATAAATCAGACGGGAGTATCATCGCTTTTCTCGTGTGGGATTCTGGGCGAAGGGAAAACTAAAATATATTTCCGTAGATTCATTTCTTTATCTCTTTGTGCCAACGTAGAGGTACAGGGTCAACCGTTTCAGTATGATTGTGATTTTAAACTTTTGACGAGGGTTCAGCAAATATTTTGGTAAATGAGGAAAACATCAAGAGCAACAGAATTAATACCAAAATGCAAAAACCAATTAACTATAATTATTGTGCCTGTATGTGGGTATTTCTTTCCTCAGTTTTGAACGTTTCTCGAATTAGAGGAATACCATCTATCTCTTTCTCCTAGAATATCTGTAGAGAAGAATTTCTTTAGAGACAACCAGCAATCCTGGCAATTTCTCGAAATTGCACTATTTGTTGCAAGAAAATACTGAGCAGAGAAATACCCATACGGGCAAAATAATCAAAGACCTCCTCAATAATCACTCAGGAACTATAGAAAACAAACTTTAGAGAAAACTTATAATCAATAATTCTTTGACCTGGATTAAAAATAGACCTATTTTTGAACAAAAGTACTCAAAATACGTGTTTCTAGCTTCTACTTCATTTACTTTTATTTATAGGATTGTTGAATACTTTGGATTACTTCATTTTTTAATTTAAACGGAACTATTTTTTTTAAGCAGACAATCTCTAATAAAACACTCCGTCACAATAACCACTGACTTTACTTAATAAACTGAATGATCTTACTACAATATCGACTGTAGTTAGAGGAGAAATAAAGAGTTTTCGTGAACCTTCTAGAAGCAACCAGTTCATTGCAGTCTGCATGTTTGAATTTTCGGCTGCCTTCTAGACTCTAGATTCTCAGCTGAAACACGTTCAGGTAAGTTTCTAGAAGTTTCGAATAGTGTCTTTACATGGTTAGCGAGATGCTGTTCTCGTCTTGGGCGAACTCAGTGCGATTAGCTCGCAGTTTGTAACAATATTTAACTAAAAAGAAAATACGTCAGTAATAAATTTAAATTAAACTTTTATTGTGGATAGGGCTTTCCAGTTGCATTTTGGATATAGTATCACATGTGAATATGTCTTTGGTCACCGATTCCACAAACTAGTTGCTGTAATATTCTTAAATATTTGCTTCATCCGATGTTAGCTCAAATTATTTTATTTCTGCTATTATTATTAGGAACTCCAAATGGCAATTTCTAACAAATATTATTATGATTCATTATGGTCCATATACTATTTATCGATTAGTTGAATTTGTTAAATTTGCTTATATTTTCAAATCAATTGCTTGGCTTGTTTGTCTTTAACTCCTTGATTACGATCTACTGCCACGTTTCTAATATGCTGATGCCGCGTCGCAGATATTGTCTGCTCTGTTCTCCAATAGTTTGTCTTTTTTGTAGTTTTCTTCTAGAGGATTTGAAAGTGTGAACGTTCACAGTGCCACCAATTTTCTTTATGTACTGACGTGTGTCTTAAGGCCACCCACTTCTTCCACTGCTTCAAAGTGACTTTCTTGTCGCTTGAGATCATTCCTTACCAAAATTGGTACTTGTGGTTTTTTGTGGTACCAAGTTGCACGGTTTTGGCCAAAACCCACTGACTGTAATGCAAGTATACCACCAAAATCGGGTTGAGACGATATTTGTCAGAAGCTTTTTATCATTCTGAAATACGAAATAGGAAAGATGTCGAAAATAACTAAATTTAAGTTTTTCCAAAAAGCTTATACAGTTTTATAGAGAAGAAATAGGTTCTTTAAACCATAAACCACAAAATAGCGTCTAATCAGGATCATTTTAAACTATTTCATAATATTTCGAGTAGGGGTACCCTTTCTCAAATGTATGAGTTCATATCTATTAATTTCTTA
The DNA here is from genome assembly GCA_034190945.1 of Octodonta nipae. Classification (NCBI taxonomy): domain Eukaryota; kingdom Metazoa; phylum Arthropoda; class Insecta; order Coleoptera; family Chrysomelidae; genus Octodonta; species Octodonta nipae. The sequence continues at coordinate 36,690,085 of CM067217.1, read as the reverse complement.
ACCCTATCCTTTTTTGATCGTGTCAAAATTTGTTATGATTTCGTCTAACCCTCTTGTGTCAGTTGAAGACAATTTACTATAAGGGGACTATAGTGCTCACGCTCTTAACTGTCTAAGAATGTATTTCTGGATGTGTCAGTCTACCCCTTCGAATATTGTAGTACTGATAATCTTGCATAACCCTGTATAACTTAAATTTATACGACCCTGCGTCGCTCGTTTGTTATTTTCCTCCGTTTTCTTTCTATTCTCTCATTTCCTTTTTTCTCTACGATGCTCTAGTGGAGGATCCAGCCGTCGGATTTTCTTGAGCCTCCCCGAGGCATTTCCTGTTCCTGAAAGAGGTACATGCTTTAGTAATTCGGTGATTTATAACTCGAAGATACTGTCCGACTAGAGATTTTTCTTCTTTTTCTTTTTTTTTGTGAACATTTAAGGACTGCGTTTTCTTGAGATTACTTTAAAGAAATTATATCCGAGATAAAATGTGAGTTAGTTGATCGGAGTCCGTTAATTTTCTTCTGTTTGGGGTCTCTTTTAATGATATAATAGATCGAGAAGATTGATGAAGAATTTTTCTCTAAACAACTAGTTGGTGACTTGTGGGTTAATAAGTTTATTGGCCGCTAAGCACAGGGACTTCCTCGTAGTTTTAAGTCCTCTTCTCATAATTTATTTTATTTATATGTGGTTTACTTACTTTTCCCTAAGGATAATTTAAGATTTTTATTTTTTAACGTCAGTTTCAAAAGTTTTATGCAATCTCGACATCTTAACAAAAAAAAATGTCGACAAATCTTCTGTATGGAATCGCTCTTGCATTATGAGAACATTATGGTTCCTTAATGGAGCGTCAATTAGTTCTGCAGTTAACATTTTTAGTTTCTGTAATATCTGTTGGAGTATATTTTACATTGCCTTATGGTCCTCCAGTCTTACAATTCACCGCACCCGAAGTAGTGTTTTTTGCACTTGGAGCCAGATCTAAAACGACAGTAGATAAAAGAAATAGTTTTCTTTTGCAAAGCTATTAAAATGACAGAGAATATGAATGAATTTCAAATCGATGGCTTTTAGATTAGATATGGCTTGCTTCAATGCACTATAATTTTTAGTTTTCATAACAAATACATTTGTTATTGTTTCCCTCATTTCTCAATTTCAAATTGTAGATAATATTGTTTCTAATCACTTTTAAATGAATGCACAGCAGATTATTCTGCAAATTACCTATTAGAACTTTTTTAAGCACGGGAAATACAAAAATCCAACCCCAATATCAGGGTGTGCGTGAATACATATTGTTTACCCAAGTATTGGCAAGTTTAATTTTCTCTCTTCGACATAATTATCTACGCAAGTAGATAGTCGTTTTGTCATTTAAAACTCAATCTTCATTTTACGGACGAATTTGAAATAAATTTGCGTAATTTCTTACAGGGAATAACTGTCCAAATATATATAACAAAACAAGTTATTTAGCTTAAATATATAAAAACTTTAGCTATATCTTAGTAGAAAAAGAAGCTATTTACAATGCGTCAACCGTTAAAAGTATTAGAAATATGTTAATTGTAAAATGTTTACATATTTGTTATTTCTGTTGTTGTTTCCAACACAAAAACTGCACCTAACTGTACCGCTTAATCCAATTAAATATAAACACATTATCCATGATCGCGGGTACCTTAAAGAGTTTGTTGCAATATCGTTTCGATAAATTTTCGTGCTTTTTTATTTTAGTTGAAAAACGTTCAAAAATTGTTTCTAATTGCTAAGGTGGTTAGTAATGCCATCTAAGCTGTTTAGGATTTACACATGAAAAGCTGAAAGCTGCATAAGCGTTTTTGACAGTCGAATTATCTGTTGGTGAACAAAAATAGGTGCGAAATTCTTAACACTTTCATTTTTTTGACCAAACTATAGCGGTTTTTTGAAATAGTACAAGGCTTTTTTGATAATTTTCACTTTCACTGTTATTCTTCAAAATATTTGCACTCATACCATTTAACCCTCGTTATGTATTTAACGTCACCGAGATCATGAGTCACAGACCAGAAAAAGGCGTGTATAGTGCAAATATAGGATTTTTCTTTCGTTAAGTACCTACCTAACTCGTCGTCGAAGTTTCCTTGGACTTCCATCGTCTTGAAATGATTGATCTCACTCACTCAATCATTTCAAGACGATGGAAGCCCAAGGAAACTTTGAGGAACGAGTTACATTATCTACCAGCTTCAGACTAATACCTAACTAACAGTCACAGGTGCCAAACCTACAATTAACGACAGGCAGTTCTGTCAAAATTATTATTATTTCCAAGTCATGTAATAAAATGCCACTTAAAAATCACAACCACTTATGAAAATGTGGACTTACTGGTCATTCAGACCGACTTAATTTTTAATTTTTGAAAAAACCGAATATGTTTACGAATTCAGCCAATAGGAATATATTGATATTTGATTAAATATTGAATCAAGTTACGCATTAATTTCATAGTCGTAGCTTATTGTATCTCCCCAATAAATTGACGCCAACATATTTATCAGAGAGAGAGTTTTTGTTGCGGTGTAGCCGACACCTTTATGGTTGACTTCATTACTATTCGACCCCTTTTATACAATGTTTGTTTAACGAAAATCACATTATTCCCGTGAAACCGTGTAGGCTCTTTTTCCATTCGGTCCCGTCTGGCATAAAACATCTATTAATAAAAAGCGGTAATTTCGAGAGGCATAGCCAACGCAAACAGAAGGTCGAAGTTACGTGATAGCGTGAGTCAGTGTGTGGGTGACCGTTGGGACATTCCGGGCAATTAGACCCAGTCGGTAAACGAACTACGTGTGCGAACGAAAAGGCTTCGTCGTATCGAGAGAGAAAGAATCGTAAAAGCGCTCACTCACTGCTCGGTCCGTTGTAAATGCGGTCGGTCTCTGGGTCCCTGAGCTCTAGTTGAAACACAGCGACCATCAGCCTAGTCTAAGCTCATAGCGTAACCCATCATATAACAAAATATACCGTGGTATACGGTACGGACACGAACGGCCACTTTACTCCATTCCACCCCGGCGTAGCCGTCAAGCCGGCGCAACAGCGGGTGTGGATCGTTTCCGCTATTAGCATTCCCAATGCGGCAGATGTGTTGTGTATGTACGCTGCTGACGCCCGCCCGTCGAGAGACGGGCGGACGAACCTTTCTTTTTTTTCGACTACCGATTGCAGGGTCGGAAAGAATGCCTCCGACTTTGTTTCTAATTCAATTCTGCGTTTTATATCGGATGGAATTTGCATTCTCACGAAAACGTCATCAAAATTAATTGAAATGGTCTACTGGCGATAGTTTTGTTAACGGGAAACTGTTGTGTGCGATCTAATCTGTGTGAACGTAAATTGTTGGACCTTCTTGTATAGTTTTTTAACATTATAGGTACATCTGAACGTTTTCAATGGACGGTTATAACACAACAATATTTTTTTATGAGGTGAATTTGGTTTGCTGTTGATTTTACCAAATACGCATTACAATCGTTAAAAGTTGCGTACCAATGACTACTAATATAAATGGACATGGCACTCTCATATACGACCTAAGGAAAAATGGGTTGAAACATGAGACAAAAATAGAAAGAGACAAATAAATTTGTTTATAAATATTCACATTAAATCAATGGTCATGTTATTCAGATTCAAATTAATAGAACTAAGTACCTAATCCATAAATATAAATACAGGGTGTAAATAGTTTGACTGCATATATTTTAGGTGCAGATAGTACCCACCAAACAAAACAAAAAACTCTTATAACACTATGGTCTAAAGGCCTTAATAAGCAAGAAAATTTGAAATACATGTTAAGTAAATTATTGTCAATGTGGCAACGTCGCGCTAAAAATGAGATTTACTTGTAGCGTGAATAATAAAGGAATGAGTCACCACAAAAAAAGGAACACCTGTTATTTTTTTGTATTAAATAATTTCATAGTTTCGAGTGCCGGTAGATTTATTTAGGTACATAAAATTTTATGAAATATTATTTTCAAAATTGTACCCTTTTAATATATATGTATTGAAATGAATATTTATATTTGGCGATTTATTTTATGCATCAAGTTGAAGAAGGGAGGATACAAAGTTGTTTACATTATGATGCAAAAATAATGCGATACAAAGTATATTAAACATTTCTTATATGTAGTTCTTTTATGTGTTAAATTCTTCGAGAAATAATTGTTACTAAGAAATTAATATTACTTATCTTAGACAAATAAAAACCTTTGACCTGCAAACGGATTATTTATAGTAAATATTCAAAATTCAAAATTCTTGTTATTATATTTGCTTTCCCCACAAATTAATAGCATGTCAGGTCTTTACCTTATTGTATGATTGTCACTGTTTGTCACAAAATAATACACTCGAACTCACAATTCACAACAGATTTTATTTATTTTTCCAATTTATATTTTAAAATGAAAATCAAATACATACGCTATGTCGAATTTCACGCAAAAATCACTTTCACTTTCTTAAAAGAACCGGGCAGCAAAAAAGCATTCATGGCAGCGGCCAGCTGTAGTACTGAGTATATGCTATGTTGCCACATCTGATCGGAGAAACGTAGGGCAAATTATAACAGAATATTTAGAGTTTAAATAATAATTTTCTTTGTTAATACAGTTATTAAAGGTGTATACGCTATTGAGTATTTACATATTTAGCTTTACAATCATTTTGAAGCCGGAAATAATCTATTATTCACTGTAATAAAGGCTACAGAACTTCTAACTTTTTCATTTTTTTTTGGCAAACTATAGTTTATTTCTGAAAATGTTATAAAGCTTTTTGATTTGTTTTGACCTGAAGTATTATTGATCCTCAAAATCTTTGCACTCAAACCGTTTACACCCTGTATTAAAATCCCTTAAAAGTGTGCACAATAACAAAAACAATTAGTGGTTTTATTACTAATATGTAATAGTAATTATCAAAACATTTATTTCTTCACGTAAAATGTAGTTTTATTTACTGCTTAAATGACCTTTTGTAAAACTCAGTAACACGTTTATGATTTGACACTTACCGGTAAGAAGATAATTTGGCAAACGAATATGCCGTTTTCCTGCATGTAAAACACTGAAATAACACTTTATTATTGTTTTTTACAATTATACAAAATAATCACAATTTTAAAAAAGTTTCAACCCCAAAACACTTTAAAAATTATCAATAACACAGTTAACCTCAAATTAAAGTGTAAATAAGCAAACTTGCGCTATTGCCTGCTGGACATAAACGGCGTAAGTATCGCCGTTCAGGCGTTCAGTCAATGCGTACATATACCTAGATTTACGTCTTAGTGGTTCCAATGGAAAGAAGTTTGGCATTGTTTACTACTTTCCGGCAAACCACTTTCAACCACTTTTTAAATGTAAACAGGCAGGTCCATTTATATTAGTAGTCATTGTTGCGTAGATACTTACGATTCTTTAGTGGCGGTTTTCTCAAACTTTTTTGGTGTCGGAACCGTTTTGGAAAGCGAAATACTTGACGGAACCCTACATTAGAACAATAGTTTTTAAAAGTGTATTCATTATTAATACCTATAATAAAAGTACAATGTAACAGTTACTACTTATTAATTACTTTATTACATAACAAATATAATAATAGAAGATATTAAAAAACACAAAATCTAACTAATTGGACTGTTTTTTATTTTTCATCAATTTGTTGGGTTTGAGGTTTGATAGAAGACAGTTGAAGTTCGGCGTCCAGTCTATTGCGGTATTTTGTTTTCCGTGACTGCATACGTTGAGAATCCTGTTTCACACAAATATGTTGTTGGGAATGGGAGAAGAATATTCAGAGCCATTTTGCCAAGCATTGGATATTCATCATGGATTTTGCACCAAAAATCGTTCAGAGACGTCATTTGGAACAGTGACTCCATACTTGTCTCTGGTGACAATTCTAAAAAATATTCATAAAATTCGTTTGATATATTTTCGAACTTTTGCAAGTTGGGTAAAAAAGGATTATGAATCCGTAAATTCAGTTTCATTTTTGTATTCCGTTCTTCGGGAAAATACTTCTTAAAAGATAGATGTGAGATATGGACCAATTCTTCAAATACATCATCTTGAAACATTTCGTTAGCGCTAACAAACATAAAGCTTTCTATTTCTCCCTTACCCACGCAAAAAAATCCAAAAATCTAATTTTCTTTGGAGGCAGTTATTTTGTTCCAGGCCTGGAACACTGTTGTCTGTTTACCTTGCAATGATAAATTTAGTTCATTCGGTTTTTGAATGATATCCTCCATAATCACAGTCGGAACATCCAAGTTTTAACATACAAACGGAATTTCAATTTAAAAGAAGTATCTGCTGAAAGAAACATTTGTAACTCAGCTCTAAGTTCAAATAGCCTTGTTAAAGTTTGACCCGAGACAACCATCGCACTTCTGTATGGAGCAGTAGTGTTTTATGTTTGCTGCCATAATCTTGACACAATAATGAGAACAATTGGGATTGTAGTGATCGTGATTTGATAAAAATAACTAATTTTAGATTTAACGGCATTTTATTAATCGCTTGTCAATGGCTGAAATTACAATGTGGCGCTTTATTTTTTATTCGTGACATTACTCCTTCTGTTTTACCCATCATCGCCTTGGCCCCATCTGTACAAATGTCAATGCAGCCGTTTCAACTGAGATTATTTTCTTCAAAAAATATACTTATTTTATTAAAAATTTCTTCCACGGTAGTGTTTGTGGGCAGCGGTGAACACATAAGCATGTCTTCTTCACAAGAACTTTCATATGATATCTCACGATAACCAGCAAGATAGCCAGTCCAGCGACATTTGTCGACTCATCCATTTGCAAGACGAATCGTGTTTTTTTGTAGACGTGTAACTAGTTCTTGTTTGACTATAGCATCTAATCTCAGTGGCGGCTTCTATCAAAGGGACTGCACACTCACAAATAGATATTGGTTGGGTGGCATAGTAAAATTGTACTGTTGGCGGTAGCAACTAAGTTCGGATGCGCCTTGTGATACGCTGCGTCAAAACGTTCGACTAGAGAAAGGTGTTTTGATTTGTTTTCTAAGTTCTTGCGGAAACCCACAGGGGTATTCTCGGAACCCTAGGGTTCCGTGGAACACACTTAGACTAACACTGTTTCAAGTAATGAAATGACACGACATATTCACGCAGCTTAAATGAGATTCACACATATTTTCGTACCACTATCACGATATTAGGTTCTTTCCTTCATCCGAAGAATCGGTACATGAATCCCTAATTCGCAACCGATTCATGTACCGGTCGGCAACCAAATCGTCTGATGGAACGGTTTGATGACTAAAATAATACTGTTTCATGTTTCCATAGAAAAAGTGCTATTAATACAGGTCAGATAATTAATAACAGCATGTGTTAAAAATTAAATTTAAACTACAACGGTATGTTTTTCAATAAAAAAATTCTAATGGCTGACGACTTATTATTACCAGAAGTTTTTTTCTATACCCCAAACGAAGAAAGGATATATAAAAAAATTAGGAACAACGCAATTAAAAAATTAAAAATGTCTGTAACAAGACACTGCCATGTGAATGCAAGCTGTCAATATTTGTTACAAAAAGTAAATGCCGTAATCGGTCCAATATACTATAAAAATAGTATCCACATTCTTCAGAAATGGTGACTTTCTTTTTCACACAGCATACGAGCAGTCTATCTCGTGTTACAAAAAATGTATCTTCATTGTATTGTTGAAATTTCTTCTCTAAAAAAATGAAATGCTTACAATTTTTTATGAAACATAAGACACTTTGCCTAGATAACTACTATTTTTCACTTGCTCCACATTCTCAAATGTCTAAATCATTTTAATTTAAAAATAGAAAGAATATTTCAGGTTACAATGGTACAAATGTTACCGGATCACAACAAATCAAAAACGGTATAACGCGCATGCCAGTACAAATGATTCATCCTCGAAATAACCGTACAATAAATGGTTGGCAATCGATCATCGATCTGATGGAACACTTGACCAACAGTTCAGTGAACGGTTCGCTCTGAAGGAACAGATTTTTCAGTTGGCAACGGTTGCGAATCGCGAATCGGTTATCTGCGTTACAGGAACGAACCTATTGCCACATCACCCGTTTTTATAGCAAGCTGTATACTTTCAAACTTCGTTTGAATTTAAAATGCTCAGACAAAACACATACCCATCATATCACAAATAATTAATTTCGAAAAGATTGTTAAAGATTAGATTAGGTTTTCTCTTAGAATTTTCTTGCAACAGATAAGTTTTGAAAATGGTAAATGAGAACAAAGGATAGTAAAGACATTTCGAAAAATTGTTCGGATTACTGGCTGTCTATACAGAAACTCTTCCTCACAGATATTCTAAGAGAAATAGATGCCTAGAATATGATCAACCACTATTCCTGTATATATACAGTGTTTTGTATATTGGAGGATACTAATCTGTGTTTGGAGACGTTTCAACTCCAAATCTGGAGTCGCTGTCAATAATTGTGTTTTGTAGCTGGAGGTTTTTTCTAAAATTTTCGCTTTGATGCCAATTTTCTTGTTGGACAAAAATTTTGGCAGTGACAATTTAGTGTTTGGTGATCACTTGATACTGAACATACCGTTTTTTTGCTCTTTTAGTAATAGATTTCTTCATCCCAAATCCAGGCCGAGTTCCGCGTTATTTACTATCATTTTTGGGTTTTATTTCTTTGGGAATAATACCACATAAACTTGAAAGTTTGTATATTTCAAAAAGTCCAAACGTTTCAAGGTCTAAATCAGACCCCGTTTTCAATGGTATTAACACAAATGAATATGAAATTAAAAAATTAAAAGGATTCGTATGACAAATTTCGTAAATCACAATTTGACATTAATGTTTATGTGGTGTTATTCCTAAAGAACTCAGGTAAAATTAAAAACTGGAGATGCCACAATTATCTTTCAGAAAACAATAATTTTTGGGATTGAAATTTTTGAAAATTAGTACGTTCTACAATATAGTATAGATGAGGAGAATTTTATTTGTTTTTTTTTTCTATTAAGAAAACATGTTGTTTTCTTATCTATTTTTACTGAAAATCCTGGGAGACCAAGACGAATTTTTAATCAGATGTCAAAACTTCATTGATCACCGCCTGAAACACTGACTTGCTAACCAAAAATGAAAAAGCCGAATAGATGAATTCCCATAAATGCTATGTATTTTATTAATGTTAATAAACTGCAAATACCCAATGAATGCGACACAATAGCTCCAACAAAATTATATAATCAAAGAATATATGCTTATTTTTTTATGCATGTATGGTTGCATAACCAAGGCTCTGGTCAAATAATTAGTCTTTAGTTATTTTTGACCTCTGTCATTAAACTTTACGACATCGAATACTAATAATTACATATATATGTTATAGGATGATTTATGGTATATATACAGGAAAGTAGCCTGAGGAGGGGTATCATCCCATTTTAAAGAATTTACTGCTTACAATTTAATATTAAAGACAAAATGTTTGTTTTATTCGATTTCAATTTTTGTCTCATAATGGCTTTGACGGTTATGTCCAACTTGTTCCTTTATCTGTAAATTCGTATTTCATTGCCGATTCGAGTCCAGGATGTAACTTAAATTAATCGCAGTGCTCTTTAAACTATATTTTTGAAAGATGGTAGAGAATCTACAAGAGAGACATTCTCAGTTATGGGTCTGAGTTGTTCTAAATGTATGTTTGTTGTGACTATAATTGATGAAAATTTGTAAAAATACTTAGAGAAAAATAAAGGTGTTTTCTTAAATTATATTTTACACTACAACACATTAGAATCTTGAACATCGAAACATATATTATTCTAATAGTTGATTTTCATAAAACAAAAATATTAATTAGGTAATTAATTTCCTAATAAATTGGAATTATAATAGTTTTATATAATGTTGTTCTTTGTTTTTCTTCATTATCAATTTTTGCAAGAACTTTCTGTACTGTAGTGAGAACTACTTCATGACCTGGATGGTTCGGCAATCACGTCCAGCCAACAGTAATGATAGGGCGCGCGGCTGGTCTGAAATATAAACAAAAGATATTTATACCGCGTTTTGTTAGAATTTTAAAACCGATACCCTGAAAATTGTAATTCCTCTGTTTTTGAGAGGTTTAAAACGCCTAGATATGCAAAGACGAAAAAAATTCTAGGAAATGTTTATTAAAAAAAATTAAAATTAACAATTATCCCACCTTTTTTAACTTGGCTCACCATAATAAAATGTGATGAAATAACATTAATTCGCGTTGTATTAGCCGGTGAGTTGACAAGAGAAATTGACACGGAACGACGATTTTATACTGAAAAGATGCCTGAGATGGAAGAAGAAGAATAGATCGCAAAAGCAAAAAACCCAAACATTACATTTCTGTTGTGATCCTCATATCCAACAAATCAATTTTTATGACTAAGGCTAGCCACAAAATGAGACGTAGCTTCGTGACGTGACGTGAGTCAGGGCTAGAATTTGTAATCCACGTAAATATATGTGACTCGATATCTAACAATGCAGCGTGACGTGACGCAGATAATACTCACGGTAAACGCAGTTTTTATGCTGCAGTTTGTCACCCTGAATCTGTTCAAAGCATTTAAAAAATGGCAGAAAATTAATCGAGGCAGTCCGATATGATACAAGCCGTGAAGGCTATCTGAGGTCCGAGGACTCCGATCTGAACTTAAATAATCGATACTTGCAGAAATCACCATGCTTGGACACAATGAAACTGCGGTCAGTTTTGCGATGTTCGTCACCGTGATTTACTCTGTCCGTGAAAATTCGCCGTGACTCACTTGATGTCACGTCAGGAAGCTTCGTCTCATTTTGCGGCTCTCCTAAAAGGCGGATAATTGGAGGCTACAAGTGTCGGGAGTAGGCTAAAGGATTTTAATTTTTCAATCTTTAAAATTTACACCCACTGGGGATGTAAATTCGGGTAACCAAAATATTAGGTATATATATATAATATTTTTTAGCTCCTAATCCGACCTATGCCTGACGATTATTTGTGTTTTTTAACATAGGTAATTTTCATTTTTCATGAAGTCTAGATCTAAATATTGTGGGGAAGATTAGCAGTCTGTAAGTATCGATGTATTACATACTACCGGCTTGGTGGAAGCCCCAAAATATTTTGTCTAGTTGTTTCTTAAATTATTAGACACACTAACCAACAATAGTAATATATTGCAAATATTCGCGTACTTTATAAACGGTTTATTTGGAAATCATAAACATAAAACTCAATATTATTTATATGTATTAGATTAACTCTAATAACTAACAGTATTTTTGTGCTACTGAGAATTGTCAAATTTACTTTGAACGTTCTGTTCCTATCATTTGTAATACACTGTTGTTTATATTTATTGATGGGATAGATGATGACGATATTTCGACCAAATTCTGAAAATGTGTTATTTAACTATAAACTACGTTCATTATAGATTTTGTTTGACTACATAATATAAACTCCATAAAGTTAATTTTTATAGGCACGTTTTATTATAAATACGGGCTATGTATTATAAACATTAATCTGTATCTGTCAGTAAATGTATTTCCAAAATGTTTTCACCAACTATTTTCCTCTTATCATTTCACCAAAAATCCAAAACAAATCGACCAAGTAAATAAACCCTTTGTCAATTTCATATTGAAATTCCCTTCCTACTCGTCCTAAAATTGGCCCGTCTCTGCTCTGCGTATTCGTGCCGTGTTACTGTTGTGTTGTCCTGTCCACTCTCTTCCACATCAAAATAGCAGTAACAACAACAAAGCTTTAACCGAACCCCAAAACTGCCAATATCAGGCCGAGCCTAGATAAATAGCCCAGGTAGGATAGACTACTTGCAATTTTTAGTCAAAATAATATCAGTGTTCTTTTTTAAGGTGTTGTTTATTTATTTATGTCTCTTTTATTTTCAGTTCTAAATTTATCTTTTGTGTATTATACGATTGACAAGTATTACTGCGACATTATGCCTATAGATGGTACTATTAACATTGTAATATCAGGCGGATTTCTGATAGTAAATATGTTTTTGGTGGATAAATAAACTGAAGTCAGCAATGTTTTTCATAATATCGTTTCGTGATTAAATAATAAATGGATAAAATGGATATGACCACGCGGTTTCTGCAAGACGGGTGCCGAGTTTTTGCTTTTAGAGATTGATCAGAGCGAATGTCAAGCTATTTATGCTGCTTACGTTACGGTAGGTCGTTTTGTGACAATTGTCCGATTCTGAGGTGGTAACTTGCCTTTTTTTGTCTTCGAATATGAGAAAGTTTTCTGTATTCAAATGTGTAAATGTTTTTAGACATAAACAATGTCCAGATTTGTTGTAGAAAAAAATCTTTACTATCACGTCAATTATAATCTTATTGGTTTAATTCGCCACCACAATATTTGCCTGATGCAGTGCCCCTGACTAATATTTCATTTCAAGTAAATGCGAACAGATTATATTGAAAAATAAAGTCATTCTTTCATTGAGTACCAATGGTATAAATCCTTCCTTGCAAATATATTGAGAAAATAAAATATATTTACAGCCTGACCAACCAGTCTAAATGAGCGTAGTCAGTACGATTAGAGAAAATGAGACGGGAGAAAAAAGTTCCATAATTAGAGTTAAAGTTCAAAAAATATATTTCGATTTAGTTGTTCTTTAGAATGCTCCAGGTTTCGAGCTCTGGTGATTTTATCTTATAGTATATGTTAGAGCTGAGATGTTTTGATATCTAACTGTTGTAAATACTAATGTTTCTGAACCTCCAACAACAACTTGCATCAATCAGAGTACATTATGTAATAAATATTGGCTAAATGAAGAAACATGCATGACTGCTGTGAAATTGAATCATATATTTGATGTTTCTTTATGATAACATTACTGAACCAACACAAAATCAAATCAGTTCAAAAGCTATCATATCATTATGATTTACCACCTCTACAAATATTGGATCTTAAAATATATATTTTATCTTTGTAGACCTATTTTTTGTATAGTATATAATTTGAATTTGTAGTACCTAATTTTAAAATAAGTTAATAAATTTTTGCTGAAAATATTTTAAACATATGTATAATCTTAAATATATTTTTCACTAATTGAGTCAGCTCTTTCCTTATATATATATATATATATATATATATATATATATATATATATATATATATCTTAATATATAAAAAATTCGTGTCACTGTGTATGTTCCTAATAAACTCAAAAACGAGTCAACCGATATTCATGAAAGTTGGCATATATATGTAATTTGGTCCAACTTAGATGATAGGATAGTTATTATTTAAATTAATGGTCTTAATAATTAATAATAAACCGATCATGAACGTTGGTTGTTGTTATTAATCGTACGTTCCATAAGTCAGGAACAGATGGCGCCTTCAGCGAATTTCTTTACAGAGAACTTTGCCCTTTGCACCTCATAGATGGCGCCACAATTGAATGTGATATATTTTCTTAGACTACACACTACGATATTTTCTTAGACTACACATTACGATTAAAGATATTTAGAGTATATATACTATTGAATAAATGTTATAAAAATGTTGTGTTAATTTGTGTTAAATTTGTCTTTCAAATCTGTCTTAAATCACTCAGCCACAGCAACGCGTGGCCGGGTCTGCTAGTATATATATATATATATATATATATATATATATATATGTTATTGTATTACAAGGTTACCATTCGAAAACGCACTTTAATAACACAACTAATGATTTTTTTTGAAACGGTAGAAACAGCAAAATGAATTAGAGAAGATCACACCAAAACATGACATACACGAAAGTGTAATGATATTAGTTATGTTAACCGATTTCATGGAAACGAAAAACAACTTAAGAAATATATGCTATAAAATGTCACACGACATAATAATAAACTTGGTAATAAGTACACTTGAAATGCGACATTGCAAAATTAAATTACATGTTTCAGAACATGAAAAATTTGCATTAATAGTTCTTAATAAAGTCGAAGATTATAAAATTCTCATTAAGATGGATTCCTATGGGTTTTTAGTAGACGTGAAATAGTCCTATACCCAATAAATAATCATTATAATTGTAATTTTTCTTGTTAACAGGCATTATTTTGGGCGACTAACTTCTTCCTTTTTACAAAATTAAATAAAAGTATGCAACCAACCAAGGAAGAAGTTATATAAACTGTACAGATAAAGGTTGCAGAGCAAATAATTTTTTTATTAAACAGGAATTTATTAGTACATCCTATACGAATAATAGCAAAATGTACCTATATGTATATTAAATTCTTAATTCTATTGTATAAGCTTTCATTTAACTTCACGTTTCCCGGTCTGTTCCTACTGAGGCTTTGATGCGTAGGTAAGTCGGATGACAATGAAATTTTATAGTTTCATTGAGGTGGTCTGCTGATGGAGCCTGAAGCTGCTCGTAGTTTCGGCTTAATTGAATCATTTTGACGAGCACTCTAACCGTAGATGATATTCAGAGTCTAATGATGGTACCGAAAAGTGGACAAAGGAATTCAATTGTAGATCTTTATATACTATTATGTCTTAAAAGTTCCTAGTAATTATTTAATCTATATACATAACACTGTCAAGCTTTCTAATAAAGGCATATATAGTTTGATTACTGTGGATTGTGTCAAGCAATTCTGGCTGGTGGTCGATAGAGTTAGTGGTTAAATAGTTAAAAAAAAATAATTACGGCGTTATAGGCTCTGCCTCGCCGCGGATTGATCCCACTCCATCTCAAACTTTATCTTCAGGTACATTCATATGCACTGAATTGAGCATTATTTCAGAATGCTGCTATATACCATGTTCTATGTCTTTCTATTTGGCGCTAATAAATGTAATAGTAGCAAATCAATGTTGATAATCAATGTAGAAAATTCGTACCTACCTCTTATATCTATTAGTCTGATAAAACAAAATCTTCCGCTTGTAACACTTGCTTACCGCCATCCATCGAATTGTTATAATACTAAACTTAGAAAGTACGTTGGAAAAGTAATGTTTTAAGTGTTTTCACTGTACAATACCAAACTTATTATGGTAATTTTGTCAATTACTTTAATATGGAGTACTCTTTTTCCACATAAACTTTGCTACTCCCATTTCACCCCTTCTAAAGAGTAGTTAAAGAAAATTAATATGGAAATTATTTGTAAACAAAAATATTTCTGCAAAATTTCAACCACATCAGACGTTGTCATAAAAAGTTTCATACAACAAATTTTGACACATTTACATATGTACACACGCGGATAATATTAAATAACAATAAAACGTATTGGCACGGCACATACCGTGTTTATGTCCATACTTAATGCGACTGATGCGCATGCTCTCTAATATAATGGTTGCCCAGAGAATATAGCAGCGACGTGGTGATTGAACAATTGTTGTCCTATTTAAACAAATTAACATAAAACAATATTAAACTATACGCATAAACCTTTCTCTTGAATTACTATAACTATTGATATTTTACAGAGGGACAGACGGCGAAGCGATTCTGTCTTATTCCAAGGAAATGTACCTTGATTTCATGCAAAGAAGTGGCCAAGCCCCTTAATTTACACTCGACCGAGGATTAGAAATATCTCCTCCTGCACATATCGTCTTAAGTTAACTAAACCTTCAAACTGTGCAATTTGCTGTTCGAGATTTCACAAACTAGTTGAATATAATGTGGTGATATTTTTTTCTCGTATAAACATGGTCATTTATAAATATAGTTATGACTCCGTTTCAAGCCTAGTCAATTGGACTGGACTAAATGTAAAACAGCAAAACAGGATCGTTCTGACCCCTATAGCAATACTCATGTTGCTGTTGTATTTGTTTTTTATTTCGCTTCTGCTAGCTGAGCTGCCCGCTCCACATAATCTGCCGCATAACAACAATCTACCGATAATAGCAGCACGTTTGATTGAACCAAAATCGAACTGACCGAATTTAAGCGAAACTTATGAATGGAAAATGTGATTGACACTTTGGAGCTTGAAACGTGAAATTAATCATTTCATGTCCGGTATTTATGGAGTTCGCCGAAAAAAATGTTAGCCATTCGATACGTTTAATAATTGTAATCGTCTGAAAATTTGTCGATTCAAAGGTTTAAAATGTGTTAATAACGTGTTTATTCTTTAGAAATTTATTGTTTCCTCGGTTTTCAGTTCAGTTTCTTCAACTACCTAACGAACAATATGGGAACAATACTGAAAATATATTCGTACAAACTGTTATTTGCAACTATTTCTGTGAACATAAATTTTGCAGGGTGGAAAGTCGTTCACTATTAAAACTGCGTACTAAAAGTTTCGAACTACCTTCCAGGTTTCTTTGATCGATGTAAAAGATAATATAATAACTTAACAAGTGTTCCAAAAGAACATCAGTTGCAATAAAATAATATGTTGTTTATGACAACCATTTTCAACACCCACACAACAAAGGCTGGTTCAATTTCTGATAGTGACCACAGTAAAAAATATTTTGTGAAATATGCTGTGAAAAACATACAGGTAGTCCTGTAATATAGAAATAGCCGACAGATGACATAGACTTTGCAATACGGTCCCATTTTCAGCCCTGTCGGCGCGGAACCATATAAGTTATTCATAAATCAGGGATAATTTTATATTATTTTCTTTTTTTATGAATATTGTTAAAAAATGGTGTACTTAAGTAAAAGGTTACTTCGTTATAAATACTGACCCATTTCCAGTTTTTACTGAGAGAATTTTCTACTCTATTTTGCGTATGTTTTCAAATTTCAAAGTCATTAGTTTCGAGTGAGTAAAGTGGGTTTAGTGAATATGCATGTAGATATAAATAGCTACTGACCAGTATGCAAAAATCACTCTAGACATTTTCTTCGAATATTATCCAGATTTTTTCGTTGAGTTCTGCATATTGTCCACTACCAAAAGATGTTCTAGGAGCAGAAAAGAATAACAGGTTTGGTCGTAGAGGCTAGTTGTCACTAATTTCTACGGTTTAACAACTATCTATCTATCTATCTTTATTTCTAGGTGATTGACTTTTAGCTGTGTAACCTATCTAGATTATAGTCCTACTAAAATGTATGATACACATACATTTATCAGATTCCCAGGTGTACAAAAAAACTCATTTTGTTTGGCTATTTTCTGAAGAAGGCGGTCGCTGTTGAATGAATTTTAGTTCCAAAGGATCAGTTTATAGAAAAGTAATGCGTATGCCTATATAAATCTATGATCACCGCACTCCCTTTGTATTGCACTCAATGCCAGTTCCCAAATAATACCTTATAATCTGTACTTGATGTGATTGGAAAATTGATTCAAATATTACTGGCAGTAAAGAGGAAATACAGGATCATTAGTAACATATATAGTAAGCATTTATAAAATTTCTGGTTTATCGTATGACCAAATATACTCAGATGTATAGTATGTCTAAACCAGAGAGCAACGGGATTCACAAAAAATACAGACAATTTATGTAAACACTACAAATATAAAACAGCGAACACTTATTTATTCCAGTTACATTTTTAAAAATATATTATGTATGTATCAAAGACAAAACTCATTTAATTGGGTCACGTTTAGATGTTTGCAACTTTGCGAATCTTTTGTTTTGCTCATATCTCATTAGTTATATAAATAAATGCATTATTATGACAAACGATTTTAAAACTGAAAGCTTTTACGTAACTAATGATGGGACATAGTTTTAGTTAATTTCATATTATTTTAAATCAGTTATGCCTTTTGTGGAATCATTTTTTTTAGATTTTACTACTTATTAATCATAAATTATTTTAACGAAACATTGCATTTCGTGGATAATTAGTTAATAATTTTTTACTGAAATCTATTGCGACTAAACTCTGCAATGATCTCAAAATGTTATAGGTATTTGGTCAAGAAATTTAAGGTATTCCGGGATATTTTTTCATAATTTCGTCAGAACTAGTTTAGCAACTTATATTTGACTACACAAGTGAAGCTTGAGCGAACCAGTCAATTATATATATTGAAACTGGGAAAAATATATTATGACCAGTTACTCTTTTTTTATTTTTGACAACCGGTCTTTAACTAATTTCCTTCGTAACTGTTTTCACTGACTTAAACATCGGCAAAAAATTAACAAACAGGGGTTCTTACTCAGTTGTGTACCTATTAGTTTCACAATAGTATCATACCTCACTTCTCAATCTCCGTCTTACAATTCTGTTAACGAATTCCATCTTCCATGTTTCCTTAAACCAAGTGGATTCCACTATATTAGACATCCATGAGCTTTCGTGACATGTTCTGACGTCTTCGTATCATGTGAATTTTTTTTTTTCATTTGGCTAATTATATACTCATATATCTCTCACGACTGAATTGAATTGTTTTAGTTCTTCCTCTGTTGTACCCTGCTTATTTATTGTAAATCCTAGGTATTAATCTTTAGCTGAGAATCCTCATTCACTTCTAGATTCGGATGTTCTCTCTTGTGTTGTCGCCAAGTATTTATCATTTCTAATTGGTATTTTCATATCTTTGCTTTTCTTCTTTCACGGCTAGTGGTTGTTTTTGGAATATTTGGAAAACTGTGGATGTAAAGCATTGCTTGGAGGGCCTTTACATCTTTTGAATTGTTAGATTTTTAACTTTTATTGACTATTTAGTTTTTACTATTTCTTTTACTGCAATTTGTCTGATAAAAACATTATATAACCATAATAAGTTACTAATACTTTTTAGATATTACTTAAGGAACATCTCGTTGTAACTCATCAATATCTCGACACTGTTTTCAATTACCGACGTGCGGAAAAGAAATGTATTGTCAATAATATCACCTTCCATACGTGCTATCTTTGATTTCAAGTTCATCCGTAATTAACACCTTCAAACGCCATGTAACATAATCTGGTGTATTAATTTCTCCGCAATCGATCTTCCACCATACACTCAGATAAACTTAATCCGAATAGTTAATCAGCTGTATGTCAATAACGGCCCGATTTACCAGTCCGTATCTCGGTCCGACATATCACAGCTCAACCCGTACTTTAGTCAGAACAAGCTGCCAGTTGCCGGTGCCAAAGCCATCTCGAATATCGTCATCATCTGCTGACAGCGAGCAAGGGAGAACCCCCTTAATGTTAATGAATGTCGCTGACAGATCGATGCTCACTCGTCTCTTAAACCCTAATTTATATAGATTGAGGGAATTCGAGAGGATTTTTTGCTACTCAAGTGTGTTGAGGCTCAAATAGTTTTTGTAGACGTTAACTTGGTTAAGTTCTGTGTCAGCGAACCCATATAATTGGTTAATTAGGATTGAATCTGCATACAATTAAACAGTTATGAATGCTAGGAAGACTAGTGAGTGAGATAAAGCCATTTTTTTATTATAGGTTTTGCTAAAGTTTGCTCAAAAGGATTTAATTATAAAATTATTCATTATTTACAAAACGTACCTAATTTAGTATTTTTTGTATGCGAGCCCATTATCATTTGTTTAAACGCATACATATTTAAAGAGCAGCAATAAAAATTCCAAAAAACAATGTATTGTGACGGGTATTCATCCGATATCTGGTATAAACGGCATTCTTCCGATACTTCTGGGAATCCGAAATGTTTTGTCTCTCAACCCGAGGCTGGTGGCTGCCGTTACTGGGAATTCGCCCAATTCCCTTGGTTTCCCGATGGTTCGTTGACTTACCATATATATATTCTATGAATATAAATTGTGTTAAAGTAGTGAACATCAATTACAGTGTGTTGGACTGTGTTTTGAAATAAATCCAAGAACTGAACCCGATTGTGAAAATAAAAATAGTACAGTATATTAATATTGATGGCCACTTTTGGAACTTACGGTTAGTTTTTTGTATGATTGAAAGCAGCGGTTTTCAAACATTATAGACAAAATATATAATCAAAAACTGGTTTATTGTGTATTCTGTATTAATAATCGTATTTACTGGATATTCGTTTAATGGGACCTATAAAACTGATTTTTACTTTTCATCAATTGTGTGATGTCAGGCTTGATATAAGAGAGTTGAAATAGTTTTTATAGCTGCATAGGTTGAGAATCCTGTTTCGCTAAAGTACATTATTAGGAAAGGAAGGGGACCATCCGGCACCAAAACATAGTCAGAGGCATCGTTTTGAACAGTGTACGTGTCTGATATCATTTCTAAAAATGATTCATATATCTCGTTTTAGATAGTTTGTATGAACATGATGATTTCTTGAACTACACAGTCAATTCTAAAAATTCTTTCAGTAATAAAAAATATATTATCATAAAAATAAGTTTTAGCTTCGAAATCTGAGTTTTGTAACTCGGCACTACTCTTCAATAATGCCTTCAAAAATGCATGCCCTGAATGGACTCGTCCGTTACTGCCCACGTAGCACAGTACTTGTTGATTATGCCTAATCCATAATAATATTATTATAAAAGTGAGGAGTTTATGTTTAACCCCTCTATTCTCCGTAACTAGTATTTATATTTTTGCATTAGAATGAATTTACATAATATAATGTATCCAAACATATTAGTTATCAGTATATCTAAAAATGTTAGCTACACGATATACCAGCTTATATATTTAAGCCACAATAACGTTTTTCTTGTTAAAATGATTTTAAAATGATAAGATGATATATGTATTTATGGGGCATAATGTATTATATAATATATTATAATATTTATAAAAAAGATTTATTTCGTCGTTTGGGAAATTGAATAATGATTTTGCCCCCTAGATAAACGTAACACACGGTGAGAGAAACTGAAAAAATCAGTGAAAATATTATTATTATTTAATGTTTTCTTTGCTATCATCTTTCTAGTCTAGTTCCTTGACAAAGACATTAGTCGAAACCCGTCGGACAGTTTTTTAAAAAACGTAAATTGTGGAAATTGCAATTGTAGCATAAGTTAATTATTTTAACAAATAACACCAAATTACATCTTACCCAATGCTATTTTCAAACTATTGTCCAGAGAAAAATTAAAATGTTGTCAACTAGGCCATACTAAATAATATTTCCGCGCCATTGTGGAATATAACTGACACTTCACACATACCATTCTAGTATTGGAGTTTGAAATTAATTCGTTGAGATTTAAAATTAAATTGCTTGGGTAAGTTTAAACTCTATAATAACATATGTATTAGTTTTTAATGAAAGCTAGCTAGTGCCATGAAACTTGAGATCGGGACTAACTATAAAATTTCCTTTGACCATTGATCTTCTTTACCTCATAATTTGAGTTGTTTGTGCTTATTTGCAATACTTTGGGTGTAACTTCAAACAGTATAAGTTTTATAAGAAGATTCAACACCGACGACGAGGTAGAGGAGTTCGTTGCCCAAGGAATTATTCGATACCGCCATCCAAAAGTTTCCGAAAAGGTGGACAAAATGCGTAACTAGTGAGGGGAATTACATAGAAAAACTGTAAATTTTTGTAATTTTTTTCGATAGTAAATAAACGTGTCATAGTATTTTCCTCGATCATATTTGAACCGCCCTCGTAGTTTCAGTTGCTCTTGGCATTGAAGATAACTACATATGTTCATAGAGTTTTCCTAGGTTAGCTGTTTGGGTTGTTCCTTATATCTTTGCTGTTCTCTGTTAATTATACATTCGCAAATGCACAATTATTGTTCTTCTGACTTTTCTGGGTTTATTGCCATCTACTGAAACTGTATTCTGCTAAGACATTAAAATATGTGATATTTGCAAAGTTTTTTAAATTTTGTTGTGGCTATATTCCCTTTTCATTGCATTCCATGATAATATATATTAAAAACATTTATTGTTTCAGGTAAGCCTCTGATGTAGTTTGGCTCAGTTAACGGTATGTAAACACAATTGGATTTAGAATTTTGTTCATATAAAGGAGGGTATAATTTATTACTTTCTTTTTGAAGTTGATTATTATATCGAATGCAGGGCAGGATCCAGGTGGGGGGATGTTTCGATCCCCCGCGGGCCTCTTAACTCCAGAAACCTATATGGAATTAATTTCTATGAGTTTAAACCTCAAATCTGTAATAATTCAAATCATACTATGTTTCAAAACTCTCTATTTGGCTGAACATAGTACCAGATCGGTCCTCTGAAGTTTGGATTCCCCCTTGACAGGGGGTCAAAACTTATTCAAATAATTGTCAAATAATTGGATTAAGAATGTCAGAACCGAAAAATTCATAACTGGAATACCATTATTTTAAAATGATACAATCCAAACTAATGCAAATAGTAAATTTGTATATTTATACAATGTCCATTTTCGATAAAATGTTAAATCCAGAAGATATCAAAAAAGGTTGTTCAAAACATCGGAAAAGTATATTTCAGTTTTAGGTAGTAGACTATTGCCATAACAGTAAGCGACAACTGCCTTACACTTTTGATCACACGAAGTTTGAGCTGAAGGATACGAGAATTATGCGAACATACTTGTTGAGGCAGATGCGACTTTGCCAAAACGTTCTCATTTTACCAGTGATTCCGAAAAAGTCTAAAAGTAAATAAAAAATTGGAATTGTTAGTTCTCATCAGGTACGCTTCCCTGAATGACTATACACACTCAGCATGACGTTACATGTCGTCGTTGTCTAGAAGTTTTTCGCTGACCTTTGTCGTATAAGGTGCTTCCTAGCATCGAAGAATTTCTGTTCGTAGCTGCTTTGTTCAGGGAAGCGTACCTGATAAGAACTCCCAGTTCGAAACGGCCGTCGTGCGTTGAATGATGTAACTTGGAAAAGTAAATTATTATAGTACCTGGGTGACCGAGCTTCACTCGTAAATTCAAAGTTTTATCACAAACGTACATATATCCAAATAATCGGACATTTGCTACGTAAACTAATTTAAACTCCCTAACATAATATTTTTTTCTTACATTTGTTATTTACATGGTGTTACTACAATTCTACTCCCCCTATATTTCAACCACCCTATATATGCAACTTCTTATGAAAAACCCATCCAAACATTTTCTTCTAACATTTTTTTAATCACGCTACAATACCACTCGATTTCATATTCCAACAACCCTGTATATGCGACCGATTGTTGCCGTTCTACAACCAATTTTGTTTCCAAATTCTTTCATTTATGTAAACACTTTGTATAACTATAATTCCACTCCACCCTATAGATGCAACTTTTTACAGGCTACCAAATATAACATAATTTAAATCACTTTGTAGAACTAAAATTTCACACCACCCTGTAAATGCAAATGCTGATAAGCTACCCTCTAGGCATAACATTGTATTAACATTTTTTTAGCGACCTGCATAACAATACTTTTACTCCGCCCTGTATGTTAACTATCATTAATTTCCAACTGTTTATGGGGTACCCTATAAAATTATTTTATTTCGATTTTTTTCTAACTATACTATAATTCCATTTGACGCTATATTTTAACCATCCTGCATAGCAACTCTTATGGACCATCTAACATATTTTGAAAAACCCTGTATAATTATAATTTTATACCACCAATACATATTATATGCATCATATTAACATGCGAAATCATGAGATCTTACTGATCCAAAAATTGCCTACCGTGCTATTTGTTTTACCTTGAAAACTTGAAATATGACGGAGGCATAAAATAGTTACATGTTCGGAACATACAAACAGAATTTTTATTGAAAGAATGTATAAAAAAGTTTCACTCTCAAATAGGTCACCAAATCATCCTGTATTAAAAGAATTTTTACAACAGGGGCCTGTTTCATAATAAACTTGTAACTTGTAGTTTTTAACTTGTAGAATTTCGTTTCGAGATTCAACAAAATTATTCTAGAAGTTACAACTTGGAAAATCCAAACTATTAGTATTTGAAATTTGCAAGTTGTGTACATGTCGAATACTAATATTTTGGATTTTACAAGTTGCAACTTGTAGAATAATTTTGTGGAATTACAAAACGAAATTTTACAAGTTACAAAACTAAAAGTTACAAGTTGATTATGAAACAGGACCCAGGAGTCACTCTTGCGTAGGTTACCAAATCACCCTGTTTTGAACGCCTTGAAATTACAAAGTCGCCGCCTTGATTGTCACAAACTGTCACTAAATTTTTTGATAATTTAATTTTTCAGTAATACGATTTTTCCCATAGATGAGACCCTCGCCAATCGATTTCTATCAATCGAAACTTCCAAATGGGAAAGTTTCATCGAAATCGTTAGAGCCGTTTTCCAGAATTCAATTACGTATATATATATATATATATATATTTGTATTCGAGTAACTAGAAGCGAAAGCAGAAGGCTACGAGAATTATGCGTACCGAGCTGAAGAGGGCAGATGTGACTCTGCCGAAACGTCGTCATTTTACCATCGATCCCGGCAGGGATCAGTTATCAACTACGCGGATGAATTCCCGGAAACCACCGAAAACATATATATATATAGATGAATAGATGGATATAACATATCTGTTATAATAAGTAAACTTCCTCTTTTCTGTGCGAGTATTTCTTATGTAGGCAACGAGCAGCATGATGATTATTAGTTAATTTGACCAGTCTATTAGCAAAGGCGAGCAGGCTGTGAGGCAAGCAGCAGCATTGGCCTCGTTATCGGTGTCTGGCTTAATCGGCCGTTAAGTTGCCCGAACCGCACGGCGACGCCACAAATACCGTGTTTCTAACGATGCCAGCGACGGGATCGACGCTTGTGCTGACGTTCAATTACGGGGACGATGAACTAATTTGTTTCAACTCTTCTCATGCTTGAAGTAGACCCAAAGTGTAACCCTATATATTAGGAGATACTCTAAAATTCCTATTTTTAGTATGAGGTTTTCCTTTTTCATTTTCCTTAAAATGCAAACATCTTTTTGTCAAGTTTACTGTTAAAAAATAATTTGAGTCATGCTGTAGTTAAGGCCATGATATTCTTTGGAAATATAGAACTTAAAATTTAAATACAGTACCATTTCGACTACAAAAAAAGATTAGTTGTGCCTAAACCACTTAAACTGAAGGAATAAATGGAATCAAACACACAGTTAACTTTATACACTCAACTGCTTGTTATCCAGGTAATTTCGAAAGGAAAAACCTATCACTGCCATATTTGACAATCGCAAACAATTCTGCATCTTAACGAATATCCAAGAAATAACGTATAACTAATACATACAGTGATTGACATCGACTCCGGACTTGGAGATGAAACACCCCTTCACAGCTGATAAATATATACAATTTACAATACCCACACCCACCTGTCTAAAATGTTGCCAATAACTAGCTAATTCTCCAATTAAACGACGATTCAAATCGCTAATTATTTCCACCAGCTCCATATATTTTTTTAATGGACCATTATGCTTGCGGCCACTGAGGTGCTTATAAATTCTAAACTCTTCTTAAATGGTGTTACTTGAAATTACAAGAGGAAAATGATCCCAAAACTCCATAGGTTTGCTTATTAAGACAGATGCAGAAAGTTGTTCCATCCATTTTTTTGAGGTGGAAATCGGTTTGCGGACATGTTTCATTTGTTGTTTAAGCATGAACCACAGTGTGAGACTCCCACAATACTCACTAAAACTGCCTCATTTGGCGCTCAACAACAGGATGCCGGTAGTCGTTATTTCTAACTTATGTCGAAATGCTGCTTGCCCTTGTGATCCCCAAACATAGACTGCTTCTTCTATCTCCCATCATCCCTGTCTATCCTTAATTTAATTTTCTTTAATGATCCCATGCACGCAAGTAAAAATGTGTTGTCTGGTGTTAGGGTCTATTTGATGGCTTCTACTATTAGCGATTTTCCTTCTTTGCTGCTTTTGTAGTTGAACACAAAATGTTGAGCATTTTCCAGTACTCCACAGGTCTCGCTTGTGTCTTCTGCAAGTTTTGATATCCTACATAAATATGATTTAAAACACCCTTGGCCAGTTAAAAACCATGTGATATAGTAATCACTGTATCTAAACTTACACTTTAACCATATTCCATCTAAACTGCAAGCGCTGTTATGTGCTCCAACTACAATCAAGTGGTATCGTGCGATCTGATTTCATTGGTTCTATATTTTTAAACTTACTGTTTCGATAGCATGGTCATTAGAATTGTTTTCGTTTTGGCATTTATAATCGTAACTTCAAAAGGCCGAAAAAATTAGTTTTTAGAATACAATATAATTTATCCAAACAAACTAGACCTGGGTGTAGAATAGAGTAGACCCAATGACTAGCTATTTTACGCCAAAGCATGATGATACCGAAATTCTAAAAAATAGCGTTTTGGTGGTCCTGATATAGTTATAAAGTAATCTAATTATTAAATAAGAATTCTTTGAAAGACTTAATTACTAGTGAGACAAAGAATAAACATAGACCATTTCTGGTAATAAAGTAAAATTGCATTTGTCGTGTTAATTTAATACTGTACAAACGTTACTAGATATAATCACGATTATTTAATTGAACAACTTATGAGTGAGGTCTTGATTCCGTAGGATATTTATTATACACCATTATCAGATATCAAATCATTCAAGTACCTCAAACAATTCTCACTTCGAGTAACAAATGATTCCGAAACAGAGTCATCAGATACCTCAGCAAACAACGGTTAATTTAACAATCTCTCGATCTCCCATCGACTCCAATTCCGCTCGATTCACCTTCCACACTCCCTCGACGTTTCAACCCTCGTTTGTCGACATCATCAGCTAAAACCCGTTAGTGGCCTGTCACGCGTCCATAGTCAACAGACAACATTACATAGCGCCCAGATGTCGCGAAGGGATGTTAGAAGGGCACGAAGGGATGATTCGAGTCGCCTCGAGGCGTGCTTTAGCATCCCTTCTATGTGTTGCCTTCGACTGGCTGATATTCATGTTGTGTCGTCTTTCATTCTCTGGTATAGTCTGTATGAACTAATATCACAAATATTGCTTCGCAGAAAAGTTGTGGGGTGAGCGTAAACTACACAGTGTCTGTAAGGACGTATACTTTCTGCTTTCTAAGAAACTTCTGGTAGGTGGATGGATGTCTAAATATTCCTAGACACTGGATTATTTATAGAAATGTTGCTTTTCAAATAAATTTATGTAAGTTTCGGTAAGTTTTAATATTTAAAAATAAATTGAATAATTAAGATCGGGTTCTAGGAATTCCTTTTATTTTTGACGTTTTTTTTTAATTTTTCGCACATTTGTATACGATCTAGCGCATTCTTTTATAAAAAAACATTTGCTGATCCCGCTACTAGCTCCAAGCCACGTTTGGACAGAGTCCGCTAGTGTATATATAAATCATAAAAATGAACTTCACACAAAGGCTCTTTTGGAAAAATCACATTTTTGTGTAAAACGTAGTTCAGAATATAATACTCTCATTGGACAGTTCATAGTGTAGAACAATTGTTATAAATATAAATTATTTTTATGAAATTGCTTAAAAAAATCTTACACTGCAGTTCAGAGCAAAGGCTACTAAACAATTAAATGAGTAACCGATATCAGAAAGTAATAATTGGTCCATACGAAAGTGACTATAATAAATTTGTAGAATCTGGAGTACTTCAAGGAATGATTCTGGGTCCTCTATTATACGAGTATATATTATTTGTTAATGATTCCCTGAGTTAAATGTTGTTCTATGTGAATTAAACTTCCGTAATATCTGTTGATTGTACCTGAAAAAAGAAGAAGAAAGTAGTAAAGCATTGCAAAAAGTAAATAATAAATTGTCCCTCAATAATGATAAAACTGTCCTTATGACACTTTGCAATTATATAGATAGAGCTATTAATATAAGTCTAATTGTAGTTCTGTAATTGATTTCAGTATGACACGAGAATACTGAGTGCCTTTTCAATCTTTTTGTTTGAGCTGAACATCACTGTTTTCTTTATATGAAATTGTTCTTATTTAGTCACTAATACAGATTCTTTATTGAACAGGTGTTAACTCATTTTGGCAAAATTGAGTACTTGCATTGTTGGAGCGTATGGATGACGTATGTCCGATCATATTTTATTGACTAATAAGAGGAAATATGGCGAGCTATACACCCATTGGAATGTGGGCACACAAAAAGATGGTGTTTTAATTGTTTTGAACAAGTATTTGTAGAGTTGAAGCTATAAAATGTGTTTGCATTTTTTGAACAACAGATGATACAAGAGCCTGCATAATAACTAGAACCACTTATTTTTTATTTTATTAGTGGTAAATAAATAAACATACTTATAAAATAAAAGTAAACATAAGATCTACTGAAATGTAGTTTCGAAATTGAGTTTACAAATATAAAGAAAGATTCTGAAAGTGATTCGATGCTCAGTTATCTGCAATAAAATTTGTACATAAATTTATTACATAAAATCCCGTATCAACTACTTAAGAGTTTTTAGCGGCGTAACATATACAAGATTTGATTGTCTTATTGATATCTTTTGTAAATGCATCCCTAAGGCTTATGGTTAAATGATTTGTTCTTCTGTGGGTCTCATATGATTTACATTCCATGGTAATATGTTAGTGGCAATCTACATTCTGAATTTGTTTAGCAAATGCCAGGTAGACATTATATGTTGCTTAATGAAAAAGTGGTCATAATGAGGAAATGTCTGTAAACATAGAACAACATCATTGAAAGTTGTTCTCGGTATGCCCGTATTTGATGGGATCCACAAAAAATTAAATTCTTTTTGATACTCTGCAAACCCCGCAGTTCATTTATAATTTTTGTGATTATGGGACGCGAAGAATAGAGTTGTGTTATTTCAGTTACTGCACTCAACATGGACTGTTATGGTTTCTCCTAAGTATATATACCAACATTTTCGTATCTTGTCGGATAGCAGAGTTATTGTCAAAAAAACAATTTTACCACTTTTTTCAAGATGGCGGAAAAATCTTGGTCGACAATTTCTAGTTAAGCTTTTCTGAGCACCCCTACGTCATATAAAAAAATTATGAAATGACTGGACAAATACTATACTGAACTGGTAGACGGATGGTTTCTCGAAACATCTGTATAGATTTGATGGGCCTGGGGATATTTGGATGTAATGTCTTGAAAGAACTTTTGCAGCAATTGATGGTTAGTTTAGTTAATGAGTAAGGGATGTATTTATATGTAGTTTGTTGATAGTCCACGAGGAGATGTTGGTATGGGATTGTAGGGATGATCTAATTTGACTGATATCGTATCGTATGTTTTTCACTCTTTCTACAAAAGGTAGAATTTTTTTGGAGCTGGTCCACAACGAAATGGATTATGGGTATATCCTCGGATTGCTTAATTTCAACTGTTTGATCAAAATTTAAGAAAGGTGAAGTTGTTGTATAGTCTAAAATGTAATACAAATTCCTAGAGGAACTCTTTTATTAGCTGTTTAAAAAAGAAATAGAATATTAATTTTTCGCATAATGATAATTTAAATATCAGCCATAAAAATACGCCACTTTTTCTCTTTTTAATTTTTGATTAATTTAGGTTTTATTTTCCGCTTAACACTACAAAGTCCGAAAATATGAAATGTAGATATCCAAATGTGACTCTTGCATTCGGTTTTCTGTAATTGAAAACCCAAACTGTATAATAAATAAATAGTTAGGTATATATAATCAGATTTTGATTTAGTACTGTACATACTATACAAATTATCGCGCTACGACCCTATTCGATGACAACTGCGGCAACGGTAATGCTCTCGGTCTTCGCATTATTAGAGCACAGATATGTTCGCCTCCCTTTGGTAACGATGCACGCGATTACGACACATCGGCATCGTACCCATACAACGCCAACACGAGAAGGGAGCGAATGAGGATTTCGGAATATTCGCTTGATGAATTGGGCTGAACTCAAACGCTTGATCAACGCGGAAGAAATTATATTATAGTAACTTTGTAATGGATTTTCTTGACAGAAATATACTTGCTCCAGTCAGTCTGATGTAATATTTGTCTTTCGTACGAAGATGATATCTTAATGTTTAGGGTAAGTTCACCGTAGCAATTTTTTAAATGCCGCTATGTTTACAATGCTCACATCACAGTAGTGATGTACAAAATATATCTATCCAATAGAAAATATCGGATACTTTGTGAAGTTAGAAGTATCGGATATTATTTTTGTAACATATAGAGAACAGATATTCTGTTCTGACATTTGATAGTTTCCATATAAATGGTTTCATCTCGCGAACTAGCGAGATGAATATTATATTATTATTATAATATAATAAATATACTTTTGAACTTAATTCTCCACTCGCTAGATGGCGAGATGAAACCAATTATATGGAAACTGTCAAATGTCACGTGGAGAGGTTGACAGAAATTAATTATTCACCAGTCCTGATATTCACCACCTCCACTGTAAGCAACATGGACTACTATGACAAATTTAAATGTCATTAGTTTTCTAATTAAATTAGTAGACACCTGTAGGGACTCTGGGCAATTGGTGCGTAAATGATTTAAATACAATAACCAAAGGATAGATGATACCTGCGTTATTTGTAAATAACCTGTAAGATATATGTGAGATAGGTTCAATTATCACACCCAATTCCAAAATAAGCTTTTAATATAACTTAATTGACAACCTTTCCATACAGCGTATATATATCAACTGACCTAAACTTATTCTGTCTCCTTAAGAGAATATCTGTCTAACCCAAAACCGAAGCCCAATCATTCAAGTTCCCGATGTTTACATTAACACCATAAAATCGTCGGGAAGATAATGATTCATAGAGCATTCCTTTTACATTATTCAAAATATTATGTACATATTTATAATAACAATACAATACAATATATAATGTGTAAAATAATTGTAACAATCGGCCTTCCTGACTTGCAGTCTGTCCTCAGACTGACACCTACGAACTATCATCTATCTTATCCACATACTTATCTAAGAGCATTTACTAAGTTGAGATCTACAATTAGCATTACTTTATACTCGATAATTAAGTAAACATCAAACATTTGTAGTTTTCACATTGGACTTTTAAATTTCAACAACTTCCACTTTTAACCGTTGGCGACTTTCGCCTTAAAATTACACTTTGATATGTGGCGAC
This sequence comes from Octodonta nipae, assembly GCA_034190945.1. NCBI lineage: Eukaryota > Metazoa > Arthropoda > Insecta > Coleoptera > Chrysomelidae > Octodonta > Octodonta nipae. Next base: position 36,658,836 of record CM067217.1, on the reverse strand, counting down.
TTTCGCCTTAAACATACTTTAATAACGACTGTCGTCTTATTTAGACATTCCCTTAAACTTATTTTAATTAATGATGACTTTCGTCTTAGATTTGTACTTTACTGTAGCGACTTTCGCCTTAAACTTATTTAACTAAACTTTTGTCTTAGATTTGTACTTTACTGTAGCGACTTTCGTCTTAACTTACTTTAATGAACTTTCGTTTTATATTCGTACTTTACTGTGGCGACTTTCGCTTTAAACTTATTTTAACTAATGACGACTTTTGTCTTAGATTTGTATTTTACTGTGGCGACTTTCGCCTTAACTTACTTTAATGACGACTTTCGTCTTATATTCGTACTTTACTGTGGCGACTTTCGCCTTAAAATATGTCTTTTTAATACTTTAATGACGACTTTCGTCTTATATTCGTACTTTACTGTGGCGACTTTCGACGATTTTGTATGGCGACTTTCGCCTTAACTTACTTTAATGACGACTTTCGTCTTATATTCGTACTTTACTGTAGCCTTAAACTTATAATAATGACGACTTTCGTCTTAGATTTATACTTTAGACTTTCGCCTTAACTTACTTTAATGACGACTTTCGTCTCGTACTTTACTGTGGCGACTTTCGCCTTAAACTTATTTTAACTAATACTTTTGACTTTTTCTCTTAGATTTGTACTTTACTGTAGCGACTTCGCCTTAACTTTAATGACGACTTTCGTCTTATATTCGTACTTTACTGTGGCGACTTTCGCCTTAAACTTATTTTAACTAATGACGACTTTTGTCTTAACTTTACTTAGCGATCGCCTTAACTTACTTTATGACGACTTTCGTTTTTATATACTGTAACGACTTTCGTCTTTATACTTATTTTAACTAATGACGACTTTCGTCTTAGATTATACTTTATTGTGGCGACTTTCGCCTTAACTTACTTTATGACGACTTTCGTCTTATATTCGTTCTTTACTGTGGCGACTTTCGCCTTAAACTTTAATGACGACGAAACTTAACTTATGACGACTTTCTATTCGTACTTTACTGTGGCGACTTTCGCCTTAAACTTATTTTAACTAATGACGAACTAGCGACTTTCGCCTTCTTTAATGACGACTTTCGTTTATATTCGTACTTTACTGTGGCGACTTTCGCCTTAAACTTATTTAACTAACTAATGACGACTTTTTCTTAGACAATCGCCTTAAACTTATTTTAACTAATGACGACACTTTATTGTTTTCGCTTAAACTTATTTTAACTAATGACGACTTTTGTCTTAGATTTGTACTTTACTGTGGCGACTTTCGCCTTAACTTACTTTAATGACGACTTTCGTCTTATATTCGTACTTTACTGTGGCGACTTTCGCCTTAAACTTATTTTAACTAATGACGACTTTCGTCTTAGATTTGTACTTTACTGTGGCGACTTTCGCCTTAACTTACTTTAATGACGACTTTCGTCTTATATTCGTACTTTACTGTGGCGACTTTCGCCTTAAACTTATTTTAACTAATGACGACTTTTGTCTTAGATTTATACTTTATTGTGGCGACTTTCGCCTTAACTTACTTTAATGACGACTTTCGTCTTATATTCGTACTTTACTGTGGCGACTTTCGCCTGCCAATCTTCAATAGATGAATCATCTTTAGATGGATCAAAAACAGGCACTAGGTATTCATCACTCGCACGAACTACCGTATTTGTAGATCTTTGTTTTAATTCACAAAGTTCTCTTTTCAAACGTTTTAATTCTCGCCTCGTTTCATTGATCGATTCACATGAACTATTATAACACATACTGCTTGAACCACTGGATGACCTCGCCCGTTTATGTCTTCTCGAACTTTGCGTAGATTTTCTTTTTTTATTTTTGTTACCCATAGTGAGAGAAACAAAACAAACGTTAACACTACTGACACTTAAAAAAGGGCCACTGATACCTATCCCACCGCTGCTATGTAAGATATATGTGAGATAGGTTCAATTATCACACCCAATTCCAAAATAAGCTTTTAATATAACTTAATTGACAACCTTTCCATACAGCGTATATATATCAACTGACCTAAACTTATTCTGTCTCCTTAAGAGAATATCTGTCTAACCCAAAACCGAAGCGCAATCATTCAAGTTCCCGATGTTTACATTAACACCATAAAATCGTCGGGAAGATAATGATTCATAGAGCATTCCTTTTACATTAGTCAAAATATTATGTACATATTTATAATAACAATACAATACAATATATAATGTGTAAAATAATTGTAACAAACCCATTTACTTGATTTAGCGTGTGTTTAGTAGGGATGCACGATCAGCTGAAGTGTATCGACATTGTGGATCGATACGGATCGTCCAAAATGTATCGATACAGTAAAAAATGAAAATTGTTTAGATATAGATTTCGTTTATATTGCAGTATTTTTCCTTCCTTAATTTACGTTTGAATAATACAGATTTGTTACGTTTGATTCTGAAATGTTAATGTCGGTATTCATCTTATTGAGTCTAAACCGAATGTTATACAATCTAAAAATGTTTATGTAATTAAAGTTTTTAATATCCAAGAGATATCTAGAGTTTAGAGATTCTGAAGATTCTGTTTATGTTGCAGTCTTTTCCTTCCTTAATTTACGTTAGATTGATATAGATTTGTAACGTTTGATTCTGAAATATTACGGTCGGTATTCGTCTTTTATGTTATTAAGCCGACACCAAATGTAAAAAACATAAAAATGTTTATGTGAATAATTTTAATAATTTTCGTTATTTATTAATTCCCATTTCCCTTCTTCCCCATGTCAAGTACACAGTGTCAGAACTGTAAGATGTATCCAAAGTAATCGATACAAAGTATCTGATACATGTAAGATAAGTATCCGTTAGTATCCGATACTTCAAAGTATCACTACATCACAGAGAAGAATCTTATTTGTAAATCGAACTTTCTTTGTTGAAGTTAATGATTTTTATGTAGTACTTGAAAACCTAGACAGTTTATTTTTGGAATTTATTTTGGGAACCCGCAAATAAGTCATTTTTTATGAGATTGAATAAGAGGTCATCAAGTAGTTAATCCTAATAGTAGTAGGAAAATTCTGATAAACCATCCCACTATTCTGAAATGCGGCAACGTCTATTATAGTCAATTTAATTATTTCATTTTTAATTACTGGTGACCAACAGCAACTGAGATCAACAGCAGAGGCACTTATTATTTGGCTGCTGTTTCTGTGCACTTTTCAAAAAATGATTCACAAAACCAGCTTAACTATTCATCAAAATTAAAAATTGAACTAATACTATATTTTTATATACAGTGTAGATTATAGTTTGCTTGTTCCATTATGTCTAGCATAATGGAACTAATGCACTACTAAACTAATTTAGTTGCATATTAACTAGAGAATGTGAACCTGGGCCAGGTATTAAAGACATGGCGCCAAAGAAGTTAACAGATAAATGTGTTAATTACTGTTATTTGTTCAAGCCGAAAACACTTCACTTTGATTACGATACATAACACATTCTTTAGTTTAGTATTTACATTTACCCTTTGGGTCTGCGTGTGGATATACATTAGATAATGTTTCTTTAAGGTTCAATAAAAAACGTATCACATTTTATCAGTTAATTATGATTAGGCAAAATTGGTTACTTCTACGATTTATCGCATCTTCTGTTTTATCCTAATAAAGGCATACTTAACAATTTTTATTGCTGAATATATTTTTTGCTCCCCAGCATAAAAAGCTTTCAAAACGTTTTAGGAATATTAAAGCAATGCAACTGCATAAAATCAGGGGTAAGCTGACAAAATAAAGCACCTGAAAATTATTCAAGTTATTAACAGACGTGATATAAATAAAAGAACCTCCACAGCCTTATAAGAATAGATGTATTGAGAATTATTGATTTTTTTTATAAGCAACGACTAATTAAATATTTTTCTACTTATATATTAGACATAAATATTTGTTATTAAATGTTAATCACGATAAAAACATCATTGAGATCAATTGAAATGTTTCGAGATTAAAAACATTACCAAATTTTACTGGGTTTTTCACACCTATACACAAAATTATCTAATATTATATTTTCGGTGTCCTCATAAGTTCTCTGACGAACAGAGACTTTCAGCAAGAACAACAGGGAATTTTTCAAATTTCAAGTGAATAGTATTCAGTTTTTATTAGAAACACTTGCCACACTCGCAAGTTAACGAAACTTTCTGTTATTTTAACACAACATTTAACAATACTTTTTTAAAGTCATTAACGACAGAATTTTCTTATTTCATTAAGGCTAGGGTGGTTATATTACATTATTATTCATACAAACTCTCAGATTGGACTATAATATCTTCAGAGAGTAGAGTCCAATTCACAGTTAGAGCAAGAGCGTATTATCTAAGGATGCAACATCGTTCTTAAAAACATCGATGTTTGGAAACATCGATGTTCCACAGCACAAATGTCGATGTTAAAAAACATCGATAATTTAAATAATATATCGATGCTTTTTCGATATTTTAATTATATTTTAAATTTGCTCAAACACATTAAAAACAGGAAAGAAATCTTTAAATATTTCATCTTCATCATAAACCTGCCATTATGTAGGTAGCTGTTTATGTCATACAATATATCAAATGAGTGACCATTGCTCTGGCTTCTGAGAATAAGCGTCCGCTTGGCAGGTTTAAACGTGCAATGTTTGGGAGGTATACCATTGTAACATTTGCAAGTTTTGGGAATTGAGATTTCATATCCTTCCAAATTTCAAAGGCGTCTCTTTTTATTGGCGTAAGAGGAGTCGACAATTACTTCTAAACTTCCGTTTCGCTAATGGTTTCTGTTGTAGCTGTAGCAGATTTTTCATGTTTTTGTGTGTCAGCTCTTTGTGATATTTCCAGATGTCAACTCCAGAATAATTTGTCTCAGATTCATCACATGTGTCTCTAGGTGAGCTTTTATATTCCCTAACATATTTACTAGTCTAGTCTACAAAATCTTATCGATGTAAGCGGTGAAAACAATCGCTTTTCTCGTTTATAAATACAGAAGACAGTAAAGGTCCTAAACGTGAGCGAGCCTTGAGGCACACCAGAACTTACTTCCACATATGAGAATGTACATGAATTAACCTTAACACACTGATTGAAGCTAAATTAATAAAACATGAGCCATTGCAGCAGCTTGGCAAGAGTGCCATGCATCCTGATATTCTGTGGCTTAAATCGGTAGGTATACACCAGAGTTCTTGTTTCTAGAACCTAAAGTTCATTCTATACTTGATTATTGTGATTATCATGGGGTGGAAAAGAATAGTTTGGCAGGCATGAATTTGAAAATCTACCAACTTTAACGCCAGTAAAGTTTAAACCCTAGTACTACCGACGTTCAAATTAATATCCTATTGACTATAGCTTCAGCTGTTTGGAATTTTTCTATATTTAATGTTATTTTGTTCTGTCACTTATAAGAACGAATATAGAAGCGCACATCTTATGGAGAGAATGTCCTTTGTTTGCATTCTCTTTATATGTAAACATCAAGGTATGTTACCCGCTCAGTAGAGGTGCTGGTGTTTCATTTTAATTCGACACGTATATACCTACTGTCTTAAAAAAGCATCACAAAATTATTTTCATTTTCATTATTGGCATGCATACATTCGGTTAATATTAACAAAATCAAATCATATGAAATATTTAAGTCTTAGTCAATGTGAACGCAAAAATTGCCCCAAATCTTAGGTTTTTATTGGCATTTAACAAAACTGTATATCATTACAGTAATATATATATATATATATATATATATATATATATATATATATATATATATATATATATTGTAAAATCATATAGTAGAAACTTAATATTTAGTTAATCTACGTTTAGATATTGTGCTCTTATCTGGGTTACGAAAACTATAGAGCGAAAAATCCTTGCTTAAGTTTTTATCGTTTCCTCTTTTTAAATTGTTAGCATTCAAAATTATTTATTTGTGTTGTAGTGAAATACATTTTAACTTTTGTTCTAGTAAATTATTTCAATAAAGCATGTTCTCAGTTTTTAAAACTTCATTGTATGTAGTAATTTTTAAATACTGAATCAAATTGATTCAGTTTTATTTGAATGTATTAATCTTTGATATTTATTAAGAGCTTCAACGAGAGCGAAGCCGCGGGTAAAAGTTAGTATTGTATAAAGCACGTAAAGATGAATAACCACTGTACGGCCACGGAAAAAAATATACTGATTCTGAATAAGTACTTCTTTGAGCTCAAGGAATAAAGTGTCGAATATGTTTCGTTCACAACTGTGTTCCTGTCCTGTCTAATTTGTTAACATTATGTGTACAATTATTCTGATAGTCATTGTATACAAAAATTGTTTGCACAAGTACGGACTACGGCGGTTCTCTTGCGGCCCGTGGGTCGGACAGATGTATCTACTATTCCGATTAAATGGACTCATGATATAGAGAGCACTGTCGAGCTGATATGAATCTAGAGGCATAAGATTCAGACAAACGTCAGAGAATGAGGCATATTTCCAGAAATGGACCAAAACAGAAGTCTTCTAACTCTTCTTAGACGAATCGATAATATCAAATATTCCTTAATTTGTCAATGAATGTTCTAATAAATTTATTTTTCTCCTCTTCCTTAATTTCTCTTCCACCAATTTGTTTTTTTTTTGATTACTATATAAAGTGCTTGGGGACGTTTTTGCAGCACGAATGTCTGTAAGTCATGTAGTTATTTTTCGTTGAGGAATAGGAGTTTATTATTTTTTTCGCAGAATGCTAGTATACCTAGACGTGTTAGGTGCAAGATTAGTGTATTTCAGGTCTTCTAAGGAATGCTTTCTCTCAAGCTGAGGATGTTTTATGACGACTAACTTATTGAATTAGTCTTAATTTACGAAAGCGTAGTTAGTAGTTGAATTATAAACTAATAACAGGCGAAACTGTTTATATTATATCTCAACGTTAAACAGTATACATCTTTAGACATGTTTTATCAATGGTATAGTAATCAACTGGAGTATGTAGGAGTTTTAAACAATCTGTTTATTTATGTTTTACATAATCATTCTTGTAATTAATAACAATTACTGATCGATACATCTACAAGATAAAGAATCGTAATCGATTGTTGTTTTCATGGCTCCATTTTCTTACGGAACTTATAAAAGTTCTTCGGTAGCTTTTTCCCTGGCGAACGTCATAATACAGAAAAAGCTTCGAGAAAGGCATAATAGCAGTTTCTGAGACGAAAAGTTTCGCGCTCATTTTACATCTTATTAACTCGAACGTGACTCTGCTCTCAATCTCAAGAATGAGGCTCTAAGGAGAGAAAAAAAAATCGCACCGAAAGCAAAATCTTTTCGCAATAAGTTTGTCCGCGAGTGTCGAATGAGTCTGGGGTTCCTGCTCGAAGTTTAGTAATTCGAAAAAGACGAAGTTTATATTTCCGCGAAAGGAAAATGGGAGTGTGTTGTTGGAATAGAACGTTGCGAAGAAATGTTAAGGAATCTTTTTTATAATTTCAGTTCAGATCTGAAGTTCAATATCGAAATACGAACAAATGAACTGGCACGCAACTTTACTTCGCTAAAATGCCGGGGTGGGAGTTTGGGTATCTCGTAGCGTAGCGGCCCATTCGATAGAAATGTGATGAAATTACGAGCGAAGCCCAACTGAGCGTGCCCACAATTTTACGCTTCATGTCGGCATAATTTGATAACGCCAATTTCCAGAACGGTATTCTAGGATTAGACGGTAGAATCGGTGAAACGAGAAAAGAAAGAGAAGTCGAAAAGACGACGTGTTGATTTAATGATTGCCAGTTCCTTTTTTAAAAGAATAATGTCGAATATTACGTCTCAGATTTTTTTTAACATTTTTTGATCATTCTTCTCGAATTTTTAGTAGTTAAAATATAATTTAGGTTTGAGCCACAAAAGCACTGATTTGACTTCCAATTCCTTGTATATAATCAGTAAAGGGAACAATAATTTCGTTTATTCTCCACTTATTCTAATTCAAAATATATACTCGAAAACAATTCACTAACCTCGTAACTACTTTACAAATGAACTAATTAAAAATCTAAATTAATTATTTATATATGTAATTAGACTTATCTACAAAATTCTAAATGTCCGAGAAATCTCAATCGTAGTTTCTTCGCCATTCTTGATGTTCATCCACAGTCACTGGCAAGGCAGCTTGGTCGCACTGTCCTTATTTAATTCTAATCGACCCGAACACACGTCTTCACCTCGATATAGAGCCATATGGACAATGGTAGACCTGGTCAATATAACTCTTTAGTCAAGCATCTCATTGCGTCATAACCTCAATCAAACAGTAACAGAGTGTCTTATAAGCTCCATACCATAGATGAGGTTATTTTCAATAGCGCTCTCCTACTAGGATCTTATGAAAAATGCTTGTTTCATTTGTAGCTGTATGTCAGCTTCAATCAGTATTGGCATTTTCTCTCTCGTGACTGACTCGCAGCTGAGTTTTGGTGAAAGTTGGTTGGATTTCATATGATCTCAATATTCTGGATTTGAAAATGAATTCAGCAGCATCTGGGAATGAACTACTAGCTTCCCTGATAGCTTTGACGAATAATTTTTCGATTTTGGACACCGTCCTAGGGGCTGGTAGAGGGTTAGTGAGCCTTCGCGTCATCGACTGTTTCTTAATTGGTGGAATGGTTTGCAATCTATTCGCAATACTCTGTACGACCTTAATATGTCATCTGTACATTTGTCATATTTACGGTAAGTCGCTAAACAACTGTTTATATGAGGTGGTACGTTCTCAGCCTTAGTTTGAACATATTTATTACCGCACTGGTTTCCAAAGCTCAGAGAACGACTTTGTTTCGTTTTTAATTCCACTGAAGGCAAACTTTTCTTGATTTCGGTGTTTCTAATACCTTCGATTAAACTTTGGGTGCCAACCTACTCTCTGAATTCCCATAAGTTTTTCCAAGAATTTTGTGGTCTTACTCTGAGTTAAGTTTGGTGAACTTGAAGTAGACGTTGGGTGCCCTATTTTGTCGCGAAAACTGAAATGGTGCTGTTGTTTTTCTAGATTGCTTTGAAATAGCGAAATCTAAAGTAATGCAGCATTCTCAGTTTTATCTTATTCTTTGTCCACGGCAGCTGTTTAATACCGTCTGTTCTATATAAACTAGGAAGAAATGGGTGATTTCACAAGAAACCTTTGGTAATTACTGTATTTGAGTACTTTCCTCTCTTTATGCCTTTTCAGATCCTCTATATTTCAACTTGGAACTCAGTTATTCACTAATTTTTTTACAATATTGCGTTTATTGCCCTGCCATCCACAAATTAGATTAGTTTCATTATCTGGAATATTTCCCAAAAAATGTTCTTGTTAAATGTTAATCAACTTTAACATTTTTGCATGTCATCTAATATTTTAATAAACTTTTGTTATATTACTTTCATGGAGCAATTATATTTTTTTGTTCAACCTGCCGTTTTTCATCCACTACTTTCTTAGTTGATTTCGTTCCTCTTGTTTTACCTAAATTTCTCTTCATTCTCTTTGGCCCAGATTTTTCATTTAAGTTTTCAGTATTTCTTTAAAGATTTTTTGAGTTACATTTTCTTGCAACTCTTCGTATTGACCAGTGACAGTAATTTCGAAACTTAAATATATGTAGAATTCAATTCAAGGATGGATGGCGTTAATATCCAATTTCAATAAACTAAAGATGTAAAATTGGATTGGTTTTTACTCAAAATTTTCCACCAAATATCTGAAAAACATGAACCGAACGAGTTTCTTTTTTTGTGCGTTTATTAAAGCAAACTTTTTTATTCAACTAATAAGAGTCTGCAATTCGAAAACTCAGTCAAGCATTATTTGTTTGCGAAGGGGAAATTTTACAACGAACAAGTTGAACTCGAACGTTCGTTTCGGCCACAAACTTCAAACGACGTTGATCCTTTTTTTCTCTTGTCCTTTTTACCCCCAACCCCACTTCTTCTCCAATCTCTTCTGGCTGCTCCCGTCGTCAATAAGGAATCCACCTTATTAAATCTGAAGACGCCAAACAGTCACTCTTTTGTAGTCCATTAAAGGGGGCTTGGGAAATAGACGGTGTTGACATACACTCGGAAAAATCGTGCAAGTCAGTTGTAATAAGATTGTTCATAGCAAAATGATCATTCATATCGAAATGTTTTTATTTTCACACTCGGGTTCTGTTCAGTTCTTGGATTTATTTAAAAACACAGTCCAACGCACTCTAATTTATTTCCACTACTTTAACACAATTTACATTCACAGAAGCTATTTACAATTTATATCTACTTAAGTATAGGACCGTCGAAAACTAAATCAATTCCATCGCCAGCTGTCCATATTTCTCTTGGAATTATTCTGGCAAGTCAACGAACTATCGGGAAACTTCTTTCATGTGTTCTGGAAGCTTTAAGGGAATACCCAGTAACGACACCGGTCGGCCTGTTAGAGACGAAATATTTCGGATTCCCAAAAGTATCGGAATAATGTCCCTTCCACGAATTGGTTGATGGCCGATTGCACCAGCTGTCGGATGAATTCTCGTAACAATATAATAGTTATGAGTACCTATGGCATGTTGTACTTACACTCACTACAAATTCTTGTTCTTCTTGTGACATATTTTAATAGTAAGTGACGTGTAAGTTCATATATGGGTTTTGCAGGTGTATCTTTCAGTAACAGGGTTCCAGTTAATAATAGCAATTAGTTGGACTAGACTTACTTAGATTATATTGAAAGTTCTATAAAGGTACAAAAGTCCTTTGGAATTTCAAATTAATTCTCTACAGTAAATTTGATACATATGTGGAATTACGTAACTCATGAACATAATGTAAATGGCCACAAGGAACACTTTCCTTCTCTCAGATGCTTTGTTACCGCGAACTGACCCCATAGCCTCAAATCAGGACATCTTGTCCCATTTTCTCTGTACTGTCACATGACACCTATACCAAACTTTAGGTCTTCTCTCCTCTGTCATCAAAATACCTGTGTTGTCAAATCAGGTTCATACAATCAATATGGAATCCCTATTCCTATCCCCTAGCTGATAACGCAACGCTTGAACTCTCCTTGAGAAAATGTTTAATAGCGGCGCTTCTTTGTCTTGAAAATGGCAAGCCTTGGATTAATCTTGCCTCTCTTGTCCATTTGAAAGATGTGTATGAGAAACTGAATATTGTGGTATTGAAGACACAAAACTATTCTTATTGAATTTGTCAGTTATAGCACTTTTGTTAGCAAAGAGCAATGGCATTAAAGATATCTGATTTAAAAAACCTACTTCTCATCTACTCCTAAACCTTCTATACGTATATCTTCCTATCTAACTCGGATTAATAAAAATGATTGTTACGGCGATGGATAAAAGTACCTAGTACAGATTTCTTGTTTCTGTTCCTAAATAACAAATTTCCTGCGATCAGTACAATGATGTGTTTTAAAAAGATCGTAAGTTCGGGGATTTTTGTCGTTTATGTTCGTTAACTGTACTAAAATCTTAGAGCATGTACCTTCTAGAGATAACCTGCAATTCACAAAATCGTGGCAAGCCCAGAAAGAGAGGGCAGTAGAGACAGTAACAAGCTATTTCACTTGGTGGGTGGTAGAGAGGACAGTAGAGACAGTAACAAGCTATTTCACTTGGTGGGTGGTAGCAGCCAATGAACAACATGCTGAACGTATTTAATTGGAAGAAGCTCCCAACCGAGTGAAATAGCCTCTTGCCCTCTCTCTGTTTAGTCTTACCACGATATTTGTGCAATATCTCCAGAAGGTACAAGCTCTAATACTAAAATATATCAAACTAAAGGCGAATTTATATTTATCTGGCGTGTCGTGACATGACGCTTCAGAATAGTATCTGTTTCATGCATTTTTTATTATCCTGTTTATATTAGTAATATGCGATGTGTCCTGTCGCATTATATGCGATCTCGATCTGCATCAGACATAGAGCTTATGCTTCTGGAGGTAGCCTGCAATGCACAAATATTGTACCAAGCGTAGAAAGAAAGGGCAATAGCGATAGCAACATGCTATTTCACTCGATTGGGAACTGCAACTACGAAACGAGTGAAATAACCTCTTGCACGAGAGTGCAGGACAGGATAATAGAGATATTATCCTGTCTATTCTATATCCTTGGCACGATATTTGTACCTTGAAGGCTACCTCCAGAAAGTGTTTGTTCTAAGGCATCAGAGCGATTGGCCATTAGAACATGAAATATTGTGTTATGTGGATAAATATAATATCTTAGAGCATCTCCTTTTTAGAGATAGCCTGCACTGCATAAATATTGTGCCAATGCTAGAAAGAGAGGGTAAGAGGCTATTTCACTCGAGTGGGACCTGCATCTAATGAGCTCATTGGCTGCACCTACCAATCGAGTTCAATAGCCTCTTGCTGTCTCTTTCTATCCTTGGCACGAAATTTGTGCATTGTAGGCTACCTCCAGAAGGTTTATGTCCTAAGTGTAATACCTAAAGCTAGAGTGCGTGAGGTATGGGGGCCCGATTCTTGAACCATTCGACAGCTCTACTATACGACTTTCGACGTAAGTCGCATGAAAAGTTGAGGTAAATGAAGTATAACCTATATATTAAACTTCATTTATATCAGATTTCATACGACATACGTCCGAAGTTGAGTGGTAGAGCCGTCGAATGGTTTCAAGAATCGGAGCCATGGGCGCCTGTACAAGTGGAATCATTAGTACATGACATAAAGGAAACCGAGTGACCGTAGTTGTCTGCCTAGAGCGGCAAACAATAGCTACATGTCACATGACTGACGTAAATAAGCACATAATTTTGAGTTTCTTTCACCTGCGTTTTGTTCTTTTCGGGAACTAACTTACTCTATACTATACCTCAGAGAGCATGACGACACGAAACGTCAGTCAAATATTAATCCGCCTTAATTTACTGTGAGCTAATTGTTTTCCGGTACATTTGTTACTGCAACTATATTTTCCAAGAAATGAAAATAATTTGTCATTTTGTTTTATATTTCACCAACGTTATTTCTCAGTGTAGGGGTAAACGAATGTATCGACGAACGGAAAACCTGGAATGAGAAACGAACGGAAACTGGAAACTTGTTGTCGAGTAAAAGATGCCGACACGAGGGAAGCGGGCAAGCGACCACAAGAGAAAATTCTGCTAAAAGGAGACTGACTCAATGGGAAAGTGGAGAAAGAACGTCAATGTTGGAGAAAATTACGAGCCCTCGCTCGCTCGGCAGGTTTTTGAGGGATGGAGCAACGGGGAACTTTGTGTTTTATGTTGAATTGTGTTGTAGCCGTGCCGTATTGGCAGGCAGTAAAGAGATTGTTGAGTTCAGTTCAGCGTTATTTTAGTTATGTCAGTGGTAAGGGTTATAGAGGAATGTGGGGCAAGCTGACTACATAAAATCGAAATTGTTGGGGAAGAGATAGGAACGTAATATACATATAGGGTCAGTTTATTGCCTTGTTAATTTCAGGGGTCTACCTTTTATATTCTTTCAAATAAATTATATGTTGAATGAAGTTGAAATTAAACAAGATTTTCTATTGATATCCAAAAACAAAAATTAATTATATATTGCATTATGTTTTGTATCTTTGATAGTTTGTAAAATGTTTCAATATTTTGTATTACTGTAGGAGTTTTTCACCTTAGTCAATATTAAGTTTGTCTCCATTAAGGTAGACAGTCCACAATAGATCAACGGACTTGAAAAAAAAAACAACAACATATAGATTATATGCAATTAAATACATATTTTAAGGTTATTGCAAAGTAAAACATGCTTTTTAGTTAAGATGTTTTTGGAAGTAGGATTGATCATTTTCATTAACATATTTCTGCAAATTCTCTTCCTTCTTCATACCATAGCAAAATTGTCCGTTCGACAGAGCTCTTTAGATGATGATTTTGAGCTCTGGTTAGTTAATGTTCAAATGCTAGTCTCACTCAAGTCAACTATATCGAGAGTAACTGAGCACTGACAACGCGTAGGTGTTAATAGCCTGAAAAAAATTTGTACTGTTAAGTTTAGTCCTAAACATTCGTCTTAACCACCTGAAAAACTCTGCTTTATCTAAGGTATTTATGACCTTCCGCTATGGGTTCAATTGAGTTGCGATCTCCCATTTTGTAGAGTCCCTGCTGTGTTGCGCCTTTCACTATATTAATAATTCGACATTTGTCTAGGCCAAATTTCATCTGGATGTCATTAGAGAACTCTTCTACCACTTGAAGCATTTCATGCAGCTGTTGTTTCGTAGCTACCATTATCTCTAAGTTGTCCACGAATATCAGATGGTTAATGTTTAATGTTTATACGTTGTTGTGTTTGAACCTAATGTTAGTAGAGTTCAATCTGTGTGAGAGAGGCTTCATGGCCAGACAAAACCACTGCGAGCTAAAGGAGTCTCCCTGGAATGTACCTGTACCTGCGTATGGAATGTAGTCAGTGTGTATCGAACAGTCGGCTTTTTTCAGAAAGATTTTGGTTTGCCAGGTGTACAGGCTATATTCTAAAAAGTTAATAAAGTTATGTACATTATAGAGTTTCAGTAACTGAATAAGCCAATCGTTTGGAACTGAATCAAAAGCCTTTTTGCAGCCCACTTATGCCACACTGAGATGTCGCCATTTGGCATTGACTTATTTATTAACATTATCTTTTTTATTATTATATTTAATTATTTTATAATTTTTAGTGATTAGTAGACTTACTAAGGATATTTTGATATTTTCCATATCTTTATATTGAGATACCAAACCCCTTCGAACACTTTTATAAGAAAAACTTAAGATTTTTTTTTCAAATCGTCCTCAGTTATTGAGGTCATTTGTGATTGGGGGGGGGGTATTTTTCGCCTATATATAAGCAAGTTCGCGTCATAATATAGCTGTATAACAGCTATGACCAAGTGCAAGTAATTGTTGTGAATGGAAACGCTGAAACTACACTGAAGATGTTATAGAATTGCGATTTTCTTTATTTTAAATGATTTAAATACTGAAGAATTTGGTTTATGCCAGAACTGAAAGAGAAAGAAGTCTCAGTTCTTGTAATTTTAAATATAATATAATACCACATAGTTTACAGACCTAACTTATGCAGGCAATACATTCGTGACATTTCGTATTATAGATGAAATGAAAAAGGTATCATTGCTTTCTGTTGGATGATGGTACAGATTTCCCTATAATAATTTTCGCATGACTTTTGCACAATCTTTCGGGTAGACTGCCATTCTGTAGCTCTAGCCCAAGTTCGTTTACTGAGATTTAAGGCAAATCGATAAAAGCCTTATTTAAGAATATTGGCATGGATTAATGTGAATAACATCATCGCACCTTATTTTCTTTTCGACCAAAATAAATCCAAAATGTATTTCTGAAAATTTTATATGTGATAATAACTACGTTCAACAAAAGGGTATGTTTCAACTGACTTATTGAAGAATTGTTTCGGTAAACTTGTTTTTTGATTTTCCTGTGAGTTCATGCAATTTAACATTTCTAAATTATTTTCCTAGCAGTTGTGTTAAATCGCAGATTTACACCAACAATCCTAAAATTGGTTAACCCAGAAGAAATTAATTTGCGGTGGAATAACATAAATGATATATTTTATGAAATCATGGGATTTTGCTTTTAATTGTTGATTTATATCATTTCAAAGTTCTATCGATCTAATCCGAGCACCCCGTATCCATTTTTATGAAACTTTCTGCTAAATCCTAGAACTTTCTGTCTTCTAAACGGTTGTAAAAGTGCCTTCATTTTTTGCAATAAGATACAAAATTTAAGATGACATATCTCCTACTCCAAATTGGTAAAAAGAGTTTTCTAGAGTGTAGCACTTCAAGAAAATATTAATTCCGTAACTTTTTGTCGTTGTTTAAGCACTTTCTGGGATATAACACCACAATTCACGAAATTACAGTATATTTCTAAATGTTTCGGAGTATAGGTCAGACTCCGTTATCAATCGCAAAGAAACTATGAAAAAAGGCACAATTCTAAAATTTAAAATTAAAATGTTCGACAAAATCTATTATTTGACTTCTGACGTAACTAAGAGAATTTAATTTAATAATATACAGGGTAGCACAAAAACTACTAGAGATCATATAATAATAAAGTTCCCTTCAAATTTGAAGAATTTGAAACGGGCTATTTTCAGAATTTTATGTGTGCGACTTTGTTATAAAATTCGCCAAAAATGCGATCAAAGAATATTGTTGATTCAGTGATCCCATTAAAATCGTAAGGGAAAACCTAGCAATAACCTTATGAACTATCCCGATATTGAGTTGTTCATGAGGCATAACGATTAGCAATTTCTTCCTTAATCATCGGCAACCAGGAACGCTTGAACTCCACTGAGGTAGTAACACTACAATCGTTTTCATTTAACAAAATTAAAGCAGACTCTTTTAGTTTTCGTTTCGTATTGTGTTCTTCTCTGGGTAATATCCCTCAATTTTGAAATTGACCCAGGCATGTTAAAAAATTTTGTATTTTTCAAACAGTCGTTTTTTTAATCTAAATTTTTGTGTTCGTTTATTCGAACATTTAGAGGTCTAGAGGTTTCACCAGTATAGAATTATTACATTTAAATGGGATATTGTAAATGCAGTTTTTTTGTATTTTGAGTTGTGTTTTCTGACTTTGTTTTTGATATAATTGATTATAGTGTACTTCCTCTAATAAATGACGTTTTAATATTATATCTGTTTCCCACTCTTTTCAGTTTTCACATTTTAGAATAGTGCCTTTTCATAGTTTCTTTGCAATTGACAAGTTAGACTCTACGTTAGACTCCGAAACGGTCGCAAATTTCGTGACTTGTGGTGTTATTTCCCAGAAAGTGCTTAAACATTGAAAACGTATGCCAGAAATATCCTTTAGAAAACAACTTTTTGTCGTATTTAAATACTCAGGTTTGTCTTTGTAGAAGTTATGTTTTTTTACAACAATATTTTACGTAAACAGCAATAATAGTTCTGATTGTAACAGCTTATCTATTAAATGTTCGAAAGACAACGGTCACTTGTTGCGAGTCGACAATTGAGAAAAACGACAAAAATCAATCTTCCACGATCACAATTTCATGTTGAAATCTCGCGGCTTGGTACTTTTCCACACAAAATAAACTAATAAAACATTTCATATCCCTTCCCGACATGCCACTGGAGACTCCGGTGTCAGAGCCAATTTTCCCGGCTCTCCTTTGTGAGATCGTCACGGGCTCTAAGGACTGTGGAACGCCATGGAGAGAAAGCACACAAAATAAAGCCCTCGCTTCGCTTCTCTGCCTGCCAAAGCGTATAACGTGGCCTGGTGCTGCTGTACACAACCGAGAGGAGGTAGAAAAGGAGACACAGCTACCGAACGAGGAGGAAACGCCGGAGGATGAGCGGCAGAAGGAACAGAAGCATCGGCATCAACAGCACGAGGACAACAAAGGAACGAGAGCACAGAGAGAGATTCCACTACAGTCGACACGGCTTATAGGTACCCCTCTGACGTAAAAAGGAAAGTTAATGAGCAAACAGGATGTTTAGCGATCCTGAAACTCCAAGGAAAGGAGCAAGACGGGAAGGTTAAAGGCGACACTTTTCGGTAGTTATCCAGTTCGGTATATTCTTTGAGCTAATGAAAGAAGGCAATTTCTTTTGTGTGAGTTGAAAATAAAGCACGTTGTTGGAAAACTTGCAGCTCATTTTTGTTTCGAAATTTACATAAATTGCATTATCTCATACGTGACGAGAAAAACTACCAAACGTGTGAAATAATAACAAGAGTACTCTTTTTACGTATGAAGAGTTCGCAATAGTTTTATTTCTTATTCGCAATTCTAGAGCAGTTAGACGACTTTCTTAAATTGGATTGGTATGTGAAACCTTCTACCTCTAGACGATATATCAATTTCCACTCAAATCATCCAGTTAAGACGAAAATTCACATTGTTATTAGCATGAGAAGAAGAATTGTTAATATTTGTCATCCAACTTTCAGAGAAAAAATTTACAAATTCTATATCAACTCTTTCTCAATAACTTTTATGCGCCTAAGCTCTTAAAAAAGTTAATTTTTAGTAACGCAGAAGTCATTTCTATCAATGGACTACGACCGCAAAGTACTGCATATATTAACTCTTATGCAACAACTTTTAATTCTGATTATGACCTTATGCCTACACATCTTCAAAACTGAAAAAATTTGCACAAAAATCTATCAAAACTGTTCATTCTCTTTTCAGTAAAATAAAAGATAAAACTCCAACTACTCTCAAAACTAATGCAATATACAAAATTGTCTGTAAAGACTGTGAAAGCTCTTATATTGGTCAAACATCTAGAAATCACAGAATCACTTCCCGCAAGTGATATTAGACTCAATAAAGTATGTAGGGCAAACTCATAGTTTTAACAAAAATCATACCCCAGATTTTGAAAATGCTCGAGTTTTGGCTTGTGAAAAGAATGATTTCAAAAGAAATTTCTTAGAGATGGTTTAACAACCAAGACAATAATATCTATAAAATGATAGATTTACAAAATCGAAAATTAATTTATTACAACTTATTAAAAATTGAAAACAATCTACATTCATTAACATAGTCCATTATAATAATGTCACTAAGGTTTATTTTTGATATCCATTTGATACTGATGTATTTTATTAGCCCCTTCCTATACCGTATATTGTGTTATATACAAATTCAATCTATAATATTTCAATTTAATTTAGTTGAACGTATATATATACGTATATATATATATATATATATATATATATATATATATATATATATAGAAAGGGGGCTAATAAAATACATCAGTATCAAATGGATATCAAAAATATACCTTAGTTACTTTATTATAATGGGCTGTGTTAATGAATGTAGATTGTTTTCAATTTTTAATAAATTGCAATAAATTAATTTTCGATTTTGTAAATCTATCATTTTATTGATATTATTGTATGCATAAAAACTTTTTTGATAAAGATACTTTTAACAACTCTTTTTAATAATAATAAAAGTCCCATAAAAATAAGCATTTTGACCCGTAGACTAAAAAAAATAGTTTTGGTAAATTTAGGAGGCTTATGTTAAATGACATTTATTTGCACATCCAAATTATTCTTGTTATTACCGCGTCATAAAAAGTTGAAGCAATGAATGGAAGCTCCAAACTTTATAGTCCTTTACAAGCAAAAAAATAGTGGCTGTAATTGGGACTGAACAATGAAAGTGAAAGCTTCTTACGAAATATAATATTACCTACGTCCTCTCTTTTAATAATCATTTTTGTATGCACAGATTATGTAAATAAAGACCTTGACTTTCCGAATGATATTTGTGGCATATTTTCCAATGTTTAAGTACTTCTTGGGAAATAACACCACAGTTAAGAATATCGCTGTATATTCTAAACGATTCGGGCTCTAGGTCAGACCCCGTTGTCAATGGTTAAGAAACTATGAATAAAACAAGGCACAATTCTAAGATGTAATATTATTATTAATTTTAATTTTACATCTTAGAGTTGTGGCTTTTGTATTCATAGTTTCTTAACTATTGACAACGGGGTCTGACCTAGACCCCGAAACGTTTGGAATATACAGCATATTTCTTAACTGTGGTGATATTTCCTAAGAAGTACTTCAACAAAGACCTTGACCTCACGACCAATTTCAGCTAGTTATTGATCACGTGACTTTGTTTAATTTACATAAAATTATATTAAGGACATTAAAATAACAATTCTCTTCTAGGATTGTGAGAATACACACCCATTTCATCCATTGAATATTTGGCTATACATCTTTTTTATATATACATAAATTTGCTTCAAGCTTAAATTTCAAAATGTTTTAGAATTTTTGCATATTACATAGACTATTTAGTTAGTTATCTAACCCAATTAACAACAAAAACATAATTTGCCAACTATCGTTCGTTTTTTTTTCACCTTCAATCGTAACTATGTGGACAATTCTCATTTAACATTTTACCCATTTTCGCATATGAAGGAGGGATGGGGAGTTCTGTTAAGAAGTTTTCACTTCAATAAGTTTGTTATGGTCTCTGAAGAGTGCCTAGTGCCTACTATTCCACAGCTACTATACATTTATGTTATTAGCCTTGCCAGACTTTATAGTTGAACGCAATACGATATCGTTGCTAGACGAGCCCCGTCCGAAAAATTAATTATATATCTTCAAAAATGCCAACTCAATTGCGATATCTAGAAGTCGTTATTCAATAAACGTTTAAATATTAATATATAAAAAAATTAATCCTATTTCACTTGAAAAGAACTTCATCAATTTCTTTCATCTTTTTTTAAGTTTCTAATACTTGTAGAAGGTTTTTACGAAAATACATTAAACAAAATTGCGTTTTTCATGAAACTGCTTGTGTGAGTTTGAGTAGGTCACTGGAATGGTTTGGATTTAGAATTGAACCCGGTAGGTGGCGCTGCAATCAGGCTGTAGGACTTTTTAACTCGAACGGTTGGGCCGATTTTGATGAAACGTTTTGTGTAGTTTAAGTAGATGCCGGAAATGGTTTAGATTCACAAAGATTTTTAACATAATTTATATTAAAATAGAACACCAATTTGTCTACTCCGTGCGAAGCGGCGGTGTGCCAGCTAGTATATATATATATATATATATATATATATATATATATATATATATACATTAATCAATTCAATAGTTCACTGAATTCCGGTTCCAGTTAGCTATTATGTTTTTCTCGGTATGTTGTTCTGCTTTCCACAAGCGATTTCCGAGAAAACTACTTCACATTACCCTCTTACCGAAATGCAAATGCCACTACATAAAATCTATTTGCCTCTATTTGAGGTTTGGCTGAATTTTAACCGGCATTTCACCGTGCTAATTTAGGTGTTCGTCTTTGTATTAAGTTGGCTGGTGTCTGGAATAAGAGGACGCACCGAAATGAGAGGAGGCTGTATGCTTCACCCCTCGAAGCGTAAAAGAGGGAACCCCCGGAACGACGTGCTCCGTCTGTACAAGCGATACGCTTCCTGTATAAGAGGCTGTTGGCGGCGTTTCCAGTTCCTCTTCCCTTTTCTCTGATGTCATTTCTCAAATATAGCCTTTATCTAGTGACTAACGACCCGGCTTTCGGGGAAAGATATATATCGTATATAGGTTGGCGATATAGCGATGGATTAGTTAATCGATGAGGAGGAAAATTTTCGGAGATTATGATTTTGATCGGATGGATAATAACGCTCAGAAGCTTTAAATCTCGTAACAAGTTTATTTCGTATATATCGGGAGTGGTAAAAAATTTTTGATGGTTCCGGTTAGTTATTTGAATTTGCGAATTCTTATAATCTGTAAACATGTGTAATCGAAGTTTATAAACAGGATTTTGTCCCATCTGTAGGAATGCAGTTGATCATTTCTTGTCGAAAGCTATTCTTAGAGTGGCAATCATTGTGATTAACCGATGGAGGCGAACGTTTTTACAGAACACATCTTTTCTCTCTCTCTCTCTCTCTCTCTCTCTCTCTCTCTCTCTCTCTCTCTCTGTCTCTCTCTCTCTCTCTCTCTCTCTCTCTGCTATATGCTATATATTTCTCTCTCCCTCTCTCTCTCTCTCTTATTATATGTTTCTCTTTACTCTCGATTTACTCTCTATTTTAGGTATCAAGATTACAGTATCGAAGTCATTTAGCAAAAATTCTCATTTGACAAGCTGATTTCTCAATGTCATTTATAACGTATCCTCCTTTCACCGAAAATGTTATTGTATTTAACATTACACTCTATATGATTGTCACATATTTTTGAATAAAGACTGGACATATATTGATTGCTCAAGGGGGGTCCGTTGCTAAGCGGTTGAAGTACAAAATTGAATTAGCCTTGGCCTAGTAGGTTCGATTGCCAATTTCTATCCTTGGGTTTGTGGGATTGTCCAAGCACAATGCGACATGCGAGCTTTTGCGAAACATTAAAAAAGTTAATACTTGCGACGCCGGCTCCACACGTTGGCCCGAACGTTGGAGCCAACAACACTCGTCCAACGTGTGGGTCTAGAAAATGGCTTGGTTGGTGCGAACGTTGGTAGTTATCCGATGAGAGTCGATTTTATCAAAAGAATCTGCAGCACACGTGGGTTCAATGAAATGCGAAAACATTCATCAAACTCTCTTGAAGGCTCTGAAATTAAATTATTTATGATCGGTTTCCATCGAAAGTATGTACCAAGTGTAAAAACTCTTAAAACAATTTCGATGTCAGACATACTCGCGTTGGCCTTGTCGATGGAAAACTGATGTAAGTGCCAACATGTGGATCCCAAGCAAATTAACCAGCCAGCGTTGACTCCAACGTTCGGGCCAACGTGTGGAGCCGACCTGACTGGCTAAACGGTAAGTCGAGAGGCGTAATACGGAAAAACAAATCAGTATAAGTTTTAAGGCATATGCCAATTGGGCCTGAGCCTCAGGGGGACTTGTCTCATTTTGACCCGCCTTCAATAAGTTCTAGAAGAATATAATTTTACAAATGCGAATAACGATGAAAAGCAGTTCTTGGATAAAGATGTGGAGATTGGGATTGATATCAACAAATTGTGTATTCTGAAAATGACTAAATTTCGTTTGGATAATGTAAGTTTCCTGACTATTGCAATTGAAATATTATTAACAGTCGATTTTAAACAGTAGGTCTGACTTACTTTTGCATGGGAGCTTAGGGCTTCAAGAAGTTTTAAGATGTCCCTCTACATAACTCTGTTTATAAAGTGAGTATTATGAGTTATCCAAAGGATAAAATAAACACAGTCTAACTCATTCTAATTTATTTCCACTACTTTTACATAATTTATATTCACAGAAACTACTATTTACATTTTATCTTAACTGTACAAACGACCGACGAAAACTGAATATCTCCTATCCCAAGCGGTTCCTTTTATATTGTTACGAAATTTACCCAAAGCCGACCCTGTGTCCTTTCAGCACGACAACAAACGCTTTAAGATAAAAAATACGATTCTCGAAAAGACTCGGCAGCGGAAGGAGCGATGATGATTTCTACTGGAGAATTCTACGCTGGTGATATAAAAGAAGCACACCACGATCGCCAAGCAGTTATACCGCGACGACTAGCGTATATGAGAATGTATTGTGAATCAGCTGTTTTAAATGTAAATAAAGTTCTAGAAAAGTGAAAGTAAATAGTAGTTGTTATAATTTTAAATTGAACCCACGAAGTATACTACATTTGGTGATCAGAAGTAGAGGATTAAGTGCCGTTAAAATCGTAAATTAATTTATGGAAACTCGTAATATGGAAAAGTTAGACGAAAAAATTGCACAGATTCTAGAAAAACGTGACAAGAAGGAGAAACAACATCAAGAAGAAATTCAACAAAGGTTAGTGAAATCTTTTGATGATAAACTTAAAGTTGAATTAGAAAATCTTGTCACTACGATGAAAAGCGAACAACAAAATCTTGTTTCCACGATGGAAGAAAAACAACAAAATTTAATGGAAGGATTATTCTCGAAATTTGTAGAAAAACAAGATCAAATTGAATTAAATCGACACGAAACTGAACAGAAAAGACAACTGCAATTCGAACAATTAATGCAAATAGTAGGACAAGTTAACGAAACAGTTAATGAAAGAATGCAAATAGTTGAGTCACATATACAAGAAATAAATGATGACATTAAGACCATAAAAAATACCGTGGATACTCTTGAAACAAAAGTAGATGATCTCGATTCCACTCCAAAGCCAGGTAAAATTTGAAATCAGTTCAATTCAAGACACAGTTCAAGATCAAATCAGTTCCATCAAGCAAACAGTACACAGTGAAGTACAAGATAAAATCAGTGCCATCCAAAATAAACTAGAAACAGAAATTAAAAAAATGCAACAGGACTTACAGCGAGGAAAATACCAGAACACCGTGAGTACCAAAGGTTCCTTTAGTAAACCACCCACATTCGACGGCAGTTCATCTTGGCCCATGTATAAACGGCAATTTGAGGCCGTGGCTACAGCAAATGGATGGGATAATCATTAAAAATCCACGTCTCTGGTAGTTTCCTTAAGAGGTCCGGCTCTAGAACTCCTCCAGAGCATTCCAGTCGATGAACAAGGCAATTTCGACAAGATCATCGCCATCCTAGACAAACGTTACGACAATCAATCCTTGAGCCAGGTATACCAAGTCCAACTGAGTGGAAAAACCCAAAAATCCGGTGAAAGCCTCCAAGAATTCGAAGCAGAAATTAGACGGTTAGTTCACTTGTCCTACCCAGACCTGCCAGAGGAAACGAAAGACCAGTTGGCCACACAGAGTTTCATAAACGGCATCAGAGATGTGGAAGTACAAAGAAACTTAAGACTGAGTGGCGTCAAGAAAAGTAGTGAAGCTCTACTTCGGGCTTTGGAAGTAGAGGCCGTCATGAACATGTCCAAGCCGAGGGTCCGAGCCGTTTCCTTCAACCAGGAAGAGTCAGAGTCACAATTTCAAGCGCTGCTGGCTGGTCTGAACAAAATATTAGACCGGTCACAAAGAACTGGCACCAGAGGGGCATGTTACCGCTGCGGACGGACAGGGCACTTCCAACGTAATTGTCGAGTGAGGCCACCTGAACGATCACCGACCAGGGGTAACCAACAGAACAGCTACATGTACAGGGACCGTCAGTCAGTCAGCATAGGGGGGCGAATGCTGACTGTCCCTCCACCAGCCCCCAAAACGTTATCCATCCGGGGATTTTGCCGAGATAGCGGCAGCCTAGTCATCAGAGGCACCATCAACGGGCGAGCAGTTACCATCACCATCGATACCGGCGCCGCTGTGTCCATTGCCAAGTCCAGGGTTTTGAGAGCATCAGAAATTCGGCCAGTTACCAATAACATCCAGCTCAGAACAGTCACCGGCGAGTCCATGTCAATACAGGGTGAGGCAGATGTCGTGCTACAGATAGGGGACAACATGATCCGGCATAGGGTCCTGGTAGCGAATATTGAGGACGATTTTATACTAACCTAATTAGCCAGCATAGATTTATGTTCGACCCGAGATATGATGTTCTTCGGTTCCTAAATGAGGAATATGTATTGACACGGCCCGTCAACAGTTAAGTCACCTCCATAAAAATTGTGGCAAAGTCTTCATCTAGAATTCCCGGTCGAACGGAACAGATCATTCATGGGCAGCTAGACAGCAATCCTGGGAGCTGCGTTGGAATGGTGGAGCCCGTACACTCAGCTCATGACTACTTGGTTGGACGGGCTATAGTTAAAACCGGACGAGATATACCAATCAGAGTCCTGAATTTGTCCAACAACGACATCAGAATTACCAATGGTCAAGAGATAGCTTGTTTCGAGCCAGTAGACACCATCATCAATTGCGAAGAAGAGTACCAGACGTCGGTGAAGGAGACAGGGCCCGATAAAAAGTTCCTACAACAGTTTGCTGACAACTTGACACACTTGACACCAGAGAACCAGAAGAAAGCCAAGCAATTTATCACAAAACACTGGCAAATTTTTAACAGTAAAAATGGAACCACCGGTCGCACCAACATCATCCAGCATCGAATAGATACCGGAAAGGCTCAACCCATCAGAATACCACCTAGACGACTACCATTGGGGCAACAACAGGCAGTCGAGGAAAACATCGAGTCCATGTTACAAAATAGAGTTATTGAGCCATCCATCAGCCCATGGTCTGCTCCCGTCGTGCTAGTTAAAAAGAAGGATGGAACCACCCGATTTTGCGTGGATTACAGAAAGCTCAATGACGTCACGAAGAAAGACAGCTATCCACTACCCCGAATCGATGACACTTTGACCACACTAGCAGGCTCCCGTTGGTTTTCCACACTAGACCTAAAAAGTGGATATTGGCAGGTTGGTCTACACGCAAACGACAGAGAAAAGACAGCGTTCTCCACCAGTAAAGGGCTATTTCAGTTCACGGTCATGCCCTTTGGGTTATGTAATGCACCCGCTACATTTGAGAGACTAATGGAGTATGTACTGAGCGGGTTAACATGGAGGACGTGCTTAGTATACCTCGACGACATTCTAGTCATGGGCCAGACATTCGACGACCATCTGAAGAACCTGGGCGAAGTATTCTCCAGAATTAATAACGCCAACCTGAGACTCAATGCGAAGAAGTGTTCCTTGTTTCAAAAAGAAGTAGAGTTTTTGGGCCACGTAGTGTCCGAGTCAGGAATCCGCACCAACGAAGACAAGATAGAAGCCATCCGTGATTGGCCAGTTCCAAGAGACAAACATGAACTCCGAAGCTTCTTAGGCCTCTGTTCATACTACCGGCGTTTTGTTGAGGGATTTGCCACCATCGCCGCCCCTCTACATCGGCAGACCACTGATAAAGAGACCTTCCATTGGAATCAGGATTGCGAAACATCATTCAGGCGACTGAAGGCAGCACTATGTTCCAGCCCAATCCTAGCCTTTCCTACACAGTCCGGCAAGTTCATCTTAGACACCGACGCCAGCAACACAGGTTTGGGGGCCGTCCTATCCCAGGTGCAAGATGGTGAAGAGAGGGTGATCGAGTACTACAGCCGTGGATTCTCGAAACCAGAAAGAAATTATTGCGTCACCAGAAAAGAACTTCTTGCAATAATAAGGGCTGTAGACCATTTCCACAAATCCCTCTATGGTCGCCATTTCTTAATCCGAACAGATCATGCCGCACTCAACTGGCTGCTGGACATGAAGACACCGGAAGGACAACTGGCCAGGTGGATGGAGAAATTACAGCAATACGACTTCAAGGTGGAACACCGTGCCGGCCGTTTGCACAATAACGCCGATGCCCTATCCAGAAGACCCTGTAGAGCGGAATGCGGACATTGTCTGAGGACGGAACAGCGAGAAGGTATCCCCATCAGGCAGATCCGAGTGCAGGCCAACGAAGACTGGACAACGGAACAGTGCATCCAGGATCAAATGACTGATCCAGACATCGAACCAATCTTGTCACTCAAAATGAGAGGGGCACCCAGGCCACGATGGGACGAGGTAGCTAGATACTCCGGCGTGCTGAAATCGTTATGGGCTCAGTGGGACTCTCTCAGAGTAGACAATGGAATGCTCAAGCGAGTTTGGGAAAGCGCTGATGGACGAGAAACCAAGTCCCAACTGGTAGTTCCGAAGAAAAAGGTACCAGCCATCCTGACCGAAGTACATGATGGAATTACCGGAGGCCACCTGGGCATGAATAAAACCTTAGACAAAGTTCGCCAGCGGTACTACTGGGTGAATTACTTCGAAGACGTCAGAGCTTGGTGCCGCAAATGTGCCACTTGAGCCGCCAGTAAGGGCCCGAAGACCCGGACCAAGGGCAGAATGCAGCAGTACAATGTGGGCGTCCCATTTGAGAGAATTGCCATCGATGTCGCTGGTCCGTTTCCCGAGTCTGAGAAGGGGAACAAATACATTCTGGTCGCAATGGATTACTTCAGCAAATGGCCTGAGGCATATGCGATACCCAACCAAGAGGCAACCACGGTAGCGACGGTGCTAGTAGAACAACTATTCAGCCGGTTTGGCGTCCCGATGGAATTACATTCAGACCAGGGGCGTAACTTCGAATCGAATGTATTCCAGAAGGTCTGCACGATGTTGGGGATCAGGAAAACGAGAACAACACCATTACACCCACAGTCAGACGGAATGGTGGAAAGATTCAACATGACCTTGGAACAACACCTATCCAAGGTCGTCAGCAATAACCAGCGTGATTGGGATGAGCATATTCCCCTATTCCTGTTGTCATATCGCTCTGCTTTACATAATAGTACAGGCCTGACCCCAGCCAGGGTCCTATTCGGAAAGGAGCTGCGATTACCATGCGACTTGGCATTTGGCTCCCCCGAAGAACCTCCCCAAGACATCGACGACTATGCCGACCAGCTCCGACATAACATGCTGGCAATACACGAATTAGCCCGAACGCAGATGTTGGCCACCAGTGACCGGATGAAGACGCGATACGACCTCAAGGCCAATTCAGTCGGGTTCCAGGAGAGGGACAAAGTCTGGTTGTACAACCCCCAACGGAGCAAGGGTAAATCCCCAAAGCTTACACCCGCCTGGGATGGTCCATACGAGGTGGTCAAGAGGCTTAATGACGTCGTCTACCGGATCCGTCGAAACCCCAAGGCTAAATTGAAGGTGGTTCATTTAGATCGACTAACTCCCTACCATGGAGAGGATGTTTCTGATCGGGACGATCAGAATTAAGGGGGGGGGGCAGTGTTACGAAATTTTCCCAAAGCCGACCCTGTGTCCTTTCAGCACGACAACAAACGCTTTAAGATAAAAAATACGATTCTCGAAAAGACTCGGCAGCGGAAGGAGCGATGATGATTTCTACTGGAGAATTCTACGCTGGTGATATAAAAGAAGCACACCACGATCGCCAAGCAGTTATACCGCGACGACTAGCGTATATGAGAATGTATTGTGAATCAGCTGTTTTAAATGTAAATAAAGTTCTAGAAAAGTGAAAGTAAATAGTAGTTGTTATAATTTTAAATTGAACCCACGAAGGATACTACAATATATTAATCTAGGAATTGTCTGGTACGTCGACGAAACATCGGGAAATTCCATCATGTTCTGGAAGCTTTAAGGGAATTCCCAGTAATGGCAGGGGTCCGCCTCTTGAACATTTCGGGTTCCATGAATTTATCGGAATAATGTCCCTTCCACGAATTGGTTGATGGCCGATTGCACCAGCTGTCGGATGAATACTCGTAACAATTATATATTTTACTATTTGCCCTTTTTTTAGCAAATTCTGGTGGGATTAATTATTCATACGAATTGAAAGTAACCATTTTGCTTGGAAGTAAATTTGAAGATATTACTAATTTAAAATAGGTACTACAATTGCAAAAGTTAGTTTACATTTTAATTTTTAAAAGTGGGGAATCTTAAGTGTTTTTAAAAATAACTCACTGTAGAGTTTGTATGGTCCAAAAAATAAAAATAGCCCAAGCCTACATATAAATTCTAACTATACAAAACTGCAAACCACTAGAGCAGACAATGTTGCATTTTTTAAAAACTTGTCCAAAACTAATTTTTCAAAAAAGCTGTTATTGCTTTTCCAAATACTTTGACAATCAGTTGTCATTGTATATTCGCCATGGCAATGTGAAGGCTTGCTTTCTTATAAATGAATGGGCAAATAGTAATATTTATTTAATAAATTAGGTAATGAAATAAAAAAATTAGGTAATTATATAAAATATTAAATACCTTACCTTCACTGCCTCCATATATATCATTCTGTAATCATGTGTAAAAACAGTAAGTATCGAAATAAAATATGGTTAGCTATGAATAAAAGAAAGAGAATGGCTGTATGACATTTATATGACGATATAAGTATGAACAAGTAAATTATATATCAAGGAGATCATCTAACAAAAGAACTTCAAGGTATCTTAACGGGAAATATTATGCTCTCCACCTAAGAGTTTCAGGGAAATATGCCCACAGAGACTCCATTTCGGAAGCCGTTTTGTGTCATCGTTGTCACCCTGTGGGCTCGTTTAGCTGAAACTCCTACATGCTGAGCATAGTCATTTCGCGTTAAAATATTGAACGACATGTTTTAAATCATAAATAATTTTTACTCTGTTGCGGGAAGTGCTACTGAAAACGGTTCCTGACCAGAAAGAATCCCCCTTTCGATAGAATTTATTATCTTGCGTACAAAATCCTGAAGAGACATTATAATTTTTTAGAAGCCTTAAATTAATATTCCAATTTGGGATATACGTTTTAATGAAAGTATCACAGTGCCAGAGAACTTGTTTACCTGAAACTCTCTTAAGTCGGGCATGACCATTTCGAATTAAAATATTGAATGATATACTTCACAGATAGTTTCTTCCCAGGACAGTAAGTAACATAGGCTATCCAGGAAATGAAGATTCCTTTTACTTTAATTGTTTTCCTTATATACATGTTGTTAAATGTCCGGTTTGACTGTTTATCTATTAAAAAAAAAGTGAAAAACATCAAATAACATCCATGTACCGAAAAAAAGTTGTCACATGCAAGTGTCCTTAGGGAATTTTTTTAGAGACAAAATAGGTCAGTTGACTGAACGTTAGGCTGAAGATCTAAAGGTCACGGGTTTATGCTCCATAATTTATATTTTTTAAATGCATTGTTTAATAACTTTGAGTGAACATGATATTTGAGAAATCAATCTCACAATTAACGCAAATTAACAACTTAAAGGCGGTTCAAACGCGACGATTTGTAACAAATCTTTAACGATTACGGATACCTAGGATGTCATCCATAAGTTACGTTACACGTTTTTTAAAGATTTCTAGACACCTTAAACTGTGACGTAATTTATATTTTTTAAATCTTTTTAATCTTTTATGACTACTGAAGTTGCCGACTGTTTGCTTCACTTATGTACTGTAATAGAAATACATATTTGTACCAAATTTGTGGTATATATTTTTCATCCTAATCTTCCATAGCAACAAAAATTTGCAGGCAGATTCCACTGTCACTTTTAAGTAAAACATTCGTCTACCTAAGAGTAAAGGACCTTTGATCTCGACCACCAATGTTGACAAACTCTATCAGTGAAGTTTATTTAAAAATTGTCTTAAAATGGAATTTGAACAGCAACAGGAAAAATAATTACTAATTTGTGTTTCAATTAATAGTCTGAATAATTTATTACTGATGTTCCTACATTTAGGAAACAATGAGTTCGCATCTGACAAATCGTAAGAAATGACCTAAAATCTCGATCTTCCGGCATTAAAACATCATAAAATAGGTTCAAAAGACACAAAAGTAAAATATAACATCTGTGTTTAACAATTAAGTGAAAAGTTACTGTAACATCTGTGTTTGACAATAAACCGTAAAAAGAACACTCACTATTGTATAGCTTTTCTAAATCTCAGTTCTAGATTAGAAATTATCGCTGGGCACTGGAATAAATATTTGGGAAAATATTGTTAATTCGTTGGCTGATCAAATAGGTATCTCTAGAGTGGACTGACAAAATATATATTAGCATTTTACAAATAAGGAGTGAATATAAAAATTAAAGTCAATTCTCACAAACAGGGGCGTACCCAGCTTTTGGGATGGGGCAAATTTGAAAAAAAAAAATTCTAGAGAGGAGCAAATAAGAAAAATAATTGTAGAGAGAGGATTAAATCAGAAAACTTCTTGGCACCAATTTATTAGAAGCATTTATGGTTCACGGCAGGTTTCTAAGCTCCATTTGTATTTGTGAGCACGGGCGTACCGAGGGAGTGCAGGAGAGGGCAGCAGCCTCACAAATACTTAATTCAATAACTGTAAAACTCTGGGTGGGTTTTAGCTGCCTGAACTTTATCTTCCACTTATTTTGATCTGACTTCTCTATGTACAGTGCAACCCATTTTGATTGAGATTGCCAGGTTACTCGGTTGTTATTGAAGATAGAGCGTTTTTCCACATACCTGTTCTACTTTTTTGTGAAACTCAGGATGGTCATATCAGATTTTGCATAAGTGTTTCCATTTATAAGATACAGGGCGATTTTGATAATTTATACTTTTTGGACCCCTTCTATATCTACGAAGTTATTAGAAATACTCTTGCGCTAAGAACTACGTCTAATAGAAAATTTTGCATAGAATCCAGTGGAGTACCCAATTTTTTTTTCCGAGTATGGTTTTGAATATACTACACAACATTATATATTTTTAAATGGAACACCCTGTATTTTATTATTTTTTTCCCTTTAAAATAATGTATAATACAATACACATGGTATTATTAGAAATGCTAAAAAACACTAAAAAGCTGAGTTTTTTGCTAGTAGACCATGTATTTTCCATTTAAAAGGAGAATCAAACAAATAATTGCATTTGAGATTTTTTATAGGAGTTTATCAGCAAAGAAAAATAATGTTAACAATAATTCAATAACATGAAATACGAAATTTAGGTACCTGAAAGCAACTAATAAATAGTTATACATCATTCATTATGAATAACAAACAGAACAAGTATTACAAATCAAATATCTATCTTAAAATTAATTTTGGACATTATTTATTACCTTATTGATTTAGCTGTTCAAATTATTGTCCATTTTCCCTAACACATAATTGGCAAACCTTTCCATCTCGCATGAATCCATTTAAAATTATTATAGAATTCCGCCTTTCGGAACAATATTTTATCTAGTAAGCGCTGGAGAGAAAAACGCAAATCTTATCGAGCTGTCATTGTTAGTAACTATTGTGTTTTATCGTGTTTGAGTTTACAAGATCATTATATAAATAATTATTCGTGAGTTTGCTGGTTGATAATTGATAATGGCTGGAAGAGAATTCGTTTTTCAAAATAACAAAAAATACGATATGATTCAATGTTATGAGAATGTTGAAGAACCTTTAGAACTATATTTCATGAAATCGCGTTTTTTAAACTTTCAGATATCCAGAGAGACATCAACCTAGTCGAGCAACTATATTTAGACTAAAGAATAATTTACTAAGTTTTGGTGCATATTCTAAACCTCGATCAAAGGTGTATAATAAAGAAAATCGAGAAATGAATGAAATAAATGTGTTAGCTAGCGTTCATGCCTATCCCCAGACTTCTTTTGCGAAATTAGAAAATTACACTGGAGTTTCTCAATCACGGGTCCAAAGAGTTAAAAAAATATATATATAAATTTAAACCTTACAAAGTCAATATTGCCCAGCACTTATATCCTAATGATGCAGCAAGACGGTTAAATTTTTGCAATTGGTTTTTAGACCAAACCCGAAGGGACAATGATCTTGTAAGGAAAGTTATTTGGTCAGACGAATCTCATATAAGCAGTGCCGGTATATTTAACAGGCAGAATACAAGATACTGGTATGATGAGAACCCGCACTTAATTTTTGAGCGACAACAGCAGGGTCGATTTGGTTTTAATGTAGCCTGTTTCATACTGGGGACAAAAATAAAGTACCGCTTTTTTGAAGGATTCCTTACCGCCAATAGGTACTTGACAATCCTAGAAGACTTATTACCCGAAATATTGGAAGATGTTCCCCTCGTCTTTCGCAATTCTATACACTTTCAACAAGATGGCGCCCCTGCCCACAATTCTAGATTAATTGGGCGCTTTTTAACAAATAATTTTCAAGGATGTTGGATAGGAACACATGGACCAATTAGGTGGCCTCCAAGATCACCCGATTTATCTATATTGGACTTTTTTTGTGGGGTTATTTAAAAACTTCGTGCCGCAATGGAGGCAGCTTTTCGGGATTTACAAAGGCGACCTGTTATGATTTTAAATGGACTCAGGCGTATTGAAAAGGTTTGCCAATTATGTGTTAGGGAAAATGGACAATAATTTGAACAGCTAAATCAATAAGGTAATAAATAATGTCCAAAATTAATTTTAAGATAGATATTTGATTTATAATACTTGTTCTGTTTGTTATACATAATGAACGATGTATAACTATTTATTAGTTGCTTTTAGGTACCTAAATTTCGTGTTTCATGTTATTGAATTATTGTTAACATTATTTTTCTTTGCTGATAAACTCCTATAAAAAATCTCAAATGGAATCATTTGTTTGATTCTCCTTTTAAATGGAAAATACATGGCCTACTAGCAAAAAACTCAGCTTTTTAGTGTTTTTTAGCATTTCTAATAATACCATGTGTATTGTATTATACATTATTTTAAAGGGAAAAAAAAACGAATTCAATGAAATAATAAAATACAGGGTGTTCCATTTAAAAATATATAATGTTCTATAGTATCTTCCAAACCATGCTCGGAAAAAAAAAATTGAGTACTCCACTGGATTCTATGCAAAATTTTCTATTAGACGTAGTTCTTAGCACAAGAGTATTTCTAATAACGTCGTAGATATAGAAGGGGTCCAAAAAGTATAAATGATCAAAATCGCCCTGTATCTTATAAATGGAAACACTTATGCAAAATCTGATATGGCCATCCTGAGTTTCACAAAAAAAAGTAGAACAGGTATGTGAAAACCGCAAGACTCTATCTTCAATAACAACCGAGTAACCTGGCAATCTCAACCAAAATGGGATGCACTGTACATGACCTCCCCGTCTCAACCTGACCACTTTTTGCCCTTAAACTATGTTTCCATCTTCATATAATTCGTAGTTCCTTTGCTGGCTCTTCTATATTATGCTGCTATTTTCCATTCGAAACATTTAATTTTAAGCTCGCTAGCTTTTCCGAAGGTTCAAGACTCGGATTCATAATTTACTATTAGTCGTAACAGGTTTATATTGTGTTCTTTTAGATGATCTCGTCAACTTTATATATTTTGTATATCCTCATCGAACCATCGTGGTTAATACGGTACGTCCTGCAAAATATTTCTATTAATTATTTCTATTGCAATATTCCAAGACTTACTTAACGGACAATATAGATCTGGACCCCAATTAATCCTAACTATATACGCTTTCTTTATGAAAACGATTAAAGTTCCAGCTTTAATTACAACAAAGGTAAGACTTTTCTTAAAAATTTCACATTTTAGCGGTTATCACGGCTTATCTCATTGAAAAATGCTTCCATCATAATTTTCTGATTGTCTAGAACTTTTTGATTGCATTATAATCCCGTCATCACTTTTTACTTTATAAGCAAAAAACAAATAATAATCCACATTTTTTAGAGCTTTTGATGCTCAAATTATTTACCTGTACGAGTTTGCTGTTAAAATCATGTCAGTTATTATTTGTAAACTATTATTTAGGTGATGGCATAAGCGGTTTGCTGTTGAGTTTTATTTTATGTCAGGTAAAAATCTTTATTTTCTGATGTATTATTTCCATGAAACATTTCATGAGTATTGTTGTTTAGAATTTAATGCTAACAACGAAATACGGTACAGAACACACATGTACACATATCACCCACTCATTTCCACTTTGTCAGCCTCGATTTTCATCTTTGCAAAGACAGATTTTAGCCCCCACGTTCTGCCGCCTGCTCTTCTTATTTTGTGAAGCTTCACATTCTCACACACTCTCATAACCGTCTCTTCTCTCTTGAGTTGGTAACTCCAACGTGATTTTAACTGCTTCGAACAGATTTCACCTTATGTTGCCAGATGCCACTCGTCCTGATGTTACCTAACGTGTGTAGAAGTTCTTACCCTTGCGTTCTGAGGTTCCCTAGACGGCAGTATCTGTTTTTCCTTCATGCTAACCTCCAGAATCCCTTCTTCCTCCACGGATTCGCATCTCAATGAATTATTTCCGAGCATTGGTGCTGGCAATTCTCTCTAGTACGCCTTATGCAAATTCCTCTCGAGGTAACTGCGGGGTCGGTGAAATCCTGGCAAATTTCGACTGTTTGTTAACATTTAGTGGGAAAATGATAAACGAATTTTAAAAATGTTTATTTCTTACTGCTTGGTGGGACAATATAAACTAAAGTTTAGGATACGATAAAATTGAATTCAATGTTTAAATACTTTTTGGGACAAGTCATGAAAATTGCTTTATATTCCAAACGTTTCGGGGTCTAGGTCAGACCCCGTTGTCAATGGTTAAAAAACTGTGAATAAAAAGGTACAATTCTAAAATGTAAAATTAAATTGTTTGACAATATCTATTTTATTTGATAATATACGGGGTAGCACAGAAACTTCTAAAGATCATATAATAATAATAAAGTTCCTTTCAAATTGGAAGAATTTGAAAGAGTGATCTTCATGTGGCGCTCCTAGGTGCGACTTTGTTATAAGATGTGTATTCGACAAAAATGCGATCAAAGAATTTTGTTGATTCAGTGAGCCCATTAAAATCATAAAGGCAAACCTAGGAAAACTTTATGAACTATCCCGGTATTGGGTTGTTCACAAGGATATGACCATTGGCAATTCTTCCTTAATCATCAGCAACCAGGAACGATTGAATTCTACGGAGGTAGTAGCCATACAATCGTTGTCACATTTAACAAAATTAAAGCAGACTGTTTTAGTTTTGTTTTGGTGTTGTGTTCTTTTTTGTGTATTATAACATATTTGGAACTGGAATTTATTACCAAGGTCCCAAGTATGTTCACAAATTTTGGATTTTTCAAACTGTCGTTTTTTTATGTAATTTTTGTGTTCGTTTATTCGAACATTTAGGGGTCTAGAGATATCTCCAATATAGAATTTATTACATTCACAAGGGATTTTATAAATGCAATTTTTGTATTTATAAATACAAAAAATTGGATCACTGAATCAACAAAATACTTTGATCGCATTTTTGGCGAATGCACCTAGGAGCGCCATGTAAAATTCTGAAGATCACCCTTTTAAATTCATCTAATTTAAAAGTAACTTTATTGTTATATGATCTTTAGAAGTTACTGTGCTATCCTGTATATTATCAAATAAAATTTTCTTAGTTACGTCAGAAGTCAAATAATAGATATTGTCAAACATTTTAATTTTACATTTTAGAATTGAGCGTTTTTATTCACAGTTTCTTAACCATTGACAACGGGGTCTGACCTAGACCCCGAAACGGTTGGAATATACAGCAATTTTCGTGACTACTGGTGTTATTTCCCTAAAAGTACTTAAACACTTCTGACGATGTAGCCTTTTTTTGTTCATTCTGCTCTATATATAATGTTTGTCATTAAGTTAGTTTTTGTAATTATTAAATGTATGTATGGTTTTCCTGTATTCAGTCAGGTTGTTGAGAGCCGATCCCTCCTAGGACGTTACGACGTTTTGGCAGAGCCCAATATAGCCTCTGTGCTGTTCACAGTGCCCTCGTATCCATTTAGTGTAACTGAAAAAGTGAGCAGATAATAGGTGCCAGGTTTTAAGAATACGTAAGAAGCTTACTAACCCAGATTTGGTTTAGCTGTGTGTTCTTTCACTTTTTTCTTTGGGGAAAATGAATTCAAAAACTAAAGAGAATTCAGTTGTTTCACATCAATACCATATACTCAATAAATTGATCGACTATACCTATTCACTGGTCAACGAAATTCAGTTTTTGTGTGAAACATAGAATCACTTAGTTTACCAAAAATACAATTCTATGAAAAAAAGTCTTTTGCTTCATGGCCGTCTAGTTTCAAAGCCCAACAATAATGACAAAGCTTACGTGGGCACTACTCCTACCACTGTTCATCTTTTAAAGTGATGTCTCTCACCGCTAACCGCTCCCATAATTTTTAGGAGAGAAGCCCAATATTTACGATATTTTGCCATTAAAAGCCCTATAAGTAGTCAAAAACTAGGCGATTTGTCCCTTTATTTTTATTTTGGTATTGAAATGGGGGTCATTCGAGTCTGTCCAATCACTTTCTGCGACGTCATTAAACCACATCAACTTGCACTGCTCTGTTTACTCAGTTCGAAGCTTTTCAACTGATTTCTGTCGGAGTTCTGATTGCTGGTTTAAATAGAAATTCATGAGTCAAGAAAATAGATTTTAGTTACTACAAAGTATTCCATAGCTATCAAAAAGTATAGTCTAGATGGAAAAGCAAATCAGCTGCACAAAAACATGGACATAACCTCGTGGAGGATTTGTAATGGGGGCTGGGGAGTTAGAGACAAAATCTTCAAAACCAGATTTAATCTTTTGGTTCTACAAGATAAGACATTGCATGTAGCGAGAGTTACATTCCCCTAAAGCATATCAGAATATTTCGCCAATTGTAAATTTTATATTACGCTGCAGAACTGTGAACCCGAAATGCAAGTATAATGGGAGGAAATTAATTTCTGTCACAGTTTAGCTTATAAGTTTTTATATAATATTTTGCCTAATTTTACTATAAAAAGCATGTTTATCTAGTTATAGAAACGCATAAGTAGTTAATAATAAACTGATGATTGTTTCGGTCATTCCTTGGTGAAAATTCATATTTTAATTATATTAAAACATTAACCACTGTGATAATTTTCACAAATTTATTATTTTCTTGACAATTGTTTCGCTCTGATGACAGGCTTCGTCAGAATTAAATATTAAAGTAAATGCTAAACATCTGAATATATTATATAGTGTTGTAAGATAATAATGAGTATATAGGTAGAAAGCACAATATGTTTGCTGTATAATATTAGTGAAGGTAAATATTATTAATATAATTTTGAATTTTGTATTATGTAAGTATATTAAGATTAAGTAAAGGAGACATATTTGTATCAGTTTGGTCATTTAAAAAATATGGTGAATTTTTATTTTTATTGATCTCAAGTGATTCTAACAGAGTTAATTTTTTACTTTTTTGTTCTAGATGTAAAATTTCGAAAGTAGTTTGAGGAATATGATTTTCATTTAATAAATGGTCGGCAAATGTAGATATGTTGTATTTCTGATTTTCATACGCTTTTAAATGTTCAGAACATCTTGTTTTAAATGACCTTCCTGTGTGACCGATGTAAAATTTTGGGCAACTACCACATGTTAACTTATAGAGTCCAGAGTTTTCATATTTATTAATTTTATCTTTATTATTTTTTATGTGTTTCGCTAAATTATTGTCTGTTTTAAAGGCTGTTTGAATATTTCTGTTTAGTAGAAATTGAGAAATTTTTTCAGATGGAGAACCTATAAATGTAATGGATTGGTGAAATTTTGAGATAGAGTTGGGAGAGGAAGGGTATACTTGTTCTATAGCTTTTTTCTTTAATTTTCTGGATAATATGTTATCAATGATTTGAGAGTTGTAACCATTATTGATAGCAATGAGTTTTATCCTATTGAGTTTATTGTCAAAGTTAGGTTTAGATAACGGGACAGGTACTAATCTGTGTACCATGGAGTGATATGCTGCAAGTTTGTGTTGGATTGGA
Source organism: Octodonta nipae (assembly GCA_034190945.1). Taxonomy (NCBI): domain Eukaryota; kingdom Metazoa; phylum Arthropoda; class Insecta; order Coleoptera; family Chrysomelidae; genus Octodonta; species Octodonta nipae. Next base: position 36,619,805 of record CM067217.1, on the reverse strand, counting down.
TGACATGAAGTATTGTGGATAGTGAGGTCTGTATGTGACTTTTTATGATATATCGAAAAATTGTGTTTATTATCAGATACTTTTATAGTTAAATCTAGAAAATCTATTGTGTTGTTTCTTTCTGTTTCTAGTGTAAATTGAATATTGGGGTGGTGTTGGTTTATGTAATTATGTAGTAATTGTCTCTGTGTACAAGTAAAACAAGCGAAAACATCATCAACGTATCGGTACCAATATAAGAATTTCTTACTCAAATCATGATTAACTATTAGAGATTCTAGGTTGTCCATGAATATTTCAGCCAAAAGAGGACTTAATGGGTTTCCCATAATTAAACCTTGATTGCTACTGTAAATGATACTGTTAAATTGAAAATAATTATGCCTAAGACAAAGCTGCAATAGAACATATATTTCATTTTTTATTGTAGGGTTCGTGTTATTTATGTCTAGTAAGTTCATAATGAGAGAGATACATTTAAAAGCGTATGAAAATCAGAAATACAACATATCTACATTTGCCGACCATTTATTAAATGAAAATCATATTCCTCAAAGTACTTTCGAAATTTTACATCTAGAACAAAAAAGTAAAAAGTTAACTCTGTTAGAATCACTTGAGATCAATAAAAATAAAAATTCACCATATTTTTTAAATGACCAAACTGATACAAATATGTCTCGTTTACTTAATCTTAATATACTTACATAATACAAAATTCAAAATTATATTAATAATATCTACCTTCACTAATATTATACAGTAAACATATTGTGCTTTCTACCTATATACTCATTATTATCTTACAACACTATATAATATATTCAGATGTTTAGCATTTAGTTTAATATTTAATTCTGACGAAGCCTGTCATCAGAGCGAAACAATTGTCAAGAAAATAATAAATTTGTGAAAATTACCACAGTGGTTAATGTTTTAATATAATTAGTTAATAATAGTTAATCAGAAAATATTAGTTCACAGCACATTGCTATTGTCTGCATTTTTAACATTTAATTGATATTCCTTTCCAATTTATTTTCGATCTCATTGAATTCTCAAATCAGACTTTATAATATTCCTTGGAAATGCCGTTAAACCTCCACGTCGCGTCGTCTCCCTCATCTCCTGATTCTTTGCGTCGTCGAAGTGAACATCGGCAAAGCCCTGTTCTCTGTAATCCGGCCCTGCTGTCGATAGTATAACATGCCTGCCTTGCTTGCCTTTGGGGCGCTCAACAAGGCGTGTACGTGATTCGGGACCACTTATCGCTCCGTCGGTCCCCGCTTACCTTTACTATACCTATATATATCTATATGTATATATAAAGCGTTCGTTCTCTTCCATGTTCCATGCCGTGACTGTTCAACGTTATGTTAACCCGAGGGGGTCGAGTTTTAACCCTCCTCCACTCTCCTCCCGACCCGATCTCTCGTCTCTTTAGGGAGTTGGAGACCATCGTTTCGACAAACGATCCCCCGATGGGTTGACGCCATCCAAAGCTATACAACGGCCACGCCACGACCACCTCCGATACGATATCGTTTTTCCAAATAACGTACACACGCTCGTTTTATGGCGACTCGAATTCGGAACCCACGTTATTCGTGACCGAAATACAACCTCGAGGATGATGATCGGTCGCTAGATTTCATTGTACCTGACTCTGTTGCGAAATATTTTATTAGAGAAAAAAAGTCATTACTTCAGCGGCCATGTCATCCTCAAATTCAATAAATTACCCTGAATTTCTGATGCCTTACCGAAATCAATTAAGTGGCTCTTAGCCCTTTGTACGTACCTATATAAGTTTTATCATGACTAAATAAAAATGAAATGGGATTCACTCGGAAGAGCGTCACTTGAGAACGGCTGCCTTGGGATTCTGTAACTCATTATGGTTGAAACGGGACGGAATGTTGTGTCACTATAACGCAAAAAGTCGTTCAAAAAGCGATTCTGAGCCACAAAACATTTAATAACTTTGCGTTCTATCGTAACGTTATAATATAACAAGTTACAGAACGCTCATGCTGGACCGATTTGACTTCAAAGTGCATTTGTTTATTTATGTATGTACGATGATTACTCGGAAAGTTTTCACTAATTTCCATAGATTCAACTGTATTTTATTAGGTTCTATCAAGGAGTGGTAAGAAATTTTTAACGGACTTCAAAAAGAAGGTGGTTCTCAATTCGTCTGTATCTATGTTTTTTTTGCTTTTTTTTATCATCCGTCTTCCAGAAAATCCGAACACTTGCGATAAAATTTTCCGGAGGAAAGAAATTATCGTTATTCGATTTCAGGCAGGATGAATTAAATTGAAAATAGGATGAAATTAAATAAAAATAAATGTTATCTAACAGACTTCCTCTGTATACTTATACAGTATTTGTATTTAAGTTGGAGTTGTATGGAAGACTTTCTTCTTACCTAAAATAAATTGAAAACAAAATCATCGTACGCCCTTTTTCAATTTTACATGGCGTTTGTGAAATAACATGAATTTTTAATTGGGACTCCCATTTTTGAATAGTAGAAGCAAGAACAGACATTTTCCGGTTAATGAGAGCAAGACTAGTTAGTGTATGGCCAATAATGTCAATTTCTATTATGGTCCGGACAGTGGTGACAAGAAGTTAGGATTAGCAATCGTTCACAAATGTTTGTTTTTAGTAATTACAATTCTTGCTCGAAATGGCATTTGACAAAGCGACATTTAATAATACAATTTGGAAACTGCCTCTTGAATCCTATCACTCGGGGTCGATTTTTCATTGGATTGATTTTGATGATCAAAGTCGTTTAGGAATCTAAAATTTCCGCTTTTTCTAAATTCGTGATTAAAAGTGGAGGTTCCCTAATAGAAACTTTGCTTTAAGCAAACTGGTCATTAGATTGCCCGTTAAAAATCCTAAAAGTTTTGACTTTATATTTTTTTCCTAAAATGCTTCTCTGATTAATTATTATGTGCATACTTTTAAGAACCCCTGTATATATGAAAATATACTGAAACCTAATTACTCTTTAAAACTAGATCTTTATATATAAAGTTAGTAAGCAAAGCAAGCACAGAAAAAATGAGTTTCATAATTCCTCTTCTTAACTCTTTTATGGAGATATAAATTGAACCCCTATCAAAGAAGCACAAACGTTTAGAAGAGAGACAAGTGAATTAATAAAATAAATGAATAGTTTAATAAGAACTATTTAAGCAAAAATTTAAAACTGACCGAGGCAATATCGTGCTGAAGTAATAAGTGAGTTGCAAAACTGGGGGAAATTTAACATCAGCAACTACAGCTGTGCTTAGGTAAAGAGCGTTATTGGACAATGTGCTATTAAGATTAAAATTTTTAACCTATTTTAACATTTTGAGTGAACGAATTCGATCTGTTAAGGGATGAGTGGCGCTACGCGATGGTAAGTTTGGGAAATACACCTATCCCCAAAATATTCAAAAAATTAAACAATAAACTACTGTTTGCGGACAAATGTATTTCTCAACTTAACCGTCACGTGGCCCACACTCGCTTAACAGGTCGTGTATATTATCAAAAATTTGCTATTATTTTAACTGTAAAGTACACTGAATACAGATAAAGTATACTCTCTGACAAAGAAAACGCAATTTAATATTGTTTTAGTAAAACATAGATGCTATAGTAAGTGGTACATGATTAAAATACCAAGGTGTTTAAATTGTTTTTATAAAGTTTGTTAATAATGTGTTTGTCCACCGCGGTTATCTATACGCACATCTTGACATTAATTCAATAAGATGGTCTATTTCTTCTTGAGGAGGCTGCACTAGATTTCCGAACTTTCTACCCATCTTCTAGGCGTATAGGCGAAAGATCAGGGGATCTGGAGGCTCTAGGCAATAGATTCACATGCGTCTCTTCAAAACGTTTAAACTAATTCGAGAACATGAGCATTATCTTGTTGAGATATGGGATCCATGAGCTAATTAAGGTAAGGGAGTACCTACATACGGCTCCACTACTTCCTGAAGATAACGTTGCGCTGTCATGTTGCCTCGAACAAAGACCTACTTCCATATGCAATTGCACCCCATACCATAATGCCTATTGTTCGGTGTATATATCGCTCAACATCAAATTGAGGTTAACATCTTTCACCCCGACTTCGTCTAACTCTTCTTCAGCAGTCATGTCCGCCCAAGCAGCATCGAGGTTCATCAAAGAAGACGTCCTGATGCCATTCCACTGTTGTCGTTCTCTAAACCACTGTAGTTGTTGTCATCAATGCAGGACGGTCAGAGGTAGCACAAGATGGGGTCGATAATGCTGCAGTCCAAAAGACCTTACACGGTGGTAAGCCGTTCGAACACTTACAAGATGGATTTGTTTTCCTAACCATTCATCAGGCAAATTTCGAATTGTCGAAAATCGGTCTCCAAAGGTCATAAGTGTTAGACGTCGATCTTGAACTTCATTTGTGCCCCTTCGACGTGCGGTGCTTACTCTTCTTCGATTTTGGGTATTAATCAAACCTCGCTTAAAAACATCTCATAACAGTATTTGGATTGCAGTTCGTGTGGTTAGCGACTTCTCGAAATGAAAAATTTGCCTTCCATAAACCAATAATTCGACCTGTCTCAAATTTACTTAGCTGGCGATACATTCGGCGTACACGTAGTAATATTCACATTACGTCGATTTTAGATCCCATCAAACAGTTTTGTATTTTAATTCATCAAACTTTTACCAAATTTAGTCATTTACCCCTTACTATAGCATCTATGTTTTACCATAACAATATTAAATTTAAACACCTTCTTCTGGAGGTTTTGAGTAAAGCTCCAGTCTGATTTGAAGGCATAATAGATCGTCTTACACAATCATTGTTTCAGAATTCCTTCAATCAAAATTTCTTCAGAATCACGCGCGCTGTGGAATACGTTTACGTGTCGCCTCCTTTAAGTTTCTTTGTTGTCTGTAAGATTTGCTCTTTTACTACTTTCACATACAATTTCCAGAAATGTTAAAGTTCCCACATTCCCACCTTCTGATATTTGCTCAGAACAAAAAGAAACGAACTTAACTCCCACGCAGATAAAACAGTCTTTCGGCTAGAGACAAATTCAAAGTGCACGCCAAACACGCTCAAAACAACCCCATTCCAGTCACCCTCTCACATAATATATTATATCGCTGTTGTGATACCGTACTTCGCATCATACATACATACACTACAACGATACGTTGTTCTCTTTTCCATCGACGCATCGCCCACTCGTTCCTTCTCTTTCATTGGTGTTAGACGACAAAACACGTTCGAGTTCCTTTGTGACGTCATCGACACCGCTGATGCGCTCCGTTTAATCTCCTGCGGGCCGCATTGTCATTGTCGTGTCTCCTCTATACACTCCATCCTCAATCCTCTCATGCCTTCTGCTATGGTAGTTGCTTTCCTCCCACCCGCCCCTCCCTCCTGCTGCCCCCTAACCTCTAGTCGTTCTTCTCCTGCCGACGGCGATAAACCGGATCATCGGCGACCGACAAGCTGACAATCTGCCGCTTTCTTTTGTTCTCTGCGCTTTCTCTCTCTAGCTCCATCTTTAATTATATCTGCGTTTCGCTTTTGCTTTGTCGCCCGTACGCTCGTTACCGCGTGTTTTTTTATGGTGGTATGGTTTACTTTGATGTGTGTTTTACTCAACAGGCCGGGACGGTCTGACGGACCGCTGGTAATTTCTGCCGTTTCACTGCTTTGTGGAATTCAAAAAAATATGGAGATGACTTGTGCGTTTGATTAAAGACAAATAAAGAGAGAATGGGGTACATTTTTTTTAATGAGTTCAGCTGCTTTCAATTATCATTGCCACATAAACGACTGAGGGTTTCAAGCCAATGTGAAATAGATGAGAGAATTTCCAAATTAATGAACTGAGTGAATACTTAAATCTAGTTATGTTTATAATAAATGGCGTTTTCAAATCCGCCTTAACGACTCTGATCTAGGGATTTCGATATCTGGTCAATCGGTGAGGTTTTCGTCTTTGGAAAATTCGTAAACCTGAGGATTTGAAATCATATAAAATGTAGTGACCTATGTTACAGAATCTGATAGATATATTATTTATCGGTCAGATCGGTTATGCTAACATCATAGAAGTAGAACCTAAAGATAGCGGGCTTGAGCATATACTTCTAGAGGTAGCCTGCAATGCACGATTATCGGGGCAAGACTAGAAAGAGAGGGCAATAAAGAGAGCATAACGTTATCTCACTTTGTGGGTGAAAGCAGCCAATGAACTACATGCTGAACGTAGTTCATTGTAAGCAGCTCCAAATCAAGTGAAAGAGCCTCTTGCTGTCTCTATTGTCCTGTCTTTCTAGTTTTGTCTCGATGTTTGTACATTGCAGGCTACCTCTAGAAGTACAAGCTCCAAGGTACAAGTGGAATCGTAAACTTAGACGAAAGAGAAAGGAAACCAAGTGGACATATCTATCTCTGTCTAGGCGTCACGTGACTGGCGTAATCAAGTACCAATCAGGCAAGAGCTTAGAAAGAGATCCACTCGGTTTTCTTCCTCTCTCTCCGCGCGTCACGTTTTTATCCAGGCCTCACTTACTCTATATTAAGTATTACCTCTATGGCTAACATACATGCTTAAAATAGTTCTGTATTTAATTGTATGACTAGTGAGTTATAATTTGTTCACCTTTCACAATTGTCCAAAATTAAGGCTTGATAAGAGATTATACCTACTCGGGATCAAGTCCCTGACAGGTCAAGATTTTCTCTGTTAATAAAAAATGTGGCATAATGCTGAAGATACAGTCATATCTCGTCTGGTATGGCGTATGCCTCATATACCATGTAAAAATTCTAAAAAAAATCTTCTTCTTCTCAGTCCTTTAGATCCAATTCTACCCACAATAGACCTTAAAACCTTTACTTCTCAATAGAAAAGCCAAAATTATGTTCTTCTCAGTCCTTTGCGACAGTTCTTCAGTTTTTTTCTGCATCATTTCAGATAGTTAAAGAATATTTGTCTACAGCTCTCTCACAGCTCATAGTTCATTTCAAGACTTTGAAATATTGGTTGAATAAAGCTCCAATGATTTCGACTAATCTCTTATATTTATAATGTCTAGACAGTCACATCTGACTGAAGCTAAATGTTAAAGACTTTCCTGTAAGGGACTGATGGATACAACATCAATTTAATTTGGTCACTCCTCTGTAACCAGACCTATTGGACTTCTCCATATAATTTCAAAACAAACTACCGCCAAAAAAGATTACAATTGATCTTAAACAATGTACAGATCATTTAAAGAGCACTGACAGAATAACAATTGCAAGACGTACTCCACTAAATGTCAACCTTGAACGTGTTTAAACATATACCATTCACATTTTAACGAGAAACAAAATTGTGCGATACAAACATTTGTATCTTAGTTAACTAATGTTACTTTGACGGTTTATTGAAATCTGAAACTATGTTCCAGTCACTCAATTCTTTGTATTTTTTTTAAATCTTTTTCGTCCAACTAATTTCTGGTTTACCATTTCCTCATGGGATCATCTAAATGACATTTTATTGGTCGCTTGATGTCGTAACTTTGAATTTATTGTATGAGTCACCAAATTATAAAATGGTAATTTGTAGGAAGTCTATAATTCTTTGACGTTCGTATTTTTTCTGTCAGTATTACCTTTCGAGGCCATATATAGAAATGCATCTCCCAATAACATTTTTCTGGTAAATGTTAATAAAGTTGTCACTTTCTTCTTGTTCTCAGTACGGTATTTCTTTGAGTTCGGTGTAACTACCCACTGTTTTTTGAGTGAATGTTTGAATCATAGTTCTCTTCCAGCATTTGTGGGTTTGGGTACCAATTAGTTTCTAAATTGTCATCACCAAAACAATAGTTCTGTCATACTCTCTACCTTGGAATGATCTACTGGTGCCAAAACAAATTCATATCTAAAGACATTTTTAAACCTTAAGTTTTTAATAATAAAATTTAACTGATAAAACAACTATCGATATATTCGTAGAGATTACATACAATTAGTGAAACTCGTTATATTTATAATCTTGATGGGGGTCAAATGGATACCTAGTCGATAAAGCCAACAAGGAATAGTTTGATATCTTGGAAACATAAGAATGATTATCTTTCCAGAATAAATAACACACAATAGCATCTAAAAAAACAAATTTACACTTCAACTAACAAGGCTTGTTAAAAATTTACCACTCTAGGCAGTATAACATATGAATGGTCAATTACCATTTTATTGTTCGCTGGACTACTAGAATACAATCATTTCTTCTAACACTATTCAAAAAACGTCTAATAGTATTGCAGAAGCAAATGCAAATTAGATAATAAACATTAAGTTTAATAACGGAAGCTTACTTTAAAGACCTCCTGGTAATATAATGACAATACTTATTGGTTCCTTCATTTACTGTGTAACTCAAGACGTCTGTTGGTATTGCCATATGTCCGCAACAAAATATTTAAATTTATGTAAAGTAATATATTACTTACAATTACTCATGTTTCTTGTTGCATATGTTTCGTTTATTAATCTACTGTCAGGTTTTCACTATCCCAATAGAATAAAAATTCTTAGTGAAGGATAAATCTCTAAAATTCAACAATAAAAAATATTTCATCTTACAAAATAATTTGCTCATGATATAGCCGTTATATTCTATCATTGACTATTTATGTATTAACAAATAGTTTCCTAATTTAGCTACGTTTAAAATTATTTTACAGTAACTGACTGAAAATTAATTGTTGAAATTTAGGATAACATAAACTGAAAATAAAATAAAATTCTCAATCTTTTCAATTTGTCTGTATAATATGTCCGTATGGAGAATTTTTTTATTATTAATATTAGAAATAAAAGCAATTCTTTAAAAAAGATCTATACGGGTTAAAACCTAAAATGAAATCATCACCTGCCACTTTTTTCAACTATATACGAAGTTTGTCAAAAATAAGTATGTAAACTATCTTTAGTTTTGGGAATATTAAAAATTGTTATGAAAGGTTAATAAGAATTTTAAACTCTCTAATTAGGTAATTATGTCCATCTGACATAAAAATTTGGTTTTGATATTATCTACACATTTAGACCCCACCATATAAAAGATCATGAAAAATTGCAATTCTACAAACGATTTTTTTTAACTAAATAAATTATATTTATATATGTGTTTTAAAGCACTGAATCCATATCTAACGTCGGTTTGACTTATACACCCACTAACTAGTTAATTTTAAAAAATTCTTTACGTAATTGTAATATTTCTTGATTTTTTAGGGATTTGAGGCGGTTTTTCGCGAAATTCAGTGATTCAAAATATATACGAAATATACTTGACCTAGTGCGAGATTTTTTTTTCATTTCAATTACTGAAATCTTTACGATTTGTAGCAATTTTCAGCGTTATTTTGACATTTATTTTAAATCGAGCTAAACCAATTGCAGATACTTTACATTGGTTTAGTTCGAGAAAAATTTCGTATGCATAAGTGTAGTTTTTTAAGATTTTTTGCCATTTTTAGTGTTTTTTGCAATACTCTCAAAATCCGCAGAACGCAAATTATCATCAGAACCTATTTTTTTTTTGCTTGTTTCTCGATATTTTGAACAATACGCAAACATTATTCAGCCACACAATCATTGAAAACATTTTTTTGTGCGTCGCTTTGACGAACCGTCCCCGCTATCCGTGTACATTAATCTCGCATGAGAACGTCGAATTAAAAATGCCCATTACCGACTGCCTCTCGTCAACAGCAAAGAGTCTGCATTAACGGTAAAGCTGGCGCGATCAAAGCTCACATACATACGTACCTATACACGCGACATGCCAGTTGCCACTCGCTCTTGTGTGTATGGTGTTCTTTATTCTTTTTTTGCTTTCCTGCGATCGTACGGCTCTTTGTGGACCCCTTTCTCGCGCTTCGGCCGCCTAATCAATTCAATCTAACCGCGTTCGACCATAAATGTCCTGTCGTTTGGAAAGCAAATGCTGTAATCATAGACCAGTAACTGGAAACAGAAATCCTGTTTCGAAAGATAATCCCCAACAACGCTAACCGTTTAAACAAGATACTAACATAATTGTCTGTTCTTTGTTACTTTCACGTAAATTGGTTTTAATACTTGAATTTGGTATTTTCCAAACGGACAAGAATCGCAACGTTAAAGTTTTTGTTCACTTCAATAGGAAATTTTAAAAGATCCCATATTTTTTTTTAGAAAATTGAAATAAAGTTCTTGTATAGGTAGTAACATTTGGCGAAGGCGGTGGTTCTATTTGAAAGTAATTTTCGTTGTTCGAAACCTGGATTCTAATTAATTAAAAATAGATCGAAATTAAATCAAAATATATCGTAATTATCCGACTTCACGAGTTCTCTAAACTTGCTTATAAACCATAATTAGGAATAATTGTTTTACATGACCTGAAAACTGAAATGATATCATTTGTTTTTAACTGTAAACTGAGTTTTTATCAAGAATATGGATCTTGCCTAAAAATTTATTATTTATTTTTGTGATAATATCGAAAACTGTTGTGAAACAAAGTTAATTGGAATTGAAAACTGCATCCAGTTGTGCTATATTGCTGAAATCAGGTGGACAAAAATCTTGGCCGGACCAAACATTTTTTAGTATTGGAGAAAGATATTAGTCACGTAATGCGAAGTCCACGAGGGATTTGATTAATAAGAACCTCACTTCTTCGAAGATGTAACGATGCAACGATTTTGTTCTTGAACAAATGGGGACATGAAGGAAAATGCTTTTGCGCTCTAGTAAGTTAATATTGTATCTCTTGTTCTTTTGTTTATCCAATCAATTAGAAACACATCGGACAAATTACAAAACTCAAGCTAGAAAACCACGATGCATCCATGGTTTTTTTTCTGTCCTGTATTTATTCCCTCTGGCACAGCTTACGTATCCCCTCACTGTCAGACTTTTTTCGAATATATTCCATCGCTTGAATTTATTTACCTCCACATACTACTATGGTAAATACTATATACTGGGGCTGGTAAAAACCCAGAAATTAGACATCTTAGAATGTGTACTAATCCATCATTTTCACCATATTGTTCAAGAGGAGAAATTTTATTTGGGCAATTAGGGTGATCGGACCTCTCAGATACAGAAACTATACTTTTTCCGAGGGAATTTTATGCTCTAAACACGAAACTCACGCCCAAATTGCGGAATTTGTTTCCGATATATGCTAACCTCATACTGTAAAAGTACCGATTTTTGACCATTTTTGAGGTAATGTAGCATCGCAACAAAATTTGTCATCAAAGATCTGTTACAGCCATCTTAAAGCATAGGCTTTAACCTTCTATATCGCGTTGAGTTTGCTAAGATTTCTTTTTTTGTGTTGAGTAGTTATCAAAAGAAAGAAAAACACTCACTACATGCTCAAACATTGTGCTACAGTTATATCATAGTGCTTGTTTGGAAGATTTGTTTACTTACATTTAAGCTGTCAGGTTTACTTTAGGTTATTTTTTCAATATACAGGGCTTTTAGTTCAAAACTAGCCACCCAAAATAACTTTTAAAATATCTTTAAAAAAATACGTTAATTTATATTTACACAGGAACACGTATCGGTCACCCTGCAGTTTTAACCCCAAAGCCGGGGTCAATATCACTACTACAAGTTAAGTACAAAGGGGTATCATGGTATCATGTGATACCTCTGTTTAAATGTCTCTTTTTGCCAATCTTTTGACACCTCATTTTTTAAAATCACAATATTTTTAACAAAGTAGAAACTGTAAAAATTAAAAATTTTGAGATGTAATTGCAAAAAGTATAAATGTTACGTTGATAACAAAATTAATAAGCTTTTAGAATGAATTATTTTTACTTCAAACACTTTAAGACTTTGCAATACTTTGAAGTTATTATTAAAATTGTTAGAAAGAATTTATGCCGAGTATTTACAGGTGCGGGAGAGAGATCTTGATATTAATACGTACCTACTTATATCAAAAATGAACTAACTACTTTAAATATCGAAGTACTAATATCAGCTCTACTATGATTTTACAAACAATTTATAAGTTTTCATTATGATGATTCAGGTGGTGTGCATTTACTTAAACAATGGAATATTGTTAGCTATTAAGCTCTCCTCTAAATAAGCAAATTTCAAATAAACAAAAATATTAATTACATGAAAGGAAATGCCAAAGATAAGATAAAATGTTGTAACAAAGGGGTCTTTCAGTCTAACTGATGTGACATAAATACCGAGATAAACAAGTTAGACAAAATCTTTAAATGTTTTTGCGAAAGATATTTGCCATTGTAAATGTAAACAATTTATTATTAGTAGTGGTTTCGCTGTATACTGACTATCAAATTTCGACAATGATTTATTCTTCAAGAAAGAATTGAAATAATATTTATTTATGGGGAAGAACAACTCTGTACACGCAGAACTGCTCATGTTTTTTATCAGAGACATCCCGATAAAAATATTTGGCATCAGTATGTGTTGGATTTAGTTCATAAATTTCAAGAAACTGTAAGTGTGTGCAATAAAATTGTGAAGAATCGTAGAGCTTTAACTGAAGCTGCACAGGTTGAGATTTTAGATCATTTTGCCATGGATCCTCAAACATCAATACCAAAAGTCTCCAGGTTAACAAATATTTCCGTCGGCTCAGTGCATAAAATGTTACGCCTAAATAAATTCTTTCCCTACAAAATTCAGCCTAACAACAGCTTGCTGAGAATGATTATGACAGAAGGTTAAGAATTCTGCGAATTAATTACTCAAAAGGCAAATGCAGACTCTAATTTTGTTAAAAATATTTGTTTTTATGACGAAACAGGTTTGTTAATGGGTTTGTCAGTAAACATAGTTATAAATACTGGGACAATACCAATCCCAGTTTTTCGGGAACAGCAGAACCAACATCCTCAGAAAATCAACGTATGCGCCGGAATTCTCTGAAATAAAATTATTAATCATTTATTCCTGGAAGAATTCTCCAGTTAAATTTTGTAGTATATATATATTATATATTATATAGAATATTTATGTGATAAATCCCCTGATAACTGAATCTTTGGAACAATCAAATTAAACCAAATTGAAAACTTTTTTAGACGAAAAAACCTCGAATTTTTTAACAGGAAGCACATCCACATTAACGATTGGCAACGAGACTCGGGTTGAAGGGACGCTATACACAGATAAGTATTACACAATATACAATACATTACTTATATACAGGAATACTGGTTGATCATTTTATAGACATCTCTTTCTCTCAGAAAAACTGTGAGGAAGAATCTCTGTACAGACAGCCAGTAATCCGGGCAATTTTACGAAATTGCCTTACTACACTTTGTTCTACATATACAATTTTTAAATACTTATCTGTTACAGGAAAAAATTTGGAGGAGAGAAAACCCATGAATAGACATGATATTTAAACTTGTAGAAGTGATATTCACCCCCGCTTAAGGGTTAAAACTGCAGGGTGACCGATACTTTTAAAATAACTTTAAAAGATATTTTGAAAGTTATTTTGGGTCGCTAATTTCGAAATGAAAGCCCTGTATATATTTAATACATTCAGATTTACTTCAGCTAGTTATTTATTATTAAAAAATAATATAACTGTTGGACTTGCCTTCAACATATACTGGACTATAAAAGTAAAAGAGTCAGACACACTAGTGGACGGCTGGCGAGGCTATTACGGTTCAGAGAGCTGCTTGATGGGTGACGGGAGCCCAAACGAGTGAAACGAAGGCCGCAGCCAAACAGCTATAGCAGCTATATCGGACGGACGGGTCTTGTCGGGCGTACGAATGGTCTCTCAAAAGCCGGTGTTTCTCTTTGAGAATGACAATCCGACCGTAGCGTAGCAGTGTGGTTCGGTTTGAAAGCCCGTAAGCGCTGATTGCCAACAGAGGCGGAGCGTACGAATCACACCTAAAATAATTACTCTGCTGCATGGATAAGAGAAGTCACATTATGTTTGAACCGTTGAAGTTTTGTTTCGTTTTTATACTAAAAGATTTTAATTATTTTGGTTATTGATCTGGGGTTTTCTCTTTTCACAGTAAATACTGTAAAAATATAATTTCAATTAAATCAACTTCAAAATTACACCATCCAACTACAACTTTTTCGAAGTTGAACTTCTTATCAGCCGTGGGACTCTGATGAATAGAAAATTATTGTCATTTTGTCGTCATAAAGCATAACCGTCGTATAACGAAGATACGAGTTATGAGTGCGAACATTTCTAAAGTGACGTCACTTTTCGATTCCTCAAAAATTTTCTATTGATGGGAGTCCCAGGGCAGGTATGTTACCCTGCATAGCATACTGCTAAAACTGAAGTGAAAGGCTAAACGCAATATACTTGCACTAGCACATCGGTAGTTTAAGGGTAGCGCAACAGAAATGAGATATCGTCTTGTGTTCAAAAGTCTGTAAGTCTTTAAAAGCTTAGTTACAAAACGCAATCGATTGAACTTAGTAAATATCAACGACATCTAACGTCATCTAGGTAAAACAAGTTAGTCAATCAATTTTACACAGTGACCCATTCCAACTTAATATCGTTATTAAATGACCGACTTTGGCACAACTTTATCTAAATTATGGCTAATATTAATGTCTAGTTTATGCAAAGATTTAGAGAAAGGCTTACTAGACTGAATTTTCTAACCTAAAAAGTGTACTAGGGATTATTATATTTAAAATCTGACAACGCTTGTATTCTTAGTCATTTAAAATGAGTTATTGTCCAAATTTTGTAAAAATCAGTCTTAGTAAATCATTATTTGTTTTATGAAAAAGCAAAAATATAAAGCAATTGCATCACCGCATATAGATTTTTGTGCTACGATATAAAGTGATCTACCAAAAACTTATATTCAGAATCTTCGGTTGCTGTTAATAAGGCAAATGTAACATATATTCAAATATAACCGCTATGTCTAAATTTGCTAAATGCTAATCAGAGAACATGTTTTAAGACATTAGATTCCATTGATTAAATGAAATACAATTACCTTCTTATCTTTATTATGAATTAAAATATACCAAGGAAATTCATAGTTATGACACAAGAAATAAAAATGATCTGTACTTGTTTCGTGATGTACAACAACGAGAATTTATAAAAGTTTGTGAAAATTATAGGTTAATTAAGAAAATGTTTGAATATGTAAAGAAATTTGTTTAGATAATTTGTATTTGTACATATTTATGTTAAATAACCAATGTATGAAATGTATTAATTTAATTGTAGAAATTTGTGTGAAATAGGTCATGTATGAAATTGTTTAGTATATTTGTATTTTTGTTATAGAAGAATTGTATATTTTTGCTCAATAAATCTCAATTATTCATTTCGTTTTCTGTTATAGCATGTCACTAAAAAGTTGATTTACTCGAAATAAGTAAGATCTAGTTGATATCTAGTAGTTTTAAGTCACTGGGATCTATATATAAATAGGCAAAGACAAAACGATTAGGTACCATTTTCTCCTCTGTCTCTCAGCCGTTTTTGTTCATTTTTGTTTTCTTTAGTAGCTACTGACGACCTTCAGTGCAGAATGCTAATATTAATTTATATTGGTTCATTCATTAAATAAAATATAATAAAAATTCATTATTTACGTCCATACTGTCAACGCCAAACAAATGACAGTGCCGCCGCCGCCAGACGGTCAAAACTCAAAACATTGAGTAATTATATATAGAGGGAGCGATCGTTAGATATATTCTTATAGCATGTACTTCTGGAAGTGACATGCAAGCGTTGTTATTGTTTAGTGGTAAAATAGTCAATGTAGTAGATCAGTATTGATTTGTCGGAGGCGTTGCAGTAACTTTCATATGAAATATTCTGTTTTTAATGTGAATTTAAGTATTTGATTAACATATTATTATCACAACCTTCCGGAAGGTGTTGTGTAAAAAATTGTCAAACAGCGGACAATAGAGAATATATTAAATATTTAAGTTCTCCAAGGGTTATTGGTCCTCTCTTTTCTTTAATATTCTTGAACTTGATTGAAACCGCAAATGACGAAAACTTTTAGGTTGCAAAGAACAATCTTCTAATTATTATATCAAATATTTTGCCAGGAGCGGTTCCAGCCAAATATTTGGGGGTCATTCATTGGTCAAAAATATTGCAAATATCGATATTTGATTACATTTTTATTTTCTTTTTATTTCAATAGATATGTCAATATGAGTGAACAATTTTGGTCATTACATCTACTTCTCCGATTTCTCCACAACTCTGTTTCTTATAAAAATGTACTTTTTAGAAATTCATGAAATAGGGTCGAATTTCGACCACTGGGCGACCACTAGTTTAAATTAATTAAATTGAATAATAATATTTCATGATGTACAACATTTATTTTAAATCATCTCATACTTCATTAGAGATATAAATAAGTTTCTAAGGATGAAGAAGCATTTTATATGTGTTTTTTATATAATTTAGAAAAACTCAATGAAATGTACTTAATCCATGCATCTAGAAATTGGCTAAATTAAAGTACATTTTCAAATAAATAAAGCATCTTTTACTTGTTATGCAGATAATTTAAATATTATTTAAGTAATATATTATTTCGGTTGCATAAGTTTAAACAGATATTTCATTTTTTCCAGGTAAGCTTCCATGTGGGTGCAGTAAAATTAAGACTACATGCAGGTAAATAAAAACTTTTCAGATGAACTTTTATTTCTTTTGAAGTAGCCCAGAAGTTAAATACAATTTATTCATACTTCCATTACAAGCATCCAAAGTTTTACATCATTTAACATTGTGACCAGTTCGTAGTCATAAATCCTCTAGCAATATATATAACAGTGCTCTGCTAATTGTTAAAGTTCACTGACTATTCACCAGGAAAAATAATTTATAAGTGTGGATCAGATTTAACCGCAATACAGAATTCTGAACATCATCTAAATAAATAAGGGAATTGAATACAATTTTATTTCTATACATAAATGTACTTCCTTATTTCCTTATTCATTTTTGTTAACATTTTTGGGCAATCGGTGCGACTGGATGTGACACTCAATTGTAATGAAGACCAACAATTTCAGTTGGCATAGCTCCGCTTTTTGACAAAGATGTACAATAATGATTAATTAGTGCTGAATCGTAGATCATCTAAAAATGACCAGACAGACAGAAACTGCCTTGTGTATTATATTTGATTCATACTCCTGTGATAATTGGTTTTATTGGTTAAATTCGATTGTCAGCAGATGTATATTAACACGCTTGGGTCACATTTGCCATTATTTATCTCATTTTGTAAATTTCCAGACTCAGGATTTTAGAGCTTTTCGGTTTTATGGTTTTGTTCTGCTCAAATGTATATTAGATTCTAAAGTGATAGGTCCGATAGGATAGGACAGAATCTGTATAACATTCAACAAACTGTTCCAGAAAATCCAAAATAACTTCAGCAAGTCTGTCTTCTGTTTTTTTTTTATTATTAAACTTAAGGTACTATAAGAGTCTTTCATGTCAGATCCGAACGGGGAAAGCTATTCTTAACTCTCTCTACTATTATGCAATATTCTAAATACTGTTAAACTCTAAGAGGTGTACCCAAGATTCTTGTCAAGGAAAATTATTTTCGACAAGGCAAATGTTCTCAAAACAATTACCGGTTTACATACATTTGTGCAGATTTCGACGAAAAAGTAATACTAAAAAGCCTTACAAAAAAAACAGACATTGAAACGTACATAATAAAGTGATTCACTCATCTTTTCGATGCCTTCTTCCTCCCTCGGCTTTGCGTAAATCGCAGCTTCTGCTCCTCGTCTCGTTTTCGAAACGTAACAGCCGTCGACATGAACCTAATTACCAACTTTATACCTACACAGAAAGTTTGTATAGCGCAAAGACTCGAGAGAGAGTCTCGCCTTCGCTTCGACTCGCTATTCTCGTTTCCAGAAGAGACGTGCCCTACGGCGCGTAACTCTCACCTGTAATAGTTCACTCCAAAAACTCGCACAACTTACTCCCGCTTTAAGCCTTGGCGTCTTCTCGCTTCCCATTATATTGTGACTTCGGTGAGATGCTGCCAATTGCTACTACGCTTCAGCCTGTCTTTCACCTTTTCACAAAATCGCATCAGACATCAGTGGAGTGCGTCGAAAATATTTTGGTAAGCAACCAATACTTACCAAAATGTTTTTTCCAACTTGAAAATTTTTTTAAAAATTCAGTTTGTTAAGTAACTAAGAAACTTTGTGATATTTCACAGGGTTCATTAATATACAACAAAATGAACATATTGCACAAATATGTATTATCAATCGGTTTGTAAATATAATTTCAGTAATTAACTTGACTACAGCGTCACCTATCGGATGCTGATATAAATTGTATTAATATGACACAATCGGTCAAGTTGATCAGAAGTTACACGATAACTATCCTACGCATGTCATTTATACTAGCTGGGAAGATATTGTTTAATTCATTCCCGTAAGTAACATATAAAACAAGTAGCAATGGGTATATCAGATATATCTTTTATTAACTTAAGAACAGTGCCATCTATAGGTTCCTAAAATAGCTGTGAACCATCCTCATGACAAAACAAATGGAAACTAACATATTGCATAAATATGTATCAATCAGTTTGTAAATATAATTTCTTGCCTAAAGCGTCACCTATTAAGTGCTGATATAAATTGTGTGAATATGACCCCATAGTCGCGATAAACCAAAGAACTTGTGTGAATCAATCAGTCAGGTTGTTCAGAAGTTACATGATAACTAACAAAACAGCAGTAACATTTATACTAGTTCGATAGAAGTGTAATGTATGGGATAGATTTTTTATTAATTTAAGTACAGCGCCATCTATAGGTTCCTGATATAACTACCTGTGAACCATCTTTTTGCCATAATAAATTGACTACGCAAACATGTTGTCACTATAAATCATTTCAGTTTGTAAGTACAGAATTTGTTATCTATAACGACATATATCGAATCAATAATGCAAATAAAGGGTGTAAACGGTATGAGTACAAATATTCTGATCAATAACAATTCAGGTGAAAATAACTCAAAAATCGTTATAAAAATTTTTAAAAACAGTTTTAGTTTGGTAAATAAATGAAAATCATGATTACAGTCATTCAGATCATTTTTCATTTAAAACGCGCATGAAGCTTTAAATATAAATACTAAACAGATTATATGGCATTACTAAGCACTTTGACTGTGACAAATCACTTATTTGTTAATAAAAATAAATCGGAAGTACACAGAAAATTGACTGAAAAGATATTCCAACATCGCGATAGCTGAGATGCTCCTTAATAACGAATATAACGTCTGTATATTTGTTGGTTTTCTCTTGTCTATTTTGTTTGCATCCTTAAGGCTAGGTGGTTTGTTTGTGCAGTTTTCGTGAACTGTTATTTATAATGGCAAAATGCAAGATTTTATAAAAAGTTTGGTGCAGTTTTTGTGTTGAAAATAGTAACTTTTGATTTTATTTTATTATGTAAGTACATGTGTCTAATCGATCTATATGAATTTAATAACTAATGTGTTCTTGAATAATTTAATTTTAAGTTACTTTGTATCAACGTTATTTCTAAATAATATGTAAATTGCTTTTTACTCGTCTGTCCTTTAACACAAATACCCGGACGACAAAACAATTATAATTACCCAATTACTGCATAAAAACTACATGTGTCATTTTAAAGTCAATCAAATCGTTGTGACTTTTACAAAACCATTTTATTTTTAGTCACATGCTGGTACCAAATACGTTTCCAAAACACGTACTGTTTGCAATGAATGATCCTAAATATTTCCTTGAGGATACACAAATGAATTACATAATATATGTAACGACTCAACATACAGAAGTTTAGTAGTTACTTAATTTGATACACCTGCGGTACCAAAGATCACTTTCATCAATCTCAGTATTTTACAATAGTGTATAATAAATATTCATCTCAGAAGCAAAAAATGTAATTTGATTGGTTAATTAGGGCATTTCTTATAGACTCCTTTACATATTAAACACATCTACAAAAGTAATTAATATTAACCAAAATTTCACAGTTCTAATTCGGAATGTTGGAAATAATTATTACCAATTTGAAACTTTGTCAGTCACATCGGTACTGTTTATTGTAGCGTGTAAACCAGCCTTTAGTAAGAGCTTTAATCATGGCAAATAGACCCTGAAATTGTAACGATTGAATATTATTCATAATTGATATGGACTTACTGGCTGCTGCTCAATAGTTAGGTTCCATATTGTCTGGTATCTCTTCGAATTCAATAGGTACATATATCTTCGTCCAAATTTTAAATATATGCTTTTCATAAGTTAAATGAACAAATTCATCTCAAGCTATTTTGGCCCTAAATCGTAGTTTTAAATTTTACTTTGACGAGTTACAGGTTTCATGACACTGGTGTTAAGTCTGTGTGGGGGACGTAGCCCATTACCTCAAAGTCTCATAATACAAGTATATTGAGTCTACAATTTAAAACGATTGCTATACTATTATATTCTATACTCGCAAGAATTTTTCTTGAAACACACTTCACAAATTAACGTATTTGTAAAAGTGGGTGTTTCATTACTCCCTCTTTCTTTTCCATCTCTTTAGTACTTGCCTTGGTATTCTTCTTATATTACTGCCACATTGAAGCTCACAAGACTTTTGAATAAAAAAAGACATGTTGAAGACCTCTTAAAAAATTTGAAAATAATCGTATTTAGATGGTGAACATATTTCGTATTTGCATACCCACTTTTAACCTTATTTGTTGTAATTTTAGCTAAAAAAAATTTAACGTGCAAAATCAATTAACAATTTGCAATTATTTGACACATTTTAAGTATTTTGTCTCATTGAATCTCTAACCTTTTTCAAGCTATTCCTACCTTGACTTCAAAATTACTGCCTGTTAATAGAAGTGTCCCTTCAAATGTAGTAAAGAAACCATTATTAATTATTTATCATAAAATTCAAAAATTGTTAATTTAAAAGAGTTAAAATCGAAAAATCTAGTTCCTGCGATAGCAATTTGCCTCCAGTACAAGCCAATTGAATTTTCTCACAATTCATATATGCCATCAATCTTAGTAAAGTTATTCGACCTCTTTCTAACTGTTGTCCGATGAAATGTGTCTTCTGTTAGTTTGGCGTCACTCTATTTAGAAAATATTTCATTCAGCCCTTTTAAATTCTCAACTTTACAGTGGAGAAATAAAGTGTTGTGAATCAATCAACGTTAAATATTTTACAAAGACGAAATGATAACTCTTGTGAGTCTCAAAAGTGACGTACGCTTGCATTAAAATCAGTGCACCCTAAAATACATTAATCACTACATAGCTGCATCAATTTTTTGAACAGCCAAAAATTTTTAAATATTCACTGAGTTCATTTTGTCGAGAGAATAAGGTTTGGGGCCATCTAAATCAAATGCAACTTCATCATATTTGCGAGTAACAACATCACTCGATTCGTCCATAGTTTTACCCTTGTTTAACTTATAAATTAGGCTATTTTGTGGAAAAGAACGGTGATGGACCCATTGTATATATTGTTCTAGGATTTTTCTTAAACCTTTCCAATTTAAATCAGATCAGATCCATTGATTCTCTGTACAATCAAATAGTACACCCATCTTGCTTTTATTTCATGATTGCTTTGATAGGAGTCGCATTTGTGCTATAATATATAATTTTATTCTTAATTATTTTATACAATGCTATGCATTTTGATTTTGATTATTATTACAAACTGCAGCTTCACCAGTGTTTCTGTTACGCTTTAATTAACTTACCCAACTAAATAACTGTAGTACAGAAAGCAGGATCTTCATAGATACCTAATATATAATCACATACTTGCTTTGTCGTTATATCTTTTTCCATAACATATTTCATAACAATACTTAGAAACATCTGAATGTAAGGTAATACTACCCCGAAAAGTACCAAAATCTCTGACAACTATTTATATAGTGAAACAATTGGTTCAATATATAAATGTGATATGGATAGCGACTAGCTGTCCGCAATATACTCTGGCAAGTATTAATAACTTGTGGCGTAATATATTTATTCCATGTCTAAGTACTTCTTGGGAAATAACACCACAGTTAAGAAAATTGCTGTATATTCTAAGAAACTGTGGATAAAAAAAGGCACACTTCTAAGATGTTAATTAAAATATTTGATAATATGTATTATTTGATTTCTGTCAAATATTTTAATTTACATCTTAGAATTGTGCCTTTTTTATCCATAGTTTCTTAACCAGTGACAACGGGGTCTGACCTAGACCCCGAAACGTTTGGAATATACAGCAATTTTCTTCACTGTGTTGTTATTTTCCAAGAAGTACTTAGACATTGAAAAATATGCCACAAATATCATTCAGAAAACAATATTTATTCCAGTTATAAACAATTGCTACAGTGTGTTGTGTTTTATAATTTTGATTAATGCCCCTCCTATATTCAGTTGTACCTATAGCACTAAGCATCCACGATTTGTGTAGCTATTTCCGGTAGCTTCGCAATGTTTTTATAGGTCTTGTAACTTTGCCATGTTTCTTCTAGTAAGTCCTAATAGCTAGACTTTTGTTTAAAATTCAGTTATTAAAGTGATTTTAAATATATTTGTAAATATCCCGCTATTATATTCCATTTTGGGGAATGCGCCCGGATATATGTTCCCAATTTTCCCGTCGACTTTTCCACGTTTTCTTTCACGAAAATGTTTTTTAATGATGTTATACTATACCAAGAAAATATATTAGCAATTTCACAAGCGAATTCAGTCACTCCTTATATAGTGGGTGTGTGAAAGTTAACCTAATTCTAATGATATTATTCCTATTAAGTTTTCCGTTAGTCTCTGCGATATGTATACATTCTATTCAAAATGTAGTATATATTATTATCTGAAAATGTCTCCATCTTTATTATGAAAACGAATTTATATCCGTTCCACAGTTTTGCGAAAAAATAGAGTTCACAATATCTTCCACCTATGCTGAGCACCGATATCAACGTTCCTGGTAGCCGACTAATTGTCTTCATTATCCTTTCCCGACGCCAAAAGACAACCCGAAGCATTCGGATATCTCGTAGTCGTCTGGTGGCGTGGCGTATCGTGACAGCGTAGAAGCGCGCCCATGTAAGCGACTAACGCGATTAAGGTCGGGCGAGAAACGGGCGCTCGCTTCCCCCAAAATGGGGGCAACGTCGGGTTGAAAGCAGGCAGCGTAGTAACAGGTCGGTCTGAGGGGTCGGTAAACACCTGCGACTTGTCATCTCTCGTGTTATACGCTCCCCTGGGAACAGGATGGGGTATGCTCGCTCTCCATTTCTCATCTCCTTCGCTCCCTCTCTCCACAACTCCCAAATGTCCCGCTCCTCGCTTCCACGAATGTTGCTTATTGCTGATGCTCCTGCGATAACGTAATAGACCGAGATAATTTGGGAAAAATATATGTTTAAAGGAAAAGATTGTATCAAGATGTAGCTGTAGTCATTTCTACTACAGCAGGTGGAATTTTTCTGATGTCTTTATATAGTTGGGATTACGTGTTGATACGCACATTTGTAAATTCAGATTTGATTTAGTATTTTAGTCATGGATATTTGACAAGAGTTCTACTTCAATTCAACTAATTTGGCAAACAATCAATGAAATTGAGGAAAGTGTATTTTACATGCCACTTACTTTTTAAGACATTGAACATTCACAAGATCATTAATCTAGAATGGAAATATACATTTTTAGATAATGTTTATTAGCTATAGAGGTTAAACTTAAAGAGATATAGGCGTCTGTACAAGTGGAATCGTAACGCTCTGTCTGGAGTTGCAAGCAATTGCTACACGTCACTTGACTGACGCAAAAAGCACCAATTGGAAGCGAGCTTAGACTGAGTTAGATACGTCCACTTGGTTTTCCGTTTCTGTCACCGTGTGTTACGTTTTTCTCGGGGCCTGGCATACTCTACAGTTACGTATTATCTTTATGGTATTAGCACTCTATCGATAAGCAAGACCTACCAGTTCAGGTTTTTGTTTAATTGTCTTTTCTCGGTTTGATAGAATATTTCCCTATCGTCTTATTACATTTTACTACCGCTTTTTCTCCTAATAATTTTTCATGTTTTCCCTTCTTACATTTCTTTTCGTTTGGCACATGTCTGAGTTCAGTTGTTTGTTTTGTTATGTATCCCTAGTAATTACATAATTATTTTGCTTACGTCATTTTCCAAATGCCAGTTTTCTTTGGTGTGCATTTATTCCGAAAATTAGAGCACATGTTTGCTGTAACTGGTTTTAGACCGAATAATAAAAGTTACTATCTTCCTTCAAGTTTCAGTTTTACGTATTTTGATATAGGGAAATATTGTTGAACTTAATTTTCAAAACCACACTGCCAAACTGCTAAAACAATTAAGCGGCATCCTTCTGAATTTAGTGTAATATCTTTCAAATTATTTTTAATAATTACCACTCTTACTATTCCTAAAACTGATATAGAGGTCTCAAAACATCACTTGTAAATAAATGTTTTACAGATAACTTATATTTGATACCCATTCAAATTTACTTCAACAGTGTTATCAGCAGTTTTATTATTTCGGGGCCGACAATTTTTAATCTACATATTTCGGAGAGGCAGCTTTTAAACACCTATCAATTTCATACTCAGATTAATACTTTCTAAGTGTCCAAAATATTATCTCAAGTATTTATCTTATCTAAACTAAATTGATAAGTAAATATATAGTCATTCAAGATTTTTATGATCGATATATTGTAAAAATTACTGTAGGTTAAAAAATGTTAAAAATACAAACTTTTTATTTAGTTCAAAAATAACTAAAAATTAAAAATATACCAATACAATTCCCTTTTCTTTATCAAACCGACTGCAGAGCTGATTTATTTATTATTAAGTCTTCAAACCTCATAAGTTTTATTCATTATATTTATTCCCCAAACATATGTCATATTCAAGTAAAAGTAAAAGCACATTTCTCTTTAAATCTTATTATATCTGATCACAACATTTGTAAACGCACCATTGTAATAGTTTTAAATAAAAGCTTATTACATTTTTTTTTCTCTATTTAATATAAAAGTATTTTATTAGAACTAATTTAATTATAAAATTTTATAAGACATATATAAGTATTTAAATTGTTATTTGTAAACATATATGTTTTTCATTGTTGTAAAATGGCACATCAAATTATAATAGTAATAAATATTTGTGCAAATAAATGCAAATTTTAGTTCGTCAACTCCGATGTTTTTATATTTACTACGTAGTTAATCTCCATGAATTTTTGATGAAATTTCCCGTATTAGATAGATGAATTCTCTAGAAAAGGTTGTGCATATAATTCATCAATAATTACGGCAAACTAACTGAGATATGATAATCAGAGCTTTCCTAGCCATCGAGTTTAAAGAAGAGTCCAACGACATCATATACCTTTGTCCACTTTACCGGCCGAACCGTTGTTCTATACGAGCCAAGCGTAAAGCTCGAACTTGGCATTTATTGTTTGACTTACGAATTAATGGATGTATATAGCTCCTATGAACCGGCATGTTTTCCGATTCTTCTTGGAAATTAATTTCTTTTTTCTTGACTTTTTTTGTCACTTGTCAGTCAAAACTCAATATGCTCACTTTTTTACCTAATCCCGTTTTTTTGCAAACAATATATACTGTATTATTTTTTAGTATTTAATTTATTTTATTATTTTAACACACTGGCAGAATTTGAACTCTAAGTTCGATTACCTACCGTTAATCATAGGTCTTAGCAACAGGCCGTTAACGAAATTATCTGTTCGCCAGATATGTTGTACGGTGTATATATTTGTTGCTACTTGTGCGAAGCCGCGATTTAAAATGCACTAATAAAACCAAAATTGTACTTGTTTATCGCCTCACTATAATTCTATTATCACTTACGTATTAGTTAATATAATATGTCTTAAGCTGTAGTTGGCCAAATTTCCTTAGTTAACTTCATTATCGATTTAATCAATTAGTGATAATCCCAGAGAAAAATCCATTGTTTTTTTCCAATGAAGAATAACAGATTAAAATCAATCTGCTTTTGCACAAAAGTTTCTTTTCGTTTTACTCCAGTGAATTCTCCAACATTCGATGCTCTACAAACATTTCACCGACCGTTTAGGAACAAAAAAAGCCCAGGATAAAAGAAGTATGTAAACCGTAACATCCGGCTAATATCATCGTCAGTTGTGGCGGTCTCTCATCCCACCGGAAGTTGCTCTGCCATTCGCTTCAACCCTCTTGTTCGCAATCTTCGTTCCCCGTTTGCCGGTTGTATACTCTAGAGAGATCGCTAGAGCTACCACAACTTTCGGAACGGACTCCCGGTCGGCCAGTGATGCTCCTATCGCAAATCTCGCAAGTCTCTCCGACCAACAAGAGAAATCCCATCAAAAACACGAACCCGTGATTAATAACTCCGGTTAGTCGCCCGAGTGCGGTATAAAAGCGATGAGGATAAAACGGCAGAAGGGTCAAGAGAAAACATCCGTTGTACAGAGTTCAGAAATTTGCGGTGTGATTAGGGATAAGTTCGAAGGGAATGATGAGAGGACTGCTTGGGTGATCAACCGGGCACGTCGATAGCGGAAGGAGCTATTATTGTATAATTAAATCATTTAATACCAATTCTGGTTAAGATTTGATAAACTTTGGATTTGTCTTCTATTTATTTTAAAACTTTCTTATAATTTGTATTTCTGTAAGTCGCCTTAAAGTCCTTTCGAATACCTAATTCCACCTTCTTTGTAGAGTAAGTTTTTAATAAAGATATTTCCATGATATTGTCTGATAATAATTCTCTTTTCGAAGCTTCTTAAATTTACCACAAATAATGTTCAAAACTCTTTGGAGCCATTGACGATCGAAGAAGTTACAATTTGGAAACTCTTCGTTCGCCAGTATTGGTTGTAGTCATCAGACTTCTGTATATTTGCAATATTGTCATTACATTCGGAAACCATATTATTAAAAATGTTTTATTTTAATGTGAATGTTTATTTTAATGAAATTCCTAGCACCCGTTCGCAGCGCCATCTACCCGGTTCAATTATAAATCTAAACGATACCAGAGACCCACCAAACTCACACAAAATTCTACAACCAGATTGCAGCCCCCCCGACCGGGTCAAATAATTAAACTAACCCAGTCAAACCGACAAACAGTTTCATCAAAATAGGCCCAACCTTTAAGTGTTAAAAAATAGGCGCCAAGTTTAAATTATCGTTAATTTTTCTGAAATTTTCCAGTTTGATCCGAGCAATTTTCTTAATTTTTCATTCCATAATAATCTTCTACGTAGTATAAAAAAACTTATAAAAATATATATCAATGAAATCGGTAAAGTCGTTCTCAGATTATCCGGTGACTAATGAAAATAAGGATTCATTTTCATATTATAACAGACAGTATTTTTTCATTTCCGGTGTTATCATCTAATTATGAGATGAAGTACTTAAAGTACACAGTACACCATTTCCTCTGAAAACTCAGGGTCAATGTACTGGGAACATTACTCTCTAAACTTTTCACACCTCTTTAATTTCATGATCAGTTTTTGTCGAAAAATCTACTCGTATCAAACCTCTGGATACGGAATTAATTTTTCGGTAGTCGTCTACGCGCTTTGGCATTTTCTGTACACATCATATCCAGTAAAGAAAAATGTATTTGAATTTCTTTCCTTTTTCCCATAAGTTCATTTTCAAATTACGGCATCAGTTCATTCGAACTCCAATTACTTATTATTGTAAAAATTTCGGTCAGCGGTGTTCGATCTAGAATCATCACCATGATGACAGTCATTATTGAATTTTTCCAGTGGACATCTAACTTTCTAACTAACTAACTCTCTCTCTTTCTAACTTTCTTCTGAAGACTGATGAATTTTTTGACATAGCTTTAGTCTCATAAATGCTTGCATACCATTTTGTATTGAATAAAATCCACAAATGCAGTGATGAGTCTTGCTTACGTATGTTCACTACTTTGTCCTCCTTCGAGTTGATGGCGTAAAAATGTGTTCATTGTCAAATAGTTATTCAAACATATTTTTTATCCTTTTGGATATGTTCCAACCAACCAAAAATATAGCAAAATTGCATTAACTAGTTTTATTTGACAGTGAAAACAATGGAAAGAGCCGATAATGGTGAAAGCGTATACTGCATTTGAAATCAATCAAAAAATGAATGTTTTGTCGAAAATTAACTGAGTAATTTCGAAAAGATTGTTAAGGAGGTCTTGAATTATTTTGCCTGTTCATTGGGTTTTCTCTCCTCAATTTTTCCCTGCAACAAATAAGTATTTGAAAATTGTATATGGAGAACAAAGAGTAGTAAGGCAATTTCGTAATTTCCGTACAGACAGCCAGTAATCCGGCTGTCTGTAAAAAAGTTCTTCCTCACAGTTATTCTAAGAGAATAAGATGTCTATAAAATGATCAACCAGTATTCCTGTGTTTGGAGACGTTTCAACTCCGACTCTGGAGTCGTTGTCAATAGTTTAATATTGTATTACGAGGTTTGTTCTCCATATACAATTTTCAAATACTTATCTGTTGCAGGAAAAAGAGGAAGAGAAAACCCAAAAAGGAGAGACAACCCAATGAACAGGAGAAAGAAAATTAACTGAACTCAGACTTTAAGGAAAAATTACCTTCAGAAAAACAGATTTGTTTTTTATTTCACAGAAAATTTGCTTATGAATTTTCGAAAGTATAAGTTATGCAATGAAATTGAAATATCTTGAATTTGATTTTATTTTGGAATAATTTAATAAATAAACAAATTGCATTTAAAAGAAAAATACTTTTATTAATTATATAAATATTAACTTTTTAAATTCTAATAAATAATATTATATTCCCTTTTTTATTTACTTGCAGTTTTATTATTTAAATTGAACTTATTATTGATGAAATTTATGTAGTTAATTATTGTGAAATTGGACTTTAAATGATGATATATATGCAGTTCATAAATACTTTGTTTGTGTTTCACTTATTGCATGCTTTAAAGTTCTTTTTTCTTTATTTTTTACATTTACCTTCAATAATGTCTTAATTACTTTACTAATTACAAATGAATTTAGTTGGCCTACCACTTGATTGGAGTTTTTCACTCCATGATAGGCGTTTCACTAACAATTCATGGAATTCAATTACCTATTTGTTAACTATTCCGTAGAAATCTATGACTTACTGCTGTCAGCACTTAACTTCTGTTACACAACATTCCTAATGTGTTTCAATGAATTAATTAACCTCTGATGAAGTCATATTTTACTCGATTTTTTAGTTATTAATTATTAGTTATTGCAACTGTTATTTAAGGGTGCAATATGTTGGTATTATTCCCCATTAAATTTCAGCCAACGAATATTAGGGCTACAAGATAAATATCCAAATTCAACATATGTAGATCTAACTTCTTGTGAAATTGCTTATAGCATTTACAGAATAACCTGGAATTTCCATGAAAGCATTTTGACATTTTGACGGTGATTAAATTTTCAAATAATTAGGATTTTTTAAAGAATTGTAGTGGTATTTGCAAAATTTCGTTAATCTGTCCATCACTTCTGTTAGATCGTGAACTACTTGCAGGTTATATGGATGGAATTTATTGTTTTTAAGTATTTTCAAATCATCATCAAAGCGCTAGCTGCACATCTGCTTGATGCAGAAGAATGTTTTGAACTTTCTATCAGAATGTTTCGTATTTTCACATTTCTAGTTTCAAGACGTTTAAAAAAAGCGGTTATTATCAGTGGAATCGTCAGGAAATCGTTAATTATCCTGATAACTACAGCAAGCCTCACCAAAAATCGTGATTGCTTCACGTTACAATTAAACTGATATCATGCTTAATTATTAATTGGTGAAACAATAGTCAGATTAATAACTGACTATTGATTCGTTCAAAATCCAGCTGTCTTCGCCAATTGCAAATAACAGCTGAGAAACCTAAAATGACCTTTGCTACCTAAATTCGTCTCTTTGATTGTGGAAATTGATATCGAAAACACCACATCCTTCATATATTTTGTGCCAGCACCTCAGCCAATTCGTATTAGTACGGCTTCCGCCATTAAAAAACCATCCCTCCAGTCTTACAGAAATAAATGTGTTCATTTCGCCAAGTGGCCCTCCAGGCGTTGTATAACTCCTCGCTTTTTACTACCCTCCCTCTTTTTGAATGCATAAGCAAAGCGAAGCAACACCTCTTCGACAAACGGCACCGAGCGTTTAATTTCTTCGTAAATTGCCCGACTTATATAAAGTCTCGAAACGTCGTTCTAAAATTGAGCCGCCTCCTCCTTTTCCAAGTCTTTGAGGATAGTAAAAAGGAGCGTCGAATTTCCAACTGTGCACTGCGCCGCGTTCGGTGTTTTAAAAGCAGCCGTAAACTTGTTTAATTGGGGGGTGAAGTTTTCCAGTGAAAGACAACTCAAATTTATTTACTCCGTCGGCAGACACCGTTTTTATAGTTGTGATGGAAAATTGCGAAGGCCAAGTTTTCATTTGTATGGCGAGGAAAATTTGGCGCATGGATTAAATTTCAGCTGCATAGTGTATACGGAGTGAGTCTCTTAACTGAACTTCACAATGTTTCGACATCGAGTTTTACTTATTGATTAATGCTTCTTCTATAGAATAAAATGTAGGGTAAAGTTGAATTCTTCTTCCGAATAATCCACCAAAAGCTAGTTGTTAATCATTTATTTTTTTTTTGTTTCTACTCATGAGAATTACCATGTATGTGATTCGTTCTTGTTATCCGGCTCTTGGTATCTGTGCTTTCACAGTATAAAGTCGTTCTGTAAGTAAATTTGTAGAATGACTATTAGTTTTTTAGTTTTCGTTTCATTCGTTGTCGTCTGAACCAGGCGGCTACTCTACTGCGTATCGCCAAAGTTCTGATTGAACCTTGCGTTTAGCACATCCTACGGACTCGAGCTGAATGACTGATCTTGAGATTTGACCGCTCAGCCATGTAAAAGTCAAATGGGCTGATTACGACTTATCGATCTTGAGACTGTAGAGAGGTTAGTGACGTTATTGACAAAGTCAGATGCTGCTTGCTCAATAATACGGTAATTTTCCGAACACTAAGGTTGAATTTCGTGTTGGTGGTTAACCTTTTGGAGCATATTCATGATGCCCAATACTTTTAAAATAGAAGGAAACAATCAATGTGGAACTTTCCACTATGAAAACTTTTAACTTTGAAAACAGACCATCAGCAATCATTTGCAAATTGTCATGAGCAACTTCAAGCTTCTGCAGTTTTAGCATATGATTTTTTTAAATGACTGTCCTACAGACGAGAGCCATTCCCAAAATTTTGTTTAAACTGTCGATAGAGAATTTTTCGAAAGTCCAGTAATCGAAGATAAATCAGAACTGCGGGTGACTCTTAGCAGACCTGCACCACTTTTTATACTGCTTATACTATTTTCAGCTGTATTTTACACATTCAATCATCCACGAAAACCTTATATGTCGAACTTGAAATGCTACACCCGAACTAATACAACTGACGAGTTTATGAGGAATAATTTATGACGCTCGTATGCCACAAGAAGTCTCAACAGTCATCCTCCTTCCTCTTAAATCTGAGCAGATACTGCCGAAAGCACATAGCCTGAGAGAACATAGAACATCCACGTATTGATGTCAGGAGCCTCCAAAATATGTGGTATAATTGTGTAAAGTTAGTTACTAAATATATTTTATTAATCTATCCCAATTGATATTTATCATTATGTTTCACGAGAAATTCCAATTATCAATTAATTACCCACATTACTGTTCCCAATTTAATAATGATCATTATTCGTGTATCATGACTTTTACTCTGTAAATATTACTAAAACAATACACATGATCAAACCCAAAATTGAAAATAAAAAACATAAATGCACTTTCCAAAGGAATTTTAAATATTTGACATTATTTATTTAACTGATCAGGTACGATATATAATAATTATGGAAATTCGTTGGAACTACTTGCTGGTTGTAGTTAGAACGTGCGATTGTAAATAAAGCGAAGTGCATTTACGTATTCACTTGTTGCTGAGTATTTGTTGTCGTAACTGATTGTCACTACAAGATCGCAATAAAACAATTAAGTTAAAATGACGACTTCATACCAAATTCACTATAAAGGTTAGGTTCACAAAATACAAATTCTTCATCCTTATATATTAATCATTTCAGATTGTATTTTACAGTAAATTAGTTTCCGATTGGGCAACACTTCAAATAGTTGCCTGATATCTAACACAGAACAAAATGACATTATGAATCATACAATTCGCGAAAAAAATATAAACCAACTAACACGGATAATTCGTTTAGGGCAGAAAAGAAGAGATAAGAAATGACATGTGAAGAAAAAGAAGACGATGAGACAATGCATGAAAGAGGTGTTAACTAAGTGGGAGAAATGTGCAGGATCTAAAGAGCTGACAAGAGGTTTAGTTTGGGGTTCTTATCGGTTTTATTCCTTGTCCTCGGGTACTCCAGGATTCCATTTGCGAAATTCTCCAACGAAAATAATTTTGCGGAAAAATAATGGAATATCCATCTGCGACAGTTCAATCCTCCCTTCGTTCCCTACGACTCTTCGTCTTTGTCTTCTTTTTGTTTCAGATTTTGTTCTATATGTCCTTCCTACCAACATCTCTTCTTTGTCTTATTTTGATCTCTGCTTCTTTTCACTTGTTCTTGTCTATTCTTCTTCTCATTAGCCGAAATATGTTATGTATTTCTTGTTCACGATTGCTACAATTCGTAGTAGCACATAGCTTGTTTATTTATTTTAGATGTCGGATTTGAATTTGCTGCAAAATCGAATCCAATTACGAGAATTGTTCTAAAAATGCCCTTTGCAAGTATAATCAAAAGGTGAAATACTATTTATATGTTTTGATACATATAATAAAAATATGGAAAAGTCATTTAAAATGTCAACCACACCTTTTAACACAACTTTGACTATGTTTTTATATTCACAATTTAAAAAATCGGTGCATTTCAAATCCGACTTAACCAGTTAACAGACAGTTTAATATTAGTTACATTAGTTATTAAGTGACATTAACCAAAAACTACTTTACAACTTTAAAACACTTTAAAGCAGAGATGTTCCAAAATGTCAAGCGACAGCTACTTTTGTAAAAGTTTATGTACTGCGATTCACTAGTGTGGCCAGATCTAATTTTTCCATATTTAAATTATTTTTTACACTTTTGATAGAGAGATAACCTATTTAATATATTGATTTTGTGCTTATTTTTGAAATATGTGTATTAACACTAAACAAATTCTAAAGATTATTGATAGTCCGACTTGACTCCAAACAATGCTTTTTCTTTTTACACTTACTCCACAACAACTGGGAAAACGTTCTATTTGATTTAACTGTTAGGATCTTAATGAAGCAATACTCTCACTTAATAATATGCTGAAGTCAGTAAAATACTGCGTAAAATACTGCCAGTTCCATAGTAGCACTTTTGGCATTGGTTTGATAGCTCCAGCTCTAAAGAAATACTTTTGTGAGAATACTTAATGATTATTCACTGTTATGTTACTCACCTATGTTGGAGATATTTTATCTCTATCACTAATATGATTTGATAGTTCCAACACAACCGCTTATTTCAATGGAATCCAGATTTTTATTGCAAATCCGACTCATCATATTCCATTGAATCAGTAGAAAATGCTGAATCGGATCTATCCATAATTAGTATAATTATTCAAGCAGATAAAACACAACCGATTACAAAAAGTAAGGCCACCAATTGTCAAACTGATTCTTATTTTAAATTTGACGATTAAGGTTGTTATAAAGAGAATTCTTGACTTTTATTTTTAAAGCTGCTTTAACGCTATAGTGACATTGTGAAAACATCAGAAAGTCAACGTACTAAAGTGGATTTAAATTGTATTATGAAAATGGCCGTATGTCGCAATGTTCTGCCGACACTGAAAAATTATACTACACCTTCTATGCAGTTATTGTTAGTTCACTTAACTTTGTTTTTTACTATAAGAATCAAATAGAATTAATTGTTCTGTTTATGC
Source organism: Octodonta nipae (assembly GCA_034190945.1). NCBI lineage: Eukaryota > Metazoa > Arthropoda > Insecta > Coleoptera > Chrysomelidae > Octodonta > Octodonta nipae. The sequence goes on along the minus strand of CM067217.1, from coordinate 36,585,509 downwards.
AGAAAACAACGTTACTCCTCATGACCTTCTAATAACATGAAAGTTGTAAAATTCAACAAACGCGCCACCGTTTAGACGTTGAAATCCTTTGGAAAAACAACTTTTTCAGCTCCTTTATCTGCTTCGTACAGAGCGACCGCTTGCTGTTACCCGAGCGAAGATATCATCTTGAAAAACCGACGGATTTTTCCGAGTCCGAATCATTCCAAGCACATATGAAAGAAGCGAAAAGCACAAAAAAGAAGAATATTCTTTCATCTCACGCTTACGGTTGGCAACCCACATTTCCAATAACACGCAGTTATTCCCCGATTACTGCGATCTTTCGATGTGGATGACGACAACATCGTTACGTCGACATAAAACGTGCCGTCATCGTGCTGAAGTACAGAGGAGAGCGAGGAGAGTGTCGTTTGCTGGATTCCGAAGCGCAAATTCGTGGTAGCAGACTGTAAAAGGGATTGTAGTGGCGTCATTAAAGCGCTCGAGGAACGAGCTTCTGTCACCAAGAAATGGCATATTTTCGTCAGCAAGCTGATAAACCAAGATAACAAAAAGTTGCACACATATTTTGGGTTCTAGAAAAATTCAGGAAAAAATATAAAGCTTTTAGTGGATTTGTCATCTGGGAGTAGGGTTGCCAACATTTTTTCACTCTAATATAGTATTTTTCGGAATACGCGATAAAAATATTGAATGATAGTATCACATTTTGCGGAGGATTCTGGCTTCTAATGACTACAACATGTTTTGGGTTCAGAACTAAAGAAATCCTAGGTTACATGTTTTACTAGTTCCGATTTGAATGAAAGATAACCTAATATTATCCATATCTAAGAATGTTTAATATGTTCATGAAGGTTATGAAAAAAATGTATTCAAATAGACTACTTCCATCAGTCTCAATCCGTCTTCCAGATGTTTTGAATATGTTCAGAATACTTGCTTAAATAAATGAAAGTTATCCAAAGGCTTCCAATTGGAAACTGACTGGCAGCAACGTTCGTTTCAGCTCATGTCATTCGTCTTCTTTTCCGACTGGATATAGAGGGAAAATACTTGACTGTGGCAATGGTCATCATATTAGAAACTTCTAAGTTCAACATTAAAAAAAAATAGTGAATACCAAATTTCACGCTGATGGTATCTGTGCTCAGCTCAGACACTGTATCAAAGGAAAGGGCGTGCTGGATAGTAATTTCTTACATTATCTCCCACTCTTTAGAATTTTTAAATATTTTTTTATATAAATATATCAACTAGTTCTATATATAATTTACAGTTTTATAACACTCAATTACTAAAGGAAATAGTTTTGCATTTTTTAAAGTACTTTCATCAGTCTGCAGCCAAAAAATTAGTCATGAACATTTAAATCGATTAGTAAGGTCTGTAAGGCACAACATCTTACAACCTCCTTAACTAGTGCTTCCATATCAAAGTGAACTCTAGATTGTAGCTCACAGTAGGTTAAAGAATTTCAGTAGAATTATAAGGACATACGAAAGTGTAACATTTGATTCTTGCACTGAATGGATTGGTTTTCAACACAATAGCCATACAGGGTGCTCAGAAGCATTATTTTGTATATATAAGACATTCCTAATACAATGTGCTAACAACAAAAAAATAGGTAGGGAGAAAAAGATTAGCTGCATGGCCTCCAATATTTCCAGAAAGCTAAATTGAAATAGACCACAAAGTCTAAATCAAATAACTCATGACAATTTAGACAAAGTTCGAAAGCCTTCTCTGCTTGTCTTTCTCTCTATATTAAAAGGAAGTTGTCAAGAAAAATAAATAAAGTACCAGCTTACCGAAATGCGCTAGACTGGCCGGCGTTTTATATACCTAGTAATAATTATTATGTAATAGAGAAGTCACTAAATAAGTTAAATCAAAATACAATTTAATAAATAATTGCCAACACTTCAAATGCATTATAGTTTTTTGCTTGTGCTTATTTTTTGTCTTATTTATTGCGTATAATTATATATGCCTAAGCCGAAGACCAAACAAATCAGTTGTGTTATTGAGATACGTTACCGATTATTATTAATATTGTCAAATATACGAAATTGATCAACTATGAGCCGATTTTAAAAAACTAGACATGCGTACATACAAAGATTGAGCTTTAAAAATCTCACGGGCGCATGTTTAAGAATAAAAAATAACCTGTTATAGTAGTTGAATAGAGTGATTGTTACTTGATGTAAATTAGTGATAACCTAAAAACTATATTTTATGTTTGAAATTGTAGTTAGAATCTTTTATTTAAAATAATATGGGCGTATTTGTAGTTTTTAACATCAGAAGTTACCAAGTCTCGAAAAGAACATTAATGTCTCCGAGGCATAAAGTGTCGAAACGTCGCGACCTGAGCTTTAAAATTGAACGCCTTCCAAGCTCGAAGACTTTGATGTCTCCGAAAGGAAGCTTGGCATGAAACGTGAGTTGAGTTTACTTTAGTAAAAGGGTTTCTATATACGATGGTAAACTTCGTCGACGGTTTTAAAACTTAAAAAAACAGCTTTCGAGAAGTTATTTAATTGTCGGCTTGGCATGACAAGGAAAGTTCTTGATCATACTGTTAGCCCGAATAACCTCAGATAAATTGAAAATTCTGCAAAACATGTGAGTAAACAATAACTCGTTTTCGTGCTTCAATATTGTTCTTACAACAAATAAGAATACCATGAACATAATATAGATCGATAGCAATTTTTTTAATATAAGTTCTTCCATAAAATTTGTATTCAAAACGAAAAATCTACAGTCATGTAATTAAGTAATTTGATACCTTCATGTCACAGCATTAACAGTACGCCACTATTATATATGTTTTAGATATTACAGAAAGACTTTAATACAAGAATAAAATATTTAAACAACTAACCGACTTCGAAAAAGATCTATGAAGTTGAAAATAATCACTAAAGAAACACTACAGTGTAGATAAGAACCTACTGTGTACGTAGACACAAACCTAGGCCACAATTACAACAATTAATAATCCCACATTCACCTACCTCTTCTCTATACTTTTGAAGTTGGTGCCAAGCAATCAAATCATTGATTTACAACGTGCAGCTGTAAGAAGCATGATAAAGTATAAGGATTTACAACCTCGAAAATCGTATTACCGGTTAAAACAACAAAATTAACATTTGCTTTATGTAACACTTGCATGCATAAAGAATTAGTTGCTGACAGTCATAAAGATTCAGAGCGTATGTTAAAGGGTAAATGGACAACTTTGGAAATTACTAAAGGTTTAAAAAAGGTCTATAAAATTTTAGAAATTTACGAGGTATGGTACTTTGAAAAGAACTCGACAGACTTATTCTAATGTATATCAGGGATTTTATGAAAATAAAGTTAGCGATAAGTCCACACAATTACGAATCACACTTAGCATATCATAAAATCATTAAAAAGCAAACAGATATTGATTTACACATCCACAAAATATGCCCCAACCCCGGGATGTACACGGTTTCGAAGTTGAGCTTGAACTCCTTATGGGGAAAATTTGGCTAAAGGTGAAATATAGCTCAAAGTGAATACATAATCGACCTCAAAAGAGGGGACCATCTTTTTATAGATGATATGTAGATATAACAAATGTTATATTTCTTATTGAAGCCTTATAAATAAAATTTTATAAAAACACGTTTTTAACACCCAGAAACAAGATAACTGAGAAACTCCTCCATTTGAACTCATTTTACAATAGAGTTTGTTGAAAATAACTTCATTTGTACGTCAAAATGAAAATCTTACCGTGAAGAAATGTATTATTTGTGCAATTAAGAAATTTGATAAGCTGCAGGTAACAACATTAATAGTAACTCACCATTAAATATGTTTAAGATTTTACAAAAAAAAATTGCTCATCAAAAACTACTGTCTTAGATATGAACCTACTGTGCATCTATCTACTTATGCACAAAATAACTACAATTAATAATCGCACATTCACAGTTATTAGGTAGATAAAGCAATAAAAACACACAATAACTGGTGCTTCGTATGTACTACTAATTACCTACCTGTTTTCTATACTTTTGAGTTTGGTGCCAATCTAACAGATCATTAATTTAGGTACAAAATGCTGCTGTAAAAAGCATTGTGGCACATCTAATTGCGTATAGAATCTTATAAAGTCACTTTACTAACAAACAAAAACACAATAGCTGAGGAAATTTCACCTGTACAGTATTTGGACTCATTTTTAGGGTTCCGTATATACAGTATACGGATACCCTTATAATATCACTCAGGATTTCTGCCTCTGTCACATCACAGCAATTTTCTCCTAAACTACTGGACGGAAGAGGTTGAAATTTGGTATCACTGTATAGTTTGGTGACCCGATCAAGAGTACATATCGTAAATGAAGAAAGTTTAATTTTAGGGGTACTTCTGGGGGGAAAAACTAAAAAAATCAATCGTTCCCCCCCCGATCTCCGAAACTACTGAGCCTAAAATTTTGAAAAATAGAAATAAGGAGAAACCATTAATATTAATTTTGGGGGGCAAATAATAGAATTAAATAAAAATGTAAAAATAAAAAAATTTCAAACGCATCATGTAATATATCAAATGAAAGGTCTCAATTCGGAGGAACACAAATATATTTTTTTCATATTAAAAAAAATTATTTAAATAGATATTAACGAAAATATACCAAAATTTACCCCCCCCCCCTTATCTCCGAAACTATAAAACGTAAAGTTTTGAAAAAAATTAGAGGTATGGGTTCTGACCTGAAGTTTACTGGAAAAATAAGGAGAAACCTCTACTTTTAATTTTGGGGGGGGGGCAAATTACGGAATTAAATGGAAAATATAAAATTAAAATTGTTTCTTACCCATCATCTTATATATCAAATGAAAGGGCTCATTACGACGAAAACAAATATATTTTTTTCATATTTTTAAAATAAATTAATTAAAAGATATTAACAAAAATATTAAAAAATTTACCCATTCCCCCCTTATCTCTGAAACTATAAGCTGGAAAATTTTGAAAAAAAATGGAGGTATAGCCCCTCACCTGAACTTTACTTGAAAAATAAGAAGAAACCCCTAATATTTATTTTGGGGGCAAATTATAAAATTAAATGGAAAATATAAAATTAAAATTGTTTCTAACCCATCATGTTATATATCAAATGAAAGGGCTCATTAAGACGAAAACAAATATATTTTTTCATATTTTTAAAATAAGTTAATTAAAAGATATAAACGAAAAATATAAAAAATTTCTACCATCCCCCCCCTATCTCCGAAACCATAAGCTGGAAAATTTTGAAAAAAAATTGGAGTTATAGTTCCTTACCTGAACTTTACTGGAAAAATTAGAAAAAACCCCTCATATTCATTTTGGGGGGCAAATTATAGAATTAAATGGACAATATTAAATTAAAATTGTTTCTAACGGATCATGTAATATATCAAATCACAGGGCTCATTATGACGAATACCAATATATATTTTTAAAATGAATGTTTTAGAATATTTTAAAAAAATTACCTATTCCCCCCGTTATTTCCCAAACTATAAGACCAATTTTTGGTTTATTGGATAAATATGAAAAAATCCCTAATTCTATTATTTGGGGGCCAAATAATAGAATTAAACGGAAAATAAATTATTAGAAAACCCCCATAGTAATTTTAGGGACAAATTATACAATTAAATGGAAAATAAAGATTCAATTTTCAAACGCATCATGTAATATATCAGATAAAAAGCTCATTATGTGAATTACAAATATATCATATTTTTAAATCATTTGTTTAAAAGATATTAACAAAAATATTAAACATCGACTTAATTCCCACTTTGGTAACTACACTATTTAAATTTTGAAAAATATATTTTATTTGTATTTTTTAATAATTTGAATAACAGATTTAATAATTTATAATTTAAAACTTGACCTATTTTTCCCTTTATCTTCCAATCTACAGAGCCTCAAAACTCAGACAGTAGATTATAAAAGACTTCTCTAAAAGTTTATTGTAAAATAAAACTCTAATGTTAATTTTTGGAGGCCAAATTAGAAAATTAAATACATATGTATTCTGATAAAAATCAAGCGAATCCTGAAGCAGATAAAGTAAAAAGTTTTGTGTGGAAAATCAAAGAGTATATTTTTTATAAATTTAAAACGCTTCCTTTAAAAGATATAAGGGTAAGTATAAGAAAATGCACTCATTTCCTGCTTGTCTGAAACTGGAATATTAGAATCTTGAAGGTGGTACGGAACCCTAAGTATGCGAGTCCAACTCGCACTTGACCAAATTATTTAAATTAGTGTTTGTTGAACGCGTTTCATTAAACAACTTTGACAAACAAATGTTTTGTTCACACTTTTATTGAATTGACAAATTTTATATGATGAATTAACACCATTTCTAATAGTTTTAATTTTACCTTTGTCTAAATATGTACAGCCGCTCATATTTTAGCAAACACTACATAGTTTTTATGTGTTTCATTCTCGGACGAATCTGAAGTTGTTAAGCCAGAATGGAGAATTCACCTTTAACGTTTTATGCTTATAACGTTGGTTTGTTACTCTTAACTTCTGAAGGCGATTTAATTTTTAATTGTTTTTCTTTTTGATACAGGGGTGGCGGTACTTATTGTTTCTTTCAGAACAGCAAGATGCAATTTACTGATTGATTTCTCTATTTACCTAGATTGAACCTCAATACAGAACTATTTTGATAGTGTAAATGTTTAAATTCCGCTTTTTAGGGCTTGATATGACTGCAGTGTAACCGCAAGTTTGGTGGTGTATTTCTCCACATTAGTAGAACTAATGCATTTCTTCGGAGATGGGTTTTACTTGTACCAATTGGTTTCCAGTAACCAACCTGATGTTAACAAATCGCAGAGTCGTGTTTTTTTTTGGCGTAACTACTAAAATATATATTACTTTCGAGAATATAGTAATTTTAATAAATATCATATCTAAATTAATTTAACTTTATCATTTTATTTATTCATTTATTTATTTACGGTTGTACCACTTTACAAGAAAATAACATTAATTTTAACAAAAAGTTGATAGTGATAACAAAATAATAGGTATAAACAAAATGTAAAATAGAAACTTACATGTTCAAAAGTTGAATTGATCTTCTAAATGTTGCTGTAGATATTCCAAGTAACTCTAAACTACTACCATGAAGATTGGCTAGTCTTAAAATCCTAGTAATGGGTTCGTTGTAACCATAATTTGTACTATGAAATGGAACGTTGAAAATCACAGTATTACGTGTTCTTCTAGTATTAACATTAAAATTTATCAAGTCTAATAACTCTGGAATTTGTATATTTCCATTCAAAATGTTTGGAAGGAACCTCAAATCTGCTTCCATTCTTCTGTGATATAATGACGAGATATAAGTGTTGAAAGGATCTCATCAGATCTATACTGTTGTCTATTGATACTCTTAAAAATTTGTTTTGGACTTTCTCAATGTTGTCTGTATCAGTATCATATGAACAAGACCAAATAAGTGAACCATATTCCAAAATAGATCGAACTAAGCTTAAGTATAACAACTTCAAGTTTTGTACCGAAAACTGATTGCTTTCCTAAGAACAAATAATAACATTTTTAGGGCCTTACTTGTAATATCGTTAATATGATGCTTGAAAGTTAATTTTGAGTCAAAGTAAATTCCCAAATCTTTGATCTCGCCTTGTTCTTGTAGCAGTATATTGTTTATGTTACAAGAATAATTTACAAGTTGTCTAGTCCTACAGAAAGTAATTTTTAAACATTTTTTTTACGTTTAAGGAAAGCATATTTACATCACACCAACTGGCAAAGCATTTGAGATCATTTTGTTACAGAGTGGCGTCAGTTAAGTTGTTAATTATTCGAAACATTTTAAGATCGTCAGCAAACATAAGAATCTGGCTATTTTTAATAATTGAAAATAAGTCATTTACAAATAGATTAAATAATACAGGTCCAATATGCGACCTCTGAGGAACTCCTACTTATCTACTCAAGCACTTTACCCCCAAATCCATAATCTGGTAGTTTAGCAATAAGCAGATCATGGTTAACTATATCAAAGGCTTTAGAGAAGTCTGTGTAGAATGGCATCAACCTGATTCTTGTGTTCCATTGAATCGGTAATAAAATGACTATAAATTACCAAATTAGTACTTGTAGACTTACGTTTGCAAAAACCATGGTGCTGATAATCAATTAAATCTTTACAATCCCATATTAAAAATTTATTGACAAGGCAATCAAATAATTTAGGTGAGGCTGATTGGTTACAGACAGCTCGATAATTTGCAATATTATTCTTATTGCCAGACTTGCATATAGGTACCAAATAATTAGTTTTCCAAAAATCTGGAAAAATCCCAAAGCTTAACAGTAGATAAAATTAAAAATTCTTGAAATAACTAAATTTTGTGGAATTTGTATAAATGAATTATTTTTATTATATCATAATATCATTATTATTCTATTATACAATTTCAGAATGAGTACATCTAAATGTATACTAATGAAGGTTAATTCAGGTAACATATCCGCACTTAATTATTGTTCTACGAAATCCCGATATCGTACGCCCCTGCCTGCGAAGAGATAATTTGATCAGCCCCAAGCATACATAAACTAATTAGTCCATCTCGGTTCAAACAGATGGCCCGATGATTGTCCATCTTCGTTCACTGCATTGTTCCAAATTTGCACCTTTCTTGCTCTGTCGGTGAGCGCCTCTCCATATAGAGCAACGACTGAATAGAGTGGTGTTGGGCTCTATCTCCCTCTTCATGTATGTCAGTTATCAGTGCGAGATAAATATTTATTTGGTAGAAGGGGCCGAAATAATGGTTTATTTATAGGAGCTTCATATTAGGCTTTTAATATCACCACCCGTTGAGTTTTAATCTGTTCTGCTGAATACCCAATTAGCCTTTGTAATTTTATAATATGTATATTAAATACCTGTGTCCCTATTTAGAGTTAGGTTTTTCGTTTGGTTTACAGTTCGTTATGTTTTTAGGTGAATATTGGTTGAATTACCGTAGATTCCAATTTTCACTTTTAGCCAAAACGTGAAGGAAAAAAAATTTAAATTTTCTAAGAACATAAAATAAATATCTAAATTATATAAAAAAAAGCGTTTAAATTTTGTTAATAGAGAATATAAAAATGTTATGTGGAACCTGAACGTAAAGAAGTTAAAAAGTTAGTCAGTTTCTAATGTAAAGATCTACAAAGCCCCGAAATAAAACAATTTTATCAGATAAAGAGGTAAATGTATATTTCAACAAAATATGTTAAATAGAGAAGTACATGTCTTGAGTAGAAGTTATATAGTTAGCTTTCATCATTGTATTTTACTGAAACTTTAGGGTAGCAAATTATTTATTAACGTCTTGTATGTTGCACTCACAGTTAGTAGTAGCTCTGGATAATTGTACACCAAGTACCTGACTAATCATTACACCAGAATGACTAAATGACTAATAGTTAAGTATTCGAAGGATTTTTCGTTTGTTATAGTTGAAATGTTACTGAATAAAGTACTTTTTTATTACCAGAAACCAGTTTAAAAATTGAAAATTAAATTTAGACATCCATTTTGTGTTTAAAAGCTAATGACTGGGGTTAAGAATTGGGGCATATTTTATCTAGCTAATATGACGATGAAATTTTACAACTTCCTATTTCAAGTACACATGTATAGGTACTTTTACAGCTCATGTGATGAAGCCGCAGTTAACTCTTAGGGCCGGTTCTACAATTCAAGTATATACTTATAAAGTATACCTAGTATAACATCTGAAAATTGCGTTCTAGAAGTGCAGAATAACTTTATCCTGAGTATAAACTATTGGATAACAATTCCCGTCATCTCTGGCTCGGGCGGATATACTTGAGGTATGTTAATCCAAGTTGTGCGTGTGCGCGTTGGTGTAAGGTGTAACATAACCTGAACTTTATTTGTCACTCTCTGGTTTTTGGACTTCTGAATTTTAAAATTATTATCGAAATGGATCCAGAAACTTTGAACGTATTTGATTCGGATGAGGATGAAATGTTTTATCATCAGCCAAAAATATTTAAACATCGGTGAGTTATATCACAACATAGTTGGGGGTTTGAATTGAATTTGAAAAATAAAACATTTTTTAGACCTGATTATTTTGAGGAACTTGACGAACTGGAGTTTTTTAAGCGTTTCCGGGTGCAAAAACGAACTTGTGCTACATTATTAAATTTAATAAGAAATCAGATCAAGTCTGCAACAGTTCGTAATCATACTGTTCAACCTGAAACAAAATTACTTCTTTCCTTGCGTTTTTACGCTACAGGCAGCCTTTTATTAACATCTGGTGATTTTGCAGGAGTCAGTAACACCTCTGCGTGTATCATTGTTAAACAGGTCACTGAGGCTATTGCATCTTTAAGGCAACGATATAAAGTGTCAAACAGTAAAAGAAGAATTTTATGCCATTGCCAGGTTCCCTCATGTCATTGGCACTATTTACTGCACCCATGTTCGAATCAATTCACCAGGCGGTAATGAAACAGAACGACACAGAAATAGAAAGGGATATTTCTCCTGGAATGTTCAAACAGTTTGTGATTCACATTTAAAGATAATGGATATTATTGCACGGTGGCCTGGCTCTTCTCATGATCAAACAATTTATAACAACAATAGAATCAAAGGAAGACTAGAGGATGAAGAATTTGGAACTGCTGTTATTTTAGGCAATAATAATTTTTAATAACTCCACTAGATCAGCCAAATACTTCTGCTGAAACACTTTTTAATGAATCCCATATTCGTACAAGAAATTGTGTGGAAAGATTGTATCTAGTATGGAAACATAGGTTCCCTATTCTCTCTCTAGGTATGCGTGTACCACCTGAACATTCAAAAGCATTAATGTTGGAACAGGTGTTCTTCACAATCTTGCAATAGAAGAGCATGAAGAAGAACCACTAACTGAAATTGTTGTTCAGTTAATTTACCAGATGTTGGAATTCAAAACATTAATCAAGAACAAAACCAAGATTCTTGTTGCGGTTTCAAAGAGGATTTTGGAAGGTTAGGTTAGGACAATGTTTTCAATTTTAATGTCATTGATAACGGATATTAAGAAATATTTAGATTATTTTGGAATATAGGTACAGCCTTTTTACTTTTTTTTGTGTGGAGTTATTTCCCAATTAAAACACAAGAAGGATGTGGAGGTGCCGCAAATAAGTTTCAGAAAACAGCTATTCACATTATTGCTATTCACAATAAAACATGTGCGTATTTTATTCCACTGTACAATTCCTAACCATTTGTTGGTCTTTTCTAATTTTTCCTAGCATATACAATCAAAGGCTGAACTTGAATGAATTTTGAAGTTATAAACATGTGATGCGGGCCTCACATTCTGTTTTCTTCCAAGGTATTTAAAATAACGTTCTTAATTTACGTTACAACTAGTTGTTATTCAATTACATTAATTTTGCCTAATAATGGTTCCTTTCCTGAAAAGGTAACAAGTTTCAACATAGATATAAGTCACAAATTGTACTAGGAGTATTGCAAAGCTATCAATATGGTAGCCGAAGTACAATTTAAGCAAATTATGCTTGTAGGCAAATTCTCCTAAGAAGTGTTGCTTTCCACTTACGATTGCTACAATCCTAGTTTTAGTCATCAAATGATCAAAACTGGGTAGTGCACTATACATTTTGTTCATTATGGTTTTTGGTGATTACATTCTATTGACATAACATTTCAAAGTTCTATTGAACTTTGGAAACACAATGTGTTCTAAAAACTAAATCCTCATTTTTAGGAATTTGATGACTAACACTAAGATCGTAGCAATCGTAAGTGGTAAGCAACACCTCTTAGGAGAATTTGCCTACATGCTTAATATGCTTATCTTCCAGAACGCTTTTGCTGATCATTTTAGTTCTTAGTAGTACTCTCAGTATTACACTGGTTGTATCAAATAAAAGAAAAAAGATACGTAACCAAGATTACATGACGAAGCAGCACAATTTGAAGTTCTGGTCCATTTTGTAATCATTCAAGTCTTGTCGAGTCGTTCTGAAGCTAAGTAAGTTTCATTTTTAGAAAATGCAAGGCCTTCATGAACCTGTTGATAGAGACTCTGATAGAAGAATTGAATCATTATTTCTTGACATAATTATTGCAGAACTTAGATTAGTTAAAAATAGTTGCTTTAGTGACGAGTGTATTTTTTAGTTAACTGTATGCGTTAATAAACAAAAATGTCATTATTGGAGTGATTTCTCAATAGATAGGTCTATCGAGCCTCTCATTGTTCACAAATTAGAAAACCAGATCGTTTTAAGCTTATATGCAGTTCAGACCAAAATTTATTACATTTCCAGCAAGATGGCGCACCTCCGAATTTGTAATCTCAGTCAGGTCAGGTTATGGTTAGATTACCGCTATCCCAATTAATGGATTGAAATAAGAGGGCTAATTGGCGGACCTTTCAGAGAAACATTTGCAAATGTACCTCAAGAATTTCAAGACAGACTGTATTATGGTCTCCACTATAGTGGAAATCATTTCAGCTTTATTACATTAAGAAATTAATTGATAATTAAGTAATACATTTTATTTAAATTTCCTTAATTAACCGAAGTATATTTAATCAAAGTAGCTTTATAGGGTATCATTGAAAAGCATTTTTTGAGAGCTTTAAGATGAGGTGTAACAAGAAAGGAGTTGACGTTTATCATAACTGAGTATGGATGGTTGGGGGTGAGGAGGTCAGGACGTATTTGGTAATATGTAATGTTAGTTCCCCTCGATATAATTGAAAGTATTTCCTTTCAATAATAAATTTAAGACACGAACAGAGACAAACCTTCAGAAAACGTTTCAATTTCAAATTTGAATTATATTTGGATAATACCACAGAACATACACATAGTAAGTGATAGCATAAAACGATAATTTTGTATATGCTCTAAGGTCCATAATTAAAATAATTAAACGATAACTTTTAGTTACATTTTTTAAACTCACATAAAGTATATGTTCAAAGGCCGTTATTAAGGAATTTAACAAAGTCCAAAGTCATTCTTCTTTCTTTTCAATTAATATTAACGCCATCTACTGACGAAAGGTAATACAAATACAACAATATTAATTCCTGAAAATAACTTTTTGAAGTTTTACATATTAAGCTTTTTCCATGAAAGAAGAGACTCTTAATATATTACCTGGTCACTGTTTCTTACTGAATTGGATGGGTATTTCGAGCCAGTGTGTAGTGTCGGTCGGTCGGGTTAGGTCGGTCGGGTCGGTCAGCTCGAAACAAATAAAAGTTATGCATTTCATTCCCTTGCTCTTGCTCATCTATTTTCATATGTGTAAGTGTGGGCCTCCGTTAAGAAATTTTCGCAGTCAGTTTAAATTTTTGTCTGCATATTCAGAGATTATTTAAATCATTTGCTATCAATGGAATATGCTGAAAAGTAACAAACAAATCACCTTGTAAATGGGCAGCTTTCGATTGATACCAGCTAATTAAAGATGATAATAATTAAGTCGTGCAATCAAACAGTTTACTAAATCATATAGGTACATTGACAGATGACGTATGAAGGGATTGCATCTTGAAGCTTTAATATAAGCTGTAACAATTAATAAAATCGAATAAGACATCCTATAAGGAATAAATCCTCAACAAATCCACTTTAATTATTAATATCCCCCTTTGAGAACGAACCGCTACTGCTAATGGTTCAACACCCATCTGCCGCCGCGCCGTTGCTACTTGGCTACTGTGTCCGCTTTTCCTTTTTTTTCGTTCTTATTAACTCGACCGCGCTACCAAGAATAATCATTTATAACGTTCCGGTACGGGCTAATTACGATTATAGCACGACTTCGAGAGCTCGAGCCCACCAAAGACGAGCGGCGGCCGTAGCCGCCTAGGTTATTATGTGGTGTACAGTAACAACGATCCGGTCTGTTGATTGAGGTCCGCTCTCCTACATTATGAACGTTTGGAAAGGGTAAATTTTTATCGCGATATTGCTTAAGCCGCCTGGCTCAAATTATCCTGTTTATATGAAAATCATGAAGCAAACACTAATTGAGATTTAATAGTACATTTTAGTTACTTGAAATTTGTAACATTGTCATGATAGGTCGCAATTCGGTAATAATTTATCTAGATGGATCAATTTTTCTTCAATTATGGAACTGAACTGAGTTGTTTCTGTGAAGTTATATTCTCTCATTAAAATACAAGCACAACTTAAACATATTCTTACTGACTAAAACAATTCAATATTATCGTTTTATTGAAGCGAAACTTCTTAACGGAGGCCCACCCTTACACATATCAAAATAGATAAGCAAGGGAATCAAATGCATAACTTTAATTTCATTTGTTTCGACCCAACCCGACCCCACCGACCGACACTACAAACCAGGTAATATATTAAAAATCTCTTCTTTCGTAGAAAATTAATAATATACAGAAAATAAACTAATATACAATACCTGCCCAAAATTTGCTTTTCGGTCTAATAAAAACTCCAATTCTCTCGTTGCGATACATTAAATTAGAGACTTGACATACGTCAAACATCAGAAAGAACACCATTAAACTTATGTATTGACTAGCTTCATATTATCAAGTAAACATTTTACATTAAGACTTCTGATAAATGGGAAATAAACCAATATAACATCCAAGTAATATAGAATACCTGCACAAAATTTGCTATTAGTTCTAATAAACATTCTCTTTGTGATAAGTCTCATAGGTCACAAATTAAAAATAATACCCCACAAAAAGGCAACTTCGCATTAAACTTTCATATTATCAAGTGATATAGACTCATAGAAGGATTCACATTAAGCAAAGCATGTCCTTTGTTATCGTACTCAACAAAGTACTCAATAGAGGGACTGGTGTATTATATATATCCACCAAAGACAAGTGGTCAAGAGTTTAAGGCCCACCTCTTCGAATCCAAAGTTTTCAGGTCGAAACCGAGAACAATTATACTTTTTTAATATCATGTCATTATTAGTTAATTTTATGTACTATATTCAATTGACATAAAATGAGTAAAACTTATTTTAATATTACATAGAATAAGAACTAAAAAAAATAAATTGTTCCTACCGTTGAATAGGTATATAATTTATTGTTTTGTATAAATGTTGTGTTTGTAATGATTTTAGCTAAGAACAAATTGAACTTTTTTGATATATTGTCTTCAAATACTTATTCAGATAAACAAAACTATTTACAAACACTTACTCAATATATAAACTTATATCTCTTTGCAGATATGATTAATTTAAGAATTAAATTAGGATTAATCCTTGACTCGTAACAAAATAGTGACAATTATTTTAATTCACCTGATATTTAATCCATTACTAAGAGTGACACAAATAAAGAAAAATAGAGACAGTGAGATAACGAGAAAAGGGAAGTGTATTTCGTAAGAAGCTTTCACTTCCATCGTTCAGTCTCAAATGACTGCCGCTCTATTTTTTAAATTATTTCTATCATCAATTAATATTTTTACATCATCGGGAAGAATTTCTATATACCCATACAACTTATTTTTCTGTGGAAGAAACAAAAACAAGTTTATATAGGTATTAAGTGTTCACCAAAAATCAATAAATTATAGTAAATAAAGAAATATAACCTCCAATTAATATACAATACCTGTATCACATGTGCTTCTCGTTCTAATAAACATTCCAATTTTCTGTTTGCAATATTTTAAATTAGAGAATTGACTAGAGTAGCACAAAAGGGGTCCCGTTTATAGATGACAGGGACAAGGATTGCAACCTAGAACTCAGCAAAAAAGTGAATATTATAGAGGGTGGAGACAAGACAAGGATGAACAACTAGAACTTCACAAAAAAATCAACGTTACCAAGTTTATAGATGGTAGAGACAAGGCTGACAAACTTATACTGGGATTAAACTAAAAAGGAGTCCCGCTGAAAGCATTAAATAACAAGTTCAACAAGTGACCAGAATGGCGTTATTATAGAAAAATCGTATGATGTAAATTGCTAAAAATATAAAATAATATTAATGATAAGCCACTTTTTTGTCTTTTTTCCAAACCATATATATCTATTAAATATTATAAAAACTTACACTTCATTTGTTCCTTTGCAATTATATTTCAATTAAGAACTAAATTACACATTACGATTAATATTCGAATCGTATTTTATTTTCTATCAAGTTATGTTCTTTATATTCCCACATAAAACTTAAATATATTCTTAATGACTAAGAACATGCAATATTTATTTTTTTAAATTCTTTCAACCTTCAATTAATATTCCCACATTATCAGGAAGATTTTCTATATCTGTAATAGAGCAAAAAATTGCCTTTTTAAATTTTTGGTTGTTTTTTGAACGATAATTATGGCATCTCTGGTAATTTTTTCTGAGTTCTTTAGGAATAACGCCACATAAACTTGAAAGTTTGTATATTTCAAAAAGTCCAAACGTTTCAAGGTCTAAATCAGACCCCTTTTTTAATGGTATTAATACAAATGAACGAGAAATTAAAAAATTGAGAAATTAAAAAATTCTAAATTAAAAAATTGAGAAATTAAAAGGATTCGTAATATAATGTAATGTCACATTGTGATTGTGATATTCCCAAACTCAGAAAAAATAAATTTCTGTTTTTTTTTTCGGAAAAGTAGAAGGTTTCTTCATAAAACCGTGATATTTCCAAAGACTTAATTCCTAATTATTAAAATTTAAAAAACGCCAGCAATCTTAAACAACTCTGACGTGTCACTAAAATCAGCTTTTTAATGATATACTCACTTTTTATCAGACTTTCAAAAAGGAAAATATTTTTTAAGTATGCTCATCGATTACTCATAAACCCCGTAATCAATTTTGAGTAAACTATATTGTGTTAAGAAAGGACTATCATATTATTTTCTACAACATTGTTTACCGTTTTCCACAAAATCGGTGAAACAATTTTTAAGAGAGTGTATTCAATGTATCTGCACTGATATATCTGAAAGGACCCAATCATTTAAAATTCTTTAAATTGTATTGTCTTAAAATATATTACGAGGTGATTCCAAATTTTTTTCTATAAAGTAAAAACATATAGGTTTTCGGAAAACTAGAATAATTCGAGGTGTTAAGCTTTGGGTAGCGCTACCTGGCGGTATCTGGGTGAACCCAAAGTATGTAGAACATTGACTACATAAACTTGAGCGCGAGCAGTGAAATTAGAACGTAAGCAGAAAATTACCTTTTAATAACCAATTCTGGGCTGCTTTTATAGAAGTTCATCTAAAATTACTCAAAGTCTTTTTCACAGCTGTGACACATTTCCTCCAATAGAACCGTCTCATACATGATATGGGCGTCATCTTTTACTTTTCCTCATATCTGCTTTAAGATTTATACAGGTTGCTATTTCAAGTCTTGATTTATCATTCCTAAAAAATATTACTTGTGTAAAAGCAGCCCAGCAATTGTTATTAAAGGGTAATTTTCTTCTTACGCTTTAATCTCATCGCTCGCAACTAAGTTTTATGTTCTGCATATTTTGGGTTCACCCAGAATCCGGCAGGTAGTGCTACACATGGCTTAACACCTTGAATAGGTCTACAAATTACTACAATTTTCTAAACAAATCTCTAAAATTAAATGTCACTACATCTCCTAAAATAATATCGATCGTACAGGACTGTAGTTTTCCCGAAATATAGACCCCGACCAATCGATTTCTACACATTAAAACTCTCAATCCGTAAATTTTATTTTAGAGTTTTTAAGAATTTTCAATGATTCAATATAAATCGGGATAACTACTTGTGGATTCCCTGATAGGGGAACTTAAGAAATATGTAAAGGCTTGACATATTATATATGTCACTATGTGTCCTAAAATAATATCGGTCGTACAGGACTGTAGTTTTCCCGAAATATAGACCCCGGCCAATCGATTTCTACATATTAAAACCCTCAAATCCGTAAATTTTAATAGAGTAAGAATTTTCAATGGAAATTTGGGTTGTTATCTATATATAAATCGGGATAACTACTTGCGGACAGTGATAAAGTTAGAATGTATCTACATATTTGATTTATAATTTATTATATCACAAATACAGTTTAATAATTTTCCAAGCATTGTAATTTCACATCGAGAGAGTGGCATAGACAAATAAAATGTTATGTATGTATAATTTAATGGCCGGTCATTTGTTGAACACATTTCACTTCTGAATGTTTCTTTCTCGACAAACAAGCGGTCGGTGTTAAAACACCAGACACACATTTGTTTAGCGGCGTGTAGGTTTATGCCGGTTTGTACATTATGGACGGTGATGTCTACTTCTTCGACCGACGACCTCTCTTTCGAATAAATTTTACAAGCTCGATATGTGTAACGTCACTCTGAAACTCAACTACAAGCTCGGTTTCCACAATTTTTATTCATTTTTAATGCTGCGAAGTGAATCTTTCATGGGCTGATTGGTTACTGAGTTCGAAATTCCGTGTTCAGTCGTCAATTATTCGATGTTGCTGTTTCTGTTGGATGGCTTGAGTTTTCTTCGTAAAATTTCGTTATTATATTTTTTTTGTATTAGATCCTATTGTTAAAAATTATTGTTAAAAATAACATTCGTCTTGTTATATTGGAATAAGAGATTTAAATGTATATACTCATGAAACTATAGTTGATTTACAGCGATGTACCCGTTATAACTTTAGTTTTATCCTTGGTTGACAGTGGTTGTACTTTGACATTTCCATTAGGATGCAATTTTCTTCATTCGGAAAACGTCAAAATCATATGTTCAATGGTTTTGTTATTGTTTATCTAAAGTGTTATTTATATGATTAACGTTCTTGCTCATAGGGCTTTTTAGTTGTTCTTATGTGATATTAATAAAATGAATCGACATTTGTTTGTTTGTTTGTTAACATACAAAATAGAAAATATATAACCTAAAAATGTCATTTAAGAAAGATACACACAATTCAAAACAACTGCTGCTTTGGGTTATTACCGGTTAAAGAAATTTCTAACAATAACTTAACGAAAGGCTCTTTTGTGACGTTTTCGTGATATCATTGGCATTAACTAAAACATCTATGATGTTTTTGGTTCAAACCATCTATGAACACTTATATTCGAGAACCCTAATTAATTGCGTCCCCTCAACTGTTTGAAACAATACCTAGTTTTTTGTTTCATTTATGGGCAAAATTGGCATCCTTAAGACAAGATAAAAACTCGCTTTTAACCTTTTATCCGAGTAACTTTGTTGCTTTTAACTTTAGAAGGCAACTCAAGTATTTCCCTTTGATGTACAGGAAAGGCTATGTTTTATATTCTTCCAGAAGAGGAAGGCATGAGTAACTATTAATTACCATGAGTAGGGACGCTAATAAAATTATATTGATTGATTGAAACATCCCATTTAAATTAAGCTATAGTGCGATCACTATGTTTAGTGCTGATTTCGTTTTTCTAAACACAACTTAATTGTGCTACACGAGACGTTATTTTCCACTACTGAAAATAAATATTACTTTTATAATTATTACTGCTACTTTTGAAAGACTTCATAAACCAAATTACGGGTATGTGCCAAATACTCTATATGTAAAGAGTCAAAGAGATTTATTAGTTAGGACTATAGTATTATAAGTTTAACGTCCGATCTCAATCTCACCTCTGAAAGATCTTCATCATCTTCCTTTGATGAGGCAAGGCCTGTTTCATTCGAGTTACTTTGACGTAGCTCCTACGAAGCTGACTGCCAGCTGTAATGTCTTCATTTTTGGAGGCTTCGGATAGCTTTCCTTCCATGGGGAGCATTATTCCTTACTATCACACGAATTCTATGGATAGTATGTGGAACCTTTCTTTCTTATAAATTTTCAAATTTATGCGAATGTGTGAGATGACCCAAAATTGTAGCAGTCCAGTTCAGTATTACTTTATTATTGTTTTGAAAATATTAATATATAACGAAATGCGTCGGTAAATACATTGTGTAGCAATGCATTTTTACATTTCTTTTTTAGTTGACACGTTCGTTGCTTAAGCGTACATAGATGAAGCTGTCAGAGAATGACTCAATTTTTTAAAATTGCTCTTACTTAAGTATGATTAAAAAATGGTTTTAACAGTAAATTTAATGAAGTCTGTCATTTAGTATCTTGTCAATTGAAAGCGCAAATACGACCCGAACTTGAAGAAGAAAAATTTTAAGTAAAAGTATTTGCTGCACCTTGTAAGAACCCAGTAGAAGCACGATAAGGTAGAAGTTGGGTTTCGACTGTTCGTAGTCTGCGCACGTGGTCTACTGTTAAGTAAACAGAATAGTGATATTTCACTTCGTAAAATTTGTCAGTTAATGTCTTTGTTACAAGCTTGAATTTTGAATATTTCCCTAAAACTCCTGTTAGTTGGCCAATGGCAATATTGACATTTTTTGCCAATATTGTATGGACCACCTATTTTAGCGGTTATTTTGTTATTATAGATACAGTTCAGTTTCAATAAACATGTATTTTAATGATGTTTGGTATTGAATGCCAGGATCAGATAACATTCTATGGAGGTCTTTTCCGATTCTGATATATCATGGTATCATCTGCATACCATAGAAGGCTAATTTTATCTGTATCTCAGCAAGATTCTAATCCTGTGAACTGCTGTTTATTATCTGGTCCAGGTTAGGCTTAACCAGAGTATGTTGACGTTGCCACCGTCTGCTATCTGTTCGAATTCCGATGTTGCTGGTATTCATGTCTTTTACAGGTTATACATATTCTAAAGGAATGTTATTTTGTTCTAGTGTACGAGTTCTGTACTTCAATTGTGTCTAGTCGAAAGTTAAATCTATGAGGTATGCACGAAGGTTAGTCTTCACTAACTGTTGTTATAGAGCGGTAGTACCTTTGACGAGGTTATTTCAGGATAGAGAGTGGCGACCCCGTTTCCTTTGATTTCGAGACCACATGTTTATCGATATTGTATTCATTCATATCATGGGTTATTTCCCCATCTTTGGAGAAGATATTTTTTATGTCTCGGCATGCAGATATGTGTTTCATTGTAGAGTTTAGGCCTTGCTCTCGTGTTGGTTGTTTTCCGTACTTTCCGAATTAAAGATCTTTACCAATGCTAAAAAATATAGGAATAATTTCTTTCTGCATAAAGAGGTAGTAATGACGATGTGTGGAACCCAAATGTATTTTCTAAATGATTGATGAGTTGGCTATAGGTGAGTTAAAATTTAGTGTTTCAAGAAAAAAATGATCGAACTTAACATTAAAGCTCTGGTAATAGTAATAACTTCTGCAACAAAAATTGTTAATAACTTCCTTTGGTGTTACACCATTATCATTTTTTAACGCTTTATTGAATAAGTTATCATTTGTTTCCGAATAACCGTTAAATCCGTACCTGTCACTTGTATAATGGAGCGCCTCCGGTGGCAATACGGGAATCGAGCAATGAGCACGTATATATATACATACACATATATATAGATATACCATATACTTACCGCTCTGTCGGTCGCCACTGCTTCACGTCGCCCCTCTCAACCCCACACCTCTCCCGCACCGCACCCGCTAATTCGTCCGCTAGCATGCGACCGGCTTCTCTCTAATTGACGCCGTAATCACATATCTGCCGCCGGATCTCTCTAGCTCTATATGTGTGCTACGCCACGGCCACCGCTTCGCCTCTCGCATATAACTTACCTCTTTGCCTCGCTCGCCCCTCAGCGTGCCATA
Organism: Octodonta nipae; assembly: GCA_034190945.1. Lineage (NCBI taxonomy): Eukaryota > Metazoa > Arthropoda > Insecta > Coleoptera > Chrysomelidae > Octodonta > Octodonta nipae. The sequence continues at coordinate 36,563,656 of CM067217.1, read as the reverse complement.
GCTCGTACTGTACGCCTAGACCGCTACACACATTCATGACACGCCATCCAGCGCTCGGTCGAGCACTCACCACTCTCATCCTTTGTTGAGGACGGAACAGCGGCTATGGCATATCGGTGATGGGTGACTACGCTACGAGGACGTATGTTGGTCGTTGGGCCGCTTATTGTTTCGTTATAGTTCAAGCACTCTTTGGGCAAAACCAAAAAAATGTGTAACTTCATGGAATTATGAAATCAGGACTAAACTTGAAACTGAGAACCAAACGATTCTTTTAAAAAAGCAACCACCCTTCGTACGGAGTAGACAAATTGGTGTTTTATTTTCATGTAAATATTGGTAAAAAATTTATAGAAATTCCTAGAACCCACCCGCAGAGCCACCTACCCGGTAAATCTGAACCATTCCAGAGACCCACCAAACTCGCTTAACAAGTTTAATCAAAATCGGCTGAAACTTTTGGAATTATAAAAAATATATGCTACCACTCGATTGCAGCGTCACCTACCGGGCCAAATTGGAAATCTAACCCATTCAAATATACATAAAAGTTTCATCAAAATCGGTCCAACCGTTTAGGACGGGTTAAAAAGAATTCCTACAAATCCATAGCGGCCCCATCTGCTGGGGGGCATTTGTAAATCTAAATCGTTCCAAGGACCCACTCAAAATTCACACAAACAGTTTCGTCAAAACTGGGCCAACCTTTAAGAGTTAAAGAAAAAAAATACGTGCTAAGGGTAAATAGTCGTTAAGTTTTCTCAAATTTTCCAATTTTCTGCGCAATCTTGTAAATTTTTCTTTCCGTAAGAACCTTCTACAAAGTTTAAGAAAACTTAAAAAGGGAAATAGGGATTCATATTTATATATTAAGATAGCCTACTGGGTTCACATAATGCAACTTTTACTTTAAACTGTATTCTATTCTACATTATAAGCAAAGCAAACCACATTTCTTCTTTGATCAGTATGTCTCGTCCATTTGTGAACAAATACATATTCCAACTCTTTTCATCTTACACGGTCGTTACCCATCCTCTTCCTGACCACCTTTCTTATGACATCGTAACATAGAGTTTAAGGACAACCTCTACTTATATTTTCTCCCATTGCCTTCCACTCTGTTGTTTTTCTGGTGCAGCGACATTCATCCATTCGAGCTATCTGTCCGGCCCATCTCAACTTCACCAGGATCTTCCATTCCTATTTGTCTGCTTATCCATCCTAACGTTGTTTTATTTTCAGCTTAATACCCAAAATAGCTCTTTCCATATTTCCCGCTCGAGCGGGGTTGCCAGTTAACAGGTCCAGGTAAAATTAATCGTTCGCCAAAAGTTTCTTTCAGCAAATTAATTGTATGGTATATGGCGACGTCCTGTTGGCACCACAACATTAAGTAATGTCTTCCAATTGAGAACTGAAAAAGTTACTAGTCATGCTAACCGTTCACTGCAACGTTCTGCCCTTCATAATATTTGAAGACATGGACAGTTCTCTTATTGAAATAGCCATTTATCCTAGAATACACGAAATGCCCGATGAGTTTCTCGAATTGAACACTGTTTTTCAAAAGAAATTTATGCAATTTGACAACGTCGTTCAGGTGTGAGTCTGTACATGATGAAGTGCCAAACCGTACCTCTATAGGTATATAATTATAGTTAAGCAGGGTCGTTGAAAACATGGTACATTAAGTGGCCATTGACATATACATATACAGAGCGGTTGACATATATGCTAGTTTTACAACCTGACTTAAAACATGTTAAATCAGAAATGCTAAATTTGGTAGCCTGTAAACAGTTGCATATATAGGATGGCTGTAATATAGGGTGAAGAAGAATTGCACTTCTTCAGGGAGGTTAAAAAATGTTAGAGAAACAATATTGGGGAGCCACAAATTGTTGCAAGTATATGATGGCTGAAATATAGGGTGGAATATAATTATAATTATGGAAGTTTGTAAAGAAAATTTGGAAAAAAATGTTTATAGGATGGTCCATATGCAGTGGCATATGTGCCGCATATGGAATAAGTGTTATGTTATAGTGGGTGGTCCATAAGCATATACAGAGTGGTTGAAATATATTATGAAGTGAAATTTTTACAGAGAGTTAAAAAATGTTAAATGGATATACGAGTATGTACCTAGATTTGAAACGCAACTGTGAATTTACGAGTGCAGTTCTGAGAAATTAGCATCTTAATATTAAAAAAAATATATCTTTCCAAGTCTTCATAGAAATGTCTGCGTAGTCTCAAACCTAAAATAATATCATCACATGTCACTTTTTGCCAGTATACGAGGTTCTTCGAGCAATAAGAATTTTGTCTAATAAAGTATCGATATTTTGCCAATATCGAAAATTGTTATGAACGGAAGTAATCAGAATTGAAAATTCAATTAATTGTGTCATTATATAACTTAAAACTAATAATAAATTATTTTTTTAAATATCGATTTATGTTAAGATATGGTCTATGAAACTGTATTTGAAGTTGGTGCCAAGTATAAAAAATATCTGTTAAACCTAGCGTATAAATAACTTCATTACTTAATAACATAAATTGGTTAATTTATAAAGCAGCATTCTTATGCAAAATATTCTCAGGCTTGACACTAACTTTAATACAGTTTTATAGAACACCAGCGGACCCGACAGACGTTGTCCTGTCCCACGTCTCAAATGTAAACTTTTAAAAATTAGCTGTAACAATATAATCTGAACGCCATCTATCGGACGTAACTGAAACTAAAGCACATTCTTGAATATTTGACACAGCGACTACAGCGCAGTCTGCCGGATCCTATGTAAGTTGTGCTAACATCAACAACAATTTTTAAATAAATAATTTAACTAAAAAACAATATCTAGTTGACCGTATTGTGAATCTAAACCATCCTCAAACCCCCTGGAACACACACAAAAAATTTCATCAAAATCGGTCCAGCCGTTTAGGACTAACACACGTACAGAAGATTTATATATATAAAGATATTACGTTTAAAATGTACAATTGAAATGTTTTTTTTATTTTTTTTTTTTTTGGTGTCAATATTATTATTTCTTGAAGTCGGTATTTTTTTTAAAGCCATTTATTTAAATATTACCATGTAAATCATTTCGCCGTGTGTAAGTCTGCATTAAGGAACTTAGACTTCAAAAAAACAGTTAGATAAAGCTTACATTGGTACTGAGTACAGAATTTAATATTATTCCTAGTTAATCCATATTTTCAAAGTTTAAAAAAATATATCAAACAAATGGTCTTTTCTAATAACCCACCTTACATGTGTAACATTTTAGCGCATATTATTTACAATATAAATTAGGCCATCATATTGTTTTGGTATAGTCCTGTTATGCTATTAGACTACAAAACAGTGGATATATGGGTGTTATCAGATTTAAATATTCAACACCGTTGGCAACATAAAAATAATAAAAAAACTGACAATTTTTTTTTATAATATACTTCCAATTTAATAGAAATAAATAGTTTAAAAATTCATTTAAAAAATTTGTCCCACAAGAACGTTACTTGCGTACCCTTATCATTCTCAGAACACCCTGCCTATTGTATTCGGGGGTTCTGCGTTTTCTCTCGACGGCGTCATATATATATTTCGCCCGAGTGGGAAATGTGCACGCGGCGAGAGCATTTTTTTCGTAACGTTCGCAACACGAATGTACACCAACACATCATACACCCGAAGGGATGGTCCGACAGGGGTAGGCAGGGATGGAATTTGTCCTCCAAAACGCTTTGACAGACCAAGGGAGGAGTAGATTGAACGTCGACGTCCTGTAAGTAATTAAGTTGAGTGGCTAATAGATTCAAACCACCTGGGGAGACTATGTGTCACTGTTCCAAAAAAAAGTGAACACGTAAAGGGTTATTACTAATTTATCTTTAATCCTAAGTGCAATTTTTCTATCTTATGTATTTGTAGCACAATTTTTTTCCTTTGCCATATCATTTTTATTACTTTAATTCTGTAGTCCCAATACTCATTTGTTTAATTTGCTAATAAACCCACTTTAAAGGTATTTAAAAAACTCACCATTTAACATTTTTCATGAAACTTGGAAATGCCATACTTAATCGGTATATTGTGGTGAATGATGTATGATTGGAATGTGTAACGGTGACATTTGGAGTACCGCAGGGGTCACATTTTCGCCTCTTATTGTTTAGATTTTTTACGTGGTTTTTTAGCACTGAATATTCACTTTTTTCAAATTTTTTTAACTATCAGGGGGGTCTTTGATTATGTGACGTTGCAATATAACTTCAATAAGTTCTCAGAATATTGTACAATTAATAACATGTTTGTTAACCTTGATAAATGTCATTCTATCGTTTTCACCAGAGAGCCTACACATTTACGAACTGCATATGATCTATATTTAAAAGGCGCTTAATTGCAATACATTAATCAAGTCAGGAACCGGGGTTGTATCGTATTATAAACAATCGTTGGATTTACACTTGTGCAAATACAACAAATCTTTTTTATTAAGCATAACTAAAGGTTTTACAAATGTTGGATCGATACTAAAATACTCATCGACAGTCTGCAATGGTTTTTATCATAAATATATTGTCAAAATAGAAACTGTCTAAGAAAATTCGTAACTTCTATAAATTACTATTTTAGCAGAGTAACACATTTTTATCATACTCTGAAAATATAAAATTTTGTAATATGGTGTCTCTGGAAGTTAGGAGAAAATATTCCGACATATTTTTCCTTTAGAAGATAATTGACTTGATTCGGAATGTTTAAATAATCATATTTTAATAAATGTCAGTCATTTTAATAATATCGAGGTAAATAATACCTGCCTTCAAGGGACACATAATTCAGATTAATTTGCCTTGAGTTACTAATTAGATGTAAGCCTATGTTTTTCTGTTTATCTGTGAGTACTTGTTTATTCGCCTGTTATAATTAAAATAATAATTGTCTGTAAGGTAACCCTTTTCCTTAAATAAATCAATAAAAAAACTAACCAATGACCAAAAAACCATAGGTCATAGTCTGTGTACATTCAAGTGCTGATCTATAACTGTTAAAAAGACAGACTTCTGAGAAGGTCCCAACCCTTTAAGAAGGATGCTCTAAAAAGTTACGATAATACAGGAATAATGTTACATTAATTTCCTATTTGATACAAAATTTGTTAAAGTTCATAAATGAGCCTCCAGGCGTCATACTCCGTTTTCTATGTATTTATATTTAGGATTCATTGAATTTTTTTGTTTTCTTATTTCCCGCCTCAGAATCAACAATAGGAGTTTTCGTTTTGGTTTTCCTGTTAATTACTAGCAACTATTTATTATCAAATATTATGATTACTAGTTTTTCGGCGTATGTGACGAATGTTAAGTGTGTTAACAATCACAATTGATTTAATTAAACTTACCTTTATTTAACAGGGCTCCTCCGCCAAATTTTACACTAAACTCAGTTTTTTTTCGTGATATATCATAATTAGATGCACTTGGTTTCATAACAATTTTCTATATTACTTAAAATCAAAATTTGAACTTTAAAACAAATTTAATATTTTTTACAAATATAACATTCAGTTAAAAAATGTGACATCAGATTTTTTATGAGGAATAACTTTTTTTTAAATATTATTATAAGACACTTTTCCCTGTATATGCAGACGAATTGAGAACAGCCATCTCGAGTCGGTTAGTTAATATTTATTTTGTTTAAATGCCATCTATTTTCAATTAATTTCATCCCTATTTCGAAGAACGAAAATTTCCTTCCTTTAATACTATCGCCTTCACCAAATTATGTTGTACAATAACAAGTTTTTTTCCAAAAAAACGGTATATGCTCTGTCACTGAAAAACATATCAGAATCCGCCTCAGCAGAATACAGTTTAAACTATCTAAATTAGTGGAGTCTTTTTGAGTAATGGCTGAACACACGAAACAAAAAGAAACATATCAACAGAAAAATTGAGAAACTCTACCTTTTTTGAAGTCTGTTAACAAGTTATTCTTACGAAATTAAATAATATAGTCATTTATTGTTGTTGACTTAGCCATTTAGAACTTCAAACCTCTTATCTTAATTCTGATGCAATCTGTTGCAAATTTTAATTAATCTACCCCCGATACTCTACAATTTTCAAAAACTGTTATAAACTAATCATTTTACTTTTTACACGATGACTCTGAATAATTTGTTTTATACGAAAATCGTTTACTTAGATATCATATGTTATGGTACTAGAAATACAGTCAACTAAAAAAAAAGGAAAATATTTCCTAAATCCAATCCTGCCGTTGCCCCATGCCACCTACTGAACATCCTTTCGCAAACTCCTAGCCTTCCAACACTCACGTTCATTTATTTGTATCCTTCGCATCCCCTATATAACCTCCGTTTCCTATTCCACTTCAAACTCCCTCTCGACTCAACCTCGTCCCCGAGCGCGTTTCTCTGAACCTTCAAATGGGAGCTTTACATGTCCCACTACCTTCCACGAACTTTACGTCGCCTCGATCCAAAACTGCTTTCACTGTTCCACGCCAACTTTTGCACCGAACGGTAATTTTCTGATAGCAGGACGAACTCGGCAGGCAGGCAGGTCGACGTTGGCGGTGGTGGCAGTGCTGGTGTCGTTGTTCAGGCAGATCCTTTGTCTATATCCTGCTGAATATGCAGGATGAGGATGAGGCGAATGGGATTCTCCTTTGTTGTTTAGTGTCTTTGACTACGTCGTTTCGTCGAACGTTAGGCGACATAAATAAATAATTAATTGTTCTATTTAGTCTTAACGACGAAGGACATTTTCCGTCTTTTGTTTTAAAGCGAAAGCGCTGTATACCAGATTTATCAGATCTTGATTTGCTTCAGTCTAGTAATGCGGAAAAATTCCATTAGCTTTTTTATTTTATTCATTAGGCTATTATAAAAGTTATAAATTAGGTTTTTTGGTTTCATTAAGATAGTTCATAATTGCTATAGATCAATAATTGTTTAAACTTTGACATAAATTATATTTTATTTCGTTATTTAGTTTTCGTATTTTTTTTATAATTACTACATTTAAACATAAAACTGTGCGTGTTACAAAGGTTCTAAGGAGTTAAATATGTAATGAATTTCAAATATGAAATAGAATCAGTTTATTTATCGACTTCAATAGAATGGAAAGGAAGAGGTTTTTCATTAGCCTGTATCTGTTTTTATGTGTGTTCTGTGAATTTGGATACTTTAAGCTGTACTATGTGAGAGCGGCTCCGGAAAAAAAACTTATTTAAATTGGTGGAGGAGCGAGTATTAAATAAATGTAATTATCGTTATTCGAATTCTAGGAGGACATTAATTAACTCACAAATAAGATGAAGGTTCCTTAAGAATTCTTTTTTCGCGTTCCTGTGGAGTTTCATGGATAGTTTTTGTAATATATCTGGTACTATTTTTGATTTCTAAAGATTTTGTTTTTCCATCTTCCATTTCAACTGGTCATAGTTTTCTCATTCACCAGGCATCCTTAATTCGTTTATTCATCACTAAAAAGTGTAATATAGATAAATTTGAAAAAGCAAATACCCACTTCAAATAAAACAAAAAGTCATTTAAGTAAAAACTGCATGAATTAAATACTTATTAAGTCGATGCCAGCTTAAATATAAAATAGATAAGGTAGAAGTAAGAAGTAATAGTATATTTTTTTGACTCCACGTTGCACCGAATTCAAGATAAGAAATTAATGTTATAGAAAAAGACTGTCTCTTGCTTTTTAATTACTTTTGTGATTTTTAATCGCTTTTTGTTTAAATTTACTTATAAATAGTCTGATCTAAATTGTTAAGAGTGACATATATTAATTTTAATTAGTTTTTGGATATACAGAAAATTTTATTAAAAAGTACTAGTTATTACTAAATAATCCGAACATATTTAATGAATTTATTATTTGTGCTATTCTTATTCTTTTTGTTACCTAACGAGTAAATAATCGTTTTAATATTGTATTAACGAAAGTAATTAGTCACTTTGTCACTTGATGGCACTGACAAAACATGAAACAATTTTGCCGTAGACCAATCCTGATATCAAAATTTTTAATTGCAAATAGGGCTTGCGGTTTTCAAGAAATGTACAGAACAAAATTTTAAGTGGTAAACGTCATATTATTGGATTAGATTAATATTGTAAATATGAATCCAGAATGTTTTCTGTATAAATTTAATGAATCCTCTGAAAGTATTCCCTTCATCACTTCTTACCGGTCTTGATTTGATCAAACAATTACTAAATACATTACTTAGATAACTTTCCAGTATCTATGTTCGTGTTTTCCTAGTTTATCTAAGAAAAGTAAAGACACCTACGTCACTCAGTAATATCTTTAAAATGATGTTAAAACATGTAATATTTATATTCACCATTGATCATTTTCCAAATAACAGATGACAACAAAAATTTAACAATATAGCAAACAGTTGTGAAAAAATAGATGAACAATTCCATCAAGAGTTGGAGGTAGATATCAAGGCTGTTGTATGATCCATGGAGATGATAAATTGTAGACGGGGAAACCAAAGAAAATAAGCTATTTGTAACAAAAAAACGCGATATTATTGACTCATTGACTCTTCATGCTTTGTTTTGATTTATATATTACTTTTACCTTAATATAATAACTGAAACTGGATAAAGAAGAGTGTAATTTCATTGGATATTTAGTTTCGATCGTTTTTATTCGAAAACCGTATCACCATGCGAAATAATGAATAATGGCATATCACTTCCGAATTTTGTTTTATATTGCGTTTAGGACGAGTATTGCGAATAAAAATTCTTTAGTAAAAAACTTGTAATAAATATTATTTCACAGACATGAAAATTTTTTTTTGTTCATAACTCACTGATATAATTGGATAAAGGTGTATCAGAGGGGAATTATACAACACATTTAAAAAACGAAAATGAACTTAAATTAAATTAGCAGTATTTATAAAAATTGCTTTGTTTTATATTTTCAATTTGCATCAAATTAACTGCTTGACGAAATGCTTCCTGAATTACAATGCAGCAATAAAGCATTGTTCGTTTAAGTTATAACATGAAAAAAAGACTATTACTTAGAAACTCATCAGCAACGGATAGTAAAACCAGTAACTAAGTAGCTGCAGCTGTGATTTTCATTAGAAACTTACTAAAATTCAAAAGCATGCACTAAACTTTAAACAATATTGCCCAAATATTAATGGAGAATTTATCTTTATGACCACTGTGAAAATTTACATAAGGAGTCTCATCAGAGCGTTGATACCTTCATTAGTCTAATTTCATTCCTTTGTAACAAACGCAGCTGATAACGGTTTCCTAACTACATGTATTCTCGGAAAGAGACTATTAAATTTTCTTTAACACATTCAGAATACCCTTCAAATTCTATTTGATACCTCTGTGTGTCGGCTTCCGTGAAAGTCCAAGGTATCTAAATAATGTTTTCCCACGCAAATAGTCTTTCAGTTTAGGCAACATTCTAAGGGCCAAGTCTGGAGAATATCACGACCCCTCCAGCAACTGCGTGTCTGTTTGAATAATTGCAACCATGGAAACACGAACACTAGAGGTATTGTTGGGACTATTGTCATGGTGAAAAAGCAAACCTTTTCATAATTTTATCCTTTCAAGGGAGTATATTATTTGGACATTCGCGCACTAAATCAACTAAAATCACACCTAGTATCCTAACTGATGACACAACCTTCAATTTGTGAGTTGGAGAAGAGTCCTTACGTGTTTACTCTTTAATTTATACTTTGGTTTGAAGATACAGCTCTTTCATGGTAACTTAGTAACAAACCTTTCAACGAAATTATTTTTATACGAACTTTTCGAGATTTTGCAAGCCATTGAACGCAGATTGTCTCTAGTCGTGAACCTTCATCAGTTGCGCTCCACTCAACTAATTTAAATCTCGAATAATTACTTATGTATTTAGAACATGTAACTGAAGTTAATATTTTTGTTGCATTTGACTCATATTGAACAGTCGCTCATAAATGTAACTTTTTCTGCAAATATTATCTAATTACGTCAAAATTAAATTTTCTCAACGTACAAAACTGACAATCCATTTAAATCTACTGTCAGTAGAACAATGCGTAGCATAGAGATCAACACCCATTAGTCTCAATTGGTTTTGTCACTGTTGAAACCCCAACGAAATTCTACGATATGCTCTTTCACATCATTCATAAAAAACAGGCAGTTTTTTTGTCTATTCCATAATGTTAGTTTGGTTAATGACTTCACTCTTGATAAACATGATTGTTTTGCAAGTACGGCTGAACTCAGTCTGTATCGCAAAATGAAAACAATCGTTATAAAACTTTTTAATTCTACTCCGGTATAGCTCACTATGTCGTATCGGATTCGCCATCTTGAATTTTTCAAATCAATTTTGCAACCTAACTTCAAATTCGGTATCAGCAACTTCTAAAAACTGCTGTTTATTGTACATTTTCTCCAAGATATTGGATGCTGGACCGCCATGTTGGATCTACCATCTTGAATTTTGCTATTTTTACTTCATTTTCGTAATCAGCGATTTTAAAAATCACTCCTTAGTCGTTTTCGCATTCGACTGTGCACGTTTGGGAAATTTCGATTTCTGAGCAGTTTTTTGAGAATTGGAGTTACTTCAATTCGGTTGTGGTTTCGGTTTCAGCGAGTCCATTTACGTGGAGGATGTGACAAAATTTTGATCAAAATTTTTTTTGATACAAAAAATGTGATGTGGCAGCCAAAATCTGACGCATAATTCGTAATTAGGACTTAAGGGGAAAAATTTCTATGGAAACATATATCTCATAAAAAGTATACCAGCTTTTTTATTTTTATGTGGCTGTATAATTAATTGCTCTAAGCTTCAAAATAGGTGACTAACACCGGTCAGAGAGTGGATGGTCCACTTTCTTTTGAGAAGGGTGTTGATATTTATGTATTTTTAAAAATTCATCATAAATACGGTAAATCTTCGGAGTTATATAGCGGGTACCAAAATTTGCGAGAATAAAAAATGCATTAACAACTATAAATATACCTACGGTTTTACCAGAGAATTTAAGTCCTTCAGAAATCTAAATATTTGTTATGAAATGCTCGATTTAACATTGCTAAAAAATATTTGTACTAATTAACAAGGTGTTACTGAGTCTTTTACACTGAATATGTATCTAATTACATCTTTGAATTCCGTGAACCAACCATATTTATAGATTAATTCATGTTAATATTATTTCTACTAATCATTACAATAATTTGTATGAATAAAAAACCAATTGCAACAAACCAATACCTGTCTCGTTCCATTACATAGCAGAGATCAAAAATATGATTACAATTTACATAATTCCTTTTCTGTCTTGATACCGACCGAAACTCCGAACTCAGACTGACATATTTCGGCAATAAATCTCTCGTAAAGCGGCACGACTTGTACCAAGTCGAAAAGCTGTTACCTACCACTGTATAACTATAGCTATCGCATCGAGTTTCGCTCTTGTTTTTTTTACGCCAGCCTTAAAACTTAAAATAAAAAGAAGAAAATAGAAATAAAAAGATATCGCCGTTGCCGAAGAGCGAGTGAACCCGCTCGCAACGAACAAAGAATCGCCGATTCACTTCCTGCATCTGTAAAAACGGCTAGTTGGCACTTTTCGATCCTTATGCATCCAGTGTTGGCGGTAACAATTTTCTTGGGAAATAATTATCACTTTGGAAATAAGTGATAGATTAAATGATTTTAATGGGATAGCAGGTAAACCCTAATGTAACATCAGATCAACAATCCAGAATTGCTAAAATAAAATATTTGGCTTTTTCCTAACAACAAATTCGTGCGTAATCAGTTTGACAGTTATTGAGGTTCTTTTTGTCAGAGTATATAGAACAATGGTGCCCTCTAGCGTCCTGGGGTTGAGATAGGTAGTTCAGATATTATTAAAAAGAAACGATGAAGTATTGGTAGATGCGAGCACTTTTTTAATGAACTGGAGGGGAATTGGTACAAAAACTAACAAACTTTTTTAAATGTCTAATTTAATTCTCTAAAATTACAAACTGACTAGTCTTCAGAGTAAAAAGTTATTATATACTTCCTGTTAATCTATTTTTGAAAAAGGGATATTTATGGTATTATATGCCTTTTGATTGTTTTGAGAAATACTAACAAACAGTTTTTTCTTTGTGTATTATTATATTAATAAGTAGGATAGATCTTAACTACCTACGGGTAGAATTTTTTTGTTAATTCACCTATATCATAATGATAAATAAAAAATATGTCTACTTTGGACAAACGTTTAAGAGATATTAATGAAGACAAACCGGTGTCAAAATGGGAACGGTTCATATTATGGAGAATTTTATACGAATTCGTGTGAGAAAACCACGATAGAAAATCTGCGCTCGAGAGAAAGAACGACATTCTGTAACAAATGATTGGCAAGAAAAACTTATTGAAAATGCTCGCCAGCTGTTTACAGAAGTTTCCTTTTGTTAGCTGAATAATAACTGGTAAAGCTGAGCGTTTGATTATTGCCCATATTAAAAGAGATTTATTGATCGATGTTTAATAGAATTTATTTGTAAATCTGCAAAAGATGACATTTTTGAAGAATATTTTAGTCAAATGATGTATTTAGTACCAATTAATTCTGTAGTAATTGTCCACAATATCCGTTTCTATTCGAATTTACACGAACTGTGACCTATCAATAAGTGGAAAAAGCAAACACTCTTGGATTTGTTAATAACCAAGGAAATAGAAGCTGAAGAAGGTTTGGAGTTACGTGAATTACGTTCATCAAAATTGAAGAAGTTCACAGGAGAGGAAATACCAAAAGAACATAAGAGTTATGGTATTATGATGGACATCTTATCACACTGATTTAATCTGGGCTCAAAGGTCTCGAGAAAAAAATAAATTTCAAGAGGTTCGGCAACTATTGTAACTCAGTATTAAAAAATCATCTGACAATTCCCAAAAAATATGTCGTATCAGAAGGATAAATAACCGATATTATAATTATTTTATTTTCAACGTGTTTCTAAACTCAAAATCGGATTTATTATTATTGGGGTGTTATTCCTTTACTGAAATTAAAAAAAAACTATTCTCGAAACCATAGCTAAAATTAATTAGTAGAATAAATAACATTTTCTGATTTTTAATTGAAAACTTCTGTAGGCTTGTTTAAGAGAGGGCCCCTCAATATGAAATTACTGAATGTTGAATATAATAATAATATGATAATAAGCTGTTCATTTCAAAAATTTAAATTGGATATTAAACTAAAATACATATAATTAAAAAGTATATTTCATTATTATTTTTTTAATGATTAGCATTATCAACTAGTGATTTAAAAATATAAAAGATTCTATCAAATTTCAAAAAACGTAATCTGTAGTTTTTAAAATTTTAAGTAATTTAATACTTGATTTTGAAGTTCATTTATTTATTGTTCTAAGTTTTAACGTTACAGGTTAATCGAGTAAAAAAATCTGAATATTTTGAACTGCTTTGCATTATCCCACATGAGGTGATTTTTTTTGTTTACATTTTTTCGCAATTTTTAAGTGTAAACGAAACCTCATAAATTAAATCCTATTTTATAGGTGTTAAAACATTACTGTCAGCCCGGTTTAATAAACACCAGAAATTCAGTAAATAAATATTTCAGTAAACAAACACAAAATATGAAATTTGAATTATTGATACTGTAATAGGCTGAATAACTAATATTAAAAAAGGACTAAGATCACTTTTAAAGTTTAGATTACAACAATGTGCCAAAATGGCAGTTTCTGTAATGTCAGACTCATAGTATGTGTGAAACTATTTTTTATACTCTCTGGAATTTTTTTAATATTTTATATATAAGAAATGTTTAATGCTGCAATGGAAAATACAGGTATGCTGAAAAAGTGTTCGTTTCTATGCCAGCGAACCCCAGAAGGCGACAAAAGTGACTGCAATGAGAACGTAGAGATCCAAAGAATATTGTATCTCATTCACATTATTTTGTGTGAAACTACTTTGATGTAGGGGATATTTGTGTTTTATAAATAAATATAAGTACCTACTATATTTTTTTTCTGCCGAAAAACGATTTGGTGTACGTACATTCTGAATATATTAACTGAATACTTTGTCACAATAAGAAACATGTTGAATTACAGATGAAAAAGGACACAAAAAAACTACAAAGTACGAAGTACAAAATGAAACTCAGTCAGAAAATGCTTTCGACACATGAAGCTATGGGTTCAAAATTTCGTTGCCTGGAGGGTTCGACTGTAATCAACATCACCTACAAATAATGACATTATTCGAAAATTTGTTTTTCTTATATTGATATTTCTGAAGATACATACATTTTCCTTTTGTCATTTTTGAGTTCATTGGTATAAAAGTCAGTATTCTTTTGACAGAATAGAGAGATCATAAATGCTTCTAAAGTAGGTGGTTCCTTTATCAGCCTGCATAAATATTTTCCCAATGTTTAGATCGGATCAACAAACTAAATTAATATAATCATGTTTATGACAAAATATCTGGAGAAATACGTTAGAAATAGCTCAAAATCAATATTAAAGCATTCTAGTCAACCATTTTTGCGCTTCTGGCCACAATTTTCTCACGTCTGCCAGGAGAAATAAGAAAGTTGATATCGAGAGTAGTCCACGCAAAATTGGCATAAGGTTTGCAAATGGCCAAGTCATATTTAGGGCAGAAATCGAAAAGTTTCCGCGATATTTTCCGTTAGTTATTCCTACTTGGCAATTCCTTATTATACCTTATGCCATTTTTTTGTGGACTTTTCTCGACACATCAACTTTCAGTCTTCCGTTTGGCAGAAGCGAGAAAATCGTGATCATGTTGTTAAGTTTCCTTATTTTTACATTTTTACCACATGTGCCTATTATATTTTGATTTTGGTTGAATCATAGAATTCATGTAGTCAACGTGGAATTGACGAGAAAATCGGTCCAAAACATCTTTTTTTTTGGAAAATGGAAAACGAGTTTGTCCTACGTTAGCCACGCGGTTCTCTCCCAAATTTCGTCCCATTCTCTCACCAGCTGACGGTCTATAACTGCAATCAGCATTGTGTATTTGTGTGCAATGTCACCAGCGTTTCAATGAATCAAGGAGTGTTAAATTGATGATGAAAATTAAAAAAAAAATAACTTAGACATTAAATCAAGAAGGTACGCTTTAAAGAGTATTATCGAATATTATGGTCCTAAATTACAAAATTATTTTCAATCATGTCAAATAGCCTATTAGATTGAATAACTAAAGTTATTTCATAGTTTTAAGTTTTCACTTCTTTTGATAGTCTTCAATCTTTCTTAAACATCCAATATTATCTAGTTCCAGTCTTATCTGATTAATCAGAGTTTTGCAGATGAAGCGAGATTATTCTATGACCTAATTCCATCACAAAAAATCTACCCCATTTTATAATGCTTTATATGAACCGAAATAAAATTTTCTAACTCGCTTTAAAATGACTCACCATTAATTTAGTGGCTTCAACTAAACAACTGAATCAATTTAGCCGATCCATCCACTACCTGCCAAATTATATTTCAAACTCCACCACTGCACCCTAATTTTTCTCTACGACCATCGAATCGTTCGAAGCGCGATGCGCCTCTCTCCACCGCATCGCATTTTGCGGTTATTTTGGTGATGACCGTAAAATCTGGTAGCGAGCGACCGCATAAAAGCGGAACGAACAGCGTAGCTCGGGGAACAATGGGAACGTTGGAACGGGAACGAAACGCAATAAGAGGAGACAGAGAGAGAGAGGAGGCGCAGGAAAGCAGTAAGCCCAAGCTGTGACCCATTCGGTGCTGTGCCTGTGCGGACCACGATGAGGATGAAGAGCCCCTTGAAGTGTTATCGCTCTATACCGGAAGCCGGAGAAGTTGGTTGTTGTTGGAGTTGTGTTTGAGTCGAGTCGTTCCGTTGGCTTCGAGTTGGCGAGGTTGTTGTAACTTTGGAAAATCGTGACACCGTCATTTAAGAGCGGCAGCAATTTACGATGATAATCTGATGATGGGTCGGAGATGAGCCTATTTACGGAAAAAAAACTGAGTAAAAGTACGAACTTTTTTTGAGGTTTATTAGCAATCTTTACTTTAATTAAATATCCGTATATTATTCAAAGTGATCAGCTAGACATTAACTGTTTTGTTAGTTTTCCACATAATACCAGTCTTGAAAAATTGAAGGTATGATAAAATACGAGTTTGGTCCCATAACTACCCAACCTAACAAAGACACATTCTTTATTTCTCTACATAGCAATGTTTGTCAGCTTTGCTGTTTATAGTGAGAATTATCGAGCTACTGAAAATAACTCTGAACAGCATCTAGACTGTAGATGAAGATTATGGCTAGTTTTACCTAATCGTTGCTCATCGTTAGTTTAGTATTGAGTACCTAGTCTTACTTACATGAGCGTACCAAGAAGAAACCTGAAAAACCTGCCGGGATCCATTAAACTTTCCCTAATTTACCCCTCCCTAGACCAAAAGCTGGGTACGCCCTTGCTTACTTACATTCGATATTTCATTACATTGTTACTTTCAAAATATCGTATATTTAACATCACTTATCATCAATAATCATTGAGTTTTTAACTTAGTCGTTGGAAATCAAAGCACCGACACTTGATGAAAATCAATTTTAATTGTGTTCTTGAAAATAATCTAATAAGTTTTGATGCAACACTACAGTTTGAAAATAACAACAAAGTTACAACAGAAAGATAACATTTGAATCAACAGCAAAATCAAAAACTGCATTCGCTAATAAAATTACAAAAATAATGTACTTGTTAGGACTTATTTTCAACCTACCCTAATGGTAAAAGAATTAGTAAACTCAATACACTACTACATTTTAATCTACTTATGGTATCAGCAAAGCATCCAGAAATGGCCCTGTACATATTCACCTATAAAACACAGAACGTATGTTATGTATTTATATAAAATATAAATAAACATAATGGAAAATGTCGCATTATATTGAGCCTCATAACAGTACTCAGATAATAAACAACTACGACCGCGACCTACGAAACTGAATTAATATTAGATTTGGAAATAGTAGTAATTAAATAGGATATTCGCAGTTACACAGTTCTATGCAAGACGAAAATACATTCATATATTATATATTTTGTAATTTATGTAAATTATAGGTAAAAATAAAAAATATATAATATGCTACAACCAAAAGTTCACATTTAGGCGTCATCTGCGGAGATTGATATTCAGGAATCATACGACGAAAGCTGCCACATGCAATCTTCGAACGTGGTACCGAATATAGAATCCATCAATTAGTACCGATTAAGAAAAACTAACGATATTAATGAAGAAGTGAGAAGCTGAATTCGTATCTCCTCAAGTAGTTAGTAGTTTGTACTCGTCCCCATCACTGCTTCTTACTAAATCTCGTCATATAGGAAGGAAACATTTCTAACTTTAATTCATTTGATGTCCAAATATTCTTGCACCAACTTCAGCTGTTTTGATTTCATCGCCCAAACACTGCAAATAGTTTGAGTAACAGTCACTGCTGAGTGTTTGTTCTTCTGAGATAATGAGAAAAAAATATTTCACTCCAATCCCAAGAAAACTGATTTCATGACCGTAGTGTAGATTGAACAGAATTTCCGTTCCGTGGAGCCGATTCGATCCTTAGTACTGGTAATCCCTTTCTCTCAGATGTGGAGTGATAGACCCATGGTTATGATTCGGCACAAAAACTTGCTTCTTTACCATAAACACACTTGGCGCATAGCTTTGTCATGTCCAACTTTTCAATCAATAAGCCAAGTACCGCACTTTTTGAATGCTTACATATCTGTTAGTTTACACACTTTCAACTGACGATCGCCGAATATCAGTTTGTCGACAATCTTCACCATCCCTAGCGTCTTCATCTCTTTGAAGGACCACTAAGGCTGAACGATGCGACAGCCCAAAATCGTTACAAACGCACGAATTTATTTTCCAGTAAGGATGAAATGAATTATATTTCTGGGTTTGATATCACTTTGGTGCAACGCACCACCCGCTTCGCGCAAATCGCGTTTAGTGTTTGCTTAGGGCACAGTCTAATGTTTGTCTTGGCACCTCAATTAGACCGTCAAGATTCTAGATTTGAGTCCACCACTTTCGCGATTCTGCTTCGGAGCGAGCTGAATAGTTTAATATTGTTGACTATGTCAATTCTATAATAAACCGAGTATCGAAAAAAGATAGATAGAAGTGTCGTATGTGGACAAAGGGATGAGATAAGGATGTGATCCTGTCAGAAACTTTCTCCTTTCTGCCAATCGGAAGAATGAAAGTTGATACCGTGAGTAGTCCATAAACAGTTTGACATAATGTTCGCAATTGACAAAGTAAGATTAAGGATAGGAAAATATTATGGAAACTTTATCATAGAATTGATTTAGTCAACTTGACAAATGGGGAAACATTGAAAGTAATATCATCCTTTTTTTTAAGTAGAAAACAAATTTTTCGTATGTTAACCCACAAGGTTTTCTCGCAAAATTCGCCTCATTATAGTCACACCGGAGACAACAGGGTGAAAATGGAGTAGCCTAATCTGTCAACAGCTAACAGTCTTGTAGTGATAAACACTTTATTTCATTATTATGGATTATGATATATATAACAGTATTTTCGAATTTCAAATGTTTACTTTTTAGAAAAACGAAGCAAATTAAATAAAAACTTTTGAATAGTTTGATGACAATTTCTCATGAACTGTACGTGATTCCTGTCACTATCTAATCTAAACGCTGTTGACAAATGAAAATTATGGAGTCCGTCACTTATTCAAATAAAAAACATAAAATAAATTAGTTACAAAATATTTTCCTCATTGCTTTCAAAGCAGCACAAACAGCAGCAGCTTATAACAAGCTTTTACACATACATTACTCTCAGTTTCAGTTGAACAGGCATTTATAATTTGCCTGATATTATTTGGCTATTGGCTATTTGCAGTAAATAATTAGTATCCAGTGATCCAGCTCCGCTCTACCGATTCGCGTTTTATATAGTAATAATAATTATTTAATAGACAAGTAGTCAAAAAATAGATTAAGATAAAATATAATTAATTTAGTTAAAAGTTACTTCATATTCATATTTGATTTCTTTTGTACTTATCTACTTTTTGTCTTATTTTCATTTATCTACAAAAAATATTATTACATTGCATTTAAATACATAGACACCAGTCTATAGAGCAAAATTGAACTCATCTTCAGACATAAAATTAACAGCAATTCACTTATATCATTACTTCAGTAACCGTTTCTAAAGAATAATTGATAATTAAATTGGTAGAAGTAAAGTAAGTAATAAAAAAACTCAAAAATTGAACTTCTTTTATTTTTTGCTTATATAATAAAAAAATAATGAAAGATAATGCCGTCAACGGAAAAGTTGTAGAGAATTAGAACTACTACTTAATTTTTATAGTTCTGGATTGGATAATTTTTTACCGAGAAAAGACAAATAATCTGGTAAAAAGTGACTTTTAAGAACAAAAATTGTGAATTTACTGGTAACTAACACCGGATAATCATTGTTAAAATGATAGCTTATGATATTGAGTTTATATGGGCCCATGATGGATATTGTCGAATAAATGGTTTTTGAAGAACTATAATTTAAATAATTAAGAGAAGTATTTTGCAAAGCTCACCTCACCGTATTAACCAGGCTAGTCCGATCGGTATATGTTAAAGACGTTTTGAGAGTTCATATATTCCGCTTCCATTTGTCTATCTTGGACATTAATTATAATGGCGGGAATTTTTTTTTCAAATAATAGTATATCTTGTATTAAAAGTACGAAGTCACATATTGGTATCCAGCCAGGATTTACTTGAGGTGTGGGCACTAGATGAAAATTATGTATAATTGTTTTATTATGTACCTGTCAATTATCTGCGCTTATTGGTCTATTTTTCCATTGGTTTATTAAGTTAATGGTTACCTGTATACTGTTTACTGTCATTAAATTACTTACATTAGGAGCTTTTATTAAATCCAAGAAATTGTTTCTTTAAAAACAGCTTTATAGAATTTTTTGGCTTTTATAAAGTCGCATTTTGAAGATTTTCTCTACAAGTTTTGGTTAGTTAACTTTTAATTAATGTTTAAAATGGTTTAGTTGCTTAGCTTTTCAATTTGTATACGTTTGAAGTTGACGCATGAACGTCGAAACTAGTCACGTAGTATGAATAAATCCAGTGATAGAAAGCAAATTTGATCATTACTTCCACAAGTTTGCTATTAAAATTATATCAATTTTGGCTGATAAACTATTATGTACATTAAGGCGTAAACGGTTTGAATTTTATGTCACTTTAAAAAATCTCTGTTGACTGGTGTAACATACCCAAGCTAGATGAAAAAAAAATAGTGTGTTATTGGGATAGGTCATTGCATTGCTTAATAATTAAAATCCGCAAATAGGGGAATTTTTCCAAAGGTATGACTGCTAATTCAATTTCTAGCCATCGAAACTCCGAAATATGAAAATTTCGTCGAAATCGTGAAAGCAGATTTTGAGAAAAACTGGACATACAGATACATACAATGATTGGATGAAGTGAAGATGATGCTTAATACCATAACAAAACAATTGTATAAAAAAAGTTCTTTATCAAAATTTAACCTTTTTTGTAAAGTTTACCGAGAAGTTGCGTTTATAGCAAAATTCACAGCTTACCACAAAAACAAAAACTCTTAACCTAAACAAATTATGTCAAAGAATCTACTCATAACAACCATCGTTCAACAAGTTTCATTTGAAACTTTACATTCTTAAAAGGTAGTATAATACCGACCATCGGGTAAAATTGATCACCTAATTATTAGAAAAACAAGAATAGTCACAACATCGCCAACAAGGCCCAACAATTTAGTGTTGTAAATCTAATTTTGTGGAAATTTCTTATAAAATGTTTAACATATTTAAGAAGGTATATACTACTAGCTAATATATTTTTTACTTCATTTACTTGACAATGTTGTTTGCTATTGATAAGGCGGGCAATATCGATCACCTTGATCGATATTTCCCACTGGTGATCAAAATTACCATTTTTTGTACATTTTATTTAGCATCGTGTTTTTTGTCTCTGAGAATAATAATATCACTCCAGAATTGCTCGATGGGCCTCCTGTTCAAGATGCTATCCTTCGCCCGAGTGTAATACGACGAAAAGTGAACAACACTGGTGAACTTTGGAAAAAATTCCTAACCAGCATAGGAACCCTCCTTCTCAAGAGATGTCTCCGATTCCCAGATTGAAATAAATCTTGATCTCAAGGCAACACATGACAAAGATAAGTTCATGCAGTTGAAAAACAAGTCCTTTACCAAAAATGTTAAGAAGTAGCTATCTAAAATCGTTGCCTCCGTTCCACTTGATCAAGAATTAAAAAAAAAGTAGTCAAAAGGTCAAAAAAATGTAGCAGCAATTAAGAAAAAGGTAAATCTGATGATCCAAACTATAGCAATAAAAAATGACGATATTTGTCCATTTTGTTATGATTTTGGGAGAAACAAAGTAAGGTAGAGATGTGGTGGATAATTTTCATGGTCCCATTTTGCATGCACATGATTTCAGAGTGCAGAAGAATTTAATATAGGCGTAAGAAGTGGTGAAAATATCATTTAGAATAATAATGGATATTACTTCCTTAAAGTGGTCGATATTTCCGATAAGGACGGGTAATATCGATCAAAGAAAATGTTTTTATTTTTGTGTAGAAATAGTTAATATTGTTTTATAATTTTATAATTTTTTGTTCGAAGAAAATACATCACAGAAAGTTCTGGTGAAATCAAACATTAAAATTCTAATAAGTTTTTCTTTTATTCTGGAAAAGGTCTTACGTGGTCGATATTAGAACACTTGCCCCTAAGTAACCTGAATATTGATTATCATTACAAGTAAATTATAAATAATAAATTAGTACTAATAAATATTTGTTTTTTTATTGTAGGATAGTCTTGATAAAACAGTAGTGTAGCGAGACGCATTGATAAATAATCAGATCAGTATATAATATATGTATTAGTTTTATGTATATTCTTCCTTTTGGTGCAAATTCCCCAAATTTATGAAATTAATTATGTTACCAAATACAAATAAAAGTGAAATTCGACTTTTCACTTATACCCATTTAGTTTTATGTCGCACGAATGCTCCGCTTCCATTAGAAGAGAGAACTTACTATAAGGGTGAATTGAACGGTCCCGATTGCAACTAAGCAAAAGCAGCCTCGCTTGCCCACGCTTGCTGCCTAGCATGCCTATCTCTCAAATCCGAGCGGCCCGCGTCACGATTTCTTTCCATCACTCAATTTTCCACAGCTCTCTTGACCCGCGAGAGATCTCAAATTACAAGGATGGCGTTTCTTCACCCCTTAGTCGAATGAAAAAATAATAATGGAACACTGACATTAGAAAAGAAGGTTCGTAATTAATTTAGGAAATATTAATTTAGAAAGTTATTATTTAATAATAATTTGTCAATTTATAAGTGTAGTCGGCACTCTATTCACAGTAAAGTATAAGATTTGCGGTCATTACAATGTTTTTAATTTGACACATTCAGTTGTTCTGAATTTATATATATATTTGAAGAAAAATCTTGTGAATTAGTTTGAAAAACAACTTTAGAAATGTCCCAAGAAGATGCCTAGTTAACCCAATGACTACTAGTAGTGAATGAGTTATCCAAATGCTTAAAAGTATGAATCACAGATTGCCTGCACTAAATAATAAATGACTATTGTTACTGGGTATACGTTGCTGTATAGAACTTGTTCCAGAATTCGTCTTATTGAGGAACTAATGAAAGAAAGCTTCCTCCCCGTTATTGACGCTTAAGGTAAAAATTTCGCAAAAACCTGTCGAATACATTATAATTATCTTACAGTACAACTAAAGTACATCATTCTCTAATCTTACTATTTAAATTCATACAACAAAAGTTACAGTGTCCTTGAAAAATGAGTGTACTTTTGCAACTAAATTTTGACATTTGAGTTTAATACAATACTATAGTGCAGTGAACAATAAAGTTCTACAAGGAAAACCAAATTGCATTAAAAAAGTCCTCTAATTAGAAGTTCCAATTGTAAAATGAGTTAACTTTACACACACATACGCGCCTCTGAAGGCACTGAGTAGGCGCTTTCTGTTTTTAACTTTCCTGAAAATGTAATTTTCCCTTGTTTTTAATTTTCCTCTTCTCCGACACAGGAAGCAAAGAGCAAAGCGAGTTCGTAATTACGAATGACAGAGAATTAAAACCTTCACCCGTCGCCACCGACTGTTGTATGCATTTCGCCTGGTTTTTCTCTTTTACCGACCGCGAATATTAACTTTTAAGTAATAACACCTTCAAAGGTAGCTTTGAGGGGCGCCCTCATCCATTCTCCCCTGTTTCTCAGAAGAGGTGGTTTTTCCACTGTCTACTCCCACGAGTCAGCAACTTTTCTCCTGCAAATTCATTGTCCTTGTCTAGAAGCACAGTTTAACTTCTTAGATAACTCTGATAAATCAGTAGAATATCCTGAAGTTACATCAAATACATTATGTGAATGTGATGATAAATCTCGTGCGATCTTTTGCAGTATTTTAACTAATAGTATATATTGTTACGAGAACTTAAATACACTTTAAAATTTTACCTTCCTTTTTTACTTTCTGCAACCTGTTCTCAAAACTACAATCGAAAATAGTATTTCTATAACTAACACAGCGTTAGTATTTCTATCGACATTAGATCATCTTCATCGGCAACTCTAAATTAGATCGTTGTTCTGTATCTCGATTGTTCTACCCTCTTTCGTGTTAGTCCGGTTCTAGGTTGAAGCATGGGCGGAGACACAATTTATAGCTGAGGTACGAAAATATATTTTTATTTCTATACATAATCTTTTTTACATCTTCGTTAATAAAATTCCCTTTTTAACACTTTTTCCAAAATACTTACAAAATCTGCCTGAGGAATATTGACATAAGACCTGTTCACTCTATGCGCACAGGAAATATTGAACCCATGTCTAAGACACATTATCCGGTTTGTTCGTTAACCTCAAGACAAAGTCGGTCTTGTGAACTGTAAAACGAAATTTGCAATTTGTTTGGCAGAGTCTGGATTTCAAAATTGGTTGCTTTTATCTGCCTTAATTCATCAAATTGTAGCATAGGAATTAAGATCAAATTCGCCTAAGGCATTAAAATTCTCAAAGCAGCAGGACATTACCCAAAGAAAATAAGGTAACTATGGACCAATCATTTATGGTATGGACAGATAGAGCTTGTATCTACATTCCAGAAGGGCACATTTAACTATCTAGTAAAATTATTCCTAAGAAATTTATCTATAGATAAAAAATATACTATAGAAAGTCGGTAATAATTATAAACATACAAGAATCAACGGATAACCATAACAAAGTAAAACATCTTAAAGAAGAGTTTCCCCAGAAAACTACTGGGAATAGTCTTATTCATAAATAGAAAACTGTAGACAGTACTCTCGTCTAAACAACATAAGATTTTCACATGTTGCTGAATAATTTGCTTGATATAGTTAACTAAACAATGAAAATACAATTAGTAAATAAAACATTATGAAAAAGCGTTTAAAAGAATTTATATCCTGAAGCATAGTGAAAAGCATGCCCGAAGAATCGAAGAACTGGTCAAAATAGTTCAAGTTGGTTGGTAAGTTAAAATAGACCTTAATAGTACTTTTTTTCTTGGGGCATCATTAGACATACTTTCCCAAAGTCCTCTTA
Source organism: Octodonta nipae (assembly GCA_034190945.1). Lineage (NCBI taxonomy): Eukaryota > Metazoa > Arthropoda > Insecta > Coleoptera > Chrysomelidae > Octodonta > Octodonta nipae. The sequence goes on along the minus strand of CM067217.1, from coordinate 36,538,715 downwards.
AAGTTGTTCTCACTCCAATTCTCTTCTGACCATGTTCTAATTTAAAAAATTGAGGTCAAGCCTGAGGTGTAATAGGGGTACCATCTTTAGAGGTTTCTTATAATAGAGGTAAATTGATTTAACATTATAACTTCTCCCCTAAAATAAATCTTACAATTTTCTGTAAGGTTTTCCTGTAATACGAGCGAAGCCCTGTTTTTGCCAAAATTTTAGCCTGAGTAGTTTCGTAGCTTTCATGTCTTTTAAACTATACATTTTAAAAATAAAAAATATATATATCCCTATTTTACATAACGAGCACTTTCAGTTCATACTTCACAAGATGCACTTGATTTTTTAAAGTCTCTAATATACGGTAAAATAGCTGCTTGCTTGCTAGAGATACTAGCGATGCAATAACACGGCTTTGCAAAAAGAGCAACGTAAAGCCAACATTAAACGTCACACTAACCAGGAGCTGTTATATAATTTTCAAAATAATTTTGAATACCAATTTTGTATGTAATTTTCGCATTTTTTAATTTAATTATATAGATATTTGACAATTTGACACTTCGAACTTTAATAGCTGTAAACAAATCATCAGCGTAGACAATCACAAAAATAGGCTAATACGAAAAGATAATGAAATTTAAAAAAATCGGGAAGTTAAATAAACGAAACGACTGAATGAACTTGCCAAATACCTGGATAATACTTCAGGAAAAATCCTGCAATCAAATTCGTAATAGTAAATAACAGGTGTTTTTTTAGATGTATAGAACTTTAAGTTGGCAACACTCTTTTAACCGGCGGCCATCTTGTCAGCTGTCAAGTGATTATGTTTAGTTTGGTTTGGCATTTCATCACGAATAGACTGACGCCCGAACAACGCTTCCAAATTGTGTAAATTTATTTTGAAAATCATGGTTCTGTTCGAAATACGTATCGCGCACTACATCCATTTTACGGTCAACATAATCGTCCATCACAGCAATTAATTCGATTAACTATGCAACGTTTTGGCACCACGTTTACTCTAAATGATAATACGCATCCACAGAAATGTCGTACTGCTGTAGAGAGTAGCTTAGAGGAAAATCCGAATCAGTATCTCCGCCATCGTGCACAGGAATTGGATATGTGTCCATCCACTTTATGGAAGATTTTGCGGAAAGATCTTGGTTTGCGTGCAAAATTTAACTCTTGCAAGAATTAAAGCCACAAGATCACCTAGCAAGGCGTACATTCGGTGAATGGGCCCAAAACCAAATTGCCGTTCATCCCGATTCGTGATAAGTGTATTTTGTTTAGCGATGAAACTCACTTCTGGTTAAATGGATACCTCAATAAACAAAACTGCCGTATTTGAAGTGACGATAATCCTCAAGTTCATGTTGAACCACCGTTACATCCAGAAAAACTGACTGTTTGGTGTGCTTTATGGGCTGGTGGAATAATTGGTCCGTATTTCTTTAAAAACGATGCTGGCCAGAACGTTACAGTCAATGGTGATCGCTATAAAGGCATGATTACTAACTCATAGCTCGTGCCACAATTGATTTATTGAAAGAAACGTTTGGTAACCGCATAGTTTCACGTTTCGGACCCGTGAATTGGTCTCCAAGATCGTGCGATTTAACGCCGCTTGACTATTTTCGGTTGGGATACGTGAAGTCGCTAGTCTACGCCGATAAACCCGAACCGATTGACCACCTTGAGGACAATATTCGCCGCGTTATTGCCGATATACGGCCACAAATGTTGGAAAAAGTCATCGTCCAGATTAGACTACGTCCGAGCCAGCCGTGGCGGTCATATGCCAGAAGTCATATTCAAATTGTAATGCCAGAAGATTATCTTTGGAATAAAGTTAATTTCATTTCAATTTAACAAAAAATATCCTTGTTTTATTCCATTTCAAAGTTCTATACCTCTAAAAAAATCACCCTCTATAAGGACCTCATAAACATGCAGGGGAACAATCGTCAAAAACATTCAACAAGGGCTATAAACAACGAGACTGACAGAGATTAAGAAATGGGATTAACAGGTAAAGCCAAAAAATACTAATGGCATTGTCCCCGAACGACGATTATACTATGTACGACCCCGAAAACGGGGGCTATGAACGGCACAGACACTTTCTAATTTTTTTTTTATTTCACAATTTCATTTTTGAAAATTCGAGTCTGACGAAATGTCTGGTTAACTGTTCTTTTCAGACCACAAACCAAGAAATAGATGTTTTCCGGAAACAATAAAGTAAACCACATTGTTCCATCTGTGAGGGACTATAATCAAACATATATAAGATGCTCTCGAAGCTAAATAGTTTTGCAGCATTAGAATCGGAGAATGTTCACTGTTACAGACGAACTTAGAGACAGACCCAAAAATTGTCCCATAAAGATATTCGTTAGATGCACGGAAAGGTCAATGTTCAAAAATATAGTTAAAAAATAAAAGGATATGTGATAGATAGAAAAATTGAAAGAACCAAATGGATAAAGCATTGAGATTGTATGAAACCATTATGAAGTAGAAGTTTTAGATTCAGAAGATTTTATTATTTGTCATTTTCATATTTTTCAGTTAATAACTTTCTAAATTCGGCATCTTATATAATTAGCTAAGACTTATTTCACTCCTCCATTACACTCAACTAGATCCCCTCTTTGAATAAATTTCTAACATTTGCTAAGATATTTCAGTACAGTAACCAGTCTGCGTTATTTGCCAAAGAAATCGTTGCTACTTTACATATTACTATAATCCAACTATCTTCTAAGAAAAGCATACCATAATTTTCGTCTTAGCATAATATGCACGTCCGACCCTGCCTACATTATTCACATTCAGTAATAATAATAGCATATACTATATCGTTGGAAGCGACCGAGTGGCTCGAATTCGCCCCCAGAACTGTTAACGCTGTGCTGCTCCCAGAGCAGTAATTATTTCTGGCGTTACTACCTCGCCTTGCCTTGCTCGACTGCCAGCCGGGCGTTTCGACCCTTCTCGTCACCCATCATCATCAACAATACGAAAAGTGGCGGATACCAAAACTGTAGTCCGGTCAAATGGCGATTTGTTGTGGTTACTAAACAAACGTTTTGGTTACTAATTAGGACTTTCTCGGCTCTTTTGTGCGAAAAATAGTTTGGATTAGGAGCTGTTCACGAGACAATTACTAGTTTTTGTGTTTCCAAATAAGCCCCCTGTACCACTGTTTTACTTGTATGACGCTATGTGACTTCTATTTACTTTTTACTGGTCTCAGTCATGGCAGTCCACATGTAGAGAAATCATGTTTTAACAGAAGACGGAATCCGCAGATACGAACGGTAGTGGACGAAAATATGATTCCAAGAAAGAAAATACAAAGACTCACTGATCTTGTAGGTCTCGGAAAGGCCCGTCGCCTCCATCCGAAATGGAGGATCCTCTCCTTTTTTTTATTTTTAGTCTTTCCATTCCGTGAAAAGTATTTTCCGTATTTGCTGCTGTATTCTTTTTCAGATATACCTTCCATTAAGTTTTTTTTAACAATGGGCTAGTTAGGAACTGTCATCCATTTGACATGGTCTCTCGCATTGTTTTATTTTGAAAAATTGTAGTTTTCATTTTCTGTAGTTGCTATAAGGCCACTTAGATAAATTGACATAACTCCTAAAACTCTTAATTTTCCATTTTTCTAAGTTTAGTGTGGCGACTAATGGTTAAGAAACCGAGATTTACTTTCAACGTTTAGGGCGGGTAACGTCTAGATTCGAAGGAGATGCAAGTTATTGTTTTTTGGCAGAACAGTAAGATAACTATAGTCTTTACTTACCAAGACTGGAGCAAAGGATACGCTGAAACTACAAACGAAGCTTTAACCTGGTCATAACACCTTTCAGCCACCATAGTGAACAAAAATTTAGTTCGTGTGTTCGTTCCGTGTATGCATTAAAGTAACATTACCGTCGAAAAGGTAGTAAAATGGTCTTTCTTTCACAGTTTTTAGCTGACTTTTAAAATGTATGAGGTTCTGAATTTGTCTTTATATATGTTTCTTTTGTCTATGTTCAGCGATTACCCAAAATTTGGGTAATTTAAACTGGATTATGTTAAACAGTAATATTGTGTAACATTTGGCAAACTCGATAATATTAAATGAAAGTGATTGCCGTTGTTCGAGATCTGGGATAAAATTAATAATATAGATCGGAGTTAAATCAAAATAAATGTTAATTAACGGACGTCAGGATGGAGGCTCATGTGCAGTATGCTTACATAAGTTGGAATCAAATCAAATATGTTTTTATTTTGAAAATTCATTCATTTATTATCCTTTTTACTTTATTTAATTTATAGGTAACACAATTTTATTTGTTTTTCTTTCAAAATTAAATATCGGATGCTACGTCGATGGTATGTGGTTAGGTCCTAGTTAAAATAATACATGAAGATGTTACCACAAGACTGGACTAAAACCCCCAATGGGTACGAAGATTTTTCGGCATCAATAAGAACGGCTCGAAACGGTAAATATCCACTGAACAGAAAGAGCGAGAGGCGAAAATAACGTCAAGTCGCTCGTCCCATTATTTTTTAATGTACTCGCTTCATCCAATTCGGAACATCCTTGCGGAGGTTTCGCTACCGCCGCCACGTCGCGCTGCTTCTTCGCCGCCTTTGTTCTTTTTGCGTGTCGACATCGCAGTAGACGGACGTTGTTGTTTTGTTTTCCCTGCGTTTTATTTTCTTCTTTTTTCTTTCGTCTTCTTCTGTCGTTGACTAATGATGTGTTAATTCGAAACTTTTCTTTTGTTCTTTCTTTATACGGCTTCGATGATTTGTGACCTGATCGATGGTTGATTATTAATGGCTGTCAATATTAAATTTTGTACATAATTTACTACAATGTTAATCGAAAATTTTGGTTCTATTGGATGACGGAATTCTCCATGTACAATACTTGATAGGAATGTAGTTATAAAAAAATCACAAATACAAAGAATAAACTAAGATAATTGTACTAAAATATCGATTGTTAATAAGAGAAAATTGTAGCCTAATTAAATTCCTACAATGTATAAATATGCGGCCTTAAATTAAGACTTAACACCGTTTGGCGCCCCCTTTGATACAATTTGAAAAAAACTTCAAAAAGATGTCACAAGTTTCTTACCAACCGCTAAAATTTCCCATAAAACATTAAAAATACATGTGACCACCATATGGATAATAAAGAGTAATAAAAGGTACAACATTCAGTTTAGCGGGATTTCTCGACAACGTTAGTCCCGTAATACAATAAACATTACCTAAGCATGCTAAAATTGCGTTTAGACATATACACTCGAACAAAATTCATATACCTACCTACGTAGACAGTAAATAAATTTTGTTCTTGTCACTGTTAGTTTTTAAAACACAGTATACTTTTTCAATCGTTGAGGCCGATACTTGATGAAAATCCATCCTACAGTAAATAACATACCTACTAAATAGTTCAGAAATTTTCAAATAAAAAAATGTTTTACACTACACCTAAAAATAGTACTACCTACTAGCTACTGATTACTTGAAGAAAGGAAGACTTATAGTCATATAGGTAGAACACCTTACGTGTTATATAGGCCGTGGAATATATACGTTACAACCCCCCATAAAAGATTACCCATTACCAAATGTGGATTTGTGACTATGGCTGCCATTCGTCGGCATTTCCCCAGATTTGTCCTAGTTGGGGTCGTCTGGGGGCAGTCCACGCAGAGTTTTTAAGAAGTATCCGTTCAAATCCGGGCATTTTTTGTATCCGGGTGAAATTTGATCAATTGATTATTGGAAAGCAATAAATTTAAAAACATAGTCACAAATTTGCTCGAAAAAATTCTCTGTTCAAAATGTCTAGAAGTTGTTAGGACATTTACAGATGTCCGTTGGAAAAAAAGAAAGGCATATTAGCAAAAAAAAAGAGCGGAAGTCGTTTGAGACTGAACGAACTTTTAGTCATTTTGCCAAACTAAAGACCGATAACTGATCTATTCTTTTTTATGTTACAAGTAGCTCTTGCCTAACACCAAATCGTATTAAATTTCAAAAAAATTAAAATTTACTCTAATGCAACCCACAGCGCACAAATCCATATATAGGGTAATTTACGTTATCGGAAATAGAATAGCACGACTAAACGAATCAACCCTATATGTTTATTATATAAAGAAATTTTTAAAATTGTATTTACTATGTACAGAGAGTCCCAAATATAATCAATGTTGCATTTTATTCTTAGGAGAGTCTTTTTTTTCAAAAGTGATTCGGTTAGTCTTGATATGCCTTGCCAAATAAGGTGAATAATCCTGTATTGCAGTAAACGTGCAGGGATGAGACACTTGGAGCTCTACGCAGTTGCTTCGTAAAAGCAGGCTAACTTTTCGGAATAGCTTTAGCATTGCGATAGGATTACCGACGTTGCACCTTTTTACTACACCGTGGTAAATAATTTCCTAATTAATTTCAATTATTATTCATAAATCTCAATGCAAGATGTTTACCTAATAATACGAAGCTAGTCAGCACACAAATTTAATGGCAAGTAATATTACCCTTTTTTGTTCTTTGTGATTTCTGTTATATGTCAAGTCTCGAATTTAATATATCGCAAAGATTAATAATGTAATGTTAATTTGTTTATTTCCTATGATTTATTGATTTTCTATAAAAGAAGAGACTCTTAATATGTTGCCTGGTCCCTGTTCCTTACACATAGATCTGGATTGTATAGGTGTAGGTATTTAAAGGCCAAGGTAGTATGGTGTCGATCGGAATGTTGAAACAAATGTAATTTCAAGTTATGCAGTTCATTTCTCATACTCATACTCATCTATATTAAGTGTGGGCCTCTGTTAAGAAGTTTTTGCTTCAAAAATGGGAAGACTGAAAAATACCATAATATTTAAACATAAACTTATCTTTTTAAAATTAAGACTTACGAACTTCCTTTAATTTACAATAAGTACAGTAGTATTAGTATACCGAAACTAACGTAACTAGATGACTTAAAATTTGTTGATTACATTACAACAAATGATTTGATTTATATATATAGTTTATTTTATAGAACCAAATATTTCAATTCTAGTTTACCTGTTCAGACAGTTCATAATAGCGTTCCTAATTATTTTAGTTTCAAGATTACAGAAAAATTATATAATTTACTTAATTTAGGTTTTTATAAATAAATGAATACAAACATTGTATTAACTTCAGTAGTTTATTACCGACAGACGTTGTCCTGTACACCCCTCCTTAATTCTAAAATTTCAAACTTTTTTGAGTAAGATGTAAGAATCTGGACAAGATTTATAGTGCGAAATTTTAGATAAAAAATATGTATCGTTATTTTTAATAAATTTTTTATTTAATATTTCCAAAAAGGAACAAAACAGTAGAAAAAAAACTATTATGAAATCAATTGATTTCATAATAAACCTAACCTAACATACATACACAAATAAATTTGTAAGTTGGGTAGTTGTTTATCAACGCACGTGTAAATTAATTTTATTTTTTTCCTTTCTTTTCCTTTTAATATTTTCAAAAAGAAATAAATTAGTTAAAAAAAAATGGAATCAATTGATTTCATACCTAACCTACATAAATAAATTTGATAGAAAATTATATAAAATACTCACTTTAATTCCACAGTAAATTACCAAAATGTATAGTTTTTTATGCACACTCTTCAAAACTGTTCAAACACTAATTATATCTTGATGTAATATTTCAATTAGCACACGATTTTTTTTAAAACAATAATAACACGAAATTACATTATAAGTTCCTGAATTTCATCGCAGCATCAACTGTCGGAACAAACTGGAAGCTGGAATTAAATATAATATTATTGAATTTCGATACTGCGATCGTAGCGCAGTCTGCCGGATCCAATGTAAAACAATTCAAAATCAACAACCATTTATAAATAAAAAATTAATTAAATAAACAATTTAAATTGTACCCAATTGTAAATCTAAACCATTCTCGAATCTACCTGAAGACTCATTAGAATCAGTCCAGCCGTCATATATATATATATATATATATATATATATATATATATATATATATAAATTAGTAATTCTTTCCTGGATTCCTCATTAATTGATATTAAAAAATTTCCTTTCCATAATATCCTCGGTTTATTATTTTTCCAACGGAAAACACAACAAAAATACAAAGTAACTGTTTAAACTGTCCACATTCAGCCACAGGACATTCCGACTTATCAATAACGCAACCTGATGATTCAAATTAATAGAGTCGGTAAATAAAACATTAGTCTTCAGCAAAAATGAATAACATCACCTGTTATTCTCCCTCTACTCTGTACAGAAGACTCACTAGAAAATGTTATCATTCTTTTTTCGAAATAAAACTGCGCGTAAATGAAAAAGTATTTCCACCCACTCTCTGGTAATTACCCGGGATCTCAACTTCGAAATCTACCGAGCTCTCGTATAAATCGACCCTCATTTAAAAAAAAAGAAAAGAGGAAGAGACAAAGAAAAAATCAGGCATTTAAAATCGTCCGCGCCGTCCGTGTTTACCGCTTTTAATTGCCAGGATCTCCACCCGGCGGATCTACCAGCTACTAATTGTTCTAATTATGTTTGGCTCTTGAAAAAGGGCACGTGGAACAGCAGGGACGCTATGATAACACGAAGACGAGGGTGTACGGACGTGAGGACGTTAAATTAAAGCTTAGTAGGGGTAAACGGACGAGAGAACGAAGCACTAACTTTCGGTATTGTGTTATATATGCGATTTATTAATACGAATGGCAACTACTTACATTAATAGTTGTACTTTGCAACTTTCCTATTCAACTTGGCACCTACTTCAGAAAAAAAGTATTTAGTTGTGGCAGAAAAAAATATTTTTTTAGTTACGTTCCTTTTTTGAACCCGGAATGTATTGTTACGAGAGTTCATCCGACAGCTGGTGCAATCGTCCATCAATCACTTCGTAGAAGGGACGTTATTCCGATACTTCTGGGAATCCGAAATGTTTTGTCTCTCAACAGACCGACCGCTGCCGTTACTGGGAATTCCCTTGAAGCTTCCAGAACACATGAAAGAAGTTTTTCGATAGTTCGTTGACTTGCCAGAATAATTCATAGAGAAATATATAAATACGGACAGCTGGCGATGGGATTCATTCAGTTTTCGACGGTCGTATACTTAAGTAGATATAAATTGTAAATAGTTCTGTGAATATAAATTGTGTTAAAGTATTGGAAATAAATTAGAGTGAGTTGGACTGTTTTTAAATAAATCCGAGAACTGAACTGAACCCGTGTGTGAAAATAAAAACATTACAGTTTGTAAGCTCTGTGAATTCTAAGTATTTGTTTTTAATTAATGAGTTTCTAGAAGTTTATAGTTTTGCTGACTTTCATTTTATAGTTTAACTGAGTTTTCAGAGCAAATACCTGTTTCGAATTACATACCTTTTTGAAAAATTTGCAAACTATTTGACATCCCCGAAAGATTTTACATAGTTCCGAATATTAAATTTTTCTCATATTGATTTTATTGATATGGTACTTAATGTCCTAGTCCGATCTATGTATATGTTGATATTCCAAGATATTGTAATTATTCTCTGTATTTTTTGCTTAATTTTATTGACTGCTCACATCTGTTAAAAACTCAAAATAAATCAGATAGCATAGTCCGAAAGCCCTTCAAATATTAGTCCATGGAATTTATATGAAATGAAATTTCTAAAACTTCCAGTTTTTATTTCTCATCATTTTCCTTTAAATAATTCTGCTATGAGTAGAGCATTTATAAAATAAACTTCTACCAGCAGAATAGCGAGAAAAGAGATATCAAGAAATTCCCGAAGGTGTGCAGTGAACACAGTAGTAACTCGGACGAAAACTTTACGCCCAAGAAAGACTGACCCGGGTCTCGAGGACCTTTTAAGGGCTGGAAGTTTACAGAGTTTGTACGGATAGGTGGATTTAGTGAGCAGTAGCGTCCAATTAGGGAATGGTTTTCGTTTGCATAAAAGTAGATTAACCTTGCAGCTTTATAAAGCTTTCCGAATAAAAGGGGAAAGGTTGTTAAATTATGTGTAAAAGAGCAGGTCAACATTCTTTTTAGTGTGCTTCTCCAAGTTCTATATTCTATACAATTTTTATGAAAAAAAAATAACATTCAGATTTGTAGACATGAGATGTAATGATCGAAACCTAAGATTTGCGTGGTAACTAGCACACAGAGGTTCCGAATGTGGAACCATTCCATGTCTTTGCTGTTATCCCTTAACTCCTAGGTTAAAATGTCACAATATAATTTTCTATTTAACTGCACCTGTTAGTGATATTGAATACCCTCTTCGAGGTGTCATTCTTTTATACAACCTAACCTAGGACTTACGGGATAACAGCAATGATATGGAACGGCTCCAGATTCGGAACCTGTATGTGCTAATATCTCCGTAAATCCTAGATGTCGATCATTACTTCTCGGGCTGTATCAAATACATAAATGTTTGTTCGAGAGGACATTCTGCAATTCCTCCACTAAAAGAACCAGAGAGTATAGCCTATACTGATGCCGAGAAAGCTAAAGTCTTCGCTGATCTCTTGGTTAACCAATTCAAGCCTCACGAAGAAGGAGCAAATCCTGACAGGAATTGGCTAGATTTTGTCGAAAGGACTTTTGAAGAGATTTCAAATAGACAAGTAGTTAATTTGCTCAAAAATGCAAATGATCAATAGGTAGGAGATATATTGGCAACAGTTCATCCTAAAAAAGCTCCAGGGCAAGACGAAATCTCAAACAGACAATTACGGAATATCCCTAAAGAATATACAAAATACCTTACCTATCTCATCAACGGCATCTTACTAACCATGTACTTCCCCGCCCATTGGAAAAAATCCCTAACAATTCTAATTCACAAACCTGGTAAGAAGTCTATTGTCGTCGCTCTCCAAAATATCTGAGAGAATAATACTTGCTCGACTCAACAGTGAGTGAAGAAAAGAACATCATTCCAGAAGAACAGTTCGGATTAAGGGAAAATCATAGCCCTGCTCAACAGACTAAGTGAAAACATTTTGAGGGAAAGGTACAAGAACAGCCATTGCAGCGCCCTGTTGTTAGATATCATGCAAGCATTTGATAGAGTCTGGCATCAGGGACTCATTATGAAAATGAATAATCTTCATTACAGGCCGAACATTCTGGGTAAAAATTGGGAAACAAATTTCTGAAACAAAATGTCTAACTGCTGGGGTCCCTCAAGGAGCGGTGTTATCGCCAGTTATATATTCAATATATACAGCTGATATCCCTAAAAAGTCACCACATACCGAATATTTGATATTCGCGGACGACACGGCATTACTAGCTAGCTCAATATGCCAAGAACAAAGCGTCATATACCTACAACGAGCGTGTGACGGATTACAAATCTGGCTTGATAAATGGAGGATAAAGTGCAACCTCAACAAGAGTCAAGCAATAGAAACGCAGAAACCCGGAAAGCATGGTACGAATAAACCCGTGAATCTACAGTCAAATACCTTGGAATAACATTTGATAAAAGACTGACATGGGCTGCCCATATACAAGAAATAACCAGGAGAGCTACTAATAAGTTCAGCTGTAGCCATTCCTAGCGAGAAATAGTAAATTTAACATAGCGAACAAACTTACTCTTTATAAGATAAGGCCATGCATGACATATGCATCAGCCACATGGTGTCAGGTTGCTCGAACACACATGGCAAAACTTGAAGCGACACAGTCTAAAATACTTAGAACAATCACGAATGCTCCATGGTATATGATGAACTGCGATATAAGAAACAGTCTAAAGATAATTTCTATAGCGGAACATCTCAGACAGATGAGCAAGAAATCTCAGAGCCCTTCAGACACATTCAAACAAATGAATAAAAGAAATGGCGGACTATAATCCAGTTGATTTTAAATTCAAACGACGAAGGACAATTCTGCTAGAGGAAGAGTAGCCAGGGAACAGCTCCCACACTTCAAGCATACAAGGCCATTGAATAATAAAATAAAAAACAGTTACAATGGAAGTAAAGATTGTGAATTTTAATATTTTTGTAATATGTAATTCTAAAATGTACTTCATAAGAAAATAAATATGTTTATGAGAAGACATTCTCTTGTGGGAAGTGCAACTGATAAAGGTTCCCGATCAGAAACATTACATATTATATGTTTTGTCTTGCGTACAAAAGAATGACAAATTGAAGTGAGTTTTCAACATTCAGATTGATAATTTTGTTATTAATATTTTAGTTATACAACAAGAATAAGAAATAGCCAAAATTTATTGAATGTTGTTGTGTTCAACACATGAAATTCTATACAATTTTATTGTTAAATAATACTACTACACAGTGTTGATATGTTGAATCTACTTTTTTGCTGTAAATTTGATTTGTTAAGCAAAATAATTACTCAACTACTGTTTTTATGTTAATTTTTACATTATCTATACCAAAAAAGTTACGCCTTCGAAAGTTCAATTAATATTTCTCAGACAATATTCAACATACTTGTTTAGATTTTCATGCATAAATTAAGTTCCCTTACTTCATTCATCCGTTTTAATTTGTGAAACTAATTTTAATGATTTCTACCTAACAGATGACTATTTTGTAAAAACAGCAGTTAATGGTATTCAGACAGGTAAAATGAAATCTGTTACCATTTCTGGTAAACTTACCGTAAACGTTCTGCAATATCTTTTGCAGCATGAAATATACCAGACCAAAAAAGCGATTGTAAATAACTCGGCGGACTTTAGATCAAAACAAGTTCGACGTTTTCTGAATTATAGTTTCATTTGAGGCTATACCTGGGTCTGTGTTACTCGAGCTGGATCAATTATTTTTTCATTCTCTTCCATGTGTGTTCTGTTGGATTAAGGTCTGGTGTGAAAATAAGGAATTAACAAAAGCCCACTTTTTCTGTTTCTAAAAAGCATGTGGCACCTATACTTGTATGTATGTACATTATCAGGTATAAATAGAAAATTTCTACCGAAAGCGTCCCAACATGTTGTTACAACGAGCTCTAGTACTAAATCCAATTTGTGCACAGCTGTTAAAGTTTGTTTTATGGAAATTATGGAAATGTTTTCATCTACTATCATACATCCCAGAACATTCCATCTCCTCTTTACAGTGTGAGCATCTTCGAGTCGACCTTGCCTCCCATGTCTTCTCAAATCTCATATTATCGGTTTCCGGTGATCGAAAGGACAATTTAAAGGGTTAATTTCATTGCCGATCGAATATTAAGGAACTCTTTCTGTAGGTGTTCCTCGGAGTTTTGATTTCCTAGCCGATGTAATATCGATTTTTGTACCAATTTATAAGCAGAAGTTCGATATGTCAAACTTTGTCTTTGATTTCTTAGATTTTAGAAGGAAAACAAAAAAACGCTCACTCAAAATAATCCTTTATTGTTTTACTTCAAAAAAGTGGTAGAAGGTATGTCTTTCTTATACCTACTTAGTATTATCTGTATATAAATAGGCAAAGACAAAACTTCTCTCTCCCTTAACCGATTCTCTTTATTTTTGTTTTGTTTAATAGCTACTGACGACCTTCAGTCTAGGGCGGTTAGCATTCCAGTGCAGAATGCTAAAAATTGTATAATTGGTTCATTCATTAAATAAAATATAATAAAAAATTCATTATTTACGTCCATACTGCCAATGCCAAACAAATTATACTCACAGTGCCGCCAGATTGCTTGGAGAGAAAATCATAAGATGTATTGACTTGAATGTGAAAGACTAAATTAATCTTTTTAGAAATTTGACGAAGATTACAACAAATTTGTAAACCGCCCGTGACCAAAGTTATAGCACGTCGTGTCTTTGATAAAGATAAGTTTTTAATTCAATGATAAAGTTTAAGATTTTAGTTTAAATCATGAGAAAATTTCCAACAGAAAAATGTATATTAATAATTGCCATTTAGATTTCTGGTTTATGAATATTTTCTAATGTTTTGTAGCTGCTGTGTAATATTAATACTAACTTTTGAGTTGGTTGCTTGAATTTTGTGCTTAGAAGTTCGAATCGTTAACTGAAATGTTATATAAAGATTATTAGTAGTTTTATTACTCAATTTAAGGCTATTAAAATTTTTCAGTCTCATATCCCAAAGTATATATTAAGTAATGTTTAAAAATATTATATTAACTTAGTATATAATATAACAATAATTTTATAGGGAATTGAATTTTTTTATGTAAAAAATATATAACTGCATATTTAAATATACATATTTAAAGGCCGAATCTTTTTACAATTTTCTGCTCATGTATTTTATCTGATCGAGAATTTGATATATATTATATGGGCCTGGAAAACCCTAGCTTTTATTAAAATGTGACTGACTTTTAAGTAAAATAAATATCTTATTGACATTTTAAAATGTCTATTATTTAAAATATAAAGAAATTCAATACATCTACGGATTTTTTATGGTAAGTTAGGTTCCTACTACACATCTATTCGAGAATAAAATGTATTTTTATTCAGCTTTTTTTCCCTTTGAAATCTTGCATAGCTGACCTTGACGGTCAAAACATTGAGTAATTGTATATGGAGGGACCCAGCGTTAGGTGCTCTTAGATTCTTAGAGCATGTACTTCTAGAGGTAGCATGCAATGTCGTACCAAGAGTAAAAAGAGAGGGCAATAGAGAGAGCAAGAGGCTATCTCACTCGATTGGGAGATGCAGCCAATGACATACTGCACTGCTCATTGCTCTTAATTGAGTGTCAAAAATCATTTGTCAGAATTATTTCGAATACCTATATTTGATTAAATTTTTATTTTCTTTTATTTCAATAGATTTCTCAATATGAGTGATCAATTTTGGTCATTACACCTACTTTTCAAATGTCTCCTCAACTTTGTTTCTTATAAAAAAATTTTACAATTTCATCAAATAGGGTCGAATTTCGACCACTGGGCGACCAATAGTTTTTAATTAAACAGCTTTATCATTTAAATTTTGTTATTACATAACAATAATTATAGCTCCCAATACATACCAAAAGAGCTAAAAACTCGGATCTAGATTTTTAGGTGTTTGAGATTGTTTTGCTAGTTCTATCTAGTGCTTCATGTCGATTAAAAATCGATTTCGTTGACTGGGAAAATCGATTATTTGATTAATCGATCACCATCACTAAAGTGGAGCTACTCTTAACTTTCGTTGATCTCTACATTCTAGACTAAAGCTTTCGAAATCCCACTGCGGACACCAATGTTATGTACTGGTTTTAAAAAATGCCAATAATAGCTTTAACTGCACTTTATTCAACTTCAAAAACACATAAACCGTTAACATACACAAAGTTTTCTTTATTCGACTCCTTTCTGTACTATATTTGGCAATTATGTTTATCTAGGAAACGTGTATCTCCATTGCCGGTCGAATCTATATTTCTGAACTTTGAACTAGGTTCACTACTGTTTTATTTTTTTGGGACTGTACTCTCTTTTTCTAGTAAATTACCTAAAGTTTGAAATTATTTATTATTTCAGTTATATGTGTTGAAAGGATTTTAACTACATCTCCAACACTATTTACTCATTTTTTTATTATAGATTAAATTAAATAATGTTTCCGTTATTTAACCAAGGTATTGATACTATCTCCAAAACAGGGCGTATTTCTTTAAAAATATTCGTTACCTCTCGCAAGAGAGTAGTTGCTTCCGCCACTGTGCGATAGGTCCTTTATCCAACCAAACGAGAGTTTGTAGTTTCCTCTTCAAGCGAACCGACATGGATTTGCCGATGCGGAATTCGTTCTGGCTTGGTGAACGCTTGCCTTCGCCTTGCCGTGTTCCTTTTTTTTGATGAAGCGAAGAGACGATTGTACTCCATCGTTCCGACTCTCCATCTATCCGACGGAGAAAACTTCTCCCCTCTTTTTTTCCCTTTATTCTTCTTCGACAAAATTTTCCGTTCTCAAGTTTTCCGAAGAGAGAGTATTATAATACTCGGTCGGTTTATCTGAGGAAAATTTGCAGGAAAACTTTGTACATAATAATAATAGTTCAAGCCTTTGGGTATATTACTGGAAAAGGAATGCAAGAAAGCAGATTAATAAATGAAACGAAAATATATTGGTTTGGTTTTTATGCCTTCAGGGGTTTAAAAGAATTTAAATATTGAAATATATATATATTTTTTAGAAATACAAGTAGGTAAATATAAACTATGAAAACGGACATAGCAGACCTTTTTTAAATATGGTATCAATTTTGAATGAGAACTTCTCATACTATATCTTTTTGGAAGAACGTCACAAACACTATTAAGACAGAAATTATGGAAGACTTTTATTCACACCCCACTAATTTTTCTGCAGTGTATTTATATCTTCATAATCAAATATGTCACGTGTGAATGTTTAGAAGAAGAAAGGCCACCAGTTCTACCAGTAAACCTGTTAAAGATCGTATCATAAAGTAAATTCATAATTTTACTGGCCGACTGTACAGTTCCCCAAAATTTTTTTAAAGAATTGTAGGCGTATCGAAATTGGCTTCGAATTAATTGTTACGAATACAATACATAGAAAATACAAGAAATGAAAAACACACGGAAAAACTTACATATCTACTGGAAATAGGATTATTCTGTATTAACGACGAAATGTGTTTGGATCTACTCACTGAAAAATGTGGATAACATTATTTTTAGCACGACCAAAAAAGCGTTTGCAAGTAGTGAATTTTACAGTTCGAATCAACTAATACTTTGCTGTGGTCATCAAAACTGTTGCTTTAAATTGTGAACATTATCTGTAAAACTGCAGTTAAATATAATTACTACAGTAAATTAAATGTACTCTTGTTTCATTATAGAATCGTATTCAGCTATATTTCAGCATTATTTCATGGAGTAGCCTTCGTTTCCAACCGCTCCTTTTATTAACATTTTGGGACCAGATAATGCCTGTTATGTTGTTTTCACCAAGTATCCTGTTGCCTTGCCAGATGTCCTGGGCATTGTCATTTCAGAGGTGTCACTCTATGGATGACATCTGTTAACTGGGCGTTATTTCTTATCTTAGATCATGTACCTTCTAGATAGAGCCTGTCATGCACAAATGTCGTGGTAAGATTAAGGAGAGAGAGGGCAAAAGGCTATTTCACTCGCTTGGGAGCTGCTTCCAATGAAATACGCTGAGCTTGTTGTTCATTGGCTGCTTCCACCCACTAAGTGAAATAGCCTTTTACTGTCTCTATTGCCCTCTCTTTCTAGCGTTGCCACGATTTTATGCTTGACAGGCTATATATAGATGGTAAATCATCTAAGTTTCTTATATTTTCTTCATTCAGTATCATGTATTTCTGTATAGACTTTTCTATAACTTGAAGTTTACGTTTATATTAGGTTTTCAAATTGAGAGTTCACAGCCATGGAATTGTATCAAGAATAATATTAATGCGATGTCTGATTTATTTGGAGCTGTTACCAAATATAGTAACAGCTTTAGTTCCTTGGCTGTCTGCGTGCTTGGCGAGTTCGTCCGACAACAATAGACGAACAGCAGTTTGAGTTTCCCTACTGGTAAGAGTTGAATGTTTATTGTAGTGTGCCAGTCTGGAAGCTTCAGTTGCAGTACGTTGTCCTTTACAAAACTGTTTATGATGCTCATGGCCTTGCTGGAAATACCGGTATCGGGATGTACTTGTTTCAGTACTTTGTAAATTTACATAGCACAGCTTTCCTTCCTCCTACGCTTCTTCTTTTTGTCAGCCTTTGAAATGTTATTTTGAGCCTTTCCCACTTTCTTTGCAGCTTTATCGCTTGTCCTGGGTGGCATGTCAAATGCTAATATATTTCTTTTTTCTTTCCTGCGATGGTTCACAGTCGACATTTGAAGATTATTGAGTTGACATGCAAGGGTTTTATTTTAGGTTTCAGACCAAGCAGATCTTTCTGTGCAGACTTGAAGAATATATATTTTTTAAATATAAGATATTAATATCTAGGTTACAGAACTTCAATCAAACATTTAAGGTATCGTAAAAAAATGTGGGTAGGTACATATATCCAAATTAGCAAAGACGAAATAAATCAATTTAATATCAGTTCTCTAACATTTACTGAGACACTACGCTCATGGACCAGCCATTTGTCAACATTTTTTGAATCACCCTCTATAACCATAACACTTTATATTCCAAACATCCTGTTTCTAATTTTTTTACCACCCTCTATAATTATTTAACTACAACTTTACTTCACCCTATATTACAACTTACAACAATATATATGCAACTGCTTATGGGCTACCTAATATTGCATTTTTGTTCTAACAGTTTTTGAATTACGCTGTATAACTATAATTCCACTCTACCCTATATTCCATCCATCCTGTAACATTTTTCAACCATCTGAATAACAAATGTTCTACTTCGCCCTATCTTTCAACTATCATTTGTATTCAAGTATTTATGGGTTACCCGATCTAACTATTTATTCTAGCTTTTTTCTAACCATTCTTTATAACTATAATTTCTCTCCACTCCAATTTATATTTAACGGCCCTGTATATGTAACTGCTTATGGGCCTCCTGATAAAACATTTAGTTAGTTAGGTATTATTTTCTCCTCTCTCTCAACCGATTTTTATTTTTGTTTTGTTTGGTAGCTACTGACGACCTTCAGTGCTAATATTAATTTATAATATTGGTTCATTCATTAAATAAAATATAATAACAAAATTCATTACGAACGTAGAGGTTGTCAACGCCACATAAATAATACTGACAGTGCCGCCAGATGGTCAAACCTGGTCAAAACTGAAAACATTGAGTAATTATATATGGACGGAGCGAGCGTTAGTTGCTGTTATATACTTAGAGCATGTTCTTCTGGAGGTAGCATGCAATACACAAATATCGTGCCAAGAGTAAAAAGAGAGAGCAAGAGACTATGTCACTCGATTGGGAGATGCAGCCAATGAACTAGATACTGCACTTTGGATGCAGCTCTTAATCGAGTGAAATAGCCTTTTTCTAGCCTTGGCACGATATTTGTGCATTGCTGGCTCTATGATTAGATTGGTTGACAGTGACAGGCTAACGCTCTTTCAGACCTTCATGCGAAGACTATCTTGGATAGTTCAGCATAAAGCGTTGTTACTGTTTAGTGGTAAAATAGTCAATGTAGTAGATCTGTATTGATTTTTCGAACGCGTTGCAGTAACTTTCATATTAAATATTATGTTTTTAATGTGAATTTAATTATATGATTAATATATTATTATCACAATCTTCCCGAAGATGTTGTGTAAAAAATTGTCAGTCAGCGGACAATAGAGAATGTATTAAATAAATATTGAAGTTCCCATAGGGTTGTTTGTCATCTCTTTTCTTTAATATTCATGAACTGGATTGAAACCGCAAATTGGGAAAACTTTTGGGATGCAAAGAATAATCTTCCAATTATTATATCGAACATTTTGTCAGGAGCGGTCCAGCCAAAAATTTTAGGGGTCATTCATTTGTCAAAAATATTTGGAATACCGATATTTGATTACATTTTTATTTTCTTTTTATTTCAATAGATTTGTCAATATGAGTGAACAAATTTTTTTTAAAATATACTTTTTACAATTTCATGAAATAGGGTCGAATTTCGACCACTGGGCGACCACTAGTATTATGGAGACTATCTTATTTCTAAACATTATTATTAATTTTTTTCCCATATTTTGATGATTTTCCAATTAATTGCATAACAGATTATAATAAGTTAACAAGATTTTTCCAATTTTCTGCAAATAAAAAATAATTATCGAAATAAGTTCATAGTTGATGGAGTAGTGAGATCATATAAACTAAAAACTACGACCGGTGAAGTAAAGGTGGGCACTAGGACAGGACTTTGAAAATTTATATATTTTAAATTAAACGCGAAATAAGTATAGGCGACATTTAGGTTTACCTAATATTCGTAGACGTCGCTATATACATTTCCTGTTCAATAATCGTCGTTTCAGTAAAACTGCTGCTGTGCAATCCGTATTCCAAGTCTAAAAGGCACTTCGTTTCGTAAAAACTTGCCGCGTTATGCGACCAACCAATCCAGATACCGGTTGAGACAGCTCGGTCGTTAGACAATCGGGAATAACGCTTGCAATATTAATGCGAACTCCGGCATCGGCTAATGTGACATACATCCCGAGAGCGGTGCTCTACGCTAATCTAAAAACAAAAAGTGTAATCTCCTAGCACTCATAAAAGCAATTTTCAACATTTCGCTCAACAAGTAAATATCACGAGAGGTAGCTCTCGGTTTCCGACCATATTTGGATTTATATTATCACAACGTAATACGTTTCCCTTGAAAAGTCTGTGCTGCGATGTTAAAAAGTTTATCCCACTTCAATGTTGCGGGGAAAATACACTGGAATATTCAAAAAGGCAACGTGAAATACGACAGGAAGCTCAACCATAAAATTGTTTGAGGTGTATTTATGTGAAAATTAGAATTTAAAAAATATTTATGAGAAGAACCTAGTTTAAACTAAATTATACTTTAAGTTCTGTATCGTACTGAATAATTAATTAGCTAAAAATACTGTATAGTGAGCCTAACGACTTTTAAACATTTTTTACCAAATTTGAACTCGACTCCCTCATTTCTTCTGTGAAAACCTTAACCTAAGATTCTTAGCTTTGTTCTACAACCTACATTATTGTTGCTGTTTCAGTTTATTATTTGTTTTTCAACTATTTTTTCTAATTATTAATTTTATACTGCTGTCGTTATTTCCCTAGCGTAGTTTTAGAAATTTTATTTACAAAATTTAATCTAGTATGTTTGTTTTCAGGTTTAAACATGGAAATCTCTGTATATAAAAGAGGTTTATGTGCGTTATAATTTAAAAACTGTCACATCCAACTAACAAAAGATGTTTTTTTTATTAATTATTTATTATTTATTTAACACATTTTATTCTGTCGTTTTTTCATTTCAACTAGTGGTCTTTTTTACTAACAAAGCATTCTTTATTGGTCTATCTATCACCAAAATTGGTAAAGTAATAAAACAAAAATAAATGGAATAGTAACTCAGCGTAAAAGTAAGAAATAATATTTTTCTGTGACAATTAAATACTCATTTAGAAGTGTTTCTAGTTATTTTTAGTCCTGAATAAAGAAACTTCAATATTTTGGGCTAATAAGTTTATCTATCAGTGTAGTTATCTGTTAGTACTATCTATCCGTTTTTTAACCTACTTCAAAAAGAAGCAGGTTCTCAATTCGTCTGTACTTATCTAAGCTTTTTTATGTGTGTTCAGCAACTTCTAAAAAGGAACTTAACTAAAAAGCAAAAAATAATTTATTCCTGCCACAATTAAATACATTTTAGGACGTTGGTGCCAAGTGCCAAGTTAAAGTGAAAATAATTAGGAAAGTACATTAACGAGTTGTACTTGTGACAGGAAAAAATATTTTTTGCTTTTTAGTTCCGTTGCTTTTTGAAGTTGGTTTTGTTTATTTTCATTTGTTTTATAGTAAGGCTTATTTAAAATTTCCAGTTATTGACATAGCCTGACTAACACAATATAATGGAGTATTTTCCTATTTCCGTCTTTTTTTTTTAACAATATTTAATATTATTACTATTTTGATTGTCTACTCGCGTAAACCGGAGCCCGTCGGGTAGGTAGTGTAAAGTTTTCATTTAAACAAAAATTTTACATAATACATATATCGGCATCCCCTTGACCATATATTTCTTAATGATTTCTTTTGGGTGTTTTTGATTTCCAGAATAATTGTTCAATGCATACAGACCAAAAAGTTTTATGTTTGTGTTTCGGAATAAGAATAATTAACAACATTAAACTATGATATTGCTCACACAAATTAAAGTTTTCAGTTTTACTAACAAAATGCACCTTCATAATTTCAGCGAACTTATATGATACAATTTTAACTGCAGAGAGAAAAATTAAGTGAGAATTATCGAAACTAGCTAATCACTGAAAAAAGTATGGACTCACCAAGGGCTTAGCCAGAGTAGCTATCAACCCCCCCCCCCACCGAAATTTTGGTGTTTTGGGTTGGTTTAAAGATTCAATTTTAAGCAACTAGTAAATTGTGTGTTTTATAGGTATATTTTTATAACCCCAAATACATGAAAAGAATTATACATTGCGGTCCTATCAATCCACTACAAAAAATTTGTGGGAATCACAATAACAGATAGAATCCCAAAATATAAAATAAATTATTTTTTCTGCTACTTATCTGTGAATATTTATAATTATTTCATAACTAAATTACAAATAAAGATTAAACAACAGTAATTTTTACGATACCTTTTTTTCCAGGTAAGGACTTTCATTCTTTCATTTGGAAAACTCTGTTAGAAGGTAAGCACATCAAAAAATCAAACTTGTATATTAAATGAAATGACCAACTATAAACCTCGTATTTTCAAAATGTTTTCCTGAAATCAAACTCTTCGTACGAGAGCCTTAATAAAACACGTACCCTATTAAATATACTACGATCCTTTACGAGGATTCGGAATTGCAAATTTAAAAGGGTCCAGTAAATAGATAAAATGGGGTGGAATGAATCTTCGACGTTTCAGAAAATGTATGGGGCGAACTGAACTGGATGTAAAACCATTTATAGTTAAAAGAGGGCATGCATGCTAACTTTATGACCAACAATTAATGTTATAATTAATAATTAATTTGGAATTTTTGATATGTTACAGTAATACTATAATTAACATATTAATGCCAAAAATGTATAATTTATGGTCTCAATTTGTTTGATTCAGATATTATTGTGAAAGTAAGACAAATTATAATTTAACAGTATAATTACAACTTACAACTTCATTCCTCTCATAATTATTAAGTAATTGACAGCAATATTCTAATGATGTCGTCTTCAGATACATTATTTCACTTTATTGTAGGTTTAGCAACATCTATTGAGCGTATAGATTTCTAAAGTGTTTAAAAGCAAGAGTTTTAGTTATCGGTATCCTTGTTTTTCCGTGTGTATTAGGTTTTGTCACTATCTTTACGACCTTACTTGAGTATTTTTTGTCAAACAAATCTGTGGACCAATTTTTATGTGTATGCTGCCGAAGATTATTCGAAGAAACGATATTAAACCGCCAACAACTTGTATTTGTCTAAGTTTTCCTGGATTGTTAAAAATATAAATTAAGTTCAGGTGTGACACTGTTAATTAGTCAATATTTTCCATTTTGCAGCGTTGCTTCATTACTTTCCACATTAAAAAAAACTGATGACAGTGTTGCTGAGTCTTTAAAGCCTCAGTTAACGATCTTAAAAAAATGTTTGTACATATTTTATCATAGCTGTTTCAATCGAGATTATTTACCACAAACGAATAATCTCTTTCTGTACTAGCGATAGAATAGAACTGTTCTATCAGTGTAAAAATGTTGTCAGCTATGATTTTATGGTAAGCAAACTTATGTATGAATTTCCAGAAAAAATAAATTTCTATTTCCGATTAAGATCACGAGTCAGCGACAGTTGTAAACAGATAGCTTAATTAGATTAAGAACAGCACATACAAAAGACGTTCAGAAAGTGGCTAGTGGTAGGCCGAGTTCTGCACACTATTTTCATCCAGAGAATAATGGAAAACGGCTTTAGTGTAAGTGATAGACGTTCCATAACTATTTCATAGAATATTGAAATTTCAATATAAACATTTAGCACATAGCAAGTCCAAAATGTGACTATACAAGTAAATTATAAATATAAGATTTCTTTTAACCGTTTGATTGGAAAATAACTCCACAAAAAAGCTGTAGGTATATTAAAAATAGCCAAAAGTTTCAAAGTCTTATTGTGACTTCGTTGTCAATGGCATTAAAATAGAAATTTGAACTGGTTTGTAAATTATAGATGTACATTTGAACTGGTTTGTACATTTTGGTAGGTGATAGGATTGATCATTTTAAATAAAAAAGTTTTATATTATTACATAGAAGATGCCACAACTATACTTCAGAAAATTATAAAGTTTCTATTAAACTCCATATTATAACTGGTTCGTTCTTTAACTAAATGATTCGTGATTTGAGAAAAGTAATAAGAACTTTTCATGTTTTACAAGATCAAAACTTCTTTATACATCAAATACACAAAATATATAATTTGAAATGTGTCATTTGACTAAGTAATCTACTTGCTACAGGTATCTAAGATCACTAGATCGAGACTATCAACCTTGGCAGAGGCACTTGGAGAATGAAGTATACTTTCTTGTGATAAGTTGCAAGGTCCTTTTCAAAAATGGTAGGTTTTGATTTGGGGGGGGGGAGATCGGCAGATTTTACATATAGCGTCAATGATCCGGAACTGAGGTCTAGTGAGACAACTGCAACCCCCTATGTCCCTGCCTTGCAACACCCTTGATAAGAAGTTGTGCAACTTTAGCACACATTTGCTGATTATTTATTTCATTTACTGTTTACTGTCTTCGTCTCATAACATTGTACATTTTGGGGTTCCTTCAGATATGTGTTCTTTTTTATGCTTTGAATAAGTGCTAACTAGTCACAACTAAAATAATATAACTTAGTTTTTCAATTACAAGTTGAGAATGATTGTAATTTGCTTCAAATAAACTTGTGTAGAATTATCATTTTTTGAGATTATGTTGTGCAACATTTCGTCACTTGTTGTTTGTCAGTAGCAAAGAGGAAGGCACAATAGGTATCATTGGTTCTATGGGAGACAGATCGACGGTAAATAATATTGAAAAATTCTATAATCTCCATAAGTTTAAAAATCAGATTTCAAAATTTCATATATTTCTATCCATACCACAACAGGTTAATGTTAATGCAAAGATGTCATGTCTTTTATCAGTTACTTTCATCATCTTACAAAGCCGGACAAAAATTTGTGAATTTCCATGTACCAAACTTAGTAAAGTTACTTTGCGTTTATAAATTTTTGTATGCTACAAAAATGATAGTAAATGTAAGGTGTAGTTGTCCCATAGCTATAATTCCAAAACTTTTTCTGATGTTCCTTGAAAATTCAAAAAGCAAAAAAACAACCCTTATCTCTCCATTCAAAGAGATTTATTGAAATTCCGACGACTTCGAAACCGACAAAATAGCTATCGTTTGAGGAAACCCCAAATAATGAGACATAAAAGGGCAGAAAAGCACAAACCCCCAATCATATCGTCGGGATTAGGTCGTAATAGTCGAAAGCGTAGAGTCGAGATCGTAACAACCAACAACTTCGTCGTTTTCACGCCCGCGAGAAAATAAATTATACGACTACGCGATATAAGGGGACTGCTCTGGCAAGCAAAGAGGAGGGGGTGGCTTGTGCCCTTTGGGGTGAATTTCAAGGGGATACCGACGATTCACTACTACTGTAACGACAAGGCCGGATCGAGTAGTGAGTGGAGTAACGACGACGCGTTTGTCCGTTTAATGGAGTGTCGCTTGAATTTATAGTCCAGGAGAAAAATACCTATCTAGTGACTGGCTCAACGTTCGACAGGCACAAATAGTTATTTTGGATGTTTATTTGAATTTTCTTTCCTCACAATGGTTTCTGAAAAATAGAGATAAGTTAAGTAATCGAAAAGGTGTAGTACCTAAGGGGACTTTGTGAAAACTGCCCAGAACACTAGTTGCCTCTGTATAGAAAAACATTCCCATAGGATTAACTGAGAGAAAGTAGGTTTTCAGATTGGTCAACTAGTTTTCCTGTGTAAGTTTGGATGTATTTTTATGATATTTATCAGGAATCGCTGTAGAACAATGTTTTTTTGAAAGCAATTTGTAGAATATCCGTTGGCTTAAATTTTCTAGCAATTTTCTAGTCGACACATTCGTAGACCTACGTTCTCTCAGTCAACCCACCAGAGAGTTTCTGGAAACTGCTCTTAGGTCACCTTGATTTTCGATAACTTATTTGTAGTTTTCATAAACCATTGTGAGCAATAAAAACTCGAAAAAAACATCCAAAATATTTTTTTTGTCAAAGAACTTGTTTACTGCGGACACTTTTTTAACATTTGCAAGCCGGTTCTGGTATTTAAACATGCTATTAATGGGTTACACTCCTGGTTGCTTTAAGGAAACCCGCACGTGTAGACTTCTCGTGGTGATTTTTCTGTTCGTTCTGGCATTGGTGTTGATATAAATCACAATATAACAACAATCGACAATTGAAACAATATTCACAAACAACAGATTTCACTAGTAGATATTTTAGTTTATAATTATATTTTCTTACTAAAAGTATGTTATTTAGTAAAAAATAAAGTAGACATTTCAGGAATTGAATGAAGAATTTTTTTTATCAATACGCTAATTAACTTGGGTTTCTTGGGAACAAACCAACAAAAATTCCAAATTTGGGAATATGTTGTGATTACTCACTTAACATATGATGGCGAGTGTAACTAATAATTTCAAAGCAGTTGTCATAGATAGATAAATTTTCCTGACCATTTTGCCAAATTCTTTTAAGCAACTATGTTTTGAAGCACGTTCCTTTAAAAATAATATATTTTTATAAATATTTGATTTCATGAAGTTCACAATTTATTATTTGTTGCAATCGGTTTAGTAATGGTTTGTTTTCTACTTCAAGACAAAATGGTGATATTTGGTGATGTATATCACGTGTTTGTTTTTCCAGTTGAAACTTTGGGTCTGCAATAATTTACAGTATATATTGTAATTTTTAACGCTAAAAGTACCCGTGAGCAATATAACATTATTGTAAATGTATGAAAACTGTCACAGATTTTTGGTTCTTTTAGTTTTTGTCATTTTTGTCGTACTATTGACAATTTTAGCAGAGTTTCTTCAACGATGATTGTATTTGGTGATGTCGTCATATAATCAGACATTGTTGTAGTTTTTTAGAAAAAAAATACCGGGTTATATTTTTCTTACTTCAGTATTTTTTTAAATGGTTTGTTTCTTTGCAATACGATATTCTAGCTTGTACATTCATATTACAGAATTTAAATGATTTGCTGCACACTTTACAGTGAGTGAATGCCGGAGTTTCCCACTAGACTTTTTTGCCTACCCTAAATCAAACCTTAGTATGCTCATGGATCTAACCACTCCCTATTGAATGTTAATTGTTTACTACTCATCTTGCTACATTTCTCTAGTCATGTTTGATTTATATCTATACGCGGTGGAAAGAACCGATTAGTACTGAAATAAGAAAAAACAGTTTTTATATGGTCAAGAAGTCTGAACTAAAGCTCAGACTATGGCATAAAATATATTTTACAGTAATTTACTTTCCCGACCCCTTTGAGTTGCTCTGATTTTTCACTGATTTTCCATAATACCACAATTATGCGAATAAATTATAGCAAATTACAAAAAAAAACATACTTTGTAGGTACATTATGGTATTTTCATGTGCATAACGAATTCTATCTATTATGAATGAAATTCATAATTACGAGGTTCAAAAGTTATTTTTTCGATTTATTGGCTTCTCCCAGGCAGTAAAAAAGAACTAATTCAAAAACGATACCCAGACAGAATATTGAACACAGTAAATTTGCACACGCATAACCTATACAGTTAAAAATCAATGTATCAAACAAATTTCAAATATCGGCGGATCAAACAAATTCGATTAACCTACATAACCTTAACAGCTCCCGAACTATACATTCTCGTTGGAAGAGGCGATAAATCAACATGACCCGTGCCAAACGGCTTTCTCGTTATACGCGTACTCGATCATAAAGGCCTCCGCTCGTCTCTTAACTCAACTCGATCCACTTCGCTGTCGGAGAGTGCACACCAATAATAATTCGAATCCACGACAATCGCGGAATGTTTATGGCCCTTCTGTCTCTCTCCTCGTCCCGTCCCGTCCCGACCCGTGCTCGTCCCACTTTAGTCCCATCTCCTATCTCTCATATTCCCTATCCGATAAACAGACAGAACGAACGCTCTCCTGATGATCTGCTTTATTCTCGTCGGATGATCGCTTTCGGTTTTCTACGTTCCCGTATGCTCCTATATGTTTATGAGATATATGTATATGTCGTGGGTTTACGACGTATTTTACGTTCACACTCCGTGGCATTGTTGTTTGCGAGACGCAGACTCGCCTTGTGACAAGTTAGATTAAAGATATATGACGTTGGTGCCTTTGGTAAATGCGCTCGTGTTAATAAAAGCGTAGTGACAGCTCTACGCCCATATGAGCAGGATATAGTCGCTAGACGCTAACACT
Organism: Octodonta nipae; assembly: GCA_034190945.1. Taxonomy (NCBI): domain Eukaryota; kingdom Metazoa; phylum Arthropoda; class Insecta; order Coleoptera; family Chrysomelidae; genus Octodonta; species Octodonta nipae. The sequence goes on along the minus strand of CM067217.1, from coordinate 36,510,380 downwards.
TAATTGCAAGACGTGATATCTGTATAGACTATGTCTCTAACCTAGACGTTTGTTTTTTTTGCTCTTTGAGAAATGATATTTTCACTCATAAATTGCATGTTTTGCCAAATGAAACACTGTTTTAAAAATCTTACCTGCATTCCAATTTATTTAAAAGTAACTTTAACAAATTCGCCTTAAAGTCTAACAGTGTTTCTTATCAATCATTAATTCTGCATATCTCTGCCCAATCAGTAGTTTTTGTTGTATTCCAGGCCATATCTGGGGCATATAGAGGTGCCGGTACTTCAGCTTTTTTTACAACAGTTGTTACAGACGCCTTGGCTACTTTTCAGCCTCTTCAAGTTCTCTATAGAAGAACGAAATCCCCAACAACAATCCACCTTGTGTCTTTAGGAATAAGACCTCTCAGCACCTCACGGCCATACGACTTGTTATTTCCGAGGATAGTAATATCCACAAATCTCAGAGGAGAATAAGGGTTGCAAAAAGCAATAACTGGAATGTTAACATATGATGCGTTTGTTATTGGTTGAAGGTCAAATGCTGAATCAGTTGCAATAAGAAGGCTAAGTTCACGGAACGCTGTTGGGACTCTGGTTGGTAAGCGCACTTGTAGTAAATCCTCCTGCAAAAGGTGTAGCTACAGTGTGTGCACCAAGTTTCAGAGCAGCATGTTGTCAAAAAACCAGAAGAAATAAAGAAAAATCAAACACTTCACCTGAATATTCAATAGCAACAATCGCTCTGGCGACTAGTAACACTTTCTCAAATTGATAATATGAACTCCATCACTTCTACTTTTGTAGATATATTGCTCTTTTTGAAAATCAACATTTGTTGTTCCAAGGTGTGCACCTACAGCCAACATTTTTGTCTATAGATTATCAATCTATATTATTATCTATAGATACACATTGCTTAAATCTTTGTCATTATCATTGCATTTCTTATCTTCTCCTGCATATAGCCATTATCGGCATTATCCCATATCGGGTTACCTTTAATCGCCCTTTCTTCTTTCTACTTGTCTCACTGTTTTTTTTTACCTGGAAATGGCTCTAGGCTGAGCCTAGAATAGTGATATGTTTTGATTCTACTGTATTTGTCTAAATTTGTTGTTCCATTAATTTTACTCATGTATATTAGGGGGTTAAGGAAAGAAACGCACTGAAACCTGTACCAACGATAAAATTAAAATTCTCCTTATGATTGTTAAATTCAGCAACATAGATGTCATATGAAGAAAAATGGTGAATATGTTGTTTTTTCAAAATTTAGAGTGTTCGCCTTATATGTTTTGCCCTATTAAGACTTTGTATAGAGTTCTTTATGAACCGTTGCTACATTACGACGTTTCAGTACAGTCGCAGTTACCTTCTTCGTGCCTCTTGGTTCGTTGTCTTCGTATTTACTTGATTAAGACTCTGGTTACAGGTCATTTAACACTCTTAAGGCCCTAGAATTTTTACTTTGAATTTCTCCCAATAGGATTAATTTTTTTGTTGGGAATATTGTGGCTAAGTAGATTGGTGCTCTTGACATGTGGTAAATAAACATTGCTTACTGGTACCTGGGGTTTCTCTTTTTCTAATTTTCGGGAACATTATTGGTATTTGTATATTTTTGGCTTCGAACGATTTTTTGGTCGAGTTCTTACCCTACCAATGTCCTTTTTGATATTATACTTGTATGTCGCTGTGATTTGATTAGTATTAGCTTCGAGGTATCAGTTGGTTAAAATTGCTCGTCTATAGAACATATGTTCTTCTTTATTAAGATATCAAGGGATATTAAAAAAACGAGTGATGTGTTCTCTCCCAAACCCAAAAGTTGTATTTAGTGCTAACTCTTCTAACTTCTTCCTCAAAAGATATGCTATTACCTGGCACTATTGTTTTAACCTATCCAAATTAGCATTGTTAGTATGACCAAAGATTATTTCCAAAGAACGTTCTACTTTGTCATATGCCAATACATTTTTAACAATATCACTTTACTTGTCTTAAGAATCTCTTCCTTAAATAGCAGTATACTGCAATGCATAATGCTCCACCATGTTCTAGTCCTCTGTTATTTCTCGGAACCCTATAAAAAGCCTTCTCTGTATCACTCAAGTATATTGCAATATTTTTTTTCAAGTTCTTGGATTTATTCTCACAAATATTTACAATTTATCTTGCACACATGTTGTTTGTTTACTAGACGGCAATCGAATACTGACTGATTCTTCTAGAAGGTCTAAGAACCTCCCAGAAAATTCCTTCATGGATTTTCGAAGATTCTTGGATTCCACGAAATATCGAATGAATGCCGATTCCACGAAATATGGGATGAATTACTACTTTATAATATCCCTTTGAATAAAATAGATTACAATTAATTAAATTATCAAACTTTGAATGTTTTTATTGCAACAAGTTCTGCACAGTTGGATTTCTGGAAATATAACGACTTAATTTAAATCGAAGTAGCTAAATCAAGTAATTAGTAATAACTGCCCTATCGGAATATTGGAATACTAAGTATTTTAACACATGAATTTAGCAGAAATTAAATAAAAGCCGACCGGAATGATTAGCAAAAAAGTATAAAGTAATTAATATAAATTAATTAATAAAAGTTATAGTGCTCTAAAACTATATAGCCTCATTCATAATCATAAACTAAATACACCAACACGTAGTTACACTATAAAATAACATCGGAACTTATTAATAAGTTGTACCGTAACATTATATTTAACATGTAGTGTAAACGTAAGGTTTGGATTTCAATTACTTTTACGCCTAAGAATACGTCTCAAGGTTTGATGTTTACAGAAAACCTACTTTTACAGATATGTACTACATTTCTGTTAGCCTACTAATTCATAAATTAGCGGTCTACATAAATCTGATACAAAACTTATTTTCTGTTCAACAAAATACAAATTAGAATAGTGACATTTTAAATATACCAGTTTATGTTGTAAGTGTTATTTAAACGACGTTAGAATTTCTAATATTGTATAACATAAAACTTAGTTACGTCATAAGTCAAATAATTGTCAAACAGTTTAATTTTACATTTTAGAATTGTGCCTTTTTTCATAGTTTCTTTGCCATTGACAACGGAGTGTGACTTAGACTCCGAAACGTTTGGAAATATACAGAAATTTCATGACTGGGGGTGTTATTTGCCAGAAAGTGCTTAAACATTGATAAAACTGACTTCTAACTCAACTCCGAAAAGCTGTAAATTTTTCAGTAAGCCATTCATTGAGATATTGGTATTTCGCATGCATGAATCTTTTAAATAATTAAGACTAGTTTTGTGCTCTATTTTATATAATAAATGTGATAGTTTTTTGGTTCTTGGAGCAAAGAATCTTCCCCCACTTATGGAATACATTGTTGTTGACTATGAGATTTATTGTACATTCAGCTGCATATTCCCAATCGCCAATTCTATCTAACAGATACGATTGAAAACAAATATGTTAAAACAAGCAAAATTCAACACAGCTAAAGACGTAGAGGAAAGCCGAGTTGTCACTTTTCTGCAGATACTTCACCAGCAATTGCTCAACAAACGGCGTAGTGCTAATACCCCCTTGACCTATTCTCGTCACTCTTCAGCATAAAATTATCTCCAGAGTGGATCGTAAAAATTGAGAACTGAAGAAAATTACTTTAACGGAAAACTGTGGGATAGAAACAGGCTCACAGCATTCGTTCAATCAACCACATGCTGACTTTAATTACTCGTAGTGAGAATGGAATAAAGGCTCTGAGCTTAAACGAACGGTATGTTTTGGAGCGTCAAACTCGAAAATTCTTTAGTGGGAATGAATCCAATGGATTTAACTGACGATAATACAAAATTGTTGGGGTAATTCTGCACGGGAGCCTCAGAAGTAAATAAATTGGCAAGTTGCTCTAGTTTTGTTTGATAAAACAATTTTTGTTCAAATATCGAAAAGGATAAAAATATATTTACATTTGTGTTTTATTTGATCAACAGAAATATCTATATTCTCATTGTGTCTCTTTAATTTTTTTCTTTTTCTCTATTTTCTCTCTCTCCCTCTCTCTCCCCTTCTCTTTCTTTCTCATTCTTATAGAGCGATAGAGCGATATTTTTTTGTGGAAAATAGTGTTTTAAATTATCTGGATTATAAGAAAACTAGAAAGTAGCAAGGTACCCTTAGCACCAGGGTCAGCCTGACTTGACCAAATTTGCTTTTAAACTAGTTTGTTGCCAGATAATAATCTTTAACAAAATCTTTGGTATTTTCTGAGTTATTTCAATAATTTCTGCACCGCTCGACTCATCATTTTTATATTATACCTTAATAATTAATTAATTTTAAATCTACCATTTAAGTTAAAATTATTTTTTGTATCTCTAATTCTATTATATGAACAGAATAAGATAACTGGGATCACCATAATAATATTTTCCTCATTACAAAGTCCCTAGTTTCTTTCAGTTTGTAAGTTAGGGGAAAATCAAATTGTTGTTCACTGTATCCGTTTCAGGCAATGATTATGATTTAAAGAATTTGTCTAAGGAGACATTTTGTAACAGTTTCAGTAATTATTTAGACAAATTGTGTAAATTTATAAACATTCTATGAAGGTCATATTGATCAAGGTATTCCAAGTAGTATTTCTTATCGAAAAAATAACAATAATCTACTTCGTTCTCAGTTCCACCTCACGACGATGAAGCGTTAAATAAGTAGTTGTCCACATCATTCAATTGTTGGTCATAATGTCGGACCAATTCTACCAATCCAGTAGCGAGAATATTCATGAAACACCCTATTTACTTATTTACTTCCAACAAAACCATTTGAAAGTACTGAGGGACAAAAGTAACAATGTCCCGTTTATTTTTAGTTATTTATTTGTTTGAAGATGCTAATTTCTGGAACTAGAAGTCCGATTTGAAAAATAAGACCACTTTTGAGAGAAAAAAGGCTGCATGTTCCAAATCCAACCTTTTTTTTCTTAATGTGGTGCTATTTCCCAATCGAATCATAAAATGAAAATAGAAGATGACGCAATAAACATCAGAAAAGTGTTCTTTTTGAATTTTATAACTATTTTTGAAGAAGGTTATATGCTATCTATCACACTCGATATGTGGCGCTGTGCTCAGTTATCTCGAATGTGTTAGCGATCGTATAACTTCTATGCGATCTCACCGATTGAGGTCATATTCACACAACCTATCTTTTTTGTCGAGACGATGGTTCGTAGTTCCACTTAGCATCCCATAGATGGCACTGTAGGGATGTCGTTATCGTATAACTGAACGGCTTGACTGACTGAAGTCATATTCTTGACTGACTGTAACAGCAGTAACAGGTGGTGCTGTAAAGATCTTAGAAATCATGTAACTTTTAATCGACCTGACTGATTGAGGTCATTCACACAATATCATCTAGTATCCGATAGGTGTCACTGTACAGATGTCAATGATCGTATTATAACTTTTGAATTACATTAAAAATGGGTTGAAAGATAGTAGACAAATCCACCACCGATGCCAAATTTCTTTCTGTTGTAACCAATAAAATGTAAATCTTGGCTCTGTAGGCAACGACTAAATGCCGATGCTTTACAGGATTTTGTGATCAGCACGCAACAGTGCGATACGAAACTTTTTTGTTTGTTTAGATTGTGATTTTGAGGTTAATGTTTGAGATCAGTGATTATGTTCTAGAAGTATAAAAAATTAATAATAAAATGGTATTTCCGTGTTTTATATGTAGTAAAACGGCATATTCGTTTACAGTATTATCTTACCAGCGGTAAGTGTCAAATCATAAACGTACAATTGAGTTTCATAAAAAGTCATTTAAGCCTTAAATAAAACTACATTTTTGGTGCATAAATGAATGTTTTGATAATAAATATTACATGTTGGTTATTAAGCCACAATAAAGTATTTGTTATTGTGTACATATTTTAAAGATATTAACCATATTTGTAATCTTGGATTATATAGTTGTATTATTTTGAAACTGAACAACATGAACATTTAATGTAATTCTGACGGGATGCCACAGTTGAAGCCGGAATATTTGTAAACAAATATGTCGGTGCCTCTTTCTATTTTTGTCTCATGTTTCAACCCATTTTTCTTTCGATCATATATGGAAGTGCCAGGTCCAATTATATTAGTAGTCATTGGGCTTGATAAACTGAAGTCCTATATTCACACATATCTATTTTGGCTACATAATGGTTCAAAGCTATACTAGGATCCGAGAGGTGGCGCTGCTGTATGAATCGAATGATCATGCCCCTTTTGAACGGCTTGACCAACTGAGGTCATATTGACATGATGTATTATTGGTTTTGTCGAGATGAAGATTCATAGTTATGCTGTGCCGGACCAGGCGTTGAACTGCTCTTACCGACTCAAGAGCAGAAATAAATTTTGGGCCAAAAACTTCCGCCTGGCCAAGAGTATATCAACTCTTGTAGAGCTTTTTCCGGACCTGGGACAGAACAACGTCTATCAGGGCTATTCGCATGTCATATATTTGATTGAGTTGCAACTTTCCACAATTTGTTGGCGAAAGTTTCTGATACATTAACATTTGAAGCTAGTACTATACCAAAATCTAGTAGTATAGATACCAAAAATAGCTCTATTTGTTCATTTCCGGCAGAGGTGACTCCCCTTCTAAAATCCTGTAAATAAGATCCATCTAAAATTCTGACACAGTATTCCGTGATACTCTCGCTCTTATTTTGGACGAAAATCCTATCAATTCCAAATTCACACAACACAGTGTATGCGGCTCGATAAAGGAAACTAAAAGAGGTCGGCTTGCGTCTATATGCCGGGGATCGAGGCCAGATTTAGAAAATCACCTACAGAATTCCGATTTCCCTCTTTCTCGTCTCCTTCGACAAGCGGAATCCGCAGGAAATGCGAATACATTCGGGAAAGATTACTCGACCGCAATCCCTGCTCACTCTTGCCGCTAGGATTTTCAGCAGGATGTAGGCATTCGAAAAGGTCCTTCTTTCTCGCTCCGCTCCTATTCCCATCTTTTTCAGTTTCGTGCATCGCTCCGGTCGTCGATCTCTTTTTGTTTCGCTTTCAGGCCCTCTCGATCCTCCCGTGATTCGAGCTTTCCACTGCTGAGGGGAGAGAAACGGAATATTTTTACGGTATTTGGGACGTTATCCCCTTCATCTGATATCGGATAGAGGGTGATTGGGAATGTTTCTAGTCTAATAAATTATGTGATAAACGTTTTTAGCGTTCAACCGAAAAGTGGAGAGTACCCACACTTATGGGTTTATAATTAAATCCAGTAATATACTAAACGTAGCTGCAATTGTTAATTCAGAACTGATATATGGTTAATAGTAATAACTACATAAAATACTTATCACCATGCATAATTAATTAAATTAGCTCCCAGACAGTGTTTAAAACCTTTATACCATTTATATATTAGCAGCAATTGTGAATTATTAGAATATTTTAATATAAAGCAAAATTCATCATTTCTAACTCAATTATATTGAAACAAATGCTCATATTTTTATAGACCTTTCAGCTTAAGCTACAAGCTGTCGAGTCTCAGTTACGTAGCAGTTTTTCCAACCTTTTTTTCTTATATAAAAATAACAAAGTTTCTAAAGCACACCATAAGATGGCACTATGCCCCTGAGCTTCTTATTCGTTTTTAAAGGTTCCATTGGTTCTACAATTTCAACAGATCCCTGGAAGCAAGTCAAAATTCCAATTTACCTTACGAAAGCAACAAAAGTGAATTTTAGTAAATTGTCCAGACAAGTGGTTCTTTTTTTATACATAAAATGATTCACTTATATCACTTTTGTAATAACCCTTAACATTGTGGACTGTCTAAATGATCTACGATGTATTTTTCTTAATAATAGATATTCAGTCCTCCTGTTTCAATTTATCAGTATACATTTTTGTAAAATTTGAAATATGTTCTTCTAAGTCAGACATTTTTATATGTAAAATACAAAAATTGTTCAGCTTATTTTCACCAACACATTGTGTGTTTTTTGTTAGTTTTGTAATATTGTCAATAAATAGTGGCAGATAAAAGGACTAAGGGGCTCAAAAAAAGTGAACTTGATAGTTATATTTTTTTAGTGTTTATTTTGCTAAAACGTACCCTCTGCCAGGAAAAGTGTCCCCTTCAATGAGGGCATAGTCATATAAGTTATTAAAACCCAAGGTCAAATTACTGCTGAGCAAAATTATTTTTACCATTTATACCTCAAAATTCAGAAATTTCACAAATAGTGTGACCAAATTCAAGCCAGACTCGTGTGCGAAAAGTTCTTGAAAGTCTTTTAAATTAAAAACGGGGTAATTAAACTTGCCAGGCGTGTTGGTGAGTTTCGCATGGGAATCCAAGAAAGGCAGTAATCAATTTCAGCAGGGACTGACGACGGTACAATGGTTTCCCCTGTATGGTATTAGAAGATAAACCAAAGCTCAGGTAGACAGGGGCGCATCCCTGAGGTAGATCTGACACCTACTGCAATTGTAGATGACTATCTACATGAGGTCTTAGAGACGCAAGCGAAATTCATGGATCAGGAAAATAACCAGAAATAATGATCTAGTCGAAAACGCTACTAAACTAAAGTGGAGATGGGCTGGCCATAACGAGAGATATCAAGTTGAAAAATGAAATAAAGCTGTCCAAAGCTGGTGCCCCTATGAGGGCAAAAGAGGATGAGATGAGGAGAAGACCTCAAGAGAACTATGGCGGCCTATATCCTAACATTGTTACAGATAAAAAGTGACTAAAAAGAAAAATAAGAAGACAGAGAAAATAATCTGTGACAAACAACCGGACAGGCCCAAAGTGCCAAAGGTACCAAAATATTACATCCTTGATTTACCGAATATTTTATCAATAAAAACTTAACTCCAATGAATTACAAAATACAGAAGATAATAATATCCGTTCTAATATTGTCAGGTTAAACAGCATGTAACTAGACAAATTTCTACAATCTGTCTAAAGTAAATTAAAGTTGGTTTCACTAACAGAACCAAAGCACGGTGACCCCATGTTCATGACATTTTTACACAGTGTAATTCGCAATACTTATACTTAAGTACTGGCCCACTTCTGATGACACTCTGACCGATCGATGTTTAGACATATCATTACCCAAATTTGAAAATTTGAACAAAATCGTTTGGGCTGATTTCGAGGACGAGATTTCATATACATATACAAATATGCTCGCAGAATATCTATTAAGTAACCAATATTACATTTTTTATTGAGTGAACCAGTCAGCATAGGAACTTCTTTAAGATTCAGCTTCAATCCGTCATTTTGATGAAGTTGCATATAAAAATTTCTGCTTTAATAATATTACATTATCGCTACATGTATTGCATTCATTAAACAGGGTAATATATCCAAATTTATGGCAATTAGAAAACTTGAAGTTTCTATATAATGGGCTACACACATATTTTAGTGTCTCAATATACTGTAGAAAGATCAAATCTAATAGAGGTAAAATTTATTGATATCGTCAATAATAACGAAGAATTGTAGTTGTTGGGTTTTTTGGCAATTGCATAAAAAGACTTGTTTGCCTGTTGTGTTTTTTCGAGCGTAACATTTATGCACTTCTGAGGAACAAAAGAGAATCGCCGGACCGCGAATGGCAAGCAACAGGTGTCCCGCTTCGTAACTTGTGTAACGTAATGCTTCTTCTCGAATAGCCTGACGACAAATTTGGTCGTATGTCACCTTATATTTACTCTCTTTCCGTGCTGCTTTGGTCTTTCTGTACGAGGTTATTCTCAAATAAATGTGACTGTTGCAGCTACGATGTGCACAATGTAAGATATTTTTTCTTCATAACTCAAATTCGATTAAATAATTTTTGTTTTTTTTGAATTTGTGAAAATCGACTTAATTATTCAATGCTTTTTTATCGTCGTTTGCTTCAGTTTGCTTCTTGTATTTAGCGCGTGGCAGATGTAAACCTTCTTTATGTTTCTCCAAGTGTCTTGAAAAATACTTATCATACCAACTACCAGAGTGCAGATTTTACAACCGAATCTGCGAAGCAGACCTTTGTGGGGGTGCGGGACCTGCCATGGTATGATGAAACTACCTGGAGTCAGGATTGTACTACCATTCGCTCTAAAATCGTCATTTTAAAAGTTTATCGTCTTTTCTTTCTCGCTCTCCAAGCATGTTGAAAGAGAGGTAGAATCTGGGAAGGGTAAATTGTTCAAGGATGTGTTTAAGTTTAAGTGTGAGACGATCATGGTTCCTTCGCAGAATTTAGAGGTAGGGGTGAAAGCTAAACTTCTTTTGGGTAGGGTCTCGACGCTTGAAGTAGTTCCGGTCATTTCGGGGCCTCAAAAGAGTAGCTACTCTCTACCGAGAAAACCTGGCTTCAGTCATATTGAAACAGACAAAGGTAGAAAGCTATAAGGGAGTTTGAGTTCAGCACTATACGTCTCGGGATTATTAATAAGAGAGCGTTCATTCCAAGCTCATCCTTGTTTATAGATTCTATTTGCTCTGAATAATATCTCGCTGAAGTCTTTCATTATAGTTACCACTGTAGTTTACCAGAACTATTTTACTCCAATGTTTATCTCTTCGAGTTAGTGTTGAGTAATTCTGATGTTTTTTAATAACGTATGAGAAGACGAAATTTGTACCTGGGACTTCAGTATGAATTTAAGATATATTTAGAGGTATTGATCCGAAAAAATCATAAAATTTTGTTTTCAGATCTATCAATCATTTACTGAAACGGCAAACATTTCTGTATATTTCGGTTTATTTGTATATGAATATTCAAAATTCTTTAAAGTATCATATTTGCATTATATTGTATAACAACGTTCGAAGTCTCCATTAAAACATTTGATTTTATTTAAATGTCAACTGATGGTATTGAAATTCCTCATAATAATTTCAACCTGCTGCTAGAATGAATTCCAAAAATTGATACTACTTCTGTAAAATTGCGCCAAGCATATTTTGAGTATTAGTGAAAATAAAAATTTTGTCAATCATGATTTTTATTTTCACTAATTAATGGACCAACATAGGATCCAGGTTCAAGTCTGGGTTCCGACAATTTTGAAATAATCTCATCTGAGCGTCAGATTTATAATCTATTGTTTTCTCAATACACTAGCTGGATCTGCTGGATATATAAGGCTGGAACAGTTTTCAATATCAGCAATAGGTTCACATTAACTTTTTGCTTTCTTATTTTCAATTCTGTCCTTTCCAGCCATAAACGTCAATCAAAGTGATCTGGATTGAACTCAAAAAAGTAACATGAATAATTTTTAACGGTTTTCATAACGAATAAAATAATTATAAAATAAACCCAAGCAAAAAAAATTGTGTATTTGTTCCACGCGACTAAACAAAAACTCTTTTGATATGACAGATTCTTGTAATGTTTTTTCTCTTTGTAAAATAATTTTGAACACATTTATTATTATGGAAGAAAGAAAATATACAGTCAGTCCAAAAGTACGTAGTCCCATTTTATTAACAACTCCGATTTATAACAGAGAATCTTCCACTTTGCGTCATCTAGCGGAGGGCACTGAGATCACATGAAACGACTCATACGATAACTGCGTAATCGACCACCCAGTTTCCCGCACACTTACGGATTTAGGTAGAAGATGGCAGCACAGAATAAAATCGATATGAGTTTATGTCAATTTGCAGGGAATTCCATAATCAAAATACTACTAACATACTAATACTTTTTCACGATTTCGGATCACAATAAACAATAATTTTCCATGGTCACCCGTCATAATTATCATTCTATGATTTAAAAAAAATGTAAGTAGGTATGATGGCTTTTTCAATTGCTGATTTTTCTCTATCAAATATTGTTTTTGATCCAAGAGTAATGCGTGCTTTTAGAAAAAAATCTAAGGAAATGAATACCACCAAATCAAGATGGTATTTTTCATAGTAATATTATTCTAAAATTAAATTGTTGAATAACTAAGAACTTAACCAATTGTCATGAAAAATTAAACAACGGCAATTGTGAAAACTCCCCATTAAGTTAATTAATTGTTGGTTGTTAGTTTCCGCAATTAGTGATTAATCAATTGCCAATCTTTTTATTGTATTTGATTAAGATCTAACAGTTGAAACTTATTATTGTATGAAAAGTGGGACGTGACGCCAAAACAAAAGTGTAATGCATATTATGAAAAAAATATGTTAATCTGTAACAACAAAAAACGTATTTAATATAAAAATACAAATAGTATGTATAGTGTATTTTATATGCCATCTAAACAAATAACAAATATCTGTCCGCATTAAAGTGAATGTCTCTCTCTCTGTATCGAAGCGGGATAATTGTTAGTTTTTTAAAATAATTGAAAGAGATTTAGTTGCAAAATATAAATAATACCGATCAATTTAAATAAATTAATTGCAACGTGCACTTGACAGTCCAGTTGCAATTAATATTAACTGCAATTAATGGCAATTAATTGAAATTGCAATTAAATTAAACGGAATTAATTTTTAATGTATTAATTAACTGATTAATAATTTAATCGCGTGATGCTTAACACTGCTTTTAGTCATAATAGAACATTACATAGTGTTTTGGGCATGTCGTACGTTTGCTGTATGAAGTATGAACCTAGGATGCACTGATGATTATAGAATTGCGTTGCCACTTGTTAGTCATTTTCCGAGACTTATGTACGATTTCTGCTAACAATTAACTGGTACGATGTTTCAGAACTGGGAGGAAGTTGTTGTTTTATAAAATAAGAACTTATAGGACTGTCTTGTTTACTATTTGACTTTTCCTACATTTCCTAACAAAAATTTCTTACTCGAAAAAAATGGCGCCAAAAAAAAACAATTTTATGGGTGCTACAAGCATATGTTCTATGTGTATTGAATAGGGAGATCGATAAACAAAAAAATACAAATATAGAAAATATAGTTCTCTAAATAAATGAATATAATAAATATATTTCGTAAATCAATTAAGATTTACAATAATTAGTATGCCAGTCTTTTTAAAATTAGAGGCAATTGAGACATTTTGTTGTACACCTTTACAAATTTAATTTCAGGTGTTCTTCTTCTTATAGTCAACAATATTTCTTAGGTAAACCAAGGAATAGTTGTTTTAAAAACACTTTCTTGGATAGTGCCTTAAGGAATTGAAAATTGTTAATATAGTTGATCAACAGAAATTGGGTGTATTGCTTATAATTAATTTGACAGTTTATCAAGATATGGTTTGGGATTTTGCAATTTTTGATGTTTTTATAAACGGAACGTAAGTATTAATTATTGCTATTATAACGCTAAATAGAGTGAAACAACATGATATAGTTCTTCAACTTCAAACTAACAAAAAAGGAAGATTTAGCTAACTCCAAACAGGGGACGAACCAGACACGTGCTTCCGGAGGGAGAGGAGTAGGCGATCCTGTATTAAGTTTACCTAAATATAATTTTAAACTCAGATTTCTTACACTATTACATTAAACATAATCGTTCTGAGGTATATACCCATAGAAGAAATCTTATTCTAGCTCGTGGAGTTAAGATTACCTCTTTTTAATATAACATTTACTAACTTTGAGGCTTTCGGAGAGGGCGATCGCCCCCCCTCCCCTTGGATCCACTCATGACTCCAAACATGTTTACCATGTTGTTAAGTATAGGAAGGATGGACAAAGCCAACTAATAAGTGCTTATCTTATCCCGAAACCTTCGGTCAGTTCGCAAGCTTACAGAACTAAGTTATGAAAGTGTCAATATATTTAATGATTCACGATATGATTAAAGTATTAATAAAATTTCTACATCAATAATATCAGAAGAGTCACACTATGACTTTTAGGTTCACTGTTAGTAGCCCTATAATTAATTCTCTTATTCTCAACTCAATTAAAAATCAGGGTTTTTTAATATATACATTGTTTTTTTCACTGCTTGAATCTATTTGTCATGTTGGGGCAATTTATTTACTGCATTAGGAAAGCGAGAAAACTTACAAGCAATGTTATATATTTGTATAAAATTCGGCGTTATGACATAGGCGAAAAATCCAACATGACATTCAATATCACTTAGTATGGGCCCTTCAATCGATCTAGCAATCCCCACATAGCAGACGTACGGGGCCAATACTCACACCTTCACATACCAATTACCTGCTAAGAAAATAAAATAATTAATAATTATTTCTAACTTATTAGATAATACGCTACTCATAAAAGATGCTTTTTGACAGCCATTGACTGTAACACAAAATTTTATGATGCAACAATTTAAACAATTAAAATTGTGTCATTTTGCTCTGGAATATTTATCATTCATTAATTCACTCATTTCTATATTAATATTGGTTTGAAAATTTCATGATCTCCGGCTATGGCATTACGTTTTGTCCAACTGCTTACGTTCAGGAGCAGTACTTGCGCCGATTTCACGCGTAGATAGACAGGCGTACAAGGTCCACGGCAATTCTAGCAAGAGGGGGTCCTTGTGGTACACCAAGTAACAAAATAAAAAGTAAGTAAAGAGAGTAAGCCCGGGTGTCGACCGGTTAGCGAACTCTCTGTATATCAGACGGCCAATATGACTATCTCGGCTACTTGACGTTTCTTCTTATAGGCAGGATCACTACACGCTGTCTTAAAATGCCGAGTAGTTATTTTTTGCTCTTCAAGATGTTAGATGTGTCAGGTTGAAGACGTCTGCTTGTTTCTGCAACGATAAATATAAATAAAAGTTTTTACAGACATTATATAGTGCACGCACGACAACAGAGCGTTGGGCAGGTTGAACAGTAAAGTAACAATGTGGAATTGTGTCGGTTATAATTCTTTGCATGAAAGATAGTAGATAAAATCAATGATGAGATTGTAATTAAAACGAAAGATTTGCTGATCTAAAGCATATACAATACTGTATAGTTCAGACAGTTGGCATCTAAACATGTTCTATATTATTGTTATTATACGTATTTACTTGAAGGTTGATTCTTCTCAAAGGTGAAATTAACACATATTAGAATGTTGTACTTGGGAATGTATCTCCCAATAAAAATATTTTGCTAACAAAATCTTCTGTTTCTGTCTATTATCATTTATCTTGGACATAATCAATACATTGCAATTGGGTTGCTATACAATTGTAATCATTGGTATTCACTTGACATAAGGAATATTTATTTTCTTAGGAGATAGAGTTGTAATTGTATAGTGGTTAAGTAGTTAAGGGGGATAAGGTGCGGAATTTAGGCAAGAGCTACAGCCCCAGGGCCTCCCAAGAGAGGAAGCTCTATAGTAGACATGTTTAGATCTTTTGTCAGAATACTGAAAAAAATGCAGAATTATTTAAGAAATATTAAAACTGACAAGTTTTCTCACTTTTTTCACTTATTTTTCTTGGTTGAAAATAGTTAAGGGTCCCCACTGCTTTGCGGCACCGGGACTTCCCCAAATTGTTGTCCCAGAGCCTTCACTTCTTTAAATCAGACAGTGTATATCAATATTTTATGATCTAAAATTCTCCGATTTCATGATCAGAAAAACAGTTGAGGTTGAAGGGTTGGACGAAGAAGTAGGAGATCAAAGTAACAGCTGTTCACACACCCATTGCGCGAGCCCAGGAACTAGATTTGCCCTTCACAAAATTTAAAGATGAACACTTCCAGCCCCCTTGCCATCCATCCCCTGAGACTTAACTCATGTTCTCACGCTAACGCAGTTTTCCTTCTGCTTAATCGCTGTCGTCTTGTTGGGATAGCTTGGGTTTGGTTTGGTTCCCTTGTTTACCTTATTGGTACTACAGCAACTATCTTATTTGTGTTTCGTGGCTCACTGTTTTATTTTTGTAGGTGTGTCTTCTCTTTGCTTGGTAGGTTGGTTTCCCCCTCGTCATCCCCCTGTTGTATCCTGAAAAATAGAATATTATATATTTCATCTGTCTTCTATCTCTGGACTTCTTCGTCCTCTTCTCCTTCGCTAAGGCAGAGTTGGTTCTTAGACCGTTTGTATCTGTCAATAAATCTGGGGTCATAGTCGATTAGTTGTCGTAGGTGAAGGTTTGGCCGTCCTCTTTATTTCTGCAAGCACAGGTTGGTGTCATAAATCGTTGAAAATCACCGTGTTATGAACGAACCAGGGTGCGTCGACTGTGAGGCGTAGGCATAGGTTCTCCTGCCTTTGGATGGCCTGCCTGTTGCTCTTGCTGGTGTGTCCCATACTATTGAAGCGTACGTCAGCATTGGCAACATGACTGTCTTGATGAAAGTCAGCTTGTTTAAGAGTCCCAGCTTGCTTCCTCTTCCTAAAGTCTGGTAAAGGGTAAAGTCGGGCACGGGCAGCCCGGACTTGTTAAAAGTCTCTTGGACATGCCTCGTGAAAGTCAACCCTCTGTCGATAAAGACTCCAAGGTACTTCACTTCGTTCTTCTATGGAATTTGTCTGCCGTTGATGGTCAGGTTTCCTGTCGGAACGATCGTGCGGCTTCTCCCGTTGACAAAGAGAGCTTGAGTTTTGTCTTCGTTGATGGCTATCTTCCATCATTCGGGTAAATCGTCAGTGACTTGCTAAACAGCTGTTAATGAATGGTGTAATTTTCATTTTACTTGGTCTTTTCGTCCACCCCATAGGAAATAACTGTCAACTATATATAACTGACACCCACTTGACCTAGTCATTATTGTCGTGCTGTATCAATCTTTAATATTACCTCTCTTTTATACGAAATGTTTGTTTATTAAATTTTTTAATCCTAACACCAGCTGTCACATCAAGAATGAGCCAGCCAGTCTTAGTCAGCATTATGGTGAACAGTAGAAATTCAGAACTTGTAACTTGTTTTGAAAGTACCATTAGCTATAAAGAAGTTATCAAATTTTCACTTTTCATCAATACAATGGTTACGTTATAATTACAGATAACAAATAATACAGAAAACAAGTACTAGACTTGGATAAAGGGTCTGTCAAAAGTCTTGTTAATAACATTACAATAAAAAACAAATTAACAACAAAACATTTGACAATGTACACATGTTAACATTTTAAAATTTAGTTTTGGAAATAAACTCCTTTAGGCGAAACTCAATGGTAACACTGATCATTTTCAGACTTGCAAACATATGCAACCAACATAATATGGCTTGATGCATAAGTTAAGAGAAATGATTTTTGTATATCTAGGAAAGCAAGATCGAGTCAAAGCACTCAAATGGTCTATAATAAATTCAGTTAAACAAGAAAATATGTATTGAAATTAACACATATTTCGATTTAATGGGGATGATACGTAGGTATATATATTTTTCTACTGCCCCCTGAAAATCTGGGCTGTAACCGTTCTTGCCTCAAAGCATATGATTATAAAGATATTTTCGAAAAACTATAGTCTATTTTTGAAATTTGACTAACATATTTAAAAAAATGTTTACTGCACTCTTATTAATGCCAGTATAGTATTTTTCTGCCTGTGAACAGTAAGCAATAGAAAAAATATATTTATAAGTAAAAGGTAATATTTTTTATGTATTGATTTCTCGTTCTTAGGGTAATTTTACAAAAACCCCGTATATATCGTTTTCGTTGACACTAATTAAACCGATTTACTCAACATATGTCTCTAGGGTGTTGCTTACGTGTGGAAATATTGATGTCTTTTTGACCTTATTTGGCTTCTTCCTATAGGGGTAATTGATTAAACTCAATTGAATGTCTGGCACATTAAAACAACATGACATAATTTCTCTTCTTTTCCATTCCAACAACTGTATTACAAATGCAGGCAAAGCCATAAGACGTTTCAAACGCCTTTCAGAAGTAAATGTGTGTTCTCAATGTTTATGACAAAAATTCTCCTTCGGACTGAACCAAGCCTAAATTCAGAAACAAAATAGCAGCAGAAAAATAAAAGGATGGGAAACTCTCTAAGAAAAAAAAATGTAACAAGGGTAACCTGATCAGGAGAAGTGAAATTTTTCATTACATAATAAAGTCACTATAATGTCGAAGAGAGTAAGGTCTCAAAGAATACTTTGACACAATTCTAATGGAAATTCAGCTTTCGCCCAGAATTATTATGTCTGGTAACTCTAACTCTATCAATGTGCAATTTTGAAAAAATACCCAAATTACTAGTTTTTTTTATCGAAAAGACTTGGTTATCAAATAAAATCGAATTGACAAATTTATAGGTAATAATGATATATTCTACGTTTGATATTTCACTGAAAGAATTTATCGTAAACTAAATTATAACCGAATTCTGCAGATTACTAGTTATCCTACTTTTTAATTTTTAGGTCAAGAATTATTTATTACGCAAACGATGTAATTTCTGATATTGTTGTTAATTTGACCACATGTATAATCTAGGATACTTGCTTCCCAAGAGTTAAAACACCTTTGAAATTAAGAAGTCATCTGCTACAGTGCACTCGAGTAAATATTAACCCATTTTTTCATAGCTCCAAAATTGAAAACTTCTGAATTTCCCGGATGGTGTGATATCTAATTGTTCTTTAGATAACCTACTTAATGTACAAAAAGCATGACAATAAAGTACTTGACAGACTTATCTGAATAATGCAAAACTTTGTTTGTTGTCGTAAATAATGTTAAATCCCCTCACTGCCATGTTTCTGGTAGTCCACGGTAATGTATATGGCGTTACGTTACAATGACAGCTGTCAACCGCGAGATCTCTATGGCGTGATATCACGCTGATATCCTGTTAATCCTTGCCAGCCATTTGGACCCTGGTGGAGCCATCTTATGAGAGAAATGTCCCTGTCTTCTTTGTGACATAGCCTGGACACCGAGGTCCTTCTGAAATATTATAAAATTTTTGCCGCAGATATTTCATTCCGCCAGCAAAATTTAATGCAACTTTCGTGCTCAGCAAAATCGGGCATCGTCCTCAAAACATGTTTGTAACTATTGTAGCCAATTCATGTCCATTTCCGATGGACATAAAATTATACACATGGTGTGCTATCAACAAAAACATAGTCGGAATTGAAGGGCCCGCGTATTTTAAATTAAAAATGTCTCCTTATCTTTCGATTTTATTGAAATAGATCTCAATATGTGTTTTCATTGGAAAAGCATTTTAAAAGGAATGATAATGTTGGTTCAACTCAGGGTATTACTTTCCCAAAGTTAGGGGAATCGATGACTCCCCTCCACTAAAATATTGAAACTGAAACACGATGAAACAAAGCATTGAAAATTAATGTATGAAGGATTGTACTCAAAGATATGATAATTATTATGTTCCTTTCAAATCGTTAAAAAATAATATATTTTTTTGGACCATAGCTATCAACGATTGAAAATTTGTCATTTTTGTACAGTTTTTCACAACCAACTGAATCCATCAACCAATTATCTAAGAATTCTTAATAGGTATAAAATAAATTTACTTTTGGCAGTAAATTTCAAAGTCAAAATTACGTTTTTTTTTTCAACTTTAAACATTCCCTATAATTAATTAAGAAATAAATACATGTTGACACTTATTATGTGTTATGGGGTGTAAATTTTTCAATAAAAGCTCACCAAACACCTGCGTAATTGAAAAAAAATCAGAGGGGTATTACATGCTAACAGCATTTAACATTTGGAATCTTACGTCACATGAATTTAAGGTTCCTAGACAAACAAACTCATATCAGTTTTTTTTTTCATTTTCATCGAACCTTGACCTGCCAAGTAACTTCACATTATGACGTTTTCTACTCTGTTTTACTTAACTCGAGCAGTACGTGACAACCAATCCATGAAAAATACATTTTTTCAGGATTTTTCTTCCACAATACTTAATATTCTCCGGACTCCCTGTCAAATTTTATCACAAATTTGAGAAGACCCCCCCCCTCACCTGCTAATGTAATAATGGATGACCTCTTTTCAAATATAAAAATTAACTATATATATATATATATATATATATATATATATATATATATATTTAGGAAATTCTTAGTGTCCTTAGTGTCAGTAAGCCAAAAAGACTAGTCGGAATAGGACAATCCAAATAAACAGGCTGTTAAATGGTTGCCAACGTTTCGCTTTTTTATATTCAAAACAATAACAAATGCAAACCCTGATGAAGTATATATATATATATATATATATATATATATATATATGTTTTATGTGGTTTCCGGGAATTCATACGCGTAGTTGATAACTGATCCCTGCCGGGATCGATGGTAAAATGACGACGTTTCGGCATAGTCACATCTGCCCTCTTCAGGTCGGTTCGCATAATTCTCGTATCCTTCTGCTTTCGCTTCTAGTATTCGAGTAACTAGAGAGTAACCTGAAGAGGGCAGATGTGACTCTGCCGAAACGTCGTCATTTTACCATCGATCCCGGCAGGGATCAGTTATCAACTACGCGGATGAATTCCCGGAAACCACCTAAAACATTTAGTGCCCGCGAAAACTTAAAAACAAATATATACATATATAATATATATATATATATATATATATATATATATATATATTTCTGGTCAATATGTTTCCTATAGGAAAGAGAAATAATTTTCTCCAGTTTTCAACATCGAAACATCGAATACAAGGAAAAAATGTCACCGAAACACTAAGTTCTGTCATCGATCTCCTGCCGTGACATGAGGCTTACGGAGGTCCGTCTAAGGCTTGGCATTTAAACCCCGAAAACCCCCCTTCGCGGCGCTCCTCGCTATCCACCATCACGCAGCCAATTCAATTAGTCGGTTGTTTCATTTTTATCCTATCCCCCGCACTGTGGTCGGGGGGTGCCTTGGGAAGAAGAAATTCGAACCACCCTGCGGCTCTCGCTTCTGTTATGTTTTGAAAAAGAGAGAAGGGGTGCTCCGCTACAGCGCCACCGTTATTTAATCAACGAGAGATGTGCGTCCTTAGCCTTCAGCCCTTTTATTCGGAGTCGCCGTCTCGTGTTGTTTTTAGGGCAAGAGAGCTACCGAAAGGATTATTACGGTGAAGGGTTTCTGAATCATCATCTTCGCCTCCTTGTTCCCATTTATCTTCTCCGTACAAATTATTAGATTTAATATTATAGTTATAAAGGGGTTGCGGAGAAGTCAGCAAAAGTGTGCTGTCATTCTTTTTTGCTCTTTTTTGGTTTGCCTCTTGACTGCAAAGCAAGTTGAATGTTATTTTTTAATTACGAATGGATCCGCATTCATTTACGGTTGTTGTTTTGATCTTTGAAATGTAGTATGCGGTGTTAGATAATTGCTTTAATTACATTATTGTACAATACTGAGTGAAAAGATTTATTGATTTAAATGTGCAGCCAATATGCAAGGTAGCATTTATTTACTTAAAAAATTACCTTATGTACTCCATTTTAAAATTAATAACAGCGATTTTTCCTGCACATTTTATAATAAACACGTTAAAGAATAAAATACTTATAATCCCATAAATATTTCTTTATATTCAAGAGATTTCCTTTCCGTATCGATGCATCGCTGTGAGATTCAACTTGTGTAAAATGGTTGAAAACTTGTTCATTACTGACCAGTTTAAGTTTTGACCTATATGAGGAAACTAGGGTTGCCAGATGGTCTGGATTGTCCCGACAATTCATAAAATGTCCAGATTACCGACAATTCATATAATGTCCAGATTACCAACAATTCATATAAAGTCCTGTCAAAGAGCTTATCGTAAAGTGCTTAACAAAACAAATTTAAAGTTACAGTCAGCAATGCAGTATTTAAAAAAAAATTTTTTTCTTGTATTAACAAGCTTGCTACGGTTTTTTTATTGCCCAAAATCGGTACTTAGTATTTCAACTGATATTCAGCATGAAACTTTATATTTCGATTGCTGATCATATGGCTACTGATTTACTTAAAGGTGAATTTAGAATTAAACTTTGAGGTAAAATATTTGAATTCTAAAACATTTCTAAGTACTTTTCAAGTTGCTAGATTTAATGATATCCAATACCAAGTACATGTGGGACCATAAAAAATAAAAGTATAGACGTCATGTCCCATTATCACTAATCCCGTGAAAAGTTTAGTTTTAGGTTTGGTTTAGTTTAGGTTTATTATTGCTTCGTTTTAAAGTTTTATTCGAAAATTATAATTGTAACATCCAATAATTACCATCGATTGGAATGAGCAACTGATTGTATTACTTAGGACTTGGCACTGTTCAACGTGAGTAATGTTTAATTGTTAATTTAGAGCACGATCATTGGCCAAACGCAGACTTCCGTATATTTTGACTCACTTGTCACAATAACGATTTTAGTCGTATTTGGTTCTGCAATATCCATCTCAACGTCGAACTCTACTCGTAAACACGCTTTTTCCACCAACTTTTGCTTTTTTGGTTAGTTGGGTGTGACGTGTACAGTTGTCAGCTTAATAGATGGCGCTAACAGGACCTTTATTTTACTGTCATATAATTTTAAATATCACATAACTGGAAACGTAACTATCATTATTTTTCCACATTTGAGATGCTACTATTCTGGAAATCCCTATTTACGAGTTCATACTTTTTATATGTCCACTAGTCTTCGTTCTATGTCAGTAAATTTAATTCGCACTGGGAGGTGTGAAAGCAGTAAAAATTTGGTCAAGTACAAAGTATCACACTAATCAATAGGAAACCTAAAAATTATAGATGGTCAGTAATAGTTTTAAATTATTTTCATTGTTAATACAAATGTTAAAAAAAGTGCATATAATTTGAGTGTCGCCCAGTAGTAGTTGTTTCAGTGATAAGGGGAGGGGGGAGGAAATGCTTGATTTTCATTTGGTTAATTAAATTCTTTGTTTCATCTCAAAATATTACTCTCACTTCCTTTAGTGCGAATTATGATTAATGTCTTCCACATGAATACAATTAACCAACCACTCATTTATTAGTTTGTACCTGTTTAAAATCAAACATCATGGTGCCCAAAATAATTTAAAAAATTCTACCATTAATGTGTTTAAACTCAAAAATGTGTAATAGACCGGGACAGAAGATGTAGAATTGTCGCTGAATCCTGTCTATTATTGTCATGGCCAAAGTAGCATCCTACTTAAAATGTAGTAAAGAACACAATTTTAGAACAGTAGCTTGTTTTATAAATGCATTTTTGGAAAGAAAACGACAAAATTATTATCAGCTATTTGTGATTGATCAGCTACAAACGTGTACAAAGGAAGACAAACTAAACTTGCTCCAAATTCGTATTAAACAAAAACAAAAAAAAATACTTTCAGGCCCATAACATTCAAATGAATTCATGTATGGGCGAGTCAAGATATATGATTTACGCAATACATGAATGTATAAATTCTGGTAATAGATTGCTATTATAAAAAAGCATCATAAAATTTTCAAATAGATAGCAATAAAGGAAACGATGACATAACACTATTGACACCTGAAAATTTTCTAGCAATATTTCTCTTAGGATATGGAAAGCCTCGATGATCAAGTCTGGAAAATATGTGGGATGTTCCACCAAATAGAAACCCGCTTGATTATTAGGTAGTTACTGCGACACAAGAGGTACGACGAGGATCAGCACCTTAAATTTGGCAGTAGCGGAGAATCCTTATATTCCCACTCATTACTTTATACTTTAATCACAAACTTGTCTTCAAAATTATTTTTTGTTCTTCTGGAACACTTTCATCAAATGCTTACACTTGAGCACAGTTTGTTGTTTCTGATGATCGATGGTACTAAACTTTTTCATATTAAGGTGTAACAATGTTTTGGACGTTCTAATAGAAGAAGAACTGTCTTCAACAACTTATTTAACACGAATACTTTGATATGTTTTCATCCGTAGTAATCGTGATTGGCGGACCTATGCCATGAAGTTTTTTATATGCAATTTTTTCACTCCAGATTTCGCATCAGCATTTTGCTGCATAGTATGGTATAAACGAATCCCATTATGGTGAGATCATCAACTGATTCCATATTTATGAAAGTGCACGAGATCAATAGACACTATCACTTTTTAATTATTAGAATAATAATTTCGGAGAAATAACAATAACATACCAAAGATCGAAGAATTCAAATTGTTACCCCCGTGTAAACTAGCACAAAGCTGAACCCTCACAGTGTCAAATTGATATAGAAAAGTAGAACTTCAACCGTTTGTTTAAAAATTACAAAAAATTACTCGTATTTTCAATAAATAAGAGAAACACGACAATAATATTTGGCATGACAATATAAAAATATAAAATTTGTTCTATTTCGTGTGTTCCCCGAAAACGAAACATCACGCGATCTTCTGAATGTTTTTTCGAATTTTCTTTGCTCATTATAGCATTTTTCATTTGTAATTTCCACAAAACGGAAAGCTATGAAAGGTAATTCCCATATTGTTTTTTACCCAAAAACTATAACCGTTCCAAAACTCCTCTAACCTTTTCCTTTATTATTCGTCGTATTCATTTTACTTGCATTCTTCCGTAGGTACCGAACGAGATGATATGTCTATTAAATTTAACGTCAGCCAATAAAATTTTATTATACGAGTATATTTATGGTGCAGATATCCTGTTAGCAATTATTTCCTTGCGTAATAATATCCTAAAACTCAAAACTGCATCGTAGCGGATATGATCACATTTTGTACAGAGTGATTCTATTTTGAGAATTTGCAAACAATTTTCAGGAGGAAGTCCAAATATTTGATTATCATAAAGCGAAGTTCTTTAAAGGTAACTACGTCAAACCAATGTGTTTTCTTAAGTCTCCTGGGTGGTAATATAATAGATAATAATAATAGATTGTGCAATAGAAAGTTTCAATCTGTAGAAACAAATTCAATTAATATACAGCTCATCCTCATAACCTCTAATATATAGAAATCAACCGCCAACATAAAGTCTGTATTCGCCGAGCTTGATGAACGATTATTATTAGCACTCCTTTATGGTCTTAATACCTCAGGGTTTTCTTGGTTACAAGCCGGTCTGTCAGACCATGGGAGCTGGACTCATTTAACTCATTTTTGATAATATTGTGCAACAGTTCGATCTCAATATGAATGATTTGCAGGCCAAAGATATGACAATGAATCTAATATGGTAGGAGCAAAGAAAAATTACCAGAATTTTGAATCAATATCTACAGGAATTTCGTAATCCATGTAGCTGTCATAGCTTTAATTATCAGTTGCATCTCTTGATTGACGTTCTAAAAAGAATATTTGTGTGTTTGTTATCTGGATCAGGAAAGCGATATGAAACGATATCCAATCAGAATAGATTGTAGTTGCACTTAATCAGATCATGAAACAGTTTGCATTACAATAGTGGCTTGGTATAATAAATTGTTTCAAATAGTCTGAAACTCTGACCAAAACACTTCACAAGTGCTCGGCATTTGAAAAGACGACAGTCGCCTGCCCTGACAACAACTAGGGAAGTTGCTAGGATATATCGTATTCCTATTAATAGGCGATACTCGACGAGACAACAGATCCTCAATAATTTTTTTAAATGAATATGTTACAGGTTACTCTATGATCGGTATAGTCTTTCAAAACAGAAATAAAAAGGAAAAAAACTTTATTTCTTAAAAGTGCTGTTGGAATTCTTTTAATTTTTGTTAATTAAAATTGGGTGCACTTTTATATTTAGCTAACAAGATATTTTTGAGACAAATTATTAAAAAGAAAAGTGTTATAAATAGAAATTAACAAATTTTACCGTACGAACGTTGAAAGTTAAAGAATTTTTTATGAGTGAATCTAATAAAAATTATACAATACTTACACATCGCAGGAAAATGCTGTCTGGCACGAGGTCGGTAAGTCATAAACTGTTTGCGTCATCAGGCTTAATGATTTCTCAATACGGGAGTCACAAAGGTTCTTAAACATTTGAATAGTTCAAAAAATGGTTGCAACATATTTCTGAATGTATCCTTAGAACATGATATTATAGATAATATCAGCCGGAACCATTCAAGTATTAGAATACTTGTATGGTTCCGGCTGAATGGCAAAACCTGCAAGCTCAACTTATAAATGTGACCGAATATTTTCTATCTTGAGTTTCCATTTCACTATTGGGGCGCCAGATTGAGATTTCACACCACTTGATCATAATGCAATGGAAATCTTTGCCAGATGCAAAACAAAAACCCTCTCTAGGGCTTAAATAAACATAAATGTTACTTATTAAGGTTATTAAAAAAATTAATCCAATCTGCACATGACATAAAATATATACTTATAGTATTTTGTATTATATGCTAGAAAAATATATTTTTTAGTCTTAAGCCGGGTCCAGATCTATAAAAATTTGCGCCGAATGGCAAATTCAACGTAAATTTTTGTGTGTGCGGGAGAATTTGTGTCAATGTGGACGTTTTGACGCACACAAGAATTTATTCGACATTCAACGCATGCGATCCGCACAGAGTCGGTTTTTCGACGAACATCAAAGGATTTGCGCCGCATTCAGTTATTGATGTGGACGCCTTTTGCTGTGTTTATAAACAAATTTGTGATGTCCGATATTACGATATTAGGAGAATATGTGCAGCTTTTATTGTTTTGTATGACCATATTAAACAGAAAAAACAAAGATCAAGAAGACGCTACTGGATAAAAGATATTTACAGAGAGAGAAGATATGAAGGTGGTAACCGTTTATTGGATATATTGACTGTGACTTATTTGAACTATTTGAAGTAAAACAATAGTTAAAACTTAACCTCAAATAAATATATTTGAAATCAGCTGTCAAATTTCTGTACACAGCTGGAGCACAAACACACGACACACGACGAAAATATTTATGTGAACATTTATCTCAACTTTCGGGGCAAATATTTGCGGCGAACGCATTCTGGGCAAATTTTTATAGATATGGACCCGGCTTTACAGTCTTCAGATTAAAGCTGGTGTTTATTTATTTATTGATTTTGCTATATCCCAAACATTTATCAAAAATAATGTTTTCAATTTTATCTCTTTGGGTGAAGTTTCTGCAAATGTTCTAGTGTCGATTTTATGATTGACATAATATTATACACATTAAGATTCTAGTGTTCTCTAGGTTTATGAAAGTTCAGTGCAAAAGGAATCACCACGTTCAAAGTGTAATTCATGTTGGCAAAGAAAAGATTATGCTTCACAACAAACAAAGTTAACTTAAGTTCGTAGGCTGTTATATTGTCATCACAAGCATTTGAAACAGCAGAAGCAGGATAAGAGCTAGAAAAAACATAAAAGCTCAGTCCATCAATAAACTTATAAAAAGCCCCGCACATCACTCACAGATTCGCTGCGTTCAAAAATGTTACAATGTGAGGGATTTATTAGTTTTTTAGTTATAAGTATTTCCAAGAATATTCAAAGAAAATATAATATTTTTTGTAATATATATTTTTCAACGGTATATAGTACATTACTATATATTATAATATTACAATGGCGGCACTGCATTTAAACAAATTTATTCTGAATGTAATTGTGTCCAAATAATAAGGATCGACTTTCATGACGTAACACAATTTTAGTATTATATATTTATAAAATTCTTAAACAATAATTCAAGATACATTCCAGCAATAATTTTTTTTGATGCTCTTAAATCACCTTGTATATAGGAAGACTTAGCTGACGGTTCGTCTCGTGTTCGACAAGTTCGATGATCTTTTTACTGTCGTTGTCGTTGATATCTTACTCGTGATTATCGCCGGCATAAAATCCCGACAATATCACTACCTATACGGTTTTTATCGCCATTTCCGTTTCGAAAACTCGTAGTTGCCAACGTCTCGAAAATGATCATGTTACGCGATGACACGAACAAGAAAAAAAATGTCTTAAAAAACCCTACATGACTCTTTTTTATTCATATTATCAAACAGTTTTCTGAGAAACGCACTGAAAATCATAAATTAATTTACTTAAAACATTTTGTTAGTATGTAAGCATTTGATCATTGCCAAATTATTATCTTCATTTTTCTCATCACATTAAACGCAAAAATTCACATTATTTATTTTTTATTATGTGCTGTTAAACTAGTTATTTCTTAATGTTCAGTAACTATGTCACAAAGCTTGGTCATGTTTCTTTGAGAACCATGTACTATTGATTAATTTCGGCAAAGCGTCCACTTTTTTTGAACGCTGAGAAGTGATTTTTTAAATCTAATATTAGCTACATTACGAGCAATCTATTTTTATCGGTATAATGGGTGATTCTTAGCTGTGATTTTTTTGTGTCTAGTACTTTATTATTCAACCTGATTTTTTTGTTCAGAAAATTATAAATAAGATAAATTTAATAGTATTTTACCGTCGACATTGTATATTAAAGCAGAAGTATTCATGAAACATGAATAACTTACAGAAATATACTCTCTTCGAGGTGTCATTCTTTTGTACGCAAGACAATGTATATAATATATATTGTTTCTGGTTAGGAACCTTCATCAGTTGCGCTTCCCACAATTGAATGTCCTCTCGAACACTTCTTTATGTATTTGATACCTACATATCGTTAAATTTGAAGACGCGAGATGTAAAGACCGACATCTAGGATTTTCGGGGAAACTAGCACATAGAGAAATATACCCAAAATGTCAGTACCGTGGCATGTCTGAGTCTCGTTTTTTAAACTAAATGTAAAAATTTCTATAGAGTCGTTTTATAATCTAAAGTTTAGCTTTTATAACTAAAATCTATTGTATAATTCATCAAATTATGCTGCAATTATACCCCAATATTGATTGGTAGAGTGGAATAGTATTAACAAATGTATTAACAAATGTCAAACTATGTTTTTTTCTAAGATTATTATAAAAATTGTTATTTGAAATTCTACTGTTAATATATTTTCAAGATTGTTGAAATCAAGAAAGAAAATACCGTAAATGTCTGTGTATGATTATCAAAGTTCTATATTTATCATTTGTTTAATTATTTTAAGAACTTAAACAGATTTATAAGGCAAGTATTTTGAATATTTCATTTTGGTGTCAGTACCGTGGGAGTGAAATTTCTAATTTTTGTTCTGGTTTCTTTTCTATTGAAGTTGTAGTAGAACTACGTTACAGGCTTAATAAAAGTCCAGTAGCACCCAGAACACAAGTTTTAAAGCATTGTTGATTTTAGAAAATGTTGATTTGTAGAAATCACAGTTATCTAAGAATCACCCATAACTGTACGTATTGAGTTCTCGGAAATGGCTCTAACAATTTTGGTGAAATTTATCCGATTAGAGGTTTCGCTGACTAGAAAACGATAGGTGAAAGGAAATGTGTGTATAATTAAAATTAGCTAGCACCATTTTTTAATGCACTTTGGTAACTGCAATATTTCCTTTCGTGTTAAAATCTACTGAATTGCAGAAGTAAAATTTGTTTTAATTGACTTTAGTTGAAAAATATGTCAAAAACTTCAGTAAAATTCAAAACATTTTTCGACAGTAACTATCCAACTTAACTAAAAGTAAATAAATCTTACAATCTATAATGTCAAAATTATAATTTCATACCTTTGGAAATATAAAGAAAAAACAGAAAATATATTTTGGTATTAAGACAAGAAGTTGCTCTGAAAATATCAAATGTGATAATGAAACAGGTTTGGTACCAACATTTCAAATGTGACAAAGAAATATAACAAATCTGGATTTTTTTAATGTACTGTATGTTTGACAGCATGTAGCCTAAGTTAATATGTGCAATTTAAAAATATACATATTTAGTTTAACGTGTGAAATTTTTGATAAAAACAGGCAGACTTTCATAATTACAGATATCAATTTTTTGATGCTTTTAATTTGTATTATCAAAATTGAAATATCTGTCCTATTCATTTAATAAAAAGGGGTGATCTGATGCCTCATGTCGAATATGATAGTAAAGCAAGTATTATTATTATTATTTATTATGTAATTGTTTGTATGTAAAGTGTGAATAACATACATATAGAGTTCAGTAATTACATATAAAGATTTTTGGTTTGGTTTGCAAGCATTATTATTTAAATCATGTTTGAATACCTTGTGAATTTATACACCAATTAACATAATTAAAATAAATAATTAAATTATTTTCTGTTAGAAGGAAAAAACGGTAACACAGTATATTTAATAGAACATAATATATTGAAAAAAAGTTATGTTTTTGCGATTAATGTATGTGCTAGTTTCCCCGAAAATCATAGATGTCGGTTTTTACAGCTCGCGTTTGTAAGTAATAACATATTACAAATAGATTTGTAGATTGTGTAAATCTTCAGCACATATTTCCATTATCAAAATACGTACGGATCTTTATGTCAGATCCATAGATCATTACTGTTCCGGGTCATGTGTATCTCAACTTAATCTTTGAATTCTTTTTCAATCGTATAATTAGAAGTACATGTGAATTGTACTCCCACTTCTTTAAACCTATTTATTAAAACACACAAATACTCCAATTTTATTTAGAGAAACTGTGGGTTCATTCTACATTATAGGTTTGTTCCAACAGAATTAATTACCGATACACTAATACCCAAATCTGATATCTCCAGATTACTGCTAATATCCGTTTAGTATAATCAAGAAAGTAAATAAAGACAGTAAATAATTGATACATACTAATTCAGAAAATTAAAAAAGTAGTCCCCAGTTTGATTCTTAAGTCACTATTGTACAAATCTGTAAAGTCAGTTAAAAAAACTAAGAATCAGTTACAGTCCAAAAAGTACTAAAAATGATCCTAGGTTATTACAAAGCTTTTGAAATGAGTGTCATAAGTAGAAGTAGATTCAAGTTAATGTCGGCTTCCAAGTTGTGGTTTCATAGGTACTTAGCTTTAGAGAAATGATAACATACAAGTGTAATAAAATACATATCGCATTCCAAATTGAAAAATCTGCAACGCCCACGATGAATGAATTAAATTCGTCGTAGTCATTAATTTATCATTTACCTCTCAGAGTAGCCTTGGAATCCTTATTCGTCCATATCGAAAAACTTCTTTGTGCCCACCCAATATCTGTAGGACTCTTTACGACCCAACCGTTTTATGTTAAACTAGGGTAAAGCTAAAACTCAGTGCTTACTCCTCCTGTGCCCTTTTTGAATGATTATTACTACCTCTAGCAAAGTAAGGTTAATTATTCGTGCTGAAATCCCAACGGACCTTCGAAGGGTCAACCGTATCTGAAAAATAAATGCCCATCCAATTTATTATTAGAAGTTTAGTGGCAAGTTTTGTTTGCTTATTGAAGTATAAAGCGTTTCCAGAAAAGAAGCGAAGAAACGAAAATATGGGAAACTGACCTGCTTAATATCTTGTACTCCTATATCATAGAGCAAAACACAAAAAAGTGTAACATGTTTATGTTGTGAAAACATGAATATTTGACTCTTACACTCAGGAATTGAATTGATCATAGCTACAAGAATTAATTCAATAGGTACTGCAAAAGGTTGATCTTAATTCTTAGACAAAACAGCTTTTTGACCCCAGAGGTTCTTATATATGGAGACATGACAGTCCCAAAGAATGGCGGACATTATTGCATACATTTTTTACGGCTATCAATGTTAGATCGGGATATAGATGGTATTTGGTTTCAACAGGATGAAAGAAACTGCCACAACTCTAGGGAGACATTTGACATTTTACAAACCAAACAGTTTCAATAAATCGTAACCTTAATTCACCGCTACTTACAAGGCAAAGTGTACGTCCGAAAATATTTTGTGAACCGAAGAAATTGGAGACCTAGCACCCAACTTCTGCTTAAACTTTCTTCAAAATATCGCCTATACGTTAATAATAAGAACTGGTTTAATTTCAATCTCTAATATTATTTGAAAACATATGTCACTTTTGCTGGAAAATATTTTCCTTTTGTCAACTTGTTTTGTTTTAGATGAAGTGATATTGGCTTTATGTCTAATAAAATTCAGGCATCTCTGGTTAATTCAGATTTATGATAGTAAGCTTATTTTTTGACTAAAACTTTTTTCTTTCAGAATTCAACCGGAGATCCCGTCTACAGAAAAGTAGCCATAGTGGAAAATTTCTTTGACATCATATACAACGTTCATGTTGACCTTGAGGGACGCCCGGGAAAACATGCTGGACAGAAGAGAACTTACAGAACAGTAAGTACTTTTATGTGTTATTTGAAATGATTTAATTTTTTTGTTTGTACTACTAATACGGACTTTGATCAAAATTGTGTTTTACATATAATTAATTACAATTATTTGTTTTCAAACTCTTATTCTTAACTAATAATAAATTCAATTAAACAAGAAAATATGTATTAAAATTAACACATATTTCGATTTAATAGGGATACGTAGTTATATGTTTTACTAGTGCCCCCTGAAAATCTAACCTGTAACCGTTCTTGCCTCAAAGCATATGATGTTAAAGGTATTTTCGAAAAACAATAGTCTATTTTTGAAATTTGATTAACATATTTAAAAAAATGTTTACTGGAGTCTTATTAATGAGAGTATAGTATTTTTCTGCCTGTGCCTTTTATGTGTTATTTGAAATAATTTACTTTTTTTTGTTTGCCAATTGTTTTTTACATATAATTAATTACAATTATTTCTTTTCAAACTCTTTACCCTTAACTTGACGCTATGAGGACATAATCATAGTAACAATAAAATTATTATCAGTTTCTATTTCTGCCAAGTAACTTTGCAATTGAATGCTATGCTGATGTTTATGGCGTTGCTATGGTACTGAAGATGCAAGCTTTTTCTCTGGTCTATGGCCAAGTACCTTTCAAACGATAAAAGTTTAATTCCCCACCTTTGTGGTATATCCTGCAAAACAGAATCAATTACGATGTTAGTTATTGACAG
The DNA here is from genome assembly GCA_034190945.1 of Octodonta nipae. Classification (NCBI taxonomy): domain Eukaryota; kingdom Metazoa; phylum Arthropoda; class Insecta; order Coleoptera; family Chrysomelidae; genus Octodonta; species Octodonta nipae. The sequence goes on along the minus strand of CM067217.1, from coordinate 36,477,471 downwards.
ATAACAGTGACTATATGATATTTCTATTAGTTAAGTTACGTGTTTATATGTGTACACATTTACGCACGACACTGGTGGTATGATTTTATTAATACTATAACCATTGGAGGATTACGGAGAAGTATTGTTCTTTCATGCTTCAATGAAGAAGAAATAGCTCTCCTGACGGCCATACAAGGAACGTTAGAGATGTTCCGTCGCGTTGAAAATTTAAATGTCATTGTCATAGATAAACTTCAACTCATCGAGAAGGGAGAGTTACAAATGCTGAAAGGGGACAGAATGAGTAGGGAATAGGAAATAAATAGATTATTTGTACGAGGGAGGCGATGAATAATTTAAAGAACTACTGTGTTGTTGAAAGGTTATTAAAATTAGTCATCGTTGGTTAATGTATTTTACGAGTTTTGTTAAAATTTAGGGTGTTACTGACTTTTAAACCTGCTGCATAATTATTGTCATGCAATATTTTATGTTGTTTTGAGATCTCTTGAATGATATTTCTATATTCAGATGAATACTGGACAAGGTCTTACAAAAAGTAATTGTACTAAACGTATTTTTTAAGAACACAGTAGAACACCAGTGGAAATTGTTGATTTTGTCGATCTTTGATCTTCTACCCTAATTCATTCCTCATTAGGGCGTATTAGCAGTGCCTGATATAGAAAATATTACATTTAATCTGTCATTTGAATTTCAATGAAATTTGGATCAGTAATATCTCTTGCCCATCTATCTTCTATAAATAACACCTGCCATCATATGAGGCACACTCTCGAGTGTTGAGTGAAAATGTCTTCATGTGCAATTGTTTAATAAAATTTAGATTACTTTCAATGCCATTTCAAGAGTCCGATTTGGTTTTGAGTCATTTCATTTATGTATTTATTAATTTTTTCCAAATTTTTCTATCTCTTGCTATAGTGTAGATTTCATCTCTACTCAGCATTTTTTTTTAATTTTTTAATTTAATTTTCCAAGTTCTATCTCTGTTTCTTCATTGGTTTTCCTGTGCCCACCAGTGTTCATGGTTTTCGGCTTTGTTTTATTATCAACTTCACTTTTTTAATATTTTCGCTATTCATGTTTCTTGGAATCATTCTTTTTTTTTGAAACCTGAAATTCACATATGCATATGTTACTGTTGATAACGTTACTTTATTTCAAACAATAATTTGTTATTACTTGATGTATTGTTTTTCCTTTACATTTAGTTTCGTAATTATTGGGTATTTAGTGCCTCTCAGAATATTCAGATTTGCTTCCATTTTATGTTTTTCTATTTGGAAGACTCGTACAATTACCAATTGGTTGCTATGAGGTTGCTATATATTTGTTGTAGACCTTTTCTTTTTACTTTCTTTATTACTTTATGCCTTAGAAATATGAATTTTCAGGAACCTACACTGTCTCCTTGTTTATCCCTTTATTCTTATTAAATCCTTCGGATGTTGTTATGTGTCCATCGTATATCAATTTCTACAATTTTAACTTCTGTTAATGTATAAAAGATGTCTTCTCCTTATTACCTTGGTCTCTATATCCCTGTTCTTATGGTGTAATTATTATCATTTGTTTGTCTGCCTGGCCTGCATGCTAATTTTTCTTCTTCTAGTTTTTGTGTTGCATAATGTCTTGGTTTTTTCTCCAGTAATCTAGTAGACAGTGTAATACAGTGTAAAATTAGGCTAAGACTAAGCCTATAAACTTAATCAATCCTGTTGCTAGTTTAAATTATTATTTATTTTGATTTCTTATATGGCTTCTTCTACCTCCCCTTTAGTTACTATTTCGGAGTTCCCTTACTTCCCAGATATTTCTTCTCCAAATTGTATTGTTTTGAACTTCTTTGTAATATCTCTTAAACATTTTAAAGTTTTTTTTTTCATTTTTTAGGTTATTATATTTACTTTTAGTGCTTTTCCAATTTTCTTTTATTAATTATAGTCCAGAAATTCTTAATTTAATATCGGTTATGCTGATTTTATTTAAGCACTTATCATATGTATCAGTCCGATTTAAGTTTTTGTTTTTTTGACTGCTTCTTTGACCTTATTTTTTTCTCTATAGTTTTTGTTAGTGTAAAAGTGATATACTTGCATTATACCGGCATGTTGCTTGTATATTTACTTCTCCCTGTTTAATATTGCTTCTTTAAAAGCTTTTTATCTATCTCAAGAATCCATTCAGTTTTTTTATTACTCTTTTTTTTTAGTTTACAGGTCGTGTTTTCTTGACATTTTGTATTCTTTCACTTTTTTAATGTGTATGTTACCAAATTGTTATATGACATGGTCTTCTCATTTTACTCACGTTTAACAGTAAATTCGCGGTTTTACTTTCGTAAATCTGGTCGAGCAAACTTTGACTATGGACGAAATTAGATCTTAGGCATTTATAAGGTGTATTTGTCTTCTACTATTTGTCTCATTTTGTGTATCTTAATTTGTCTAATTTTGTGTATCTTTCATTCCATTACTTTTCAATGTTTCTTACATATTTCTTCTAGGCATCCCTAACACACGATTGTGATCGCTATTTAGTATTCTAGCTGCTCATTGTTTCATATTCTTTCCATTAATTAACAGTTGTAAACTTTTGAAAAATTATTAAATCTTTAATATAAGTCCTATAAAATATGGCAATAATCAAAGGGAATGCAAACTAAAACCCTGAAATTAATGAGAAGAGAAATGACAGAATGTTGAATTATTTTCAAAATAAGTAATAACATTGGAATACTCAACACACAACATATAATGTTAACAAATTTTCTATAATTTTTATGAAACATTATAGAAAAAGAAATAAAATTTTGGAACATTTAATAAATATAATTTCAGATATGTAAACAGTAAATCACTTCTACAATACTATAAATGATTAGAGATAACATTTCGATAAGACCACTTCTCTTGATTTGAGATTCTTCACAGTACAAATATATTGCGGGTTACAGTTTATTATTTACAAAGCCAACATAAAACTTATAAATCCTAAACCTATATATTAATTTTATTTATGTACCTAAGCTATATCTAAATGTCTAGAAAGTAATTATATTAAATCTAATACTGCTTAGGATGGATTCAGTGTTGTCAATTAATCAAGACATACAAAAAATAAATTGTATTTCTCTCTATCTAACATTTTTGTAAAATATAGGTATTTACTCAAACATTCGAACAAAAATATCAAAAATCAATGTTTTTTCAATTCGGTTAGTTTGGATAAACGTCTAAAATTAATCTTCCATTCACATCATCTATCTGCCTATATAAAAATGATTCATTTAAGTGCATTAGAATGTAGAAAATTCATTTGTTTATTCTGTTCATTTCAGATAACAGAGACATATGCTTTTCTGCCCCGAGAGGCCGTCACACGTTTCCTGTTAGGCTGTACAGAATGTCAGAAGCATCCACGCTCCCCATCACCCTCACCATCTCCGGCCTCACTTCTACCTACGCCGAGTCCGAGCCCTACCTTGCCTCCAAATCAACAGCAGCAACAACAAACGACCGTCGTTGGGGGGCTAACCGCTCCCCCTACGGCTGTATCTTTATCGACGCCTATGACAACCGCGGGGAACCCCACGCCACAACCACAACAACAAATAGTGATGCAGAACGGCAGCAGCGGCACAGGTATGGGGAATTATTATGGAGTAAGGAATGGAGGTACGTACTTATTGCTCAGTTACATCGTCATAACATTATGCTCTACTGTTGATAGTCTAATAACATATTTTTCTTTTTTTTTCAGTTTTCAACACATTATCCAGTCAAACCCCACCACCACCAGCTACTCCTACAACGCCCCTATCCGATTCTCCAAATACCACCCTGAAAAAAGATACTCCCACAAAACCAAAAACACCTGAACCCAAAAAATCTTTCAATCCCTTGGACGTTTGTAATTTGACATCAAAAGATCCTCCCAAAAGTCCTCCCAAAAAACGGCACTATGAAACAGCACCAAAATTGTGGTCACCAATCGATACCATCGAATCTGATGAACCCCAGAAGAAAAAAATGATGCTTACCGGTGGAGACATAGATTATTCTCTTCCGATCACTACTACATATCTGAAGTACATGAGGAGTCTAGGCTGCAAGGACGAGGATGCCTTCAAATTCGACAACAAACACGTGAGTTTTGTTATCGATAGATTTTTGCATGAAACAATTTCACATTACTTTTACTAAATTTGTTGAATGTTTCCCAAAATATATTTTGGTTTGTTTCATAATTGTAAAAAGCTATAGATATCGATATAATTTTAAATATTTTGTCGATATTTTAAGCAGATATTCACAATATCTATCTAACAGCAACAAGGCATTATTTAAAAATTTGTAAACCGAGTTACTCCAAAGATTTATGTGATTGGCTGTTTGTTTTAAGGAATTTGTTTATACTTAAATTATTGTAGGGTGTTAGCATTTTAGTTCCGTGTTTAAATTCTATCTAAAATAAATTATTATAAATGAACAAAAATGAAAATAAATAAGTTTTCAAAAAAATCGTGAGTGTAGCATTGATTGTTAGATGAAATATCTTGAAAGAATATATAAATTTCTATTTACAGTGTAGTACTATGTTAATGTTTATAGATCATGAAAAAGGTAAGTAAATTTTTGAACTTATTATTAAAAAGTTTCATTGTTTTCTGAATGATAATTGTGGAATCTCTAGTTAATATTTTTAGAATTTCTTGGAAATAATACCACAATTACTGGAAAGTCTGTATATTATAAATACTCCAAACGTTTCAGGGCCTAAAATAAACCTGGATTTCGATAAAAAATAAAATAATATATTAAGGCAACAGAAATAAATAAATTTAAAAACAGTTCGCTATGACAATTCTAGTATTCACAATTTGACATTAAACTATTTGACAGTATAAACTGATATAAGTAAGATAATTACTGCTAATTTGATATATACAGAGTTTATTTGAAATATACAGACTTTCCATTAATTGTGGTGTCACAACAAATTCTAAAACTACAAAAAGTTTCATTACCTCAAATTTAATTTTCTTTCTGTTTAAAATGTAGTTATTTTAAGTAATAATAATGACATAATGAAAGATGACAGCATAATTTACCTGTAATGTAAACAAAAAAACTTTCCCCACGTTTCAAAATTTTCCAAATCATTTCAAGGATTAATGCAAACATTCTTAGCAGCTTTCTGATTGGTAGGGTGGTTGAGATTGGCGGTGATTATGGGAAAGCTTTAAATTCTTTTAATCCCTTAAATTTATATCTAGAATGAACAAAACCTAGAACTATAGTTGGAAAAGATTTTTTTAAATTAGCATTAAAAATATTATTTAATGCGGTTTTACAAACTTATCTAACCAAATACGGGGTAAATAAAAAAAAACAACCAATTTTATAACCTAATATATGTTTTGAATCTTTAATAAAATTTATCGTTATCCGCTAAATTATAAGCCAGGGAAGTATTTTATTTTACCCAAACGTAATTATAGTATGATCAGATAACGTTAATTTAGCAAATGGCAAAATAAAATAAATTAGATCGTATAGTTTAATTATCTTAAATTGTCGGTTCTAGAATTATATAAATAACTCCTCAGCGATTTTTGGGCAAAAACATAGATATATCCGGTGTAAGTCGTATAGCGTTGTTTTTTTTCTAAATAATATGGGTAATTATAGTTACTTAACCCCAAAGTCAGTTCATTTAATTTGTAAAAAAAGTTGTTCCAAGCTAAAATGGCTTGTTTGAACTGACATGTACAAATCTATAACTATACTTATATACACACACATCGGAAAAGTTCAGAGATATTTTTATAAATCGGCGTCTTAGGAAAAAAAGCAATAACTGTACAGTAGTAATACGTGCTTAATATTACATAACATAAAATGTTTTATTCAAAGTACTAAACTGAAACTTTATAAAACAATCAATTAAACGAAATTATTGTGCAAAGTACAATTTTTAGAATGTTATTGTTTAGTACAAAGTATGACCTCGACTTTAATTTATGACTGCTCTATATCTATTGTTTTTATATATACGAAGCGATTGCCAATGTCCCCTTGAGTTAACTTGTAACATCTCTGTTGTCAAAAACCCCTGGAATCGAAACGCATTGTTAATGTTGGCCATATGTAGAATAATTCTACGTTCACATGTTCAATCGGATTCAGGCGATTGTGCTGGCTATGGTAAAACTTCAATTCCGTAATTATCTAACCACTTGGTTACAATACGTGATCTATGAGTCTTGCCTTAGGTGAAAATTTTGGCCAACAGCATGTGTAAGCAGAAGCACGATAACTTGAACTATAGTATCCAGATCCAGCTGAGTTGACAAGAAGCGGTTTGGACAAACGAGCTTCGTTCTGTCGCCTGTAATTATTCCATATCATTAGTACACCACTTGTTGATGAATATGTCTTAAATGTTCCAGATTTTCAAATCCTTTTCTCCATGCTGTTGTTCGAGAACATAGATGAAATACATACCTAGATTAGCCTGTAAAGCAAACTCTATCTCAATCATGTGTACACCAATTCTTCACTCCAATGCAATTTGGCAATCTGGAAAGTGGTGGACATTATGTTGGTAGTCGACTAAAGAGATTTTGGCTTCGTGAAGATGATTTCTCACAGTATCTTAGGCAATGATTACATTATACGCCCTTTATAAATACGGAGCCAATTCAGATTGTGGGTTGCCTTCTAACAGTTAAACGAAAAAATCTCTTGTGAGGTAGATTTGGAGATCATCTACGTCTTTTATGTTACTCGGCAGGAATACAAGTTTCCCAAAAACGCTTCCATTAAATCCATTATCGAGTAATGATACCTTGGGAAACAGCCATTCTCTAACCTACTACACTGCCAGCAAGAAAACCTACCACTCGATTAATTTCGGCTAAATGTAAATATCATTCCATGGTAAAACACACTTTATAAACGAGAACGAAATGATAGCAATTGAACTACTAAATTCATTTCAAGTACAATTTGAAAGATACAAAAATTTATTTGATCTTGTTCATGGTTTTTTAAAAATATCTCTAGACTTTGCCAATATATGTATGAAGACTTGAAATATGTTTGTTTGTAATCTCTGAAAGTACTAAACCGATTTTAAAAAACTTTTGATAATTCAAAGCTACTCTATTTGTGAGTAACACAGGCTATATTTTATTTTAATAAAATTTTTAATTATTGGTTGGGTCAGTGTGGGTTTCTGTTGTTTAAAAAAAAGAATTTCTCAGGAACAGAAAGGTATACAGACTGGAAAATTGGTATTACTATATTCTACATACTTCTCGGGAACCAACAGGATTGAGAATTGCTAGATTAATGCCTTTTTTAAATGAATTAATCAATAATTTTGTGATACTAGAATGGGGGTCTCTATTGTTTTTAGGGAAATATCAAAAAGCAAAATAGTAAAAGACAAAAACGTCTAAAACATCAAATATCTTTAAAATAAGAATGTCAAAAGTGTCATACTTTAAATACCAAAAAATGTTAAGAATGTTAAGAACGCCAATAATACCAAACACGCCAAAAACGTGACAAATGTCAAAAACGTCAAAACTGTTAAAAATTTCTATATGTTATTAATGGCAAGTTGCAGTTTCGTTTATGATCTTTAAAGAACAACAAAAAGTTCTACATTTTAAAAAACGTATAAAATGTAAAAATACACATTTGAAATCGAGTGTTTAACTTTTCTGACAATTTTTCTCCTTTTTTTGTGTGTGAATTGCACTTAGTGGAAGTCTTCATATTTCTAGATTGTGCTGAACAAATCTTTGTTTGAAGCAAGAAATATTCTCTGGATCAATAGATTAATTCTCGGTAAATTTGAGCTTTTTGCCTTAGTAAATCCAGGTTTCATAAATGAATGTTTGGTAACTTGGGTTTTATCAACATATCGTCATGCAACTGTTCATTGAGAATCACAAAATATTTAGTTAAAGCAGCAAAACAGTGCACAGATTGTCTAAGTTCAAACACACAAAATGGTCTAATGCATACACAATATACCACGCCATACTCACTGATCGGTGTGTTCAGTTAATTATGACAGATTGTTGTATTTTGTAGTTTTATTTTAAATGTCATCAAAATATAAAAATAAATAGGTTTTTGTAATCTTTGAGGCTTAATTCATTACATAGTTACATATTTTTTTGTTATTTTTCATCATTCGTTTCACGCCTACTAGCAGTGTCCTTGTATCCCTTTACGTACAGACCAGGGGCGTACCGAAGCAGGAGAGGGCAGTTGACCCCCTGAGCTGTAAAACCTGCCCTCAGCCATCAAAGCTTACCATAAATTTGATATCTTGACCCCCCTCTTAAACCTTTTTTTTTTCTAATTTGCCCCTCTCTATACCAAAAGTTGGGCCCGCCCCTGCCGACCACCAATGTCCAATTTACTCATTCTCTGATAAAAATCGAACATGTTTTTATCTTTTGCTGATTGCATGGTTTTGTAAAAAATACTGTAGCACAATAATGTAAATAAAGTGAAAAAATGGACTATTGCTAAAATTCTGTTATAATTTAATATTTATTCTCACCAATTATTAATTGCTGTTATTTTAACAAGTTCCAGATGTAACAATTTTTTTCACCCTTTACCCGTTTTTACGCCCATTAATCGGTATATTAACATTTTTCAAACGATGAGAGAAAATTGGGATGATAACCGAATCGACCCCCTATTTCGGAACTGAGAGAAAGGTCTACTGTAATAATCCCTCATATACTGAAATCCCGCTCCACCGCACACACCGAGCACATATATACCGTATGGAGTAACCCTTAAACCCTTATCCCTCAGTCAACTACCGAATTTATCCTTGCTAGGCTCAAAGCGCGACCAAGGCGAGGGTTACGAGAAGAGAATTTCCAAAGGATCCTCTATCCTATCCAGCGAGCGAGGCAAAAGGGTCGTTAATAAATGTTAGACCCGAGAGAAGCGGCCTGCCTGCCCGCTCGTCAGGATAAAGCCCGGAAGGACAAAAGAGCTGGCCAGGCCAGGAGGAGGTAAAAGACGACGGGGGCCCAGGGACTTCGACGGAGATGAGAAAGGTCTGACCATCGTGTCCCGGTCTTTGAAAAGGATGAATCATGAGCGATGGATCTAGTATTCCTCGGTCTCGGGATAAGATCCTTCAGGATGTTGTGTGGGTGTAGGGGCGGAGGGTTCGGGAATCAAGGGATCGCTGAATTGTGAAGAGAAACTGTACGGCGTGTGGAAGGGTGAGAGGCGAAAACGGAAAGAGAAAAGGATACGAGGGTAAATCTTGTCGTTTTCCTCTCTTTCAAATAAAAAGTATGTTGGCGACAACGGTCTGTCTTTCTGTTCGAAAGGAAAAAAGGCTAGTCACGGCGAGGACAATTCAAAGTTTAACCGTGTATACGTAAATTTATACTTAAAAGGAGACGGGTGACAAGGGAAAACCGATAATAGATGAATATATACGGACGACGTAGGGTGAAAGGATATTCACGTTGATCGTTAATGAACAGGAACTAAAAGACGGTGGATATTTTCTTTGCCATCCTCCTACAGAATTGAGAAGACGCGATTTGAACAGAAATATTAACAGATCCACCAATATAGTTAACACAAATTTAAGATATTTTTTAACTTCCTATCAGTTCTTGCGAAACTCATAAGCTTACTTCAAACGGTGTAAGACCGACCTAAAAATGCTCAGTTTTATAAAGAAAATTTAACTATCGAATTAAATTGTGATAATGCAATGTATTTTATTCGCTAATTATTACCACCTAGCACTTTGAAATTTATTGGTTTGAAGATCGGCATCTAAATTTGAGATGTAAGTCTGTGACTTTCTCGGTATTTTGGTTTGTAACTGACTTCAAAATGGGAGGAGGTGCTTAATTCGTCTGTATATATGTACCATTTTTGTATATTCTTAATTTACTCGAATACGGCTCCACTAATTTGTATTGTATAAACTATATTCTATTCACGAAGATTCCAAAGTAATCCCATTTTTTCCAATGAAATGGCATGTACCGTTTTTCATAAAACTTATCTTACAACTAAATATGGTGAAGGCAGGAGCACTAATTAGGCGTAATTATTGTTGTTGAAAATCAGGGATGAAATTAATTTACCATAGGATGGACTTAATTGCGTCGGCAATAGATTATTTGACCAGTCAATCGGGAAGTTTAAATTGTTTAGTGTAATATTATAATAATGCTGTATTCATATTTACTGGAAATGTGCCGTGATTTCGATTAAATCGCTTTCAAAGTTTCACTTATAAAAAAGGCACCAAAAAACATAGTAACGTAACTATTTTTAGGGTTCCATATATACAATATATACGGTTACCCTTATAATATCACTTCGATTTCTCCCTCTTTCACATCACAGCAATTTTCTGCTAAACTACTGGACGGAAAAGGTTGGTATCAGTGTATAATTTGGTGAAGCGATCAGGATTGCATATTGTAAATGAAGAAATTTTGATTTTAGGGGCACTTCTGGGGTGAGGTGGGGTTGTTTTGAGCAAAAAAATTCGACCGTCCTCCTCCTTATCTTCAAAACTATAAGACGTGAAAATTTAAAAAAAAATAGAGATATAGGGCCTCATCTGAATTTTACCGGAAAAGTAAAGAGAAACATCTACTATTAATTTTTCATTATGAGGAATACAAATATATATTTTTCATATTTTAAAATAAAATTAATTGTTTACATAATTACATAAAGATATATACAATTTTCATTTCTCGCTTTATTTCCGAAACCATACTACCTAAAATTTTGAAAATAATTAGAGGTACTGGGGCTCACTTGAAATTTATAAGAAAAATTAGTAGAAAACACCAATATTAATTTTGGGGGCAAATTATAGAATTAAATGGGAAATAAAAACAAAATGAAAATTACCAGTATATTTTTTTCATATTTTTAAATATGTTTAAAAGATATTAACAAAAATATTAAACATTGATTACACTATCTAAAACATATTTTATTTGTATTTGTTATTAATTTGTCTAAAAAATTTCATGATTTATTATTTAAAACTTGACCTAGTTTCCCCTTTATCTTCCAATCTACAGAGCCTAAAATTCAGACAGTTGATTGTAAAGGGCTTCCCTGAAAGTTTATTAGTAAAATAAAACTCTAATGTTAATTTGGGGGGCCAAATTAGAAAATTAAACACATATTTCTATAAAAATCAAGTGAATCATGTAGCAGATAAAATAAATAGTTTAAATGTGGAAAACAAAAGTTTATATTTTGCATAAATTTAAACGCTTTCTTTAAAAGATATTAAGGTAAATATAAGAAAATGAATTCATTCCCTGCTTATCTGAAACTGGAATATTAGAAACAGATATACTGTTATTCACCTACATTGTAGGAAATCTTGAAGGTGGTACGGAACCCTTAGTATGCGAGTGCAAGTTGCACTTGACCAAATTATTTTAATAATTTTTTGTTTAATTTATATTTTATTTTATAATAAAATGGTATATAAATAGTGTGTTGTGCTGCAATATACAAATACATCCATAAATTATCTTGAAGCAGTGTTTGGTTATGTGCCAACAAACCGAAAAATACAAGAAAAAAGTCCAACCAACCAATCATGGAACGTTTTCATCGATAATAAAAGTTTAAGCAAAACAGTAGTGTAGTATATTTCTTTATCTCTTTTTAAGAAAAATTAACCGAATTTAGACATTAAATGAAGAAAATAGGCGTTTTACGGTATTTTCAATGGTGGCGTTTTAGGGGTTCCTATATCAAAATGTATCAGTTACCAAGAACTTTCTGGGGTAGAGCTTGAGTATTATTTATGATTACAGGTCGACGAGTTTTAATCAAATGTCAGACCCAGAAACAAGTCTGCACTTTTTGATGCACTGAGCAATCTGAAAAAATAGTGGTTTTTGGCCATGTCTGGGTTATGTAGCATAGTAACAAAATTTTCCACCCAATAACTGTTCTAACCATCTTTAAAGTATAGGTCTCAACATTTCAATTCTTATAACGTATTACAGACAATCCAAATTCACAAAGTCCAAAGTAACTATACTTAAACTCAACAACCTTAAACCTGATTATCCTACCTCAGCAACCCAATCCAATAACCCTGAACCCTGAATTTGGCTATACTATATCAGAATAGGGTTTGAAGGTTCCTTAAAACTATGGAAGTTTAAATACGATATCTCAGCGAAAAAATATATATCTCAGCCCACTCAACGTGATAGAAAGGCTAAAACACTTATAGTTTAAAGTGGTCATTATTGGGTGAAAGATTTTGTTATATGCTACATAACCTCAAAAATGTGCATTTTGCACTTCTATTTTAGGATATTTATGTAATCAGAGCCAAATGGCCAAAGTGGGCCTTAGTTTATCATTCAGCGTACCAAAATTCTTAGTATATTCTAGTTTCTGAGTCTGAGAGGTGCCAGTCTAAAATTTCTGTAGTGCAGAAGCAGAACCCTAGGCCAACTACTATACCTTATGCGAGTTTACATTCTCTAGAACTCCTAAAATCTTTCCCTTAGAAAAATGAGTCTTAATAAAACATTTTTAAAAAAAATATAACCGACTTCTACCTATAACTAAAAAGCTAAAAATAATTATAGCAAAATACAACTATAGCAAATAAATAACACATTCAATGTTGTTAGGTACCTACCCAGGAAGTAAAAAATGTAAACATTAAAAGTACAAATTAATTTACCAATCTAGTATATTTTTGAAGTCGATGCCAAGCAAATCTAAAATCCTTCATTGCATACTTATCTACTAATTCATCAAACTTCATTGTTGCAGTTTTTAGTACCTTACAACATTGAATGTGTTATTTATTTGCAACTCGGTTATATTTATTTTAAAAAGTTTTATTTTCAACTTTTTAGTTTTTTTTGAACTCAGGTAGTTTTCATTCTTTATTTTTTATTTTTTATTTAACCTTAATAGACAGAACCAGGATTTGTAAATTGACTTTCGCCTTTTTTCAACGACAACCCTATATAACTAGAATTTACCTATCAAAGCCTGTACATACGACTAGAAACAAGTCTGTTTTGATGCACTGAGCTGAGGTTTTTTAGTCCAGTCGACCCTATATTCCAAATCCTGTATATACGGCTGCCCAGACCACTATCATTCTATCCTATGAGATGCTACCACTTTAACTATAACTAAAACTGTAAGTTTAAAGTTTAGTTGGAATTTTGTTTTGTGCCACCTGGGTACTCATTGATTTAAGGAGCCGAAAATACTATGCTTTACTTACCTATATGCTTGAGATGTACATAAAATTTTCAAATTCGCAATTAAATCTTCCAGTGCTTAAAATTAGCACTATTACATAGTAACAAAAGTTTTCCACCCAATAACATGTGTTCACCAAATTTTATCTTTAAAGAATTCTTTTCCAAAATTTAGTTTAGGATATATACTCTATTCAACATATTTCAGGAGAAGAAATCCTTACGCGAGAAAAACCTCCTCCTTTTTGAATCTTAAAAATCCAGGAAAGTTTTGTTTAAGTAGATTATTTATATTTTGGTATTATATTTTTATATTCGATAATCAATAACGGACATCCAAGAGTTCTGAAGCTGGTAGACAATGTAACTCGTTCCTCAAAGTTTCCTTGGACTTCCATCGTCTTGAAATGATTGTTGTCACAACGTTTCAATGAAAGAGTTAACAAATTCTTCCTGGGATAAAGTGTTGGTGGTCCATTGAGAAAATGAAACTTCATTCGCAGTAAACATCCCTAAATGGAAATAAACATAATAAGTGCAGTCTAATATAAAATATTTCATTGTTCTTTTTTGTTACCGAAGAGGCTGAAAGAAAAACTGTAAATTATCTTTTTCATTTGTAAACCGAAATCCCAGCGTTTTCGTTTCTTTGTTCTCTAATCAAAGATCCGAGAAAAAAAATGGAAGAGAAATCAATCGACTAAACACAATAGAGAGAAAGTATTCGTCGAGTGGGAGACACATTTTCATCGTCATCATCGCAATGGTTTTGTTTGGGCTTAGGGTTTGAGTTGTGGGGGACCCGTTCACCCGCTCTTCGTCCTCTTCTGCTAATTACTTTTATTTGTATCTTGGCGATTGTGTCCGTCGCGTACGCTTCGCCTGTCCGAATGACATCGACAGCGGAACAGCGAAAGCAGCCCTTCTCAAAGGGCCAAAGGCGGAAGGTATTGAGTGATGTTGCCTACACAGGGTGGCTTTTGAGAGGAAGCATAGAATAAGGGGAGACGATGATTCATGACAAGATGACACTTCATTTAGTTTGGATGAGAAATATTTTATATAATTCAGCTATTGTGACGTTGAAATATATTCTAATATATTCTTTTTTATTAAAATGTGTGAAATAGAAAATTAAAGTATTCGATTATCTAAAAAGCCGTGCTTCTTTCCAATCAATAATAATTAAGAAACTATCTTTTGGAGATTTAATACTCCATCAATCGCTAGACAATTTATTGTTTTTCAGCCGAGAACCTTCATCAGTTACATTTTCATTGTTTTCAGGAAATCGGAAAAACATGTGCAAAAAACAGTAAACGTCTTAGTAAAAGTCAATTAAATCTTCTACACAATTTCTAATATTAAATGAAGAGATTCGTCACAAAACAACATTAATGCTACATGGTGTTTGAAACACTATACAATGTAATTAATTTAAACAGTTCTTTTTAAAAAATAAATTATTAATTGTAATAAATTCACAAGTAATTGGATATATTTCTCGGAAATCGGAAAAATAAGGAAAAAGTCCGTAATAATCAAACTAAATTTCATATAAATTTGCTACAAAAGTCTCAATATATGTCAAAAAATAATTAATTATTGTGAAGGGTGTTTAATCTATTTTCATGTTGATTCAAGAGAAGTCGGTTCTTTTTTTAAATATAAATTGTTCCTTTTTCTTTCTTGAGGGCGCAATACCTATAGAACAACATTTTTCATTATTATTCTCGAATTAATTGTATACTATTTTGTGGTTATTGCCAAGCGCGGATTCATACAATAACACAAATCTCAGCCTACTTATTTATTTAGTACATAAATTTAAAACGAGTTATTGTTTTCTTCCAATTTTCAGTTAAGAAATACAAACACACGCATATCACAAGGAGACCTGAAGAGAGCGATGCTAATTGGCCGAAATGTCATTTTCCAGATGGAATCAGTTATATCACCCTATAAATAAAACGGTATATTATAATATTCAAATTTTGAAACCTGACACCAACATAAAACAAAAGATCAGAAATTATTTAACTAATCATGGGAAAGCTTTTTATTATTAACAATCATAGCAGACTTGGAACTGAAATAGAAGATTAAGTTGTAACTGTTATGAAAAATTGAGACTACATCGAAATTTATCCCCAATTATAAAACCTAAAAAATAATGATTTCCTATCGATTTGGTTTTTATTTTCTGAAATAAAATCGGGTTGTCTCTCCTCACATTTATACGGAGCGAAGCCGGGTTTACTTCTATATATAGGTATAAATAATTATGAAGCAAACGTTCTGGGATAGATCAATAACAACAAAAGTTCGAAATGAATAAATTGTAGTTGCGGAAATGTATATGAAGTACTGACAACGCTAGTAAAACAAAAGTTAAGTATTATACATTACTAGCTGAGTCAAGCAGTCCCCAGTATTAAATTTGGGTTAAACATGCCTCTTTCAAAAACATAATACGTCCGTACCAATCGTACACATCTCATTAAAAACTATCCGGAAATAGTATGGAAAACAAAAGGACCAATCTACTAAGAAATTTTTTCCTGTTTGGTTTCACCACCATCAGATTATTTATATACCAAGGCATGGAAAAACAGCACATAAATATTTATTTAAAACATAACATTTCTTAGTCTAACGTAAAAATATTTCTCTAATTGGACTGTTAGCTCCTGAAAACCGAGCATTGAAATATACAAACACTCCAGCTTTGTTGAATTAATATAGGTTTGAAAACAATTTAGCACCACAGTACTGTGGTTTAAAAATAGAAAAATCTTGGGAATAACACCACAATTGAATTAAAAAAGCTGTATATTGAAAGATAAAACCAAACGTTTCAAAGTCGATTCTGACTTTGTTGTCAAATAACATTTAGAAGACAAGAAAAATCTTGGTAAAAGCAATGGAAATTTTGGTCAGTTCTAAGTACTAACTGAAAATGGTTAAAATACCTACGAAATATGCTCATTAGAGACCCTCCATTAGTCTTGACCCCAAGATTAGAAAAGTAAGAAAAAAATAGAAATAACAAACGAGCAACCATAATCAATAAATGTTATTAAAATCTGGTGAGTCTATTATAGCAAGAAGTAGAAATAATTACAAAGTAGCGAATAGTAATATGAAAAATCTTGAAAATTTAAATATAATTCAAGATTTCATTTCATATTGCAGTAGTATAGACAACAGCATAAAATAAAGTCTTCATATACGTAAGTAGAACAGTAGCGTGTTGGAATTAAAGAAAAATAAATGTAAGACAAATAAATAAAATAAAATACAATGAAATTCTTATACGGTTTGCATGCTATAACAAATGTTTAAGAGAGGTACCTACGAATATTTTAAAATTCAAATAAACTTCATGATCATATAAAGGTTCAACCACGATTAGGGATATGGGTTGTGAAACTAAAATGTAGAGCTAAACTAGAATCGATAGCATGAATGGACATGGAAATAGTGATTATGATTCGTAGATTATAGCACATACTCGTCAGACATTTATTCATATAAAGTCACTACACTGAAGATATTCATATTTTATAGAATAGAGAATCTTTGAGCTTGTGAATATCCAGAGGCACACCTTTCTTGCAATTAGAAGAATGGCATTCTTTATATAATTGAGAATAATGAATGACTAAAATTATATTAAGCGGTTATCAAATAAAAATAATTTTCTGACACTTTCTATCACTTACACGTAACACCATATATCTCACGCCGTACTCCTTAAACCTTACTCTAACTCTTTACACATTAAACCTTAATATTTTCTTATCTTACACCTCAGCTTACTCTTTACTCCGTACGCCTAAGTACACCAAGTACACCGTGTTTTAGGCCTTACGCAAACTTAAACCAACACACTAAATAATTCCCTTTACAAATACTCCTTATCCACACATCTTACGCCTAACACTAACACATTACATGTAATATGTACATTTGCCCTTATAGCTTATATTAGGCCTTATATTATCATTTTAAGTCTCTTACGCCAACCATTTAGGTCTCAAGCTTTACTCTTCACTTCTGACACCTTACACTCAGTCGTTACTCAGTACACCTTACAGAATACGCCCCACACCTTACGTGATAAATTTACATTATACTCCGGACGCAAAACACAATACCTAAATCTTATCTCTTACGCTTTGCTCTTCATGTATTACTTCTTACACTCCTGCTACCCAATTCATTAAACCTTACTATTCTCACCTTACTTCACGATATTTTGTCTTATCTTCAGTAATTTGGAACGTCCTTAATATCCTAAATACAAATACAAATATCAACTTCAAGTTAAAAATACCCTTAAAGAAACTAATTATTTATTTAATGTTTTTCAGAAAAGAACCTTAACAATACGAACCCATATCCCTCTCGCTTAAATTCATTAATTAAACTCCATAAAGAAAATCACCCAATCAGACTTCTTCAAAAATTTTTGCGGCAGTCGACATGGAATGTGCTGAAGCAAACATGCGATTCAAGTAACGATACCAATGTAAAACTAACGATTCGGTACTTCGAGTCTTATAGAGTATTCGTTACTTAGGAACGAATACATACGGTCTGTTACAGCTCTAAAAATTTACAAAGCACTCCTTGACATATTAAAACAATACCTACTCCATATTCACTCCCACACATAGCATACAAATTCCCTTGACTTTACTTAATATTCTTCTAAAACTGCACATTAATCTGTATTATTTAACGCAAAATTGTTAATAATAATTAATAATCAGTTGATTTGAACAGGGGATGGAGAAACCTATTGCTAGAAGAACTAGCAAACTTGTCATTGTCAAAACTTTTGACATAAATATAATTGTGTCAAAGCAAACATTTACGAATAAACTTCCAGTTGAAACATACTGGTAGTCACTCCAGATTTGGAGTTAAAATGCCTCCAAATACAAAAAGTATCACACAATGTACAAAACTTTTTTATGTACAAGAATACTAGTAGATCTTATTATAGACATCTTACTCTCTCAGAATATCTCTGAGTAAGACCTTCTGTAGAGACAATCAGTATTACGGGCAATTTTTCGAAATAGCCTTATTACACTTTGTTCCCTATTCACACTCTTCAAATTCTGGTTCAGAAAAATGCCTAAGGAAAGAAAATCGTGATGTACAGACAAAATAATCGTAAACTAATATTATTCCTAGATTATTTTTTCTAACTCACTCGAAATATCTACATCAAATTCTTTATTTACACCATTTCGCCATTATTCGCATTAGTCATTTGAACGAGAACCAATAAATTTAATCTTATGCAATTCGACAAACAAATATATCGCCCCCTTATCTATACTCCTTGATAGCCATCGGCGCGGCAGAATAGATTGATTAGTGGGGTGTGGGGGCGGTCGCCGGCCGTTCGTTCGTTTCGACCGATAGATATCGTGTGACCCTCTTCCATCCAGCTATCACCTATCCACCCCCGAAAGCTTAGTCCCTTCGTACGTATAAGGGTGTAGGTACAAGGGGACACGGGAACACGCAAAAGGGAATGAGACTCACATTGGAGTTCGTATACGACGACGGAGGAAATATTAATGCGCTAAAGGGGGACGTGGGACGTGGGAGGCTATAGGACATACTTTGCTGTGGGGGTCTATTGTGAGCTTAAAGTTTTTCTGTTCCCTGCCTCAATAATTTTGAAACATAAACTACGATGCGTATACGTGAATTGTAGAATGAAAGTTAGTTTTGTAGTAGAAATCCTTTCGTAGGTTTGCATGCTTCAGAAGAATCTTCTTAAGATTAGTGTCAGGACAAAGGGAATAATGCCTAAAAATCCATATATTCCAAGTTGTATGTATTTTACCCCCACACACCCAGCTTATTATTTACACTAAAACTAAAAAGTTGCATGTCAGTTGTTTTGACTTTTCGATATTATTATGTAATGCTACGATACACTATGGTGTGTGATGTTGCCAAATTTTAAAAATGACAATGCGACTATTTCTTTTGGCTGAATTTAATTATTTTTAGAATTACATTTAATAAGAATAAGATTTTCATTTTTATTATTAACCGACTTCCAAAAAGGAGGAGGTTATCAATTCGTCGCCTATTTTTTCGCTTTTTTTTGTATGTATGTTACCTGATTTCTTCTCCTGTGGTGCACCGTTTTGAATGAATATGGTCTTTGTTAATAGAGTATATATCCGGATTGGTGAAACTTCAAATTTTGGAAAAGAATTCTATTGGTAAAGTGATAAAATTTGTGAATGAACACATGCGTGCATGGAAATCGACCAATATCCCTAATATTTTAGTCGATTTTTTGATAACTCCTTATGGATGTGTATAGTTTTTTAACGTTTAATCTATTAAGGAAGATCCTTAGGTGATCTCATATACTTTTCTGCGACGTGCAACTTGCAGTTTTGCAGAAAATCACCGAAAATTCCAAAATTCTTATCAAAAATTTCATCGAAATGACATAACGGACATTTCCTCATAAATATTTTAATTCCAACGTAATAGTGCGGTAATTTTAGGCACTGGGAGATTTAATTGCGAATTTGAAAATTTTCTATATACATCTCAAGCATATAGGTAGTAAAGCATAGTATTTTCGGCTCCATAAATCAATGAGTACCAAGCTCGTTTTGTTTGTATACCAGGCAAATACCTATTAAAATGCAAATTTTTCCATTTTGCGAAGACGGTGCTTTTGGTTGTCACATTCTGCCGGCCTAATAGAAAATTCAGTGACAACACATGTCAAACTTTAAACTGCTATTTGATGCGTTTATAGACAGGGTGTTTAGTTATAGCAACAAAATCACAAAGTAAAGTGATAGAAGGAGTTGCATTTATATGAAGATTAAAATATAGGACGGACTAGAATGATAGTGGTCCGTAGACAACCGCATATACAGGATGGTTGGAATATAGGTTGGACTGGACGTTTGGTGGCATAAAAATGTTGGAAAAAATGTGAAATTAAAATTATATAGGGTGATTAAAAAACTGTTATATGATGTGGACATAAGCAAATCATATACAGGATGGTTGAAATATATGCTGCAGTTGAATTATATTTATTCAGTGTGATTAAAAAAATATTTATTTTATAGCCCATAAGAAGTTGCATAAAGTGTGGAGAGGAATTAATGTTACACAGGACGATAATGTAAAATGTAAAAAATGAACTATTTTATGGGCTAGCCCACAATGAGTTATTACTATGGTTGAAATATAGGACGGATTTGACTCCGTAAATATGGGATGGAATCCCCTACTCCGTCCTATAGTTTACAGAAGGCAGCTTACAAATTTATGCTTGTCCGTGGGCAGTCGTATGTACAGGCTGGTTTGGGACATAGGTTGGAGTGGAATTATCTATAGTTATACAGAGTTGTCAAAAAAAGTTTAAAAAAGATTACATGGCGTAGTCCATAAGGCATAAATATATTTTGGGCTTATTAAGTCAAGGCGTACTAGTACATTTTGTTCGTAAAGATTTACCTGTCAATTTAAATGAGAAAGTATCATAGAGTAATGTTGAGGCTTTCGATGCTACCTGCTTCTGTCTATTAAGGTTATACATACAAAATAAAAAATAAAGAATGAAATGAGTTCAAAATTACTAAAAAGTTGAAAATAAAACATTTTTGAAATAAAATATAACCGACTTCTACCTATAACTAGAAAGCTAAAAATAATCATAACAAAATACAACTCCAGCAAATAAATAACACATTCAATGTTGTTAGGTACCTACCCAGGAAGTAAAAAATGTAAACATTAAAATTTGCTCATTCTGTACAAATTTATTACCTACCAATCTAGTATATTTTTGAAGTCGGTGCCAAGCAACATTCAAGTTTGATGAATTAGTATATAAGTATGCAATGAAGGATTTTAGATTTGCTTGGCACCGGCTTCAAAATATACTAGATTGGTAGGTAATTAATTTGTACAGAATGAGCACCTTTTAATGTTTACATTTTTTACTTCCTGGGTAGGTACCTAACAACATTGAATGTGTTATTTATTTGCTAGAGTTGTATTTTGTTATAATTATTTTTAGCTTTTTAGTTATAGGTAGAAGTCGGTTCTATTTTTTTTCAAAAATGTTTTATTAAGTGATTACTAGTCAACGATGCTACGATACACTATGGTGTGTGATGATGCCAAATTATAAAATGAAAATTCGACTATTTCTTTTGGTTGAATTTAATTATTTTAATAAGAATTACATTTAATAAGAATAAGAATTACATTTTTATTATTTTTTAAAATCCTGTTTTTAGCGTGTCAAATCGTTAAGCAATTCCAGTTTGTTGAATATAATGTAGGTGACTCTAATGCTAAACTGATAGTTGGAGGTGTTTCACAACGTTCTATTTTGGGCCCGCTTTTATTTAGCACTGATTCAGCTAACATTATTCTTTCAATGTAACACTGCAAATCGTATTTGTAAGCAGCTGACACTCATTTGAATATTGTGTATTTGAAATTGAATTTGATATTCTAATCATAATCAATAGGGTTGCATCAAGACGTCATAATTTATTTATTAATCCTTCCATGTGTTATGTATTATTTTTTGGTAAATACCGACATCAAATTGAACAGAATATGCCTCTGTCTTAATAATAATGACATTAATTGCATTAGGAGTGCCCGGAATTTAGGCTTACTGATCTCAGATTTAGATAACATATAAATAAAAATATAAAAAAGGCATATGGTACCTTCAAATGCTGTATCTATTTTGTCAAATTTTTCCTATGAAAACAAAACTGTTGTTGGCAGAAACACTAGTTTTAACTCACTTTAACTATTGTTAGAGTGTATATAGTTCTTGTTTAAAGAAGTGTGACGAAATTAGGATTCAAAAATTAAAAAAATACTTGGTGACATTATTTCATAAACTTTATTTCTCGACACTCACAACTATACCGACCAATTCATCGAGATCTTTTCTGGTTTTTAAATCTATAAATTAAACAACGTACTCCTAAAGGTACTAAGGATCATTTAAAAAAAATGTAAATAATTATTTTTTAACGTAATCATTTATTGTAATCATTGTTTTTTTGTGGCAGCAACCAGGTCTTTATTGGATAATAATATTGTGTATTTTTTTGTTTTATGTACATATTGGAACCTATTAGACATCTGTATTGACAATGAGTTTACGTTTTTACTTTTTGGGCGGTCTAATTTTGCATTTAACATTTTTGTCATAC
The DNA here is from genome assembly GCA_034190945.1 of Octodonta nipae. NCBI lineage: Eukaryota > Metazoa > Arthropoda > Insecta > Coleoptera > Chrysomelidae > Octodonta > Octodonta nipae. Next base: position 36,454,908 of record CM067217.1, on the reverse strand, counting down.
ATGTATGGTATCATACTCTCTCTAAGGCACGCTATGACTGCCTTTAGGAGAAAATTCACTAAACCCCAGATATCCTAGATATCAAAAGTGTTTAGCTCTGTGGGAGCCCTTGCCATGTTCTCAGGCCCGTGGTTGGAGTCATAGCGGCAATTTCCCATGCATTTCCTGACCGTCCGGGCTGTTCTAACAGGACGGCTTTTTGCATTTGTTTGTAAAAATGTTCGTCCTGACCGAGGTATTTAAAATTATTTAGTAGAAGTTTTGGGACTACTCCTGTTGTTGACATAACAATTGGTACAGTTCGTGTGTTGTTCATGTCCCACTGAGTCTTTATTTGAAATTCCAAATCTCTATATTTTGTAATTTTCTCAGCTTGCTTGATATTTATATTATTGTTGTTAGGAATTGCTATGTCAATTAAGTTGTTTTCCGAGAGACTTTATCTACCAAAACTATATCTGGTCTATTGTGAGCAACAGCCCGATCGGTCCGTATCGTGCGGTCCCAGTACAGCTTGTAGTTGTTATTTTCTAAAACAGATTCTGGTTTGTATTTATAGTATGGTAATCTTACCGACTGTGATAATACTCTTATTCCCGACTTGACCATACAATGTATAGCAGCACACTCCCTCTAAGGCACGCATGGCTTATCTTTAGGGGAAAATTCACTAAACCCCAGATATTCTAAATATCAGAAGGGTTTAGTTCTGTGGGAGCCCTTGCCAGGTTCTCAGGCCCGTGGTTGGACTCGTGGCGGCAGTTTCCCATAAATTTCCTGACCGTCCGGGCTGTTCCTAACTCTTATTATTATTATTATTAACATTTAACTCATTGTATTTAACTTTTTTCAGATATTCCTTCAATGATGTTTGTATCCAGGTTGTGGGTGGTCTACCCGGTTTTTTCCGGAGGGGTGGATTATAAGATTATTTTTGTGAGTAGTTCTTCACCCATTCATTTCATGTGTCCGTACCATATCAATTGTTGTTCTTCTATATCTCCTACTGACGTTCTTTCTTCTTAGTTTTTCTTATTTTTTCGGTTCTTATATGTTTTTGAGTCTAAATATCCTTGCCGCCCTTCTCCAAAAACAAAACATTTCGCCCACACTAAAGCTGTTTTTTTGTTTCTATTCAAATATTCTTCTGCCGCAACACTGAGGCAAATGCTCTATAACACTCTTTTCTATAGTTATTATGTCTTTATAATGGTCTCCCCAGTTCGTTACATTGTTGTTAATTTTATGCCTAGATATAGACATTTCTTACAGCTTTTATTTTTTCCATTGTAGATCAAAGTCCTCAGGTGGGTTTTTTCTTCCTAGGCATATGTACTACGTCTTTTTGGTGTGAACTGGTAACCACAAAAGGCTGAAAATCCTAGTCCTCTTATTCAGGGGCTTGAGCAATGGGTTAGCAACCCACTTTCGAAAAATAAAAAAAAATACAAAAAATCCTATAACTATGCTTCGGAATAAGAACGGTTTAACAAAAATGACTATGCAACGATGATGCGTGGAACGTTACTATACATATATCAGAACAATAATAGGGGATGTCCTACGTGAATATAACATTTTTTGTTATCATTTTTATAAAATATTGTCATGTCAGATTAGTAAAAATTGTTAGACTTTTATTGTTGCTGAAGTTTATATAAATTATTAATGCAAAGGTAACAAAGCGGGGCGTATGGAACTAGAGCATATTAAAAAAACACATGTGTAAAAAATGTTAAAAAGTCAGAAAAGTCAAAAACGCCAAAGATGTCAAAAAATGTCGAAAATGTCAAAACTGTTAAAAATGTCATATTTGATATAAGTTAAAAATGTCGAAAATAATAAAAAATGTAAAAATGTTAAAAATATCAAAAATGTCAAAATTTTCAAAACTGTCAAAAACCTCAAATGTCAAAAATGTCATGAAAGGTAAAAGTGACAGAAATGTCTAAAATGTGAAAATACAAGAGGGGGCATACTAATGTTGAATGATTTTGTCCAAATATTTTGAAGATAAAGTTAAAAAACATAGAAAGTACTAAAAGTATTCGAGGTAGCAGATATGGAACGTGTATCAATACAACTGGTGTAATTCAGTTAGTGTTTGAGGTTTGCAGTATTTTGAAGCTGATTTAAATGTGTTTTACGTAATTTCTGTCAACTTTTGATACTAATATATGGCGATAAACGAAACTTGAGTTCACTGTTTTATATCAGCTTTTTAGGTTAGGTGTGTGTGACCTAACTCTCAAGTACTATACTAAACTATTTGATAGCCTAAGCAGACAAGACTAAAATATAATTTATTTAGCGTTATTATTCTACACCTTCTACACTATGATTCTTATTTATTTTCTACAGATAAGGGCAACTATTCATTCAAATAAGAATTTTTGTAAAGCGAAGATTCAAGTATTTTTTGAGGGCCAAGTTATCAAATTTCATAAAACATATAATTTAATTAAATGGAAAATAAAAGTTTTCCATGCATTTGAAATGTATCAAATGTAAGGGACATTTGTAAAAAAACAAATATATTGAACTTGTATTTAAAAAAAATGTTCAAAACGTTCTTTTTTTTAAATAAAATCTATTATTAACTGCATGTCTCCTCAGTGAGGATGTTTTACCTTTAAAAAAATATTATTTATGTATGTATCTAAAAGCCATTTTCGTTTGTGCCTAATACAACCCTATTCAACTTCTTATTGTTGAATGGAGGTCCAAATGTGAAACTTAAGCAGGTTACATAATTATTTCGTCTCCTAAAATATATAAGAAGACTAATTTTCTCACTATATAGATTGTTAACATTTTGTTTAATTGAATCAGAGTTTTTTTAAACATTATACTTCTTGATACATTCTAGAGTCGTATTTCTTTGTCATGGACTAGTAATTATATTTTGTTGAGCTGTTATTCATTCAAGGTTTTTCCCTTCCGAAGCGGATATACGCGACGAGACTCAGCAAAGAATGTTAATCTAATCTTGATGGAGTTCGCTTTTCTTTTGAGCAAAACTTCGGCGGTCCGTGGGGTAGCAAAGATACAAGATGGCTAAGGGCCAAGTCATCACCCATCAGGCAGTTCCCCTTTTCAGTTGCCTTGACCACCACCGTAGCTCGACTAGCCCGGCAACTATCCTTTTGTGGGTTTTTGCGATTTTTTTTACATTGATTCTCATTTCTCTACGCCTCCACTCGATCACGTTTTGAGCATTGGGAAGGAAAGGTTCAGAACAGTGACGTAGATATTTAGCGAAAGTTGATGGGCTGCAGAATCCCGCAACCTTAAACCCTCATCCATCACCGAGGATACTTTTATACACCAATGAATTATTCTCTACGTAATCACAAAAAAAGTTCTTGTAATACTTCTTTTATTATATTTCGAAATTTTTTAATCAACCACTCACTCTGTTTGCCAAATTTATATTATAGAAAACTATAAAAGTACAATCCATAAAGCCTGATTTTCAGTGGATTGAATTATGAGCAGTATTTATCAATAATCATATTTTTTACAATTTCTAGTGAAGGGTTAAGGTCTTCCAAATTGATCGACTATTTTATTTATTTAATAAAACATAATTAGCGGAGCTTGTAATTTTTTTATTGATAAATGAAGTAAAATGTGCTGATGTTCGTTCATTTTATGAGCACTTTCCATAAATTGATAGTAGAAATCCATTATCTGTTCTTCTTATAAACAGGTATTCTCAAGGAACCCCGGAGAAATATCATGAAGAGGTCCGATCACATGATCTTGGCTATCAGTTGTCATTTCTGAAGAATATCTAATAGGAAAACGTTAGCGTCAAAGAACTAATTGAATTAGTAGTACCTTATAGCGCTTTCTATTATAACCAAATGTCTTCGATACTAATATAATTCATAACAGACATCAAAAAATCTTTTAGCATTAAAAGATACTCAGGATTATTGTAAGGTTACATATCTGGTAGCAATTGGTAGATTACCTGAATCTTTTAAAGCTGATATGTTACTAGATTGAACTACTTGCCTAGGTGTCTAAATCCTGGTGACCTGCATGTCTACTTTTTCTACAATATCCTATTTATACTATTCTAATCATATATAGATAGAAGATAGTGTGCGTTAAGTGTGGATGCCTGTACAAATATAATCGTAAGGCTGAATAAAGGAAACCGACGTACCTATCTCTGTCTAGAGCTGCAACCAAGACAGACAGAGGCGAGCTTAGAGTTCGATATGTCTAATTGGTTTAATTTATTGTTACAGATTATTGTGGCTTCGAATTACACTTATCTTCCAATTAATACGAGTATAGACTATATTTACTAAAGATTCCAAATTCGTAATACACAATATATCTCAACTTATAAAATCGAATTACAGTCTGATGTCTAAGCACTTCTTGGGAAATAACAACACAGTTAAGAAAATTGCTGTATATTCCAAACGTTTTCGGGTCTAAGTCAGACCCCGTTGTCAATGGTTAAGAAACTATGGATAAAAAAGGCACAGTTATAAGATGTAAATTAAAATATTTGACAATACTTATTTTTTGATTTCTGACTTAACTAAGATGTCAAATTCACTGCGCTGAACTCAACTAAATACTGATCTCCTCTATCTCTGAACCACTTCTTTACGTGTGTATTATCCGTCTAGGTGATCAAGTAAATTCCTGTATGTTCATGTCAATAGCCTAGTAAGGTTAGGAATTTTCTAGAAATTTCAATTTCTATTTTCTATTCTGTGAATTCCGATATAGAGTTAGATATAGAGAACTTTCTGTGATCGTCCTGTTGAGGTGGCATACGAAGCAGGTGGATAACTATTATCTTGGTTTTGGGCTGCGTTGAATAGAATACACAACATCATTAATTCTCTTGATAATTTCGTAGGGTCATCCCATGAGGGTGACAACTTTGGCGACTTTTCATTTTGGCACTTGTAGCTAGCATGAATTAAGTGTCTCTGGAACATTTTGCACCGTTAGCCTCGGTATACCTTTTGATTTTGGTATTTTCTAACAACTGCGTTGTGACCATTTTTCTTTATGCTCTTTTCTTCACTATCACTACAGAGCTTATACATCTGAAGGTGTTCTGCAGTACACAAATACAGGGAGGTCAAGAGACTATTTCACTCGATAGGGAGCTGCTACCAATGAAATACGTTCAGCATAAAGTTCATTGGCTGCTTCCAATCACCAAGTAAAATCCTGTCTCTATTGCCCTCTCTCGTCCTGACACGGTATTTGTACATTGCTAGTTACCTCTAGAAGCACATGCTCTAAGGTCGCTATTAACAGTTTGACCGTTTACTATCACAAAATCCAAGTTTTAACGGATTATTCTCTGTTCGCCTCTTTCAAATAATAGAGACTCTATTACCAATGAAAGCAAATCCGTATTTCACAATACAACTCAACTTATAAATTCGAATTACTGTCTGACGTATAATGTTAAAATAATATCAACTAAAAACTGATAAATTCCTTTTCTATTTCAATAGTCTAGAAAGGTTAGAAATTTTCTCAAAATGCCAATTTTAATTTTTACTCAAGATGACAATGTCAATGAATTTCTATACGCTGCCCCTCCGGAATTACCATTACTTTCTGTGACAAAATGTTTATCCTATTACAAACAAGGTTAAGTATTTTTTATTTCAAGCGATGACAAAAAACTAGTCATTTGAGATAAAAACTCTTTATGTCATGAAAGTACACAAAAATGGAATTTTTTTCTTTATAATAACATCATCCGTATGTGATCCTTGATTATTTTAACACTGCTGCAATCTGGAATTTTCAACCAAGTTTTTTGTGAAATATTTTGAATTTCTTCTCGGATATTTATACACTTTAATTGTAAGATATCCACTAAAGAAATAGTAGCCAACTGCACTCAACGAATCGTTGGAGGTGTGACATGTTGCACTATCTTGCTTAATTCAGTACTTTATTTAAAACAATAAGAATAAAAGTCTCGTAGCATGGCAATATACCGCTCTGTATTCACACAATTTCCACTTTGGTCTTCCTAAAAGTATGGACCAATACTGCCTCTCGCTGAGAAAGCTGCTCATACAGTAACTTTGAATGAATGCAGGTGTCTGTCACTCAACTATACTTACAGTTTTACCTGTTCATATACCCATTTAAGTCGAAGTGGGCCTTGTCTGAGAAAATACTGTTGGTAAGCTGGCGAACTTCTTTAGCAGTTCGTTAGTGCAAGCTGCGAGGCTTTAATCCTGCACACTTTGGGAATTTTATACAGAAGTAGATATAAATCTTTGTGAAGAATTTGGTTTAAAGATATTCTGAACAAAATAAATACACTAGACTGCTTTCCAATAACTCAATGATCTCGGGAACCCTTGATGTTCTGGTTTCCTGGTTTGTTTCCCGATGAACGACGCCTTGGCACTAATTTGAAAATTCACGTTAGCCACAGCCACTCTTGCGATGCGTCTAGAGGAAGGCGCAAACATCATAGTCTAGACGTATATATGTCTATAACGTTTTACTATACTTCGGGCCTTATGCGCATGTCCGGAAATACCCCAATTGGCTTTTCTGTTGTTGGTTATGTTTTCTCTTTGTTTGATTATAATCTGCTGTCTCTCTTAGTCGGTGATCCTTCCGCTTACGGGCGATAGCAGTGTAGTAGTATTAAGTATATGGTTAACGGACTTTTGGTTCGTCTTGTATTACAGATTGCAAAATGTTCGGGGCCGAAATATTGCAATACCATACAAAATTCTTAATGTAGTAACTACGAATGTTTAAAGAGAGAATCAGTATTTGCCCGCAGACTTTGGTAAATTGTATAATATATTCAACTTTTTATATGCAAGGAATACCAAAAAATAAACTCAGCATCTTAAATGCATTTTCTGCTATATATCCTAAATATCTCTCCAGAATCTTATGAGCATTAACAAAAAAATCATTGGGCTCATACCTTGGCAGTTCAAGAAATTGTTATGAATATCTTGATCCTATAAAATTCAACTTCAAACGTTCGTTCGGGTAGATTTACCCATAAGGGAACGGTTCTGTTTTGTCATCGTTATCCCCAAGTATAGTTACGTTTATGCCTCCATGGAAGCACATAACGCGCCCATCTTGCAACTTTCAGCCTCGAAGCACACCGACCAGATTATATTGAAAGTAATTCTGGTTTATTGGCAATAACTCGGGCAATAATCGCACTAGAGGAATACGGCCGTTCTTGCAGACGCTACGCTCTCATCCGAGCGCTGCAATGCTGATCTCTACCTCGTGTTTATATAGCTTTTCCTCTCGGTTTTTTTTCTTTCTCCTCTGCTGCTTGTTTTTCGTCTTTTTCGATTCGCCGTAAAAGGTATACGTATCTATATATACGCCATTATTACGTTTTTATTATTGTAGACGAACAGGACAGACGTGCTCAGATTTTTCATTAATTAAAAAAACGGGAACGGGAGATAGCAGCTTTAGGAAATGCGAACTGGAAAGATGCATTCATAAAAAAATTCCAGATGCAATTTTCAGGCAATTTCTATTCTTGTCATATTGTTTTTTTTTTCTCGTTGAAGCATAAAATTGTAATTATTACGAAGTAAAAATCAATTAAACATTTATAGACTTTTCCAAATTAGTCTCCATGACTTTTTCCAATAAATATGAAGACATTAAATTCTTATTCATTCATTTATATTGACATGTTTTACTAAATGGAAAATATAAATACACATGGTATAACTCAAATTTTTATTTGTAAAAAAAACATTGTCTTTATTAACGAAATTGGTTTAATACTGGCTGCAACGGTGATAATGCAGGGTCTGTAGATTTTGCTAACCCCCAAAGTTTTTGTGCCTTTGGTGTGCTAAACTTCTATTTTTTTTGTTCAGAGCCTTTCTTGATTTCTAAGTTTTCCTTGTTAAATATTTGGTAGTATCTCCTCGAAGTTTCCTTGGACTTCCATCGTCTTAAAACGATTGGTCTCACAACGTTTCAATCTCTGCTATGGTCATCATTCACCTAATGACGATAGCAGATCCAAAGCTACTAAAACGCTGTTAGATCTATAATTTCAAGACGATGGAAGTCCAACGAAACTTCGAGTAACGAGTTACATTGTCCACCAGCTTCAGGCTATGATAGTATATACTGTACATGCGTACCTTGTTTTTTTTTTTCTATGGCTTGGGTAATTGTTTTTTATGTTTATATTTTTCAGGTTCTCATGTCTAGGTTTATCTCTTCTTGTTTTCCATTTTTTTCTGTTGTAGTGCATCTCCACCGGCTACTGGTCTGCACCTGCTGGCACCCCTCACGATATATATCCTTCGACGTCCTAGATGATGTTTATTAATGATTGTGTATGTGCAGTTCATTATCTACCAATATTTGAGATGCAATACATTTTTGATGTTTTCAGTATTAATAGTATGATTGAGGTAACTTGTAAGGCAAGAATGCATGCAATGGATGGGTCGGGTCAACAGAGTTTGATAAAGGACATTAGATTAAAAAGCTGTTAAATATTGTTTTGAAATCTCGAAATGCCCACAGTTTTGCTATAGGGACTGCTAGATTAAACTGTAACAATTGTCAACATTTATGGCGGCCGTGGTATGGCACCTTTTTGATTGGGTTGTTACTCTTGTTTTACCCAGCATAGATTTGTTTTATTTAGCCTGCTCATTGGGTTTTCCCTCCTCAATTTTTCTTCCTGCAACAGATACGTATTTGAAAATTGTATATGGAGGACAAAGTGTAGTAAGGCAATTTCGTAAAATTGTCCGGATTACTGACTGTCTGTACAAAAATTCTTACGCACAGTTATTCTGAGAGAAAGAGATATCTACACAATGATCAACCAGTATTCTTATATATAAGTAATGTATTGTATATTGTGTTATACTTATCTATGTTTGGAGACGTTTGAACTCCGACTCTGGAGTCGTTGTCAACCGTTTAGTATTGTATTTTAGAAAAAAATCGAAATACAATACTAAACGAATGACAGCGACTCCAGAGTCGGAGTTGAAACGTCTCCAAACACAGATAAGTATAACACAATATACAATACATTACTTATATACAGGAATACTGGTTGATCATTTTGTAGACATCTCTTTCTCTCAGAATATCTGATAGAAAGAATTTCTGTACAGACAGCCATTAATCTGGGCAATTTTACGAAATTACCTTACTACACTTTGTTCTCCATATAAAATTTTTCAAATATGTTCAAAACAGGTGTGTTTACTCAGATTTATTTCTTCTGAATATGTCAGTCTAGCTTTCCATCGACATTTTTTATCATAAATTTGTTAGAACTAGTTGGCAATAATAACATATTGCTGATACCTAAAAGCTACTATTTAAAAGACTAGTTAAATTGCTGATTGGCTTCACTAGGGTCAACAATTTTTAACTTAGTCTTTAACTGAACAACTATACTGATACCCGTCTAGTGACCAATAACCACTTATAAACTCCTTTTAAACGTTTAAAAGGTGTTGTCAAACATTTTGAGAACGGAGTTCCACCCCAAAACTGTATTCTCAGTCATGACTTGTTATTTCATATTAATATTTTGATTTCCTTCCGCTTCATTTATTTTATTATTTTTATTGTCACCCTGCATATTTCTTTAGCATACTTCATTTTACATGGTTTCGATATGTTATCCATGTCGCGTAGAATTTTTGTGTAGTATTTACTTTTATCCATCCCCTATCAGTGAAATCTTTATATTGTATTTATCGATTTTTTGTGAATAATACTACCCTACAGGCAAAATCTGTATATTTAAATGTTTCCAAACGTTTCGAGGCCTAGGTCAGATCGTATTTTCAATGTGAATAAAGAAAATTGTAAAATATATAAAATTTCTAATTACAATGTTTGACAATATAAAGTAACGAAACGTAATGTTGTCAAATATTGCCTAGATCCCGAAAGCATTGTGCTCTTTAGTTTCGTATCATTTAATGACACGGAAAGAGTATTTAGTGTAGCGTACTTGGTACTAAAGCTCTTTTTATACGGCACCAGATTTTTTGAAATTCGTGCAACTGTTTTGAAGTTTTTGTAACACCCGAATATGTCTCAGTTTTAACAAATATGTTTTTTGTTAACTTTAATATAATTCCATCCACTGCGGTAGCCAGAGGGGGTGGGGGTTCAGGTGTTCAAATTTGGGATTGAAGACTCAATTTTAACGAATTACTTTTTTTTCATAAAAATTTCTATGCATTTCTTACATTCTGGAAATACGTGAATAGAAAATTAACTTGTGCGGTCCTCGTTAATCCATCCATCTTCAAAAAAAATCAACCCCTTCCCGGAAAAAAATTTCTGGTTACATAACAATGTTAGGACACAGAATAACGAAACCCAGAAGTGAAACTCGTGACCTTGAAGAGAAATCGGCCTGTACTTTAGCAGTAACTCCAGCCGGTAAGTAAATTTGAATTAAATATAAGGGATAATTTGTAACAAAAGAGGAACAACATACATATGGTACATACTTTTCTGCATTATTAGGTATCCTAAATAAGATTACTGTTTTAGTTTTTTGTCCGCTGAAGCAACTCCGATGAGCACAATATGCGCCTCTTGGTTTACTTGCCATTATTTTATTTTTTTTCCACATATTTTAAACAACAAACTGTAACTGTTAACTACGTTCTGAATAATATTTACAAAGCTCGTCATTATATTAATATTTCTTTGATCACAGCCTGCATTAACCTGGCACAAACAAAAAAATCACTAGAAATAATACCTGTGAAACAAAATAGTCAATAGTTTGATTATTCTGTGTCCACTTCATAGTTCTTTGAATTTACTGCGCATATGCGCAAAGAAATTTATGTCTGACGGGAACAGGGAGTTTCGCTTCTAGGTTGATTATTCTGTGACATGTGATCCAGCAAAATAAACCGATTTGACCGAATGAGTCTTTAGTTTGATGGGTATATACTAACAAATAAGGCACTCGATTATATTCGTTTTCTGGCAACATGGTACTTTGTCAACTATTCATTTATGTCAATATAAACCGTACCGGCTCCAAAACTGCCGCGACGCGTCACGTACTTGCTTACAGATTGTTTGACCCTCATAGTTACTGTTGCTCTTCTTTAGATCACAACCTGACGTTATATAGTCTATAACCTACCTAATTCACGGGTTATCTAATTCAAACGGCATTTTACAATGGGGCCGGTAGTTCTGCGATTAGCGCAGTCAAACATATAAACCTTCATAATAATAACTAATACAGACTGTCCAGTATACTGTCACGTATACTGGAAGTAATAAATAAATCATATAAATAAATCTTAAAACTACATACAACAGAAAAATAACAAATTAATCCATCTTTTCTGGATGAACGGTATAAATTGAGATAAAAAAAGTGATTCCTTCAAATACTGTATTTACAACATCTTTCAAAAAAGATTAAAGGGCAATATTCAGATAAAGTACACACTAGATTCTTATCGCTGAACTCTTGATTTCCACTCCCACACTACGCCGCTGTATCAAAGACCAAGATCGTTGTGATAGCCTCTAAACATCGCGTATGAAGTAACGTCTCTCTTTAAATGCGACACGGTCGCCTATATATCACATAACGCAACGAGGTCACAGCCACTAAAAAGGACCGCCGCCGTCGTCCGACCCGCTTTTAATACTCCGGCTTGACTGCCTTGCCGTCTTCTTCTTCTTCAGTTCGTTCTTCTACGGGGATCAACCAATACATATATAAACAGAAATGTTGTATGCGACATCAATTCTTGTAAGTGATCGAAAGGAAATTTAGGAAATAAATTTCTTTAAACAGGACATTACTGAAATTCAGATCTTTTTTTCGGACGGAAGTAACAGTAAATTGTAGATCTATACAACCAACAAAACATGTCTTGAAACATATTTATACAACCAACATAACGTCACATAAGTTAACTCATGAGAAAATATGTGATAGATCTAAACATAGTTGATCAATTTCAAACGTTGGTTTTATGTTGTACCCCCACATACATTTAGATTATGATTATTTGACAAATTTTAACTATCTATTGGCTATCAAGAAACAGCTTTGTCATTAAAACAGTGTAGGATTTTCATAATAAAGATAGTAGATGCTAGATTAAATTAACATGACAAAACCAAGAATAATTTTACCGTTTTGTCGTATAATAGTGTTTTGCAACGTATTTTGTGTGATATTTGATGTAAACTTTCTGTTACTGTAAATTATGTTATTAATAAATACTGTCAAAAAGTAAGGAAGTAAAGAAGATTTACTTCAACGTCTTGTAAATGTTGCACGGAATTTTTATACATGTCATTCACTATTTTTTCCTTGACATAAGAATAAATAAATCTAAAGTCCGAAGATAATTAAACATATATTTCAGTTTTTAACAACCTTTGAATCCACAGTTATGTTATGAAGCATCAAGTATGTCTAATAAACGAACATAGCTCAGAAGATTGCTGGCAATTTGTATAGAAAAGTATCCAGCCAGCACCAGAGAGCCAGATTGCAAAGCAACATGCTCTGATGCAATGATCAAGATACTGGCAAAAAATACAGATTATGTAAGAATAAGAAACTGACTCAACCAAAAACTAGATAAAAGTCACTATTCGCGTAAATTCACGATAGACGACCATAAGAATCTCAGAGAATCCAACATTTCAAATAAATATCCACATTTAACATTCCAAAATTCTAAAGGCACTTTTTGTAGAGTTAAATACCCAGATATACATTATTGATCACTTTGTTTGCACTATCTTCTACAGTTTTTAACTTCTCTTTTAAACTTGTAACTTTCTATTCTATTCTATTTTAAACTTGTTCTCTTTCCTTTTCTTCGAAATGATTTTGAAAATACTCAAAATGCATGTCTAGTCATTCATGAAGTCACTATTTGATCTGCAGTCTTGACTATCGGTAATTCCATAATTTTTTTTAGGAACAGCTTGTAGTTTTTGATTACGAGTAATAATTTTGTAGTGGCAAGTATTGGGGATAAAAAGCATACATATTTCTTCTCCAAAAAGAATACAGTAAATCTCTTGGCGTTTGCCATCTTAGGCCAAGTGTTGTACATAACAAATTTGTATGTATGCCTATTGTTGCTTACTCCATTCCTTACTAAAATATTGCCCATCGTAACCAAATACTATAAATCGTTCTTCACTTTCAAAACAGTTCCCAAAATTATGGAATTATCAATAGTCACATAGAATTAGATATGCACTTGAAGTTGCTGCAAAACCGGTTCAAAGAATTGGAAAAAGAATTTGGAATGTTACACATTTTTAGTAGTTTCCACAGAGAAAAATTTAACAAAAATATAAACGTGATTGTTCTTCAAACCTAACATCCGCAATGTACAAATGAAGTTTTAAAGATCAAACAAAACTAACCCATGGAGAGGTAGACAGACTATCAAATTTCTGCATTTCGACTAAGGCTTTCTTTTTCTAAAAAGTCTTAATAGTTATTTGTAATGAACACAACATCTCTGCAATATCTACCCAAGCTGACCTACTTCCTGATAGCTATATGTCAATATATTTTTGTTTCGTAGTTTTCGTTGCTGACTTAAAAGATGTGCTCAAAAAACATTTCCCCCGATTAGTTTTCTCTTTTTTTTATCTTAAACATCCTTAATTCACGGCGTGATAATTTATAAGAAGGACTACCAATTGAATTGTCAAGTTTTGCTCACCTTGTATAAGGGCTACATTGCAATGTCTTAAAATTCTTCATGGTATGGCTGATACAATGTTCGTCTCATCTAGTGAAACAGCTAACGAGGACAACGACCTTGAACATATTCAAATTGACTTAAAGAATACAGAAACAGCGGTAGAACTAATTGACCAACCTCATGATGAAAATAATAGTGCTAATTCGCAATAAGAAGCTTCTTATTCTTAAATCAGCAAAGCCATTAAACCAGAATGTATAGAAACTTCATCTTGCTTCATATTTATTCACATGTCTGACATCTCAATGAATTCTTTAATATTATTATTTAAATTGTATTGTCAAAATAGAAACCCTTCTAAAAATTAATCATCCTCAATACAAAACTACTTCTGCGAATAAACAATCTTAAAAAACAATTTTCTAAATGCACGAGTAAATAAAAGTTAGCAAGGCAGAACGACTACGAGAAAGATCCACAACAACTACGGTGCTATAAAAAGGCTGACGTTCAACAAGATTTTAGTTCAGAAGATAGCGACGTAGTAAATAATAATTTGGAAGTGAGTTTATTCCCCTTTTAAAAAGTAAATATTTTTGTAGTGGAATTTATTCAGATATATGTCGCTGAAAATAAAGACGTTTGTATTTGGTGTTAAAATTTGTTTTGGACCCATGGAGTCCACAATAATATTAAAATTTCTCACAAATACTAACTTTTTCAATGGCAAGACCCAGACCAACATATTTGTAGGGCCGAAACTCCCATATTTCATCAAAATCGTTAGAGCCGTTATTAAGAACTCATTTGTACAATAGTTATAGTTATACAAATAGGCGCATGTTTATCTATTAGGTAAATGCACTTAAATAGTATTAGTATCATAAATCATAAACAAACGTGTGTGATAATATTGCTAAAAAAGCTCTCTATATATTATTGATTGATCCTTGTACTAGAGTTCGCTTCTATCATAACTACTTCTTCGCCAGAGAGCGTCGTCAGTGATGACGATGGGTAATAAAGAGACGCCGATTCGCATCTTTGCAGACTTCGGCGGTGGCAAGTGGTAATAAAAACGCGACTCCACCTTTAGCTCGCTATCTCTAAAAGAAAGGTAGGTTTCTTTTCTCTGTTTCTATCTCGATTCGCCATGGCGCTCGTTGGAAAGATTTTTTTCGAGCGCAATGAATGATAGATAGGTCGAGTTTTTACTCAATAAACGTAGAAAGGTTGTACTAGGAACTTTTTCGAAAATATGTATCAAATTCATGGCTTATTTTATGGAAGAGTACACATATATTAATATTAAGTGGTAACAACTGATACTCATAGATGACTATTTAAAATTAAGTCAACAATATTCATTTTAAAATCTAAAACCAAGAATATCGTACTCTGATAAGCTTTAAATAAAGTAAATAGGTTTAATAGATTTAGGATCCAAAGTTTGAAATTATCTGATTGAGCAAAAATGGTAAGCGTTTTATAATTTAATGAATTGACTGAATATGCACCAACTACCTAGTAGAAGGGTTTCGAGTTTACAATTTACCAGAAATAGCGAATCATGTGTATACTTTCTCAGTATGGTTTCGGAAAAGTTTATAATTTGCCCACTTTTTGTTTTGGTATAAGTCTGTAAATTACCAGAAATTCGACTCTTATTACTATCTTTTTTTAGTAGCATGCGTGTAAAACATCTGCTTTTATAATTTGTAATATTTTTTACTATCCTCACAAAAGTGGAGGAAATCTGACTAAACTTCATGCTTCAAGAAACGTTTTGGTGGGTGGATCCCCCCACGCTAGTTTGCAATAATAATTATACTGCTTGTTATTATTATAAAAACAACTTTCGTTCTTGATCATTGAAATCGCTATTGGCAAATGATTGCAACGATTCAAGAATTTCACCTCTTCGCAATACTTTGCTATAATATTAATCATTACCTCGGAATTTCGAAAATCAACAAATAGAACCGAGGTCCTATACTATTATTCCATGCACACAGTATCCAGTCGAAGATTTAGCCTGCGTTAAGCACTGTAAAACGTGCTGGACCACCTCGACACTCAGTGAAAAGTACAAAGTACCGCTGCCTGATTAGGTCGGGTCGTGGTCCTTGCAGACTAAGGCCAGTTACCACTGTGTGTGATGAATTGGCGGCGGGAACAGAACTGTGATTACGAGCTTTTTAACCGCAGGCGTATATGCTACTTGACCTAAAATAACATCCAATTGATCATCGTTAAAAGGTTTTGGATGTACTCATTCCAATAATACGAGACCTCGAATGAGTCGCGTATTGTTATTTTTCGTCCCTACCTCCCAGTGCCGGGAAAGAGTAATTTGAGTGCCTGCTGCCTTCTTTGGATGTGGTAGTCCTTTTTCAGACTTCTTTTCAGGAATGGAACCCTGATTCCCCCCTTTTCTCGTTACGACCCTGGTAGGCCCAGCACCTACTATATTTGAAAGATGTTTCGCCGGTGAAAAACCAAGCGATCAGCATAAAGGTACCAAATCATATATACCATTATCAGCGTGTGAACACCCAGCACTGATTGGTTTTGATCTAAGAAAAGCGCTCCTTCCTTTTCCTGACGGAGGTCAGTTTCCATGTATAATCTCTATAATTACCACAGTTATCCAACTAAATGTTGATATGATCTAAGAAACCATAACTGAATTAATGAACCTGTCGAGGTTTCACTTAATTTTGCTTGTACTGAGACATACAAACCTTAATTTTTGGGACACGAATATGACTGCTGTCAAGATCAACCAGCTTTATTAATATAGAACTGATGCTGCTAGATCGAAATCTATTAAAAAAGTTATGTACAGCGTATCCTATTATTGTAACAATTATCCAAAATTATCCAAAATTATAATCAATAGTTTAATGATATTTTCACAAAAGCTATAATTTGTTCCAAAATACATAAAAACTCTACACCAAGATAAATAGTTGTATACTAATAGCATTTCGTTAGCAAATTTCTGTCGATTCCATTGGTCAACAATAACCTGGCAGCATTGCCACTGAATAATTCCGGTTGGAGCGCCTCTCTATGTGCAGTATATCTTGATAAAATCCTTCTCCATGGTCACATTCTATCCTGATTGTCGGAAAAAGAATCTAAGTAATTCTCCAAAGAATGAATTGTAAGTGACATGTTCATTTCAGACCGTTATAAGGAGAAATGATGATTCTCTAGTAGTTTTTAGCTTTTTCATTGGTAAGAAATTTATTAGACACGCACACGCAAAAGCGTCCAATTTCTATTTTTTCAGCTTTATTTTAAAATTTTCAACTGTATATTTAAATATCCAAAAAGTTTCAAGTCTTGTTTGACCTCGTATTTAATGGAATATTCCGTCAAAATGTAACGAGATTTAATATACCTATAACTAAGAAAAGAAGAAATAAATATTTTGATTCTGTAGATAGATTACATGTTAAGAATGTTTTATTATTCATCTTATTGCTCATACATTGAACGGAAGACAGTTTATTGTTTCTGGTCGAAAACCTTTATCAGTAGCGCTTCATTTCACTGATTCCAAAATTTCGAAAAGTAACTATCAAAATTTCTTTGATAGGTTTTAGTTAACCTACGAATTTTTCATGTGATTTCTATCCTAGGAATCACAAGGAAACGGTGTTACACAGCACGGCTTCTGATTTGGGTAGTTTTCCCTGGAACTCCTAGATGCCGACATTCATTTTGTGTCAAAATATTTAATTCAGGTGTATATATGAACTGCATAAATAATTATTCCAGATTTCATTCTGTTCTCGAATAGAGGAGACATTGATTTTGCATTCAATGAATTTAAAATTTTAAGCTAGTAGAATGAATTAATGAATTATAGATATATGCTCAACACAAAATCTGCCTATACTTAATATTTTGTTACAGAACTGATTAATATAATACCGGTTGATGATTTCAAGTTTATAATGTTCCTGGACATAAGATCAAACAAATTAAACTAATTACACAATATAGCATGTGAATTATTTGAAATTTGGTCATTCCTCTTCTAGTTTTTATTGTTAATGACACTTGAAAAAAGAAAGTGTAATGTTCGTTTTTGTCACAAAGTGTTTCTAAGAAATAATATAAGTTCCTTTCAACAAGTGATCTTTATTCAATTGAATAGTATTAATAGTTTTAGTAACTTGAGGCGTATTTACGGAGGGCAATAGGGCAGTTTCTTCTTCAAATGTTTTTTGGAATGAAAGGGGTAAGTGAAAAGGTATATACCAATACTCGTTCTTCAACACCCCCCCCCCCCAAATAATGAAAATACTGATGATAGTAGGTATTCACAGGAACTGTTATATTTTGCAGAATTTTAAAGCAGTTACTATTAAAAGATTACGTGTATATAATTTCCGAACATGCGAAGCTTTATTAATTCTACGACCGTGCCTTTCTACTCTTCAAGAAAGTTATTAGGTGTGTATGCGTTAGTTTTTAACAGATACCAATTTATGAATGTCATGGGTTGGCTTAAAATGATATATTCTTGTTCTCGATTTCAAGAGAGATAAAAACGGGTGCCTTTACTTGGCCTAAAGGTTATGAATTTAGTGAGATGGTGCTTTTTCTTTAATATATCAGTTTCTTTTCTCCGAAAAATTATTTTACATTCATATATATTTTTTGTAATAAAGTAGTAAATGTGAAACATCAACTTAGAATAGCAAAAGTCAACTAATATAATTATTAGTTTACTAAATTCCACTGAACATGACAATCAGGCAGAGAGCATTAAAAAATATCACATCCTTTTGATGTCAACGGCAGATTTTTTTTTAATGGAATTCTCTACAATTTTTCTATTGTCCGCATTATGAACAAATACCCCATAGGCAAAAAAAAAAAAAATACGCCAGATTTTTTTGGGTTTTCAAGCCTCAAATAATTTATTTCTATGAGTTTGCTGTTAAAATTATGTCAGTTATGACTTATAAACTATTATTTACGTGATGGCTTATGCAATTTGCTGTTGAATTTTATGTCACTTAAAATTCTCTGGTGTATTTCGCATATGTGTGAATGTAACCATTATTTTTAGAAATTGCTTCACCAATTTTTACAATTTTCTCGGTCGGAATCTATACTCTGATGTACAAAATAAAAATAGCGGCAGTCATTTCAGACTAAACGATGGAAGCGAAAGCTTCTTACGAAATATACCTCCTGTCTTTTGTTATTTCTCTGCTTCAGTTTCTTTTTTTGTGTCATTCTTAGTAATAGACATAAATTTTAGAAAAATTAAAATAAATGTAACTATTTTGTTACGATTCAAGTAGTATTCCCAATGTGTAATTTAGTTCTTAATTTAAATATAACTACAATGGAACACATAACGTGTAAGTTAACTTTTAATTGAAATATTAATTTTTTGAATTATACTAATTCAATCTTGCTGCACTAATTTAATATTCTAGTAATATATAAAGTTGTCAATTTAATTTTAACACATTATATTATGGTAAGATTATTTAAGTAGATATTATTTTAATATTAAAGCATCTACAGACTAATCATCAAAATAGCTTATGTGATATATATATTAATCTAATACATATTACAACAAATTTTTCTTTGAGAATAAACTTGAGCAATGAAAAGTACATGGGGGTTACTCAGGAATTCGAAATTTCCCCAAGTTAGCTTTTGTTAGATTACTTTTTAAATATCCTCCTCTCACTTACCTAACAGAAATCTAAAAACAGGGTCTTTACTCTTAACTCAAATATATTCAGAATTGTTAATGTAAAATGTTACTTTATAATATGAACTTGTCCAGCACACAAATGTTATGGCAGTTTGGTAACTGGAAATCACAGCTGGCAACGTTACATTTTATGACGTGTTCTGACTTCAGACAAACGTCAAGTATCTAATATAAAATATCGCAAACAAAGAATTAGAATGTTTATTAGTACGAAAAGCAAATTTTGTGCTGGTACTATATATTAATTGCATATTATATTTGTTTATTTAATACACTTTACTGATTTTCTATAAACGTATAAACGAAAGAGCTCTTAATATATAACCTGGTCCCTGTTTCTTAAACAAAAAAACTGTTTTGAGGACCAAGAAGTGTGGGAGTGAAATCTCAAAAGAAAGTGTAATTTCTTGCAATACTCTAGCATACTAATATGTGTAAGTGTGGGCTTCTTTTAAGAATCTTTCGCTTCAAATATACTAATTACGTTTGTTTATTTATCTCTAATTGATATAATAAGAAATGATAATTATGTACAATATCTTTAGCGGTATAGCGACAATCAAGTTTTGATAGTATAGTATCTATATATAAATAGGCAAAGACAAAACGATTAGGTACCATTTTCTCCTCTGTCTCTCAACCGATTTTCTTCATTTTTGTTTTGTTTAGTAGTTACTGACGACCTTCAGTGCAGAATGCTAATATTAATTTATAATATTGATTCATTCATTAAATAAAATATAATAAAAATTCATTATTTACGTCCATACTGTCAACGCCAAACAACTGACGAAAACTTTTAGGTTGCAAAGCAGAATCTTCCAATTATTATATCGTATATTTTGCCAGGAGCGGATCCCGCCAAAAATTTGGGGGTCATTCATTTGTCAAAATTATTTCGAATACCGATATTTTATTACATTTTTATTTTGTATTTATTTCAATAGATTTGTCAATATGAGTGAACAATTTTGGTCACTACATCTACTGATTACTTTTATGTTTTTTTGGGGAATAACACCACAATAGAAATAAAACTACGTATATTGCAGGAATACCAAACGTTTCAAAGTCTATTCTGACTTCGTTGTCAATGGCTTTATATTTATTGATGAGATTACAAAATGAAAATTTGATTTATGACATTTAAAATTGACATTAGAAAATTTGTTGTTTTTAGATATACAGGTAGCACAAAAAATTCTAAAGATCATGAATTATAGTTAACCAGCTTTGCTAACAAAGGCGTACCTAGGAACGCCACTTATAATTTCTAAAGACAATTCTTTCAAATTCTTCTAATTTGAAAGCTGGTTAACTATAATTCATGATCTTTAGAATTTTTTGTGCTACCTACAAATTTTCTAATGTCAATTTTAAATGTCATAAATCAAATTTTCATTTTGTAATCTCATCAATAAATATAAAGCCATTGACAACGAAGTCAGAATAGATTTTGAAACGTTTGGTATTCCTTCAATATACGTAGTTTTATTTCTATTGTGGTGTTATTCCCCAAAAAAACATAAAAGTAATCAAGAATATGCCACAAACAACGTTTAGAAGACAATTACATCTACTACTCCGATTTCTCCACAACTCTGTTTCTTATAAAAATATACTTTTTACAATTTCATGAAATAGGGTCGAATTTCGACCACTGGGCGACCACTGTAGTAGTAAATATGTAAACAATGCAGGCCTTTAAATTTGCTTATTGCTTGCCCATTTCTTCGTATGTGACAACTGCGAATGTTTCTTGTACTTATTTTGTGCTCATGTACTTGTGTGGTGTTTTATTTTAGTTATTTTCCACTTATTAGTTTTATTTTGATGAACAAAATATATTTTCGCGTTTTGTCTCCTTACCAGTCAAAAGGTTAAGGAGCATTAACAGTAACATTGTATTATACTAAAGTTATATTACGATTTAATCTTTTGATCACAGTCTCCACACCGTTAATCCCCTTCTGCGTAAATTTCAAGTTGAAAACATCGCATCTACTCTCTTTTCAGCATGTATGTTCATGCAAGCACTAGAAAAAACTCGCTCCAGCACAATTCAACTAATCCCAGCTCGACCGCAACCAACCACGTAGACCATTCTATTCTTCAGGATATTTTTACGGCTTGGAATCCTTGTTGTATGAGTCGCTCGTTACCCCGCTTGCCAATGCCGTTCCCGACGCCACCACACACAACGTAGCGCCTGGGGGACCACCGGTCGGGTAGCGGGTGGGTGGACCGCCCATGTCAATGAGGCCAGGCGGGCCGAGTTTGGAAACGACGGGAACGAGGATCCCCTTTCCCTCGATACGAAGGGGGGAGTTTATTGTAGAATATATGGGCATGGTTGTACGTGTGTGAGAGTGTGTCTCCTGTACGTCTATACGGTTCCCTTCATTCGCCCCTTGGGAGTGGGTTTGGTGTCTATTAGTGGGAACGACATAACTGCAGCAGGTATCCCAAAGTCGAAACAGAGGTAGCCTGTTTTGTATTGGTGTGCGTGTTGTTACAACAAAGAACTTTTTTTATATAAAAATGACACTACACAATGTCTCATTATTTATTTTGTACCTCAGAGTATTAACTGTTTGAAAATCATTAATGTGTCAGCTAGTTATCAATTAAACGATGAAACTATATAGTGTTTTAGAAATACTGGATAAAGCACTTAATAAGAGTAAAACTATGCGAGTAGCAATTTTCTCAATATATTTCAACATACGACATTTGCTTCGTTGGGGGTCAACCCCATAATTTTCTACAGGGCATTAAAATGATTATTAATCTTCAGCCATTAGCGAATGTTTTTTTTTAATACTCTTCAGTTATTGAGCAAAATATTTCAATTCTTCCAATTTCGATCTCGAAAATGAACCATACTTTTGAAAATTTGGAAAACCTATTCCTAAGGTAGCTGGAAACTTATCCAAAAGGATTCTTTAAACAACTCATAAAATAGGTGAGAAAACTTATGTTCATTACAGCTAATATGGTTAACAGATGTCTCTGTTGTCAACTGCACTCTTTGTACTAAAATTGTTGTTAACGTCGATACACTTTAAACACGTTTTATCCTATACTATCAAAGTTTCTGCAATATAATTCCAGCTCAAATACACTCTAAACTTTTTCAGTAGGTACTTGTCATTTTTTTGTTAACAATATAGTCATATCTTCAGCATATATTAATATTAAAATAAATTTAATGGGTTTATAAACTTCATTCATTCATATCAAGATTATTGACTACCCAGAATTTCGACGTTGAAGATTTTCTCATAACTTGAAATTTGTTTTTCACTTTTGTCATATGTCTATTAGTAGATTCACCCAACTTATTTATTATCTTCATTTGTAACGTTAATATTGATTAATTTGTTGTATTTATTGAGTTTTTTTTGTATATTTCTACTTTTGCTGTATGAAGCTTTGATTGAATGAGTATAACTCAAATTCTATTACATCAGTTCGTATTGTCAAAGATTTTAATTTTAAAATGTACCTTTTCTTATTATTTTCATGGTCTTATAATTGCCTCAGAGGACGCAGTCTAAATTAGATTCTGAAAAGTTTGGAAACAGAAAATATACAGACATTTCCTCAATCAACAATTCAAATATTTAAGAATGTCATAAGTAAGGAAGCTGATGGGAAAAACATAAAAAAATACCATTACAATGCTATCAAGTTTATATCGGTTATAAATTGGGGAGTACCTACCTAACTTGTCCAGTGCCTAACAACAAACTGTCATTGAAATTGTAAATTAACTTACATAATCGAAAAATTTGTTTATTCAATACAAATTGAAAGTGAATAATACGCATTTTTTTCTCAATCGAATTAATAGATACAATTAATTTATTGCCATTACTTATTACTTGGCTATTATTTATTCCTAATTTCCCAATGACTATTATATATATATATATATATATATATATATATATATATATGTACCAACCTGGTTACAAGTGCTGAAAGATGTTTGCCGGATAATAGTAAAGAAATGCTTACTCATACGAAATTCGTTTCCATTGTAACCAATAAGACGTAAATGTAGGCAATAACTGAACGCCGATACTTTACGCCCTTTATGGGACTTAAATGTCCAGCACGCAACAGCGCTATGTCAAATATTTCTCTTTTTTATCTCGATTTTCATATTTTGTAAGTGTTTTGGGTGTTGAAACTTATTTGAAATTAGTGATTATTTTGTATAAGTGTAAAAAACAATCATAAAATGCTATTCCAGTGTTTTATAGGTATTCACGAAAACGGCATATTCTTTTGTCGAATAATCTTTCCACATGTAAGTGTCAGACCATAAATGTGTCCATTAAGTTTTACAAAAGGTCATCCAAGGAGTAATTAAAATTACATTTTGCGTGAATAAATGAATGTTTTGATGGTGACTCTTACATGTTAGAATTAAAACGCAATATAGTTTTTGTTATTGTGAGTTTAAATATATTTATATTTGTGGATTAGGTATATAGTTGTATTAGTTTGATTTTGAATGAATAACATGAGTCTTTAAACTAATAATGATGACGGAACGCCACTGTTGGGGCAGGAATATCGTAAACAAATATATTAGTAGTCTTGTTTACTCCCATGAATAAATCCTTACTTCCCATGATCGGTGTCGAGGTCACGATGACATAGTCTCTTGTCATTTAACGAGAATTCTCATTTTACAAGCCATCTCACCCATTATTACATATCTAACTTAAACGTGCCCATTTTTTAAATATAATTTGAAATATGCATCTCCAACAAGGCTCTGTAGAATAAAAAAAAACAATTATCTTGTCAACACTGGCAATAACGAATTCATCAACATATACTCACATGCATGACCCCAGTGACGGAAGGAAGTTCACCTTTTAGTTCTGTTGAAGCGTAATTTAGTAGGTGAGGTGAACCCTCGTATATTTTTTTTCCTTTCTGATGTGTGCCTGCCTAGTTGCCCTTCTATATGCTTTGCCTGCCATGAACCCCCTACCGTCCCCCTAAACCACCTCAACAACCCTCTACGCACAACACCGAACCAACCCGGCCATTAGGTTTGATCGATAGTGTCCAGCTATCCGTACAATGACGTTCGTCGAGTAGGGGGATTTTACTCGTACCTTCCTATTATCAATTATATTCATTCACTATTCGCCTTCGTATAAAGTTAATAATCGTAAATCTTTACTCAATGACGAAGTTCGCGAGGAATTTCAGATATCCGACGATATAAATCTCTTAAAAAAATAAAGAGGTGAGAAATGTTGAGTGAGTAGTTTTGTCGTTTTACGCGAATACAATAATTTTCAAAAATATGTCAAATTTATGGCGTAATTCTCATTAAGAGAATATTTCTCAGAACATTATACAATATTAAATCAACAATAAGCAGTGGAGTTGTAAGAAATTTTAATGTGCGGTATATATAGACCCTATCGAAACATGAAATTTAATAAGCCTTGATTGGTTCGCTTTCCTTATGATGATTGACTGTTATTAAAATTATGTTTATAAGGAAGGATTGTTGGAATTTGTTTTACCGTACGAACGTTTAAAGTTGGACAAAGTTAAATAACTGTACAATACTTACGTACTGCACTGTAACGACCCCTCACCTGAGCCTGGTACGTCATAAATTGTTCTATAACTACCAAATTGTTTGTTTTCTTTAAACTAGCGCGGTGTCGTTCATGCTTTATAAGGCTTATTGGTTTTCCAAAACAGGACTGAGACTCTGACATCTTTATTAAAAACTCGTTAAAAATTGACCTAACACTTCCATACGTCTTCACCAATGACTACTAATATAAATGGACGCGGCACTCTTATATACGACCAAAGGAAAAATGGGGTGAAACATGAGACAAAAATAGAAAGAGATACAGATATATTTGTTTACAAATATTCCGGCTCCAACAGTAGCGTCCAAACTACGTTAAATCAAAGTGACCTCAGTAATACGCTTATGATCTGACAGTTACCGGTGAGAAGATAATTCGGCAAACCAATATGCCGTTTTCCTGCATGTAAAACACTGAAATAACATTTTATTATTGTTTTTTACAATTATACAAAATAATCAGTGATTTTAAAAAAATTCAACCACAAAACAGTTGAAAAATTATCAATTACGAAGTTAACCTCAAATCAAAATGTAAATAAGCAAACTGGCGATATTGCCTGCTGGACATAAACGGTGTAAAATACAAAGAGCTTAATACGTAGAGTGAATTAGGTATGGGCGTTACTGTAAGTGACAGTGTAATAACAATAGAAAGAGAAAGAAAATATCAGGGAGCGCTTGCTATGTCTTTACCCTACCAATAGTAGGCGTCACCACTGACACTGACCAATCAGGAACGACACTCTTATTCTCTCTCTCTTTCTATTGATATTACATGAATTTCGCTACTTCACGTGCTCTACAGTATTAACCTCTTTGGTAAAATATCGCCGTTCAGGCGTTCAGTCAATTCGTACATATACCTTGATTTATGTTTTAGTGGTTACAATGGAAAGAAGTTTGGCATTGTTTACTATTTTCCGGCAAACGTCTTTCAACCCATTTTTTAATAGGCAGGTCCATTTATATTAGTAGTCCTTGGTCTTCACCTACTCGTTAAAAATTGCTGTAATATCAAACCAAATGGTGCCGAAATCTGAACAGAGCCTATCTGACTTTGGAGTCATTTAACCAACGATTCTAGAGGATTCGGAATTACAAATGAAAATAAATAATCATCATTACCCCCATCCAAGGTATATTTTTTTCGTTTTCATGGTTTATTTTGGCATTGGAGTAGGCAAGTTTAGGTTACAAAAATAGGGAACTATCCAAATACGGAATACACTTGCGAGATGAATGGGAAGCAATATCCTTTTTGTATGTATCTTAATCATTTAGTTGCTTTAATAATGTTAATAACATACACAATACAATAGCATAAAAATCCAAACTGATTGTACAGCAAATAATTTTTGGATCTGGTTCAGTAATTACATTATATTAACAAAAAATTTGGGAAAGACAAAAGTTTATTCTGATTGTGTGAAACTTCGAGAAACCTTGACATTGGTAACAACATCTGTGTCTTTGGAATTTTGAACGTACTTTCTCCTTGAAGAATCACTTCTTGAACTACTAAAAAACTTTTGCACAAAATTAATAAATCGGACAATTTTCTTTTCTTCGAAAAATGCTAAAACACATCAAGGAATGACGTCGTCGAATGTGTTTTCAAATAGTAAACTATAATTCCTGTTGCGACAATAGATAGAGGACGTTTTTCGGCAAATGTAAATAAGAATGTACATTAATCAGGAGGTTACATCATAATTTTTGAGACACTCTAATAATCAAAGAAAATTAATAAGCTTTTGATAATAATGAATTTCAATGATTAAAAATAAATAACGTATATAGCATTTTAGAAAAGCTGTTCAAATTGTTCACTGTTGACACTTGATGATATACTGCATTAACTCACTTTTAAATCATTTCGGGATCTCAGAATTCACATCTTAACTAATACTATACATCAAATCGGAAAAAAATTCTGGTCTGTCTATATAAACTCGGATCATTAAATGGCTGCTATATTGGTCTTCAACTACCAATCTTTCTTCCATTGTACACCATAACGCAATGGTCTCCATATAGACCAACAGTATGGGGCACCAACACCATTGCTGGGATTTAGGAACACTTGATTTAGATCAGGGAAAAGTTATGATATAAATATCGTTCGGATGTCATATTATCATCAAAACAGTAAGGTCGTATCAAACTGTTGTTTACTATGACTTCCCAAACATTGATTTTTTTTTGTAGATTCTGGATGTGTACTGTTTATGCCTAGTGAGGATATTCCTGAGCCCAGTATCGACAATTGTGACGCACTGAATTAAACAAAAAGTAACCTCACCGGAAATCACAACGTGATTAGAAAATTGGGGATCCTCAATGTCTAAGCACTTTCTGGTAAATTACATCACCAGTCACGAAATTTCTGTATATTTCCAAACGTTTTGGAGTCTAGGTCAGACTCCGTTGTCAATGGCAAAGAAATTATGAAAAAGGCACGATTCTAAAATGTAGTTTTACAGAAATTTGGAGACTTGTGGTGTTATTTCCCAGAAAGTGGTTAGACATCGAAAATATATACCACAAATATCGTTGAGAAAACAATTAGGGATCTTCGTCAAGTTGTTCATAAAAATGTCACAACATTGTAATCATCGAATCTTCTGTCGGCTTATGGATAAGGTGCACCTTTTCAGAATGCAATTTTACTTTCTTTAAATATTTTACAGTAAACGACTGGCTCACTTTTTCTTTAATTAAGAGTTTAATTTATTGTCATCCTATATATTGTCTGCCACAACTAGGGATCTCTTTGACATCTCCCGTTGGTTGCCAGCTTGCAACAACTGTGCTTATAGTACTTCCCAAATGCGGACTTCATTAAATAAGGCTATTCTTCTTTGTGACCTCGTAACTATTCTCCGTAACCAACCATTTTTAAAATTCGTCATCTCTCTCACAAGAGACTTATTTGGATAGGTAAACCTCAAAATAAAACTCAAAGTTACTGATCGAAAATAATATACACAAAATAACTTATAGGTAGTTATGAATCAAGCAGGCAACTGAATTTAAAAACAGACTATTTACAGGGTGCGTACGGGAAAGACTTGTATTCTCTTTAAATTTATTTCTCTTTAAAAAATTATTATGTCACCCTGATTCAGGTATGTTGTAGTTTAGAGAAATATGTCCTCTATCTAATGGAGCAAAGAGAATTACAGCTTGCTATTTGAAAAGAACCTAGATTACGTCATCAGAAGATTAAAAAAATATCGCGTGACATGTTTCGGTGTATTTTGAATAAAAGAAAATTGTCCTATTTATGAATTTTGTGCAGAATTTTATCATAACATTGAATATTCAGTTAATGTTTCTTTATATAAGTTGTACAAAAATTGAAATGTCTGTTTTTTCACAGTACCACAAAAACATGTCTAAAATCTACTTTCGTTTTCCCATCAAGGAACATCGTTAAGATTCTCTCCCATTTTTTTGCGAACCTCGTAAACGAAAAACAACATTTTTCGTAACCATCAAAATGTGTGCTAGTATTCTCCGTTCCGATGTAGTCCCAGAGATAGAGGCAAAGTTTCCGGTTTTGAACCGTTTGTTGGATTTTTTGTCGTTAGAGAAAAACTCTATATACACGCCTCGTTTCCGGAGGCGAAATTTCTTGGTATAGGGAGAACGGCTGTTGTATAGTGTGCACTTTTCCGGAACGAAGGTGTGGTAGTTTTTCGTAAGAGGAAAAGTCGCTAGAGGCAACTCAACAAAAACGTCTCTCCTTTTGGGAGAGGATGAGCATACACGTGATGCTAGTCGAAAAAAAAATTAGTTCGCTGCGAGGAAAAACTAGTTACTTCACATTTGGACAAAGCGAAATGACAAACAAAAAATGTATGACTTTTAATTGTTTGAAAATTTTACATCCTACAGTATTCCCTATAGGTATATCTTTCGGCGGAAGTTGTAGTGGGACAAAATTGAAATCAGTTGGTGAGGAGTTAGAATATGTACATGAGATCAAATATCTGGGAGGATTACAGATGAGTTTAAACAAGCATATGCAGTACAATGAAACTAAAGTATGTATCAAGATAAACTATCAATAGAATTAGTAAATAAAAACCATTGATATTTGAAATCTTGGATCACTGGCGTATCCAAAAAGGGAGCAAAGGGGCTCAAGCCCCTCAAAAACCATCTGAGTTGTATACTTTTTTAGTGTTTATTGTGCTAAAAAAAAGCGATGACCAAACGAGGTCTAGGCCCCTCCAAACGAATATTCTGGATCTTCCACTCTCTGGGACAATGGCTTTATCGATGTTATTATGAGCGATGTTTTACATCCATGTTTTTCATGCTAGGTCGTTCGGAAATACATTAACAGATGGCTTTGATGGTAAAATATTAAATCTGGGAAAATAGATTTCACGGTTGTTATTATCACTAGATTAGATTTAAATTTCACAGTTCTTTCTATTTTCACAAGCGTTGTTTGTTGTTTCAAATTATTCTATTTCAAAGATGCCTTGGCTGAAAGCAAAACAATTTTTTCAAGGGGTTATGGGAAATTATATGACTCGTGCAAATTTATTTTCAAAACATTTTAATACACTAAGCGCTTTCGACTATTAATAGTCATCATCAGAGCTTCTACAAAAATTCAAGTCACATACAAAAAAACATCTTAACATAACTAAAACTACTTACAGTTGAAGCTAATGAGTTACAATATAAATATTCAATTTTTAAAAACACAAAGCAGAGTAAGAACTGGATACACACTAGTCAACAAATTTTTCTATTCAATTTAAAATTATTTTTTTTTGGGAAATAATTTCAAACATGAGATTAAACCATGCCGGAAATGTGGTGACCAAATTATTGTATTTTATGTCATAACTTGTGAAGATTTGTCAAGCATGGAAGATTAACAGTTTTAAGGTAATAGATTTCTATGTAAAGGAATAAACGGTTTATTTAAGTTCGCTTTTGTATTTATACTAAGTGGATTAGATTTTATTTCGTTATCTATAGCAATGTCTTCCAAAAATTCAAGTCTGGTAAGATTTTTATTTACAACTGGGTATTTAAGAATGGAATTAGACTGTGGACTAAAAGTGTGTTTATTAAATGCTAAGTGGTGCCCAAATGCTGATTTGTTTGGATATTTTATGTGCTCTTTTATGCGGACCTCAAGAGCCCTATATGTTCTACCCACATAAGAAGCTCCACAATCGTTGCAATTCAGTTTATAAAGGCCACTTTTATAAAGTTTTATATAGATAACGAAATAAAATCTAATCCACTTTGTCTAAATACAAAAGCGAACTTAAATAAACCGTTTATTCCTTTACATAGAAATATATTACCTTAAAACTGTTAATCTTCCATGCTTGACAGATCTTCACAAGTTATGACATAAAACACAATTATTTGGTCACCACATTTCCGGCATGGATTAAC
Organism: Octodonta nipae; assembly: GCA_034190945.1. Classification (NCBI taxonomy): domain Eukaryota; kingdom Metazoa; phylum Arthropoda; class Insecta; order Coleoptera; family Chrysomelidae; genus Octodonta; species Octodonta nipae. The sequence continues at coordinate 36,424,340 of CM067217.1, read as the reverse complement.
CTCATTTTTGAAATTATTTCCCAAAATATTTTTTTTAATTGAATAGAAAAATTTGTTGACTAGTGTGTATCCAGTTCTTACTCTGCTTTGTGTTTTTAAAAATTGAATATTTATATTGTAACTCATTAGCTTGAACTGTAACTAGTTTTAGTTATGTTAAGATGTTTTTTTGTATGTGACTTGAATTTTTGTAGAAGCTCTGATGATGACTATTAATAGTGGAAAGCGCTTAGTGTATTAAAATGTTTTGAAAATAAATTTGCAGGAGTCATATAATTTCCCACAACCCCTTGGAGTGTATTAACGTGCATACAGCAACTCTGTGTATTAGAAAACAATTTCCTGTCTGAATGAGTTTGTAGGGAGTGACAAAAACGTTTCCAATATTTCAGATTATTTCCACGAGTTTAAGAAAGAGAAGTGTTGATATTTGAACATATATTAAAATTTTAGCTCATCATCGGCGCAGACCGGGCAACTGGTTTACAAGTTCGTTTACTTTGAATTAAGTTTGTTCGTAGACGCTAGTTGCCAATAATTTCAGAGGTCTTAACAATTATCCACGAATCGAGTTTTACCACATCCCTTCCTGGAAATCGTTGATTTGCGGATAATTTTTAAACCTTTAGATTTATTTGCAATGAGACTCTATGAATAAACCCAGTTTCAAGTGTAGCTGGTTTGCGACGGAAGTTGGATATCAGTTGCCTAGTACTTAGCTACAACAACTACAAAAACAGTTCAAATATATACCGGATCAGCTGTTGCTACTATTACCCAACATCCGATCGACATGGGGAATGATTTGAAGACGCCAGATGTAAGACCGACAACGGAATGACACCTCGAAGAGAGTATGGGGAATGATATTGAACATGATTTTTTCGAAACTGTATAAACCTGATACTAAATATTTACGCCTTTTTCCAATTATAACATACCAGCGGACTCTTTGCCAGAGAAAAGATTGTTGAAGCTATTGTTTTTAAATTAGATATTGAATAATGCTCTAATTTCAATGTTTTACTGAACTATATACCAAAATACGAAACAAATATTTAATATTTATCTCGATTTTTTAAATTATTTTCACAGCTTGTCGAGCAAACATAGCATGTGCACTGTGTATTATGTACTACTACTAATTGTGCTTTTACCTCTATTTATGCTCAATATAGAAATAATTTAAAAAAGGTTGGAAAAACATCGATTTATAGAAACATCGATGTTTCTATACATCGATGTTTTCAGAACCGTTATCGATGATTTTTTTACCATCGATGTTTTTTTACAAAAGCACCAAAACAGAGCTATGCGTATTATAATGAGGGTTACTAAATATATCCAGAAACAGTGCTTTATTCACTTGCCTACAATTTATGAGTAAAAACCAATGATAAATTTACTACTATATCAATTTTACATATAGAGTAAAATATGGTACACAGGTACATTCGTCAGTCAAATTCATCAGTATAACACAAGAACTTTATAATTACTTTTATGTTTTTTGGGCAATAAATAACACCACAATCGAAATAAAACGACGTATATTGAAGGAAAACCAAACGTTCAAAGTCTATTCTGACTTCGTTGTCAATGGCTTTATATTCATTGATGTAAATTGCAAAACGAACATTATTATGAACTTTATGTACATATATAAAAGTACCTTCTGCAAGTAAATTTGGTACCAAGAACTCTCTCTATGCTATTAGCCTGGTTCTCTCGAGGTACCGATCTCTACATAAATAAAATCAATGAATAAAGTATTTAAGACATATGTAGCGTGATATGTAACAACTAATTACATGTAAATAATAGATACAAGTATATTACTCTTTATGTGGCAGATTATTGCTAATAATACTACTACTACTAACCGAATTTCAACATTGGAGAAGAAGTGGTATAATTTTCTATAACCTGAGCCTTACAGTTTGGATTGATATTCAGTTAATCTCCACTGATTTCACAGAAACGGCTTATTCGATTTGAATAGTTTAAACTGAATTGTTATAAGTAATATCTCGCAGGGGTATGTACCGTAATTTTTCTATGACTTGGTTTTCCAGAAATTTGGAATAACACAATTATTATGATTGCCTTTCAATAAATATTCATTGTTTTCTTTGAATCGACTGAATCGCTTTGAAAAGTTTAAACGATATTCTACGATGGTGGATCGTGAATGCATCCATAAATTTTTGATAACATAAAACAATTCATGTTTCAGAAAATCAGCGTTTAGCTAAAGAAGTATCACATAATATATAACGGTTTTCTTTTTTCATTATTTGAATTCGGTTTATTCTACAAAAATTATTGTTTTTTTACACTATTAACAAAACAACTGAGATCGTTGTCGTACGTATTTAAACTGATGAGTTATAGACTAATTTAAATAAGACTAAATTTAATACAGAACATGAAAACTGTCGCATTTTAGTGACAAATGCGTTGTTTTGTGAAATATCGCATGAAAGTTAGTGTTATGAAACATAAATTATTTGTAAATTGCCTAACAGGTTATAGGTATTAAGGATAGAATTAATGCAGGCATGCTTACAGATACTACGTTAACGACTCGAAATTTCTCTTACAGTAGTTTTCCTAAATGGAAGGCTTCATCTGTGAAAATTATATACTAATTCGAATATTCTAATCAAAATAAATGGATGATTGATTCTCAATATTAAATGCAAATGTGTATCAATAGTAATCAATAAAGAGCATTTTTACTTAAAATGACCTAAAATTTCCAAAAAGCTTGCCTAACTATTAGCCTTTAGTGTACAAATTAATTTAATATACTTAAATTTGTGAAATCGAACACAAATTTGCCATGAACTAATAATTTTACTGACAATTGCTCGATTACATTAGGGCATTATAAAAATAATTCTGCTTCTAAAATAATCAATAAAAGTTAAAAAATAACCGCAACTTCATAATTGACCTAAAAAGTTGAAAAGTTAACAATGCACAAGTACCTACGCAGATAGGTTCATACTGGAGTAGCTATATAAAAAATAATCGCACATTTATAGTATTGTTGCTTCTTATGTACAAATTAATATCTAGTACATTTTTCTGTCTGAGCTAAGCGATCCCAAAATCGTGCACTGTACTCATATCAGCTACTTTATCAAACTCGTTTGTTGCTTCTATCATTATGATTACTTTCTAATTTTTACTAATGTCGAAATATTATTTAAACAAATTCACAGCCTATCAAAGGCGTCGATTTTCTTGAGCTTCATTACCTTTTCCGTCGGCCAAAACCTGCCCATTTGTTCCTCAACAGCAAAAGTCAGCTACGCCCATATAGCCAGCTATTATTTTTAAGCCTATATGATTAATTATTAAAAATATACCTCAAATATTTATACCTTTCTCATTGTTCTAGAAAAATCTGTGACTCACTAAATTACACCTATTTTCTGAAAGCTCTTTTAATGTTGAAATTATTTTACACCTATTTCCTGTTTAAATCACCAACAAAATGTAAGTGGCCTAAAGTATACTGTAACTTCACACATTGGTTCAATTCAGTTCTTGGATTTATTTAAAAACACAGTCCAATTCACTCTAATTGATTTCCACTACTTTAACACAATTTATATTTACAGAACTGTTTACAATTTATCTTTACTATACTATCTGTAGTCGAATACTGAATGAATGCTATCGCCAGCTGTCCGTATTGATATATTTCTCTCGGAATTCTCTAGTAAGGCAACGAGCCATCGGGAAATGTGTTCTCGAAGTTTCGATATAATTCGACGAATTCCTATGAACGCTAGCCGTCGGCCTCGGGTCCATATACAAACATTTCGGATTCCTAGAAATATCGGACGAATGCCGATTCCACGGAAGAATACCCGTCACAATACTTAATATTTTCTTTTTCACTCCTTATTTTTATATTAGTACATCTCATTCTGTTCTAAATTCACCTTTATTTTGCTATGAGATTTATTTTTTCGTTACTATGGAATAAATAACTTGTTCTGGCAGTTTACGATCTTATGAATACCTCTATTTATAATAAGCCTACATCAAAATTACATAAAACCATCCAGCTTTACAAGACTCAGAATGTAGGTAAGTCAAATTAATGTATAGTTTTAAATTGTCATTTTTGAAGTTATAAATGTGTGTAGCATGATTTGAAAACGACCAAAACATGACAGAAACGTTATCAATAAAACATTTCAGATAAATAAGTTTACTGTTCAAATACGTCTTAGAATCGAAAAAAATCGTTCAGTAGTCATTTATTAACAATTTGTCCAGACATCATAAAAAGTTAACTTCTTGGTATCTAATAAAATGAAGATTTAACTTTATATTTTCATTATTAGAATTTTAAAATCTTTTCTGCAAAAGCATGCACTTTAGGAAAAACATTCCCAACAGAATTAGTTCGCGCCTTCCGTCAAAGCCTATAAAGTTTTAATGTAAATATAGAGATTTACTGAAAACCTAATGACTTTACAACCCTAAGCTCTCTTTCCGAGCGAGCTCCCAATCTTTTTTGTCCCGTCATTTATTCATCACACCAAAAACGAAAGAATGCCTCAGTAAATCCCCTTCGGATCTCTCAAGACTTTTCCATGTGCACCATCTTACTCTTTCTTACCACTCACCCCGTACCCCTAATTCCAAGTGCCATCTATCCCTTCAGGCGACGACCACCCCTGGAGAAGCACCCTCGTCTTCTTGTCTGCCTCTTCGTCCCTCAGGAGATACCGAACCTGCCAGCAGATATCCGAAACGACGACTGCCGTTGCAATTTACTTGATGAAGGGCGGCTGACTGGGCTGGGGGGAGCCTTAGGCCGCCGCTGGGGTATACATATATCCGGCTATATACCCCTGTCGTTCTAACTTTGCGAGAGATGCCTCTCTGCCTGCTTGCCTCGAATTTAGTGTGTTTGCTCGTCCCTTTTTTTCTTTTGGCTGACATCCATCCCCGGTTACGTGCGATATTTCCAATAATATCATATCCACGTACGCGACAACCGAGCAAATCATTTATTTCCCGAAAATTGATTTGCAAATATGGTCTCTAACTGAAATTCGTGTGAGCGCATTCAATATTTACTACATGAATAGTTTTAGCATTAATTCATATATAATAAAACACTTTACAATGTCTATATAAATAAAACTGTCGTTTGTTCAAAATCATAAACTAAATATTATGCACCTCACCGTTTATTTTGATACGTCGTTGTAGGTACTGTGCAATTTAAGCTTGAAAAATGGTTCTGGAGGGACGAGTGAAGACAGCTTTGATTCGAACCAGTAATCTGTTTCAATTTGCTATTAGAATTGTGGGATATTTTTTTTTTTTGTAATTCAGTTAATGGTGGAGATAAGAGTAAAAGAAAACGGACAAACAAGGTGAAGAGATTTTGAATATACTTAGGAGAGTTTTAAAACTATTCTTAAAATCTTTAGACGGCAAAAACGAAACAAACAGGAGCAACTAATGAAATTGTTGAAGAAAAGCAAAACGGATAGACTCTTTACATTAGAATAGGCAAAAGCGTGAAGCAATTAATATAGTTTTTAGGTGACAACATGCAAAAAGATCAAGAACTCTTAATAAAATTTTTAGATGATGAAAGACAAAAGAAAAAATCATTATCGAATGAGAAATTCAGAACGGAACAATGAACTCGTTGACAACAAAATAAAAGACTTAAAATCTTGATGGAAAATATCACATGGAAAAATGACACCAAACTTGCAGTGCGAAATGTCTCCACTGAAGACAAACCGAATAAAGTGTTTGCGTGCAGGATAAAGAAACTGAACAGCATTTCCTTCTAATAAATTTGAGCCACAGAAAGTGACGATTGGACTACTGAACAATACAAAAACAGACCAATTGGAAGACCTAGATATCCAACCAATTTGTAGGCTCGGCGGGATTACCTGTTAATTGAAAATTGAATTTGGGAAAGTGCTTATGGGAAGGAAATTAAATCCAACTTGGTCGAACCAAAGAGAAGGGTACTAACCATCTTGAAGGTACTACATAATGGAGTTTCTGAACACACCTGAGAAAGTACGAGAATGCTTCAATTGGGTAATTTATTACGAAGATGTAAGAAATCGAAAAATACAAGTTGGGCATTCCTTTTGAAAGAATTGCCACTGACATAGCAGGACAATTCACAGAAACCAAGAGGGGTAATAGATATATACCTGTAGCTATAAATTACTCTAGCCAGTGGCTAACAGTGTTCAATATTCCCAACCAAAAGGCAACGTCGCAGAAATTTTAAGTCCTATGTATTCCGGAAGGTGACGCTATGGGCAATGACAAGAAGAAGAAAGATTTAACAAACTCAAGACTTGCATTCTCCATTGTGGTTGATAGCATCCAACAGAGTTGAGATAAAGAGATCACTCTTTTGCTCAGGTCAGCTATGCATTACAGCACCTTGTTAACACCAGCTCAAATACTACGTCAGATAGACCCCTACTGAAATCAAGGTTTAACCGGATCCATTACGGGACAGATTTCTGAACCCGAACCGCCTTGGACTAGCAAGGTCGATCTTAGCTATGAATATCAATTACATTTGGGAATTTTGTCTTATAAGGCAATTATCGGCTCTAATGTAGGCACCTACCTTGAGATCAACATTTCATATAGTTTTCTTAATTGACATTTACAACGGAATCTAATCTAGAGCCCGAAACGAAAATATATAGAATTTTTGACAAATGTGGTGTTATTCCCAACAAATTCAGAAACATTACATTTACTAGTATCTTCATTCTTTCATTCCTCTGTCCAAGTGCATATTCACCCACTTTGGTTTCTTGTTCGTCTTTTCATTGGCCTATTTTGGCGTGGATGTCACCTATTTTCAGTGTACAGTTAAAAGGTTTTTTGTGCATTGCTCTAGCAATTACTCTGTCTATTTATTAACTTGATAATCGATTTTATATCAAGAAATATATCCTGCTTTTAAATTAATCATCAGATGAGAGAGTTCTTTTTTACCTGTTGCTATTGAGAGTGACCTTTCCGTTGATTTTCAGCCCTCCTGCCTTCTTTTTTTCTCATGGATGCCTTGAGTTGCTTCATCAAGCTGACAGTGATATACCTTATTGGCCACACTTTTAGTTGTATGGGTCGAAAAAGTAGTTTTGGTATTTTGGATTGAATTGGGTTAAGGGCATATTTCCCACCCAGAGTTTATCCCTGTTGGGGTTACAAAAATGACCTACCTGCTACCATGATCTCTTAATACATCTGTCAAATTCACTTCTTTACACTAAGTTGTGTGTAGTCGAGAATCTTCATCAACTGTGCTTCCAAGAAACTCCTAGATGTCAATATTTATTCTGTGTAAAACTGTTCACTTAATTAGGGTGGTGCATAATTATTGCGACATTTTTAAACGAATCTTACTTGAATTTTCAAAATCTTCAAGAACCACTCTAATATCATTTTTTTCGAGCCATTTTGAGCCAAACAGCTCGTTTTGTGTTTAAACACCCTTCTTAGCTACTTATACAATGAGGAAATTCTGCATTCATTTTCCTGCCTTTTAATTTGTTCACCTCCTTTTTAATTCCTAGAAAACAGACCGCCGTTTATCTGTCTGAAGTCAATTCAGTCCTAAAAGCTAGAAGCTTTCTGTGGGAGTTTCTTACTAAAAAGCTCCAGCAGTTTTCAAACAAAATTAATTCAGTTAGATAAGCTTCCAGTATCAGGTGTAGGTGTCAGAAACAAAACTTGATCCCCATTTCTGTCTTCTGCTCGACTCAATTTCATAAATTGTCCAGAGATGGCACGTCACATGCTTTAAAGTACGTGGGAGTAAAAATGCTCGTCTCTATAAACTTATTATTTATTTTAATTTCTAGGTTTATTTAACATGATTACTTGTCTACAAGGTACCACACTATTTACTTACTATCCAACAAACCATGTAATTCCAAACTTGATTCCAAGTCAAGCGAACTAATATTATCCCTGCGTAAGAAAAAAGATAACCCTTTTGAAGTTCAGCACTCCCCTTAAAAGCGATGACAAAGTAGAATGAGTTCGAACGAAGGAACGAACGGCCATCAGAGCCGAATGGCGAAGGAAAGCCACATAATAAGCAAACATTTCAACCGCACTACCCTCGAGGTGGAGACGATAGTGGATAGCTCTCCTTATCCTCACCCCCGAAGCGAACTCAAACTTCGTAGAGACCCTTATCCACCATCACGACGTGTCCACCTCTAAGGGATCTCCCCCTTTTCGTCTCGGGTTCGTGTCACCCTTCGCAAAGCGATTTGATCACACGTCCCTCGTTCTATATAGTGCGGGAACAAACCTTCACGGAGATGCTGGCGAAAAAAATTGAGTCAACGACAAAAATGTTGCCCAGAGTTATTTATGTAGCGATACAAAATTTATTTCGTGAGGGGTCTGAGTTTGAGAGAGATAAAGGAAGCTGTGCAAGAAAAAATTATGGAATTTCATTGCCGTCTTCTAATAAGTTGTTGCTCCTTTAGAAAATTTATTGCTCTTTGTTATTTTTAGTAAACGGATAATTAGGGCTTGATAAAAGTTATGACACTATAAATTAGATTTTTACGTCCATATGGTCTTGTTCTTATTCTTCATTTCAGATATTATTTCCTTTTTCTGCAGCCATCTTTTCCTCGTTCTACCTATATTTCGTCTACCCTTACTTACTACTACAGTATATTTTAACTGGTCCATTGTTTAAATTTCTCTTTCGATTTACGTGTTTATTCTTGAATTGTTTGTTCAGTTCGAATATTTTCAATACGTTAATAAGATTTTCATTTCGTAATCTTTCGACTGTGGAACAACACTTCACCTTCTCATAATTTTTTTGGAAATTGGTTTTTCTTGAATACCTTTTGTATTTTGCTGTTACTTGTTGTTACAGACATTCTGAGAGAAAGAGATGTCTAGCATATGATCAACCATTATTCTCGTATATAATGTGTGTTTTCAATATTGTGTGATACTTAGCAAAAGATTTATCCATCTTAAATCTAGGCAATTGATGGTGCCCATAATGCAGCTGGATTCCTTAAGTTGTCTTTTTTTTAATTTTCTTCGTTCAACAAGATCTTTTAAAGTACTTTCTTAAAAATTTGGTGTGGTGAATAGTAGTAAGGGCATTTTAAAATAGTGCCAAGCTTACCAAGAGCAGACTAAAATTTACAATTATATTTTGAACGCTATAAAAATACATCTGGATAGCTTAAATCTTAGACTAAAAGAGGTGCTCTTGTGTATTATCGATAAAATGAACCCTGTACTTGGCCTACCTATGTTCACAAAAATGTGCGTTTTATTTATTTGTCAGCAAAAACGTTAGTATGATTGTTTCAAACGTTACTAGCGTACGAAATACAGAATATATCCTGCATTTTATACTTGTCATCCTTCATATTGTTGATACATTGAAAATATTTACTTTGATCTTAATGTACTGATTTTTGGATTTCGTAGTTGATTGGGTAATAAGAAATATGGAATACACGTTTATTGAGTATAGAGATATGCATATGAGATATAGTCTTGCGTCTCGTACTGCTTTCGAAGCCAGTAGGTTGTATCACGAAAGATTGCCTAATCGTGCTCTGCCAAACCACAATACATTACAACGAGTTGACCAACGCCTTAAAAAGAATGGTTGTTATATCCACATCTTTTGCAAAAAATACATCAACTGATTCCTAAACGTTCTCCTGGTTGAATGCACTCTGCCAATTGCCTATTGAATCAGGAATCAAATATTGCCAACGTCATTCGCAATGTTCTTTTCAGGGATAAAGCAAGATTTACCAAAAATGGTTTGTCTAATTTTCACAAATATCTGGGCCGGAATCATTATTATTTTATGATTAGACCATTTGTCGTACCGAAACGATTGATCCTTAATAACCCACAAGTGTATCGTGGACACTATTGTACGTTTCGTTATTCCTAAAATCTAAAGTAATTAGTTTTCCAAAAAACTGTTGTATCTAATCTTTCCCCATGCTTATAAGAATCTAAATGTGCAATATGAATATTTCCAATATTAATAGTTTAATATTTATTATCAATAAAGGACGATAATAACTCAACAACAATATGCATATAGATGACAATAAGGAGCGGTGTAGATTTTAGGGAATACTAGGACTCTACATTTCACGGTACAATAGAAAACAATAGATTTACTATGATTCCTGAGATGAAAGAAAACCAAAATCTCTTAGAAATTCAACGTGCTTGTATTAGAGTTATCGGACTATGTGAACCAACACTAAAAAGTTTTATTTGCATGGACGTACTGTTTCAAGGACAATTATGATTCAAACAGTATCTACGCAACAAACCTGCCAAGAACGATTTGCATTTTTGGTAGACGTGACGGCAAAAAACCTTGCACAAATAGTTAAACCAATGAAAAAGCAACAAACTGAAGTTTCAAATAAGTATATGGAAATCATTAAAATCATACTTGGAACTAACTAAATTAATATATACAAAGAAAACTTTATTAACAGAAATCGCAATTGAGTTAAGGTCTTATATACGGAGCCTTTATGAACCATTCAAGACTTGGTAGGATCACCTGATTCTACAATTTTGTAATATCTGTGTAAGAGAGTAAGTAATAAAAGTTAAAATACTGAAGTGATAAATAGCTCTTTTGCCTTCTCTTTTAAATGCATTTAATTTGCAAATTGAGTCCGATGAACACTACTCGTTAGTACATTTACAAAAGCATACTGGGTCATTTCAGTGTCGGTTGCGGGGGGACATTAATAACGTCGATCCAAACTTGTAAAGGAGGACCTGGCCGTGTCGATCTCCTGACCTAAGGCCACGGGATTTTCCGAAGATATGCCAAAGAAATAGAAAATTGGAATGCCCTTTTTTTGTAGCGAGTAAAACATATTTACATTGGCAATTTTTTTCAGCTAAACAAAAATTTCAGATTAGCCATCTTTTTCGTTTTTATGCTACCATCATTAACTTTTTTCTTTATGGACTGCACATTAGATTTTTTCACAGAAGAATGGTCCAGTTTGAAAGAAGATTTGTTATTTCACTTAATCTATAGAATTTTTGATGCCACCCTGTATATAAAATGTGCAGTAAGTTACATCAGTTTCATTGTCAAACATTAATGTCAAATTGTGATTTACGAAATTTGGCATTACGAATCCTTTTAATTTTTAATTTCTTGTTCATTTGTGTGAAGTTAATTTCTATAGAAAACAACACCTGATTTTGACCTTGAAACATTTGGACTTTCAAGTTTATGTGGTGTTATTCCCAAAGAACTCAGAAAAAATAAAAGAATGGTGCGTTTCATTCTGATTTCATTAATACACAACTTGTTATAATGTGCTTCCTTAAAAGAACAAATATTTAAATAAAAAGAAAATTACAACTTAGTTAGTTGGTCTTGACTCCACCGAAGAATTTTCTTTTGTAAATGTAACAGTATTTTTTAAACGAAATTAGAGTACACATAGTTTCAAACACAATTAATTAGTTTCGTAAATGAATTTGATACAAACAGTACGAAAAGAGCTCAAATGTATTTTAAGTTATATCTGGAAAAAGGCAACATCCACAGAACCTTATTTAAAATTTATGATGATGATTTGGCTCAGGTTGGTGCCTTTTCGGAAACCCAAAGACGCAGAATGGAAGAAGGTGCTAGAAATAAGTTATTTTCATATGTAAAACTAAATTTTATAAATTGTATTTGTTTTTTTAAATCAACATTTTCCTGTCATGGTTTTTAGGTAAATCCAAACCCTTCACAATCAACGTATCAAGTTGCTGATAAATGGATAGAATTTTACACTTGCTCTCAAATACGGCTGATCTTGAGATATGTAAAAAACCACTGTCTGGAGTGACGAAAATACTTTTTCAAATTGTCTTCAATAGAAATAATTAACACATTTGGAGTCAAAATAACCTTAGACACTTTAGGGAACTTAGGTCACAAGTTCGCTTTCGTTTAAATGCTGGAATTTGTAATGACCAAATACTCGAATCGTATTTTTTAAAAGGCGACTTTAAATGGTAAAACTGGTCTTAATTTCTTGAGAACCCAATTTAAAGAATTGCCCCTTGTCAATTATAATTGGTACTGGTTTCAGCATGGCGGAGCCCATCCACATAATACTGTGACTGTTTAGATCTAAGATTTCCTTACAATTCTGGAGAATTTTTTGTGGGGCAATTTGAAAAATAGAGTATATGGGGAACGAAAGTATAACACGATAAAAAAAAACTTAGAGAAAACATCATTTCACAATTCACATTTATTAGAAGAAGAAATGCTATTAAGGCTCGTTTATGTACTCAAGAGGAACTGCGTCAATTTGAGCAGTTGTAATAATTTTTATACATCTTTTATTATAAATATTGTCTTAATGTTCCATCAAAATAATTTCTATATGGCTGTCGCAGTTCCAGAGATTACTCTAAACACATCTGAGCTGTTTTCGTACTATATCTATGAAATTTGTAATAAAGTCATCATTTGTGAAACTCATGGTGTGGAAAATAGCGTACCCTAATTTTGTTTGACAAGTACTTCGGTGAAGTCAAGACCAACAAAGGTGATATTCCTTTTTATTTAAATATTTGTGCTTTTAAGTCAGCAAATTATAATACAAGTTGTAGATCAATAAACTCATAATGAAAATATTTCGGTGGAATAATCTAATGTGTCGTTCATAAGAAAAAAACTTCGGATGATAAAATATCAATATGTCATCGTATAGCTACGAAAAAAGGGCAATGAAAATGTGTTTTGCGTGTCCTGGACAAATCACGCAAGAAAATAAAAACCGAAATACTCAATTTTCTATTTTTTTTTCGGATGTATTCGAAAGTTTTCGGGAAACTTAAATATAAAAATAGGCATTTTTCACTAAAGCAAGCACTAAATTACACAATTTTGCTCCCATTTAAACCTCTTCGTATCTCTACCACTCTACCACTAATATCACTTGCGAAAATATTTGCACTGCAATATGTTACCACCTGTCGAAATGTTGAAACTAACACAAAAGTCAAATACATTTAATAATAAATTTTCGAATTAGCTCGAAACGGTCCAACCTGACTTTCATATACACCTCAACCAAGTCATGCTCATTATTTCATAATTACGTAGGTAACTCTTGTACAGTGTATACTGCGTGCACGCATTTTTTTTAATAATTGCAATTCAACAACATATTCATTCTTTGAAGCCTTTGAAGTCGTCTGTTAATGGTTTGACCCAAAATTAAGTATGCTGTAATAGTCGAATCTTTTATACCGTTGCACGATGCTTATAACTTGTTCCATGATAACCGTGTAAGAAAGAAAACACAATAGCCACAAAGCAACGTATCGGAAAAATTAGTCTCCGTTTTATTGTTAATTTATTGCTAAAATAACACAGAACTTCCAACGGTTTTGTGCCTCGTTTTAAAATCGTAAGCATTCGCATTCAACACTTTCTTATGTACATTCCCTTCATAAAAACAGAGATACAACGAAAGAATTGATACGGAAAATTCATTGCTAATTTATTACTGCGATTGGGATTTTATTTCCAACATAACAATAAATATCTACGGATAGATAGAAGATCCAACGAAAAACTTGATGTCGACAGAATTTATCGTAATTTTATTGTCAAATTATTGCTTGAGCATAAAATTTATTGAGTTTCCTTGATTTAAAGAAAGACACAATTGTCGCTAGTAAGAGATAATAAATGCAGTATAAAAGTTGAATGACTTCATATGGTATTAACAGAATCATAAAAATATTACCACACATGGGTTTTCAGTGTACTGACCATCTAACAAAGCCTACATCTGAAAAATGTTATACAATAAACTTGACTATTAACTTATGCTAGCTGGGAAGTTGAAATTTAGATTTAACCCGGAAATAAAATCTCACAAGCCAAGTTGTTTAACTATATACTTGGATCTTATAATCAGGAGGAGTGAGGGTGTTAAGAATCAGCGCTCTCGGATGTATTTTTACAACCAATAATTGAAGAATTCTCTTCTTTCACCATTGACATTATACTATTGACGTGCCGTAAAAGTTCAAGCAGTTACACAAGCCCAAGCATGTAGCACATGCTGATAATCGATATAATCAGGCAAATTAACAAATAGTTGTTTTGTGATTGTGATATTTGTGACATATTTTTTTCAATGTTTAAGATCTGTCTGGGAAATACCTTACGAATGTAATAAATTCTATACTGGAGAAACTTCCAAATTTTCGAACGAACACAAAAATTAATTAAAAAACGACAGTTTGAAAAATCCAAATTTTGCTTGGGACCTTGATCATAAAATACAATTTCAAAATTCAGTTATATTGCACAAAGAAGAACACAAAACGCACTGAAAACTAAAAGAGTCTGCTCTAATTTTGTTAAATGAAAACGATGGTATAGCTACTACCTCATTCCTGGTTGCCGATGATTAAGGAAGAAATTGCTAATGGCCAGGTCTTTATGAACAGCCCAATATCGGGATAGTTCATAACATTTTTCCTAGGTTTTCCCTAATGACTTTAATGGAATCACTGAATCAACAATATTCTTTGATCATATTTTTGGCGAATGCACTTATAACAAAGTCGCACCTAGGAGCGCCATATAAAATTCTGAAGATCACTCCTTTCAAATTTGAAGAATTTACCATTTATTTACTATTATATGATTTATAGAAGTTTCTGATCTCTTAGTTACGTCATAAGTCAAATAATAGATATTGTGAAACATTATAATTTCACATTTTAGAATTGTGCCTTTTTCATAGTTTCTTTGCCATTGACAACGGAGTCTAACTTAGACTCCAAAACGTTTGGAAATATACAGCAATTTCGTGACTTGTGGTGTTATTTCCCAGAAAGTGCTTAAACATTAAATCAACATATAGATAAATAGAAATAACAACCAGTGACTGAATATTTTTAAAGGTACATAATTTTCACAAGAAATACACATACATTGTATTTTGTATATTTTATTTGGCTTGGAGAATGGAATCAATTGAGTCACCTAGAGTACATTTGAGGGACAAACTGGACATAGACATGATCCCAATTACTGAATAAGTTTTAATTTATTTATTTGAGAGCTTTATCTGTTCACTTTCAAATGACCTTGTTGCTGACCTTGAGTTCATGTTCTACGGGCATCGAACGTAGATTTTTTATATTGAGGTGACATGTAATGTTCGACATGGAGGGTTTTTAAAAGAATATTAGAGAGTGTTCTTATATATGCGAATGCTTTTTAAGAAAACTCAGAATCAGAAAGTGATACAGACATAAAACTTGATACTTGCAGGGTGTCCCAACGAAAACGATCCATCTGAAATATTTTTCAAAATACTCATTATTATTTTGAAACTCACAAAAACACTTCAAACAAGTTACGAAATATTTGGCCATACTAAGGTTAATTAAATTGTACCCTTATCACCCCAGCGCTAGCCATTAATTTTTTTTAATGGAACCCTACCCTAAGTGACACCTCGTCTTAAAGCATATTTAAAACGGAATTCAACGGTGTGTCGTTTTTGATATTCCATCAACAATTTTACGTATTAAAACATGATATATTTTTTTTAAATTAAATTATTTTATTATAACAGATGTTCGAAATAGTCTCCATCCACTGCAAGGCAGTGATAAAATCGTACCTCAAATTTATTGCGCACATTGGAAAAAACTTCTGGCCACATTCTTCT
This sequence comes from Octodonta nipae, assembly GCA_034190945.1. Lineage (NCBI taxonomy): Eukaryota > Metazoa > Arthropoda > Insecta > Coleoptera > Chrysomelidae > Octodonta > Octodonta nipae. The sequence goes on along the minus strand of CM067217.1, from coordinate 36,408,543 downwards.
TGCATACTATGTCTCGTCTCAGATTATCCAGTGACTCCGGAGGAGTAGCATACAGGCGGGTCTTTAAATGCCTCCAAACAATATATACATCCGTGGGGTCATATCTGGCCAACTTTCTGGCCACTCCTTCTATCAGGAAATCGATTATCCAGAAACTCTCAATCTGGCAAGACATAATGTAGTGGGGCACCGTCTAGCCAAAACCCAAGTTCTTCTTTTACTAGACGATCACCTGCCTCTAAAATTTCAGTTATTCTTGGATCTACAGCGTTTGCAACTAAGTCTAAATACTTATCTCCATTTACAGTACCATCTCTGAAAAAGGGTCCAAGGATATGAATTCCGGCCCACCTATTTAACTTTAAAGGTTGCTGAGATGAGTCTCACTAACTTCGTGGAACACCTCAACAACACGCAATTTGTGTAATGGAACCGAAAAAAGTTCCATTATAACATGTCCGAATACTGCTGAACGATTGTTTTTGGCTCGCGTTTCTTGTTAACCACGGATTCCGTTTCGTTGAATTTACTCCACAGTTCAATAATTTATTATGTACTTATTTATGCCTTACGAGTCTTTCTGGATACCTCTGATTGAAATTACGAGCAGTTTCTCTAGCATAACTATTACTCTAAACATAAAGAACAATAGATGTGTAAACACAAAGTTTCGTACCCTAACACCAAACTTTTATTTTTGCACACGACGCAGGTTTCAACAAAGAAGCTGTCATCATCATGAAGTAAACAACAACTGTTTTGGTTTACTCGCTGTTAAAACGTGGGTCGAGTGCAAAAATAAAAGTTTGATGGTAGGACATCTGTATAAGATGTATAAACAAAAAGTTGTGTACCCTAACACCAAACTTTTATTTTTGCACTCGACGCACGTTTCAATAGAGAAGCTGTCATCATCGTGGAGTAAACCAAAACTGTTTTGGTTTACTCGCTGTTAAAACGTGTGTCGAGTGCAAAAATAAAAGATTGGTGTTAGGACATCTGTCTAAGATGTATAAACACAAAGTTTTGTACCCTAACACCAACCTTTTTTTTGCACTCAACGCACGTTTCAACAGAAAAGCTGTCAGCATCATGGAGTAAATCAAAACTGTTTTGGTTTACTCGTTGTTAAAATGTGCATCTGTGACACACCAAAGGTTCCACAGTTTTTCCAAAAACGAACAATAAAATCAATTTTTTGTTTAAACCATTTTGTCGAGTAAGAAAGAGTTAACAATAATGAAGCGACCATAGAAAGAAACTAAGATATTTACTACCATTTTTTATTTACTTTTTATCGAAACAAGTTATTAATTTTTTTGTTATATGAGAAGTGATACACGGTGGAGTACCTCAAAATTTACACGCAGAAAGACACGTCAAAGAGTCAATACAATGGACACCATATTGAACATCTGTTATAATAAAAATGATTTAAAATCCATTGACATTGTATTGTATTGTATTGGAAAAATCTTTAAAATTATAAGCGAATTTTCTATTTTAATTATTATACGTCAATAACATCAGAAAAATATGCAGAAATCATGTTTTAATTCACAAATTCCTTATATGTTTATGGAATGTCAAAAACGTCACACCGTTAAACAGACTTTAAAACGAGGTGTCACTTATAATGGGATTCCATTTAAAAAAAAAAAGTATGTAGCTAGCGCTGGGGCGCTGAGGGTGACGATATCAGTCGGATGTTTGTTTTGTATCTAATCTAAAATGTAGTGCATCTTTGGTTTTTAGATTTATACGTTTTAAAAGTTACTTTAAAATTAAGTAGACTTGAATATTTTGATCAAATATGCCTTATAAATGCAGTATCTCGGGCTGTATTTCAAATTATAAGTCGGAATAAGATATAAAACAAGTAACTATGTTTTTGCGTAAAAATTAGACACTGACTTCCAAAGATATCTACAGAATTGGATTTATTTAAAAATACAAGAATTTGCATAGAACATTTTGAATAAAAGTTCATCATAACGATAAACAAAGTTCGAGTAAATAATGGAATAATAGAATTTGACCAAATTAATCTTAACCTATAAGAAGATCCCGCACCAAGTTGTTTGTCTAACAGAACTACTATTGTAAAAAGACTGTTACTGTTGAAGAAAATAACTTGAAATCCGCCATAATGGTCACCCAACAATTATTTAAGAATTATGAAAGTTCTCAACAAATTATTAATGACATATACTACATTTTTTTGTTATTTAAAATTAAGTGATAACATTTGATGTGCATTCGCCAAGCCTCTAATGTATGTTTTAGTATGAAAAACGAAAATGTTCCACAAACAAATATCCAAAAGAATTTGTGGACGGTGTATACTCTTTCTATTCGAAACTTTTAAAGTTTTTAGGAGATAAACTGAAAAGTTATGATGAGCTTGATGCAATAAAATTCTCGTATTAACTAAAATTAGCCAAAATGTATATATAAAGATAATTTATTCCCTAACAAGGTTCTTACCGCCTTCTAAGGTGACGTGACTTTGAAAATCTCTTGGTGTGCCAGGGCCATTTGTCTATTAATAAGCCGTATATTCTCCCCAAATAAATAAAACGAGATAAATCATTTTGCGAAAATTCAATTTCGTCATGGGAGGCAGGTGAGGGTTTTGTGTTGAATAATAATAATAATAATGTTTTTTATGGGATGCAGTAGTAACATGAGAAATGATAGGTTGATTCCTTAGGAGATTACTCATTTTTCGTCAACTGTATTATTGGGGATGGGGGTCACTATAGTTTTTAGGGAAATCTAAGACCTCCGAAACATAGAGTGATACAGTTGTGACTGAAATTAGTCATTCTGCTAAAATGCAATTATCGTATAGGGTGAAGTAGAAAAAAATTGTATAATCATAAGAATTATGATATTGCTTCTTTAAATTAATAAAAAATTGATTAGAAATAATAAAAAAAAACAAAAATCGACTCCAAAAAAACAATGACTAAAAAGCAAAAAAATTGCTACAATTAAGTAATTTATCTGAAGTCGGTGTCAGGTTGAACAGCAAAGATACAGAGTAGAATTCATAAATGTACTTTTCAAATTGTTTTCACTTTAACTTGGCTCCAACACCCGAAAAAATATTTAATTGTAGTAGATATATTTTTTTTCTTTTTAGTGAAATTAATTTTTTGAAGTCGATTTTTGTTTTTAAAAAATGTATTTAGTTTATATTTTTTATTGATGTAATAACTTGATTGAATGCCGTTTTAAAATCTAATTAACTTTTACGACAATGCCAATGACTTATTTTATTTGTAAGCAGCATTCATTATTTTAACCAAAATCTTGTTTACTGTTGAATAGAATCAGGTAACTTTGTTTTTTGATTTCAACTTAGGTGGACTTACTGTATTATAAATGATTTGAGAATCCTTAACTTCTTTAGGTCTTTTAATTATCAGGTTATCGATTTAATTCCAATACATTCATTTAATAGTCTCTCCTCCGCGAAACTTAGTGATATAGCATAATTGTATGTAGTTTTCTAATAAACTTGATTTGAAAACAATTTTAGATATTATCAAAAATAAAGGTACATCAGTTTTAAGCAAAATGCATTTTTTAATAAACGTTAAATTATTACAGTATTATTTATGGAGAATAATTCTTTTTCTAAATATTATTCTAAAGAAAGTTAATTAACTAATATTTGTTTTGATTTAATTCCAATCTATTTTTAATTGATTAAATCCCAGATTTCGAACTGAGACATTTGCTTTTTTTAATATTACCGACTTCACCAAAGGTTCCTGTATAAGAAAGACGGTTAAAAAAAGTGTTTGCCGAGTTTCTAAAAACATTTAGTTTAATCGCAAAAAACTCATAAAAAACATATATTTTTAAATAGTATATATTTGAGAAAAATATATTTTAAAGTAATAAAATGTTTAACATTTTTTTCTTCTAAGCTCTAATATAACTATAGGATGATGTATAATTCTAATCTATTAGAGAAAAAGTCCTTTCCTTTATTTCTAATAGAATATTTTTAAAATATAATGAAATAATGGTAAGTGCATAAAACAATTACATTCACAAAAATTGAATGTATTAAATTTTTTTCACTTTTCATTCCCATTATAAAAAAAATCTCTCTAGAAAAATCATTAATGAAAATATGTTTATAATTCATAATTTATTTTTTGTCAAAAGAAAAGAGGTAGTTAGTTGTATATATTTGTTGATGCATATAGTGCCTATTTGCAATTTGTGTTAAACAATTTAATTTATTTCTCGGACTATAACCGTCACATATCCCCCTGTCGACCACTGATGTCTCCCACTGCCGCCCCTTGCGAAACATTTTTCCAGAAAATGACAGGAAGCACTCTAATCGCCAATCCGAGACTCACCCTTTGCTCTTCGAGCCAAAGCAACCCTGTAGTTCGATCGGTAATTATTTGGCGTCGTGTTTTTTTCCACCATTTCAGGGCTCGTTGTTGGAAGAAGAACACCGTAGGAGGGTGGAGGGTGTAAAGAGAGAGAGCGGGGCTCGGAAACCAACGGAGGCGAGAGGGTCGATGTGGCACCCCTTCGGGAAAAAAGGGACAGCGGGTTGAGGGTTAGTGGGTGGTTGAGTAGTGTCTCTCGGACTTCGCTAATATAAGGTTTCCAAGCGAGCAAAAGGGGGTAAAGGCTTCTTCTTCGACGTGAAAGAGGGTCGCTTTTGCCGTTCCTTCGTCCTTTCTGTTGGCTTTGACATGACAGAATCGATAGCGGACTCTAACTTTGTGGAAAAAAATCCTTCTAGGGAATAAGAGATCGAAAAGTTTCTCTCGAAATGAGTTGAAGTATCTGAACTAGGCGATAAACTGAGCAGAAAACTAATCAAACATATAATTCGTGAATTGAAGTTTTTTGTCCTTCATATTTTTTCACATTTTCATCTCGCTACACAAAATTTTACGGTGGGTTTCTATTTTTCCTTTTTATTGAAGCCAAACGGAGGCCCACACAAACGAAAATAGATATCTATGGTACTGAAATGTAAAAATTTCATTTGTTTCAAGACTGTCCAACCAACACTACACCTCCTTGATCTTGAAATACCCATACAACTTAGTTGTCTGTGTAAGACTCTGTTCATTTATAAACATCAATAAATTATAGTAAATAAACAAATATGAATTCCAATTAATATACCAGCACAAAATTTCGTTTTCGTTCTAATAAACATTCCAATTATCTATTTGCAATATTTTAAATTAGAGGGTTGACATACCTCAGCAGTTACAAAACGGCCAAGATTTGTGGATAGTTGAGATAAGAATGGCAATCCATCCGTTCGAGACAAACTTATATGGGGATTAAACTGAAAAAGTGTCCAGCTGAAAGTATTAAATAACAAGTTCAAGAATGACGCTGGTGTAGAAAGAGGGTATGATGTGAACCGATCTTTACGCCCTTTGTAACGCGCAGGCGCGTTCGCCATGTTAAAAGTAATATGAACATTTCAGGCACTTTTCACAAATATGCATGGCTAACTAGTATCGTTACCCTTATTAACAAAGGAATTAAATGAAATGTTAATTGCTGGGGCTTTGTACATCTTTCAACTAGAACACATAATTATATTAAGTGGTTAATATTAATAATTAATGGCATAAACATTCGTAATAAAAACTACAAATTTAATGTATATTTTTGTTTTCTCACTCCTTGCCCTTTTTACTGCAATTTGTGATTTAAATTGTACTGGCAGTTCATCATTCGACTGACAGATATAAGAAAGTTAATTTATAAAATTTTCACGAAATCTTTACAGAAATTGTATGTAATATTACTGAAGGCTGTTCAATTGTTAAAAATACTATACAAAATTCAGTATATAAATATTTAATTAAACTTAGAACTGATTTTGAAAAGGGTAACACTCGTCTCATTTAATGTTTTTTTTAGCAAGTTATTTTCTTAAAAACACAAAGACATAAACAAATATATGTATCTTTATTTACATAATCAATTACTTGTAATCAACCTTCACTTAGTTCACATCTCTTATTCAGAAATCACATTAAGCTCATTTTAGACAACCTTAGTTTTTTCATTGTCTGGATTTAATAAGTTTTCGAGGAGGCTTTGGAAAACTAATAAAGTCAAATAATTTCTCCAAAAATGATTTACTATACATATGCCTCCCACATAATTCCATGAGATGCTTTTTGCTCTATTCTTTATTGATGAAATGTTATAAACAAGTATTAACTGCCGGAAAAAATGGCACACTTTAACGCATGCGCATAAAAAATTTAATTTATATAAAGGTACGTTGCTAAATATTAATATTAAGCTACTCATATATTACTATACTGCTAGCCGAGCCTAGAGAAAGGCGCAAACATTACATTGCAAACATATACATCTTCATATCGTTTTACTGACTTCGTGTCTTATGCGCATGTTCAAAAATGCGTTTTCACGTCTGTCGTTGGATTAAGTATTCTCTCTGTGGTTAGTGATTTTCCATTACATTTACCTTCTCTCCATAAACTTAATACCTACTGATATACTGCTAGCAGAGTCTAGAGGAAGGCTCAAACATCAGGGTGCAAACATATATGTACTTTGTTGTCTCGCTTAATCGGTGACCCTTCCACTGATGGGTGATAGTAGTATATTAGTATGTATTAAGTATATGAAGCTACTGGCTGTTTAAAACGACCTAGTTACATCAGCTTCACTTTAATGTAATGCATTATTTTGACGTGCACTTTTTTTAATATGCATTAGATTCAACAGCTATTTTGACAAATTTTATATTTTAATTTATTATTAACTTAAACGTCATATGTTCCTTAAATTACACCTTAGGTTTAACACTTGAAATCGTATCAAGATAGTGACAATTAATTTAATTCTCCTAAATTTATATCTATTACTAAGAATGATACAAAGAAAGAGAAACAGAGACAGGAAGATAACGAGAAACAGGAAGTATATTTCGTAGGAGGCTTTCAGTCTCAATTGACTGCCGCTCTTTTTTACATTTTTTCAACTAATCTACAAATTATACACTTAGTAGTAGTAATAGTAAAAATTAAAGTGTACTCTATATTTTAAAAAACTTAATTTCATAAAAAATAAAATTTATAACCTATTCAAATAATTAATGTCCTTGTGTGGTGTTGGTATATCTGTGACTAAACTTTACTCGTGAATTCAATACTTCGCTGATAGAGGTATACCTATACAAATATTTGAGTGTTTACTATGTAAACAAATTTTTCCCGGGTTGAACTAAATCAATCTATCACCGCCGCAAACCTTCATTTCCCTACCAAAAACAGATTAAAATAAATAAATTTTCATAAAATATTTGTTTATACACTGTAGCATAAAAATTGTAAAATGTTAGTTGAGTTCAGTTTCTACGTGGAACTCTTCTACAGGGATTTTGATCAAAAGCATCAACTACTAAGCATTCGACATGGTCAATCTCATCTGTTAGATAAAAATGCCTGAGACCTTGAGTATTTTTTCAATTTAGAAATTTTTATGACTGGAGAAAATTTCTTAAATTTGTAGTGCGTAATGTGACCAAAGGTTTCACAAATCGGTACATAAACCGCAACTAAATCAAAACACAGTCCATACTTAGAAGTAACTTTGTATTGGAAATTTGACAAGTCTGCGTTTTCTTACATTTAAGGCTAATAAACCTTTGTCCAACAAAATTTACTATCCTTGTATTACTTCACTTTAAGATAAATGACTAGAGTAATCATTTAGCTTGTAATTCTAAAAGGTTCTTACGCAAGTAATCACTGCATTACAATTAAGATTACTTAGTATTTCTAACACTAATATCTTAAACCTAATAATATAATACGATTTTGTTTGTCCTTCCATAAACCAGAAACGAAGCAAAGGATTGCTGTAATTTGATAGTAACAAACGCTACTTTTGATCATGGAAAACACTACTTTTTTTATAAGTATGTCTTTATGTAAAAATGACTGACCGAAATTTTCTATAAAAGTGATTTAGGTCTTAAAAGTGACTAACACATACGATGTTTTTTCTTGTTTTTCTTGTACTTTTCATGTATTATACTTCGCCGTTTTTGATACTACTCCTCATGCCAACTTTTCATAGGTCCTCCCAGAGTTATTCTTGTTTGAGTTTATAACCTCTTATTTGTTTATGAGCATTGTCTTTGTGCCTTTTCCATGCTTATTTAATTTCTGTAATTTCATTGTTTCCGGAATAGGTGTTAAGTTCTTCTCTTATAACTATAACTTATAACCTTTCGTTCGTAGTAGAAATTTAATTTCTGTGGCTTGTTTTTTATTTAGTATTATTTTTCCAGCTATTTCAACCATAATGTAGAAGAAATGCTGTCTTGTTATATAGAATTTCAGTGTTATTTTGGGTCTAACTTGATTTCTTTCTAATCTCTATATTATTTCACATATGTAGTGGTATTTGTGGAGTTTATTTCCAAGTAGCTGACATGTGTTACCTGTTCTAGTGGCCGGGTTGTAAATAATTATTTTAGATTTCATAGGATACGATCAAAGTCCATAACTTTAGTTTTTTGCATGATATTTTCGTATTATATATTTTACACAAAATACTCAGTTAGTGTAGTAGTCTTTGTATGCCGCCCTTTGTCTCTTGTATAATGTTTTTTACCATTCTCTCAGAATGTCGTTAAATGTTTAAGTTCGAGATAAACTACAGCATTGTTTGAGACTTTGTTTGATTTGAATGGTTCTGAGGCTGTTTGTTGTTTATTCGTTACCCGAGAGTTTTCATTCAGATATCTGGTTGATTCAATTATATGGAAGGTCATTATTTCCCAAAGCCTAGTTCAATTTACTCTGTCAAAAGCTAGGTATTTTTCCAAATTAAATTCTCTGTATTTCTCTACTATTTGTTTTATGATAAATACATTGTCATTATATTCTTTCGAAAGTCATTTTGTTCTTCAAGTTTTAAGTTTTGCTGTAATTATCTTCAATCGTTCGTTTATCACCCTTTACAAGTTTGTATGTGTATGTGTATGTTTTTAATAGGCGGATACCCATATAATTTTCAGAATTATTGCAGTCTATTATTTTGAAAAATATGGCCAGTGCAACTTTCCATTCTCTTGGAATTTTATTTCCTTGAAAGGATCTTTCAGTATTAGTACCATCAGATCTCGTAGCTTCCCTATTTTTTGTTACTTTTAGTATTTGAAGTAATTCCTCTACTCTCAGTGGTCCACCTGCTCTTTTTTCCGTGAACTTACTTCTTCATCGTTGTTTGTCCATAGAATTTTATAATATTCGAGACATTGATTTCCTGCATACCATTAATGTCTGCTGTGTGGTCAGCTGTATTATTTAAATGTTTTATTATTTTGTATGCAATTGTTTGTCATCCATGTACATAATTTTTGATTCGACTTTACAAGGGGTCCTATGATCTTTGACGTGCTTGCTACGCAATTTGTTGCCTTTGTCGTTATCTTTTCTGCTCGGGATATATTGCGAATCTTCTATGTTTATTTCTAATGGATTCTTGGAGCTCTTCATTCCAAATCGTTCGTTCCTTTTATGCTCTTGGAGTCAAGATCACCTCGTTTTAATATTAAATTTACTAAGTTTGAGGCTCTCTCTCTCTGGAGGCGATTGCCCCCATCGCCCCCCTCCTTGGCTCCGCCCATAAACAAAGAAACGGACTGACATGGTTTTTTCATATAGATGTATACGGTGGAGGGTACACCACTCTTGTTTTTGTTCTAGAAAAGTTACTTGTTAAATCAAAAATGAGATACATTATAATAATTCATATTTCCTCTTATTGACAAAGTTTATCACCGTTATATGGAAGATCTATCTAGTGTTGGTTCGGCACCTTCCTTTTTGCCCATAGTGTATGTATGGGTCGAAAGGTGGACTATTTTTTGGGGGGGGATGCACCTGACCCCTAAATTTGCAATATATTCCAAAAAAAAAATGTCGAAATTAAATATTAGAGCTAGATAGGCCAACTTCATCCTGTTCATTTTAAATCAGCATCTATATTCTAAATCCATCCATCACAATCCATAATATATGAATTTCTTTCTGTTTGTTTGTGCACTACAGCATAACAATTTGAGATAATTTTATATCTCATAATTTATCTACGCCAACGAAGTCGCGCGCTAAAGCTAATAGCTAATATTGTATTTAAAGATTTCCAGTTGATTGTATTTTTTGTACTAACTGATTGCTTTATATTATATTATGAGATAAAACTCGTATATATTTAGAATTTATTAATTCTTTCATTAACATTGTCATGCTTTAGAGAACATACAACTGTACGTCCGGCCCTGTCCATCCCTTCTTGTCTGCACCAAAAAAATCCATCAAACGTGTGCATGCGAACGTGTGTTTGAATGTGGGGGTGTTTGGTCTGTCAGAAGGACAAAGCCCACCATGCCTCTATGTAACTTCATGGTCTCTGGTGGATATAAATGGGTGGCAGTGGGTGGCAGAGAAACCTCCGACTCAGGGAAACACGCAAACCATGCTGTGACATACACCTCGTGTATGTATTAAAGCCAGAACACACACGCCCCAATTTTGAAATACTCGTCAGCACATTTTTTTTATTTGTTGACAGATATTATTTCGTAAAGTTAGAGAAAACGTTTGCATAATAGAGAATACCCGAATAGTTTATTAAACTATCCCGATCTATACGTACTGGATTTTTTTATTTGGGGTGCAATGATAAATCAAGTAACTACCAAAGAAGATTGCACTTACGTGATGCATTTCAAAATTTAAGTGCTCATTCAGTTAAAAGAACCACCCATGAGCAACTTATTATGAGATGTGAGAAGTGTCAAGTTGATGTCACCAATTTGAACATTTATTGAACACAGTGTTCATTGTTTCTTGATCAACAATTGGTTTTCTTCTCCATAAATAATAAGTAAATTTAAATAATATTTAAATAATCTTCGTTTGTATAATTTAGACGTGCTGGCATTTTTTTCAGATTTAACACACTAAGAAGTATCGTTTAATTCAATATAATTATATTGAATCAACACACACTTACATTTCAGTTGAGCCCTTAACAACCGTCACAACCAACTTACTTTTATTGAGATTGCTGAATTTTTTTTTCAATAAGTCTATCAGATTTTCGAATATGTAACTTTTAACAAAGTAATCTTATTTTAGATGCTTAATCTGATAAGGATATAAAAAATGGTGGTCTCCATTTGAAAAAAATGGGTTTTTCATGATTTCTCATTTCAATTTTCGGGATTTTTTTTAAACACTCTGTATACAATTTTTAAACTAATATTACATGATTTGGAAGCCCTTAAAATGTCACTTTTAATAAACATTTTGGAATATCTCGAAAAGGGCTGAAATTAAGTATAGGGTAGTACACATAAGTTAGTCTTAAAATTACCCGTAGAATTCAGATTTGTAATAATTTACAGGGTATTCCATTTGAAATAAGCAAGTTGGTGTCACATGCTTGAAAATATTTTAGTCGAGAAAAGTGATACCAGTAAATTTTCATTAAATTCTTAAATACCGTTTTCCCATTATCGACCGATATCATTCCCGGTGGGCCATCCTGTTTCGTATGACGTTTATGATGTACAGAATATAAGTTCTCATGGGCACAAAGTTCAAAATTCCTTCGTTCTTAAGATATAAGAGGTCAAAATGTTATTGTCTGACTAACCCTTGATAATATGTATACTGGATACGCTGCCCCAACATTGAAAGGAAACAAATATCGGTGAAGATTAGGTGAAGTTTTGTCAAAATTATAAAAAATAATAAAAAAATAAAATAGTTGGATTTACAATAAAACATAAAACTCATTTTAGGACCCATCACTATTCGGGACGATAGGCTATATTTTTTTGACTTCGTTCATTTACAATTGATAAAAATCTGCATTTTTTGGAGAATATTCACCATGCTCGCAATAAACAATAACTAAGAGCTCCAAAGATGAGGTTAGCACAAATGTAACAATCGGTCTATTTACGATTCTTATAAATAAGAACATATGCTGCAGAATGGCGAACAGTCTGATCGGCCCGAAAATCGGATTTGTGTCCTATCGTAGGTAGATCCAACTAGTTTATGTTTTATTATTCTACATAATTTTTACTAAACTTCAACTCATTTTCATCGATATATGTATCCGTTCGGTGTTGGGGTAAAATTTACGTATTACCAAAAGTTAGGCCCCTTACATCTTAAGAACGAAACAATCTTAAGCTTCGTGCCCTTGAGAACTTTTAATCTACACATCATATACAAGATCATACTATAGATTCAGTTAATTTGACTGAAAGTTATTTTTCTTAAGGATATTACCGGTTTCCTTTCAGAAAAATTAAAATGATTGTTAATATTTGATACGATTTAGATATTAATCCTAATGTGTAGTTTAGTTCTTAATTTAAATATAATTGCAAAGGACCATATGACGTGTAAGTTAGTTTTTAATTACACTATATATCATCAACTTCCAAGTAAATCAAGAAGACCAGATTCTATACTACTTTATGGGTGACTGTTTTTACCTTAGACTTCAAAAAGACGAGCCAAAAGGGTGTAATTCTTACCAAAAACTTCATTATCTAAACTTGTTGGAACACTTATTCTAAACTCTGAACAATCAATCAATTATCACTCTTGTTTCACTGTATTGTTCAAAAAACATTCTGGTAGAGTGTTTTCGTTTTTAGACAGCATATTTTGAGGTTAAGGAGTGGATACCGATGTCGGATATTAAGAAATTTACAAATAATTTCAATCATTATTCAGAAGTCTTAATGCCAAATATGAACGTCATGTTCATTTGTGTTAAATTATACGATTGAAAACGAGGTCTGATTTAGACCTTGAAACGTTTCGCCTATTGGAAATATACAGACATTTAAATACATGTGGAGTTATTCCCAAAGAACTCAAAAAAAAATAAAAACTAGAGATGCCACAATTATGCTTCAGAAAACAGTGATTTTGATTACCTTGAAACTAATGTACACCTCGACCCCTATTTTCATTTAAGATTTCGGGGTTGTAATTGACCACCACGTGGGCTTGAAGTGACAAGGCTGATGATATGCCCAAACTCTTTCCTCCCAGATAAAAATCGATGGCTCGGAGCGTTTTTTTAAAGACCGGTTAGGTTTAGTTGTATTTAAAATTGTTTATTTTAGAATCAAATACTTTGGGCTGCCATCAGAGGTTCTTTCCATGATTGGCTTTATTGTTGAGTATATTATAAATGAATAATCGTGTATAGCTCCATGTCGCACATACTTTGGACACCCGATTGTGCTGAATTTATAGATAATCTACGAATTTTCATTTTTTACTGTGAAAACTGTAAAAATGCTATTAAATTGTTCTTAATGTATCATCTAATAGCCATTAAAAAAACAAGGAAGAATTTAAACATCAACAAAACCATTGTAGAACCCACTGGTACATAAATACATTCGATTCGAGCTTCAAGTACCACTTATACGGAGAAACATCGGTTACAGACAGGAGAGAGACAACTTTTGATGTGTTCTTTTCCTATACAGTCAACTTTAATGGCCATCATATCGTGCAAGTAGCAAAAAAAGATCTTCGAAGAGAACGAAAAAGATGCTGATCCCAGATACACGCCAGTTAACCAGCTACCGAGAGAGAGATACACACTACACACAACTGCTGCTTCAACATCTCATGTCATGAAATGCAAACCGATGCATTTCTTTAACGTTAGTCGGTTAGTCGTTTGGTCGTAGCAAATGAAACAAAATACTTTCGAGGAAGAGTCATATCATATCTGCAATACGAAACGCATAAACGAACTTTAACGAGCCGCTCAAGATAACATCTTAACGTAAAACGTCATATGTCAAGGATGATGTTGTTGGTAGACGGTTTTGTAAAATAAAATGATAAAATTGCAAACCTACTGCACGCCGTAGAATAACTGAGTGGTTGTTTGGAAGAAAGGTCTATTTTACGAACTGAAAATTTTACAAGAACGAAGAAAAACAATATTAAGATTATTGATTTACCGTGCAACCGTAAATAATACGTAAATTCCTTATTAGCTAAATAAACAATCTTAAGGAACAGGTCTTTTTTCCTAATAGTAACGGAACACACTAAGATTTTTCCAATTCACAATCTTCATTTACTGAGCCGATTCCAAAAGTGTACCACCAAGTTGCCTCAAGTTTGTATAAAGTAGGCGAAGACACAAAAACTATTCATGCAAATTCAGTTACAATGTATAAACAGAAAGTTTTGTACCCTAACAAAAAACCACAAAAATTATTCATGCAAATTCAATTACAATGTATAAACAGAAAGTTTTGTACCCTAACACCAAACCTTTTTGTACACCAGTTTCAACAACAAAGCTGGCGTCATCATGGAGTTACTAAAACTAAAACTAAATACAATTATCTGTTAATACTTAAAATAACATCGGCAAACTGGTGATATGCTAATACAATAGTCTCTAAATACCTTGCCTAACCTTAGAACATACTAGAGTAACTGAATTTGTTAAATACTTAAATTCTTATCGTTCACATTTCTAGGAATTTTTATGTAAAAAATATGCAATGGGCTGTTTGAAATGCGTCCTTTGCCCGAAATCTTAAGGTTATTATTTTTATACAACCTTTTACTTTCATATGAGTCTAATTCTTTACTGTTATTAACTTGTCTAACTAATCTTAATAAATTTTATAGATTTTAATATGACTATTTTCTAAAACATGATGTGCTACACTAGAATAAATCCGATCTCTCGTATATTATATGTGCAAAATGTTCTTTAAATTCGGGTTCTAATAGCTCTATGTGTTTGCCCATAATATTTCAGACCACAGTCATTAAATACATTTGATTTCACCTATTCCCGACTTTTTGAAATCGTCAACTTTATGTTTAGGATTGCCCAATAGTTTTCATTGTTCTGTTCTACTACGGTTATACGAGGGCTGCCTTTTATATTTCGGGATTGGACAACCCTAGTGTTGCAATCTGACAACTGACAGCTCTATCGTAAAGTTTGACATTTTTGAGGATTCATCTCGGCCAAAAAATGGAATTAAATCGTTAACATTTTCGTGCGATTATTTTTTACAACTTTCGACGTGGATTAAGTCAGCAAGAGTGCATGGATGAACTTAATTTAATTTTTCACGATGAAACTTCATCAAGGACCACTGTTTATCGATGGTATGGTGAATTCAATCGAGGTCGTAGTTTACTCTAAGACGAATTTCGTGAAGGTCGTCCAAAAACAGTTGTTGTTCCGGAAACCATTGATGCTGTGCGCGAACTGATATTGCAAGATCGTCATGTGACCTATCGTGAGATTGAGTCAACCTTACACATTAGTGGGACCAGCATACATTCAATATTGCATAAACATTTGAATGTCAAAAACTTAGAATAAATGTTCAAATTGTTCTTCATTAACCAATGCATACAGAACTAATCGGTGAATAACCTTGTGTAAAACATTTTTTAGCATTGTGGGTGTTATAATCTGCTTTTCTTGTCTGATTGGATTGTTTGATTTACGGATCTTTTCTGATATATTATAATCTACTATAAGTAAAAACTCCACTAAAAGAAGTTCAATGGATTGAGATCTGGTAATCGAACTGGTGACTTTATTATTCCCCTCTTTCATATCCACTGATCTGGAAAGGTTCTATTTAAAAATTCGCGCAATGCTACTACGAAAATGGCCCTCTTGTTGCAACTCGATCGCTCGTTCAGTCTAAAAATTGGATATTTAAATAGCAAGAAAAAGCTAGGTAAAGTCAACAGTTACTGATGTGTTCTGGGAAATGCAGGTACAATGCTCCTATTAAATTTTAGTAAAAAATATGGAACTCTAATTGATTTCTCATAAAGCCATCCAAAATATTGGGGTTTGGTGCTCCTAGTCATGATTTTCATCAAATTGGATGTTTTGCCTGTTAACAAGTTCGTTCATAGAAATGATTGCCTTGTTTACAAATAAAACGCTTCCATCGTATCCTCGAAAAATTCAATTCTACAAAAGATGATTTTTTTATGTTTTTGAAAATTTCGTTGAGTTTCACCTTACTGTGATGTATCCCTAACAAGTCCCAAGTCTTTTTATTTTTAGTTAATTGTGCGCAAGGTAGAACAGATACACCACATGGGTGTATTTCTTGCAATACCCACCTCTTCTTCCCACTTTCAGTTAATCGCATTTTTGTACAAACATCTTTGAAAAACGATGCTAAGAATTACTTAGATTTAACGTATACTACCTTGAAGCATTTCAAATACAGAATTGTAATTCAATCTTCATGACGTTTTTAATTAACTTCATGCAAATAACCAAACAAGCCATTTTTTCGAAACTTCTCAGGATGTAAATAAGTGACTATTTTAACACAATAAAATTTAAAAAATCAACTTGTTCCTAACGGCAATTGTATGAAAATGTTCAATTTGAAATTAAAATGTTGTACATTTACACTAAATTGTTTATTCACACCGTGAAGCTTGTTGAAAATGCATACCTTTTTTGTCAGGACTATTTACCACTTTTAAGTTAAATTTTGTAAAAACATGTTTTTTTGTATATAAAATATGTTTAGCAAAGTTTTGCCACATTATAAGAAAATCCAGCAAGTTTTTTTTTTATGTTACATTGGGTTTCCCTTTTCTCCGATGATTACTTTCCCAAATGTTAATAATGGTTTTTGCGAATCTTGTCACACAGATCCTTCTTCCACACAACCATTCAAGTTTTCAGTTAATTATCCGGTCAATTTAGGCCTAAAATCAGGAGGAATATTACAAAAATTCATATGAAGCTGTAACTTGGTAGAATTGCTCAAAGTACAATTCCCTGTCTGTGTAAAAAAATGGCTCGTGGTCAAAGGTCAAAAAATGAGTTTTTCCCCATTTTCGGCAAAACGGTGAGTTTTAGGGCAAAATTGTAGTTCATAATATTCTGTGCTTATATCAGTTTTTAAAGCGTTATTTATCTAAAACGGTGGCTCTTAGGAAAAAATGTATTAATAACTTTTTTATAGAGAATTTTATGATTGTCTCAGGTAATTTTACGAAAAACTCACCGTTTTGCTGAAAATCGGGAAAAACTCGTTTTTTGACCTTTGACCACGAGCCATTTTTTTACACAGACCAGAACGATAAATTACTAAATACTTTTGAGATCTCGTTTATAATGAATTTTGAGCAATTTTACCAAGTTACAACTTTTTATGAATTTTTGTAACTTCGAATATGTCAATTGACAGGATTATATATTAATTTTAGTATTAAACAAAATTCTTGTCCTTCTGTTAGTTTGGTTCCCTCCCATTATTTCTTTTTACCGCAACCGTGTAAAGTTTCACCACCGTACACATCTATACCATGTACCAAATCAACCAGTAACTCCCAATCAGCGGCAGGTGTGTGAGACCGGAGACGAACGAGCAGCAAAGGCTAATAACAACGAGCTACTTACTTGACGAATAAAACAACTCAGAATCCATACTACATAACAACACGCCGACTCCCGTAAGCTGAAGTAATTAATTAATACCAGGATCATACAGAGACCTGAAAAGGCCAGAAAAGACTAAGTCCAAACCTCATTTAACCAACGATTTAGTACCGAAGAAACTAAATTCAAATATTGAATATATGTGTGTTCGCATTTTTTTGTATTTTCGTCCTCTTGGTATCAACTTGAAGCAACTTATGGTACAATTTTGGAATCAGTTCAGAAGAGAAGTTAGGAATTTGAAAAAAAATTGTCTGTACCGTTTGAAAAAAAAAAAAAGATTACACCACACTTACAGGTAGCTGATTAACTGGCATGTATCTGTGAAAAGTTTTCATCAAAAGCTGTAAGTTAATGCTTATAGCTTATTGCAACCGGCGCCCTGTAAATTTGCATTATTGCGAGACTTTAGACTGTAAAGTCTTTTCGTGATCTCAGTTGCTTCTCGGACCTTGAATTGCCGGTTTTTCTTATGTTTATATGGTGTAGCATCAGGTATCATGTAAACGTGTTGTGTAATTGATGTTTTTCTCTTTTCCTAATTGCGTTTTCATGCTAATCTAGGTTTATTCCTCCTGTTACAATGGTTTGTCCTATGTAAGCTTTAAGAGAATGCTGACTATTGCATCATGAAAATAGTACCAATATTCTGATAATAGTGTGTCTGGTAGATGGTGCCAATTGAAAAGTGTAATTCAAAATTCTCCCTTGGATTTTCAAATTCGACACTGAACAAACCGAAAGCAAAAACATATTGAATTATTTGAGATTTGCGAATAAACCGACTTAAGAGCTTATTTGAGATTTATCGTTTTATAGATACAATTATTTATAGAGAACTCTTTTTTGGTGCCATAAAGCACTTTTTCCTCTGTCTTATTAACAAAACTTCTCATCCCATCCTCGTAACTACTGTTGAAAGCAAAACATTTTTTATTGCCACATTAGAGCTTCATTACTGTCCGTTTTCTGGCACTGGACAATCGAATAATTAAAATGTTTCAGGCGTTCCTTTGAATTTCAGTGGCCAGCAAACCGCACAAAGTAAATTTTAATTTCGGAAATAAAAACCCAATTTCACATATAGTAGTATATGACAGTCAAACCTTTGTTCTTCTTCATCAACCACATATTTTTTTGCCTACAGACCTTTTCGTAATTACTACAAAAAAAATCTACCCGGCATCGCTTCTCTCGCATGACATGTGAGAGAAGTAACAAGGGAAAGGAACGAAAACGGGAACGGGGCGTTGGGTGTGTTGGCGGTTGGGAGTTAGGAGAATCGCCATGGGGTGAACAAGAAATGGGAGAGGAGGAAACGTAGAGGAAAGAGGATGGCGACCGAAGAGCCGTCAGTTGTACCGCAAATGTAAGGTTTTGCCGTTGGGACCGAGACCCTCGGATCCTGTGGGGGCACCAGGAAGCCCCCAGGCGACCGTCCGTCCGACGGCGAAAGCAAAAAATATCCACCCGGCTTCGGAGAGATGCTCTAGCTAAAGCCGTTACTGGCATCTAGCTTTCTGGGGGGTTGTAGACGTGTGTTAGCAGCGAGAGAATTTTTTGGTGTTTTTATTCGTCAAAATGTATATATCTTAGAAAGTTTTCCTCGAAATGTATGTGTCGGGGTTTTTCTCACGCAAAACGTTCCTTTGAATTTCGATGGAAAACTGTTGACGCTAGCTTCTGTCCTCGTTTCACCATTAACCTTAATAAAAAAATATATATGACTGAATACTCCCTTAAAAACAATACATATAATTGATTGTTTTTTAATTTGCAGTATTTAAATTCATTTTTCTTCTAATTTTACAATAACAAAGTGTGTTCCTTCTATATGGCAACATGACATTACTTGCTAAAAAATATTACAACCTTTGTTTTTGGCATTAATCTATAGGTTTTGAAAATGTAAGAGAAAAATATAAGTGAGGTGGCAGGTCATAGTATGTTAATTATCTTTAGCATTTCCTTGGATGCATCACATAAGTTATATTAGTTCTCTTTATAAACGAAGCATAGTTAACTGATAAAATAATATCTGTTTTTTATATATGTAGTTACATATACATACTTATTCGTGACATAAATATGTATTTTAAATGCGTCTATCTCATCCTAGTTTCCGGAGGTATATATCTCGTCAGTCTCCAAGTTATAGATTTTTGCTCGTCATTGCCATACCATCTCTAGCTTTTTACTTAAATTGTGTCAGCTATGATTGTCTGTATATTCATACTCTCGCGGATTTCTTTATTTCTTACTTTATTCATTAATGTGAGTCTACCAGAGCGCCGCCAAAAACTCATTTCTGCTACTAACAGTCTTTTCTATAGTTGTTTCTCTGCTAGCATCTTATGTTATTATGAATCCGTATTTTTTTGCTGGTTTAATTCGTTTACTCCATAGCACTCCATTCAACTGTTTTGTTTTCGCTATATCTTGTCCAATGTGCTGCTTTATCTCATTTGAACTAGATCCGCCTTTGAACATACTTACAGCTCAATATTTATAAGATTAGTTGAACTAATAGTCTAATATTAAGCACATGTAGCTAAAGATTTAGGTTTTCCCATATTAATTGTCAAATCCTAATCGTGGTTAGCTTCGCCCAATGTTCTTACCATGCAATATATGTCTCGTCCTTATCTTCAGCAAAAATAACCTGATCATCCGAAAACTGTACACTAAAGAGTCTGTCATCTACAGTTGATTGGTCCATATTGCTGCCTTTGCTATGGGGATAATTTAGTACCTATTTTTATTCCACTTCTCATGCCATTCCATTTTCCAAGATTACAAGTAACAACTTTCTTGGGAGACGTTATTCTAGGATTTATTTAAGTCAATGAAGATTATATGAGTGTCCAGATTTCATTTCAGGGAAACTAAACATCTTGGAGATTTCAAAATTTAGATTTTGCTGGTTTTTGATTATGCTAAGATATCTTGAACTATTGGCAACTTCTGGATATACTGGATATTGACTTTTAATATAGTGTTTAACGGTTTCAGCTGCTGGCACTAGTCCACAGCACACTTGTTTTATTCCAAATTTGACTCAATTGACGATTGCGGTGGAAACATTCTAGAGAAAATACGATACAGCATATGAACGACGACGGTCAGCGAGCACTTCATTGTTCTTGAGTTCATTGCCAGTTGGGTAGAACGGAAAATTCGGTTAACTAAACACATTTTACTTCTTGTATCTTTGTTATATAACTATATATACATAGTACTAATCTCACATACTTTTCAATGTTTGCATCATTTCAAATTCTCCTTCGTTGATTCAGTTTTATTCATTTTTTAACCGACTTCCAAAAAGGAGGAGGTTATCAATTCGTCGGCATGTTTTTTAGGGTTAATAAACGGATACCCTTATAATATCACTCAGGATTTCTGCCTGTGTCACATCACAGCCATTTTCTCCTAAACTACTGGACGGAAGAGGTTGAAATTTGGTATCAACGTATAGTTTGGTGACCCGATCAGGAGTACATATCGTAAAAGAAAAAATTTTGATTTTAGGGGTACTTCTGGGGGGAAAAACTAAAAAAATCGACCGTTCCCCGCCTGATCTCCGAAACTACTGAGCCTAAAATTTCGAAAAAAATAGGAAATATAGAGCGTTGCCCGAACTTTACAGGAAAATTAAGGAGAAACTATTAATGTTAATTTTGGGGGGCAAATTATAGAATTAAATAAAAATTTAAAAATAAAAAAATCTCAAACGCATCATGTAATATATCAAATGAAAGGTCTCATTCTGAGAAACACAAATATATTTTTTTCATATTTAAAAAAAAATTATTTAAAAAGATATTAACGAAAATATACCAAAATTTACACATCCCCCCCTTATCTCCGAAACTACTGAGCCTAAAATTTTGAAAAAAATAGGAAATATAGAGCGTTGCCCGAACTTTCAGGAAAATTAAGGAGGAACCATTAATGTTAATTTTGGGGGGCAAATTATAGAATTAAATAAAAATTTAAAAATAAAATTTTTTTCAAACGCATCATGTAAAAACATATTAACGAAAATATACCAAAATTTACCCATTCCCCCCTCCTTATCTCCAAAACTATAAAACGTAAAGTTTTGAAAAAAATAGATTTATAGGTTCTGACCCGAAGTTTAGTGGAAAAATAAGGATAAACCTCTACTTTTAATTTTGGGGGGGCAATTACAGAATTAAATGGAAAATATACAATTAAAATTGTTTCTAACCCATCATGTTATATATCAAATGAAAGGGCTCATTTAGTGGAAAAATAAGGAGAAACCTCTACTTTTAATTTTAGGGGCCAATTACAGAATTAAATGGAAAATATACAATTAAAATTGTTTCTAACCCATCATGTTATATATCAAATGAAAGGGCTCATTACGACGAAAACAAATATATTTTTTTCATATTTTTAAAATAAATTAATTAAAAGATATTAACAAAAATATAAAAAATTTTACCCATCCCCCCCCCTATCTCCGAAACCATAATCTGGAAAATTTTGAAAAAACAATGGAGGTATAGCCCATCACCTGAACTTTACTGGAAAAATAAGGAAAAACCCCTAATATTTATTTTGGGGGCCAAATTATAGAATTAAATGGAAAATTAAAATTAAAATTGTTTCTAACCCATCATGTTATATATCAAATGAAAGGGCGCATTCTGAAGAAAACAAATATATTTTTTTCATATTTTTAAAATAAATTAATTAAAAGAAATTAACAAAAATTTAAAAAATTTTACTCATCCCCCCTATCTCCGAAACCATAAGCTGGAAAATTTTGAAATAACAATGGAGGTATAGCCCCTCATTTTAAACTTTACTGGAAAAATAAGGAAAAACCCCTAATATTTTTTTTGGGGGGCAAATTATAGAATTAAATGGAAAATATAAAATTAAAATTGTTTCTAACCCAGCACGTTATATATCAAATAAAAGGTCTCGTGATGAAGAAAACAAATATTTTTTTTCCATAATTATAAAATAAATTAATTAAAAGATATTAACCAATATATAAAAAATTTTACCCATTCCCCCCTTTATCTCCGTAACAATAAGCTGAAAATTTTTGAAAAACTGGAAGTATAGCCCCTCACCTGAACTTTACTGGAAAAATAAGAAGAAATCCCTAATATTCATTTTGGGGGACAAATTATAGAATTAAATGGAAAATAAAAAAATATAATTGTTTCTAACGGCTCATGTAATATATCAAATCCCAGGGCTCATTATGACGAATAGGTACAAATATATTTTTTTAATTTTTAATATATTTTAAAATATATTTAAAAAATGTTATAAAAAATTACCTATTCTCCCCGTTATTCCCCAAACTCTAAGACCTCATTTTTTTTGTTTATAGGAAAAATATGAAAAAAAATATCGGAAAATAAATTACTAGAAAACCCCCATAGTAATTTTAGGGTCAAATTATACAATTAAATGGTAAATAAAGATTCAATTTTCAAACGCATCATGTAATATATCAGATAAAACGCTCATTATGTGAATTACAAATATATCATATTATTAAATCATTTGTATAAAATATATTAAAAATATTAAACATCGACTTAATTCCCACTTTAGAAACTACACTATTTAAAATTTGAAAAATATATTTTATTTACATTTTTAAATAATTTGAATAACAGATTTAATAATGTATAATTTAAAGTTTGACCTATTTTGCCGTTTTTCTTCCAATCTACAGAGCCACAAAACTCAGACAGTAGATTATAAAAGGCATTTCTGAAAGTTTATTAGTAAAATAAAACTCTAATGTTACTTTTTGGGAGCCAAATTAGAAAATTAAATACATATGTATTGTGATAAAAATCAAGCGAATCCTAAAGCAGATAAAATAAAAAGTCTATGTGTGGAAAATCAAAGTGTATATTTTTTATAAATTTAAAACGCTTCCTTTAAAAGATATAAGGGTAAGTATAAGAAAATGCACTCATTCCCTGCTTGTCTGGAACTGGAATATTCGAATCTTGAAGGTGGTACGGAACCCTAAGTATGCGAGTCCAACTGGCACTTGACCAAATTATTTTATGAATGCTCAGTGATCATTCAAAAACGGCTTGGGCAATTTTGATGATTTAAACGGCATTGCATTCAGGAATGTACTATGAAATTTTCTGAAACGTGATATTTACGGTTTTCCAGGACATCTGAAAATACAGTAATTAAGGGGCTACACTTCATTGAATTTCAAGGAATGTACACTCTTTTCTCTAAAACCGCTCAATCAATTTGAATATTTTAAATTGGGTTCTAGAAAGATATGTTCCAGCTTGATTTCTTATAATTTTCTGTAATACCCCGTTTTTCTGAAAATCGGAAAAATATATGCAAAAAATGGTAAAAATCAATGTAAGTCAAATTTTCATCATAAACATCTAGCTTAAATGTCAAGATATGCCATAAAAGTATATCGTACAGGGTGTTTCTAACGGTTTTCATTTTAGAAGGCCTAAAGTCGAGTAAAATGTATCGGAAAGAAAAATTGTTATGTGAGCGATCTATTCTATGCGGTATACGGAGGTAGGTGTGTTTGTTTGCATGGATATTCAAGCAGCAAGCAATTTGCGCATTTGAAGTACCTATAGGGCGAAGTAAAATTACAGTTATATATGTGGGTTCAAATAATATTTCAAATAAGATTTTCGAGTTATAGGGCGGAGGGGTCAAAAAATGTTAGAAGCAGTTGCATATACAGGATGATTAAAATATAAGGTGGAGTTGAATTATAGTTAAACAGGGTAGTTAAAAAAATGTTATATAGTGTGGAACATAAGTAGTTGCTTATACTTGACATATGGGGCGAAGTAAAATTATAGGTATACAGGGTGATTGGAACAATAGAAAAATAGACACAGTCAATAGAGATATTTAAGTTTTGAAATTGGTATCCTGCATCAGCATCGGCAGGAGGGGGGGGGGCACTTGTTTCCCTTGTTCTTCTTTTTTTTTCTTATTTTATGTCTATGTTAACAAAAAACTTCTTATTTGCTCTTTCTCGACCAAAAACCTGCCGATCTGCCCTATGTGACTTAAATCGAAAACCTGCCAATTTGCCTCTTCTAAACCACAAGCTAGCGACGCCCCTGACACCCTGTATATTTCATTTTAACTATCAATGCTATATAACGCAAACTGCCAATTAATGAGAACCATTGCATTACTGCAGTCCTTCTTTATCTCTCCGTTCCAACCGTTGAGATGACTGAAATCCCTACCTACTCTATTCAACGACAATAAAACATAAATGCAAAGTTTTTACTTGCTCTTGCGATGTATTCGTCATTCGTTAAGACAATACGAGATCTAACGTTAGAATAGTAACCTTCCTTCGTTGCGTTTTTAAATTCTTATAGCAGGTTGAAGAATTCATTCTATGGATTGTGTTACTTTTTAACGCTGTTATGCAATTCCTTAAGGTCGGCTAGTGTACGAGGAAAAAGTGCGAATATATATGTACTACGTGCACGGCCATATTTGGAAAGGAAACGAAAAAGAAGAAAATTATAAAGCATACAATGCTTTAAAGTTTATCAACATTCTCATTTATCTGACAAAATATAAAATATTAGTTTCCGATGTCCTAATACCAATAGAAAAAAAGCGTATTGTGTATCTATTAGAAAGGTACAATAAAACAATATTCATCAATTTATTATTTTTTATACGGTTTGATTTGTCCTCCAATAAATAGTTGTAGAATCAATACTTCCAGTAAAGTATATCAAACTTCTCAACAAAAAAGTAAATATAGATTATCATCAATTACTACGTAAAATCATTTGTTCTGTCAAGCGTTTTTTTAACATGGACCGATCGCCCTACCCGAAATACTGACCTGGGTACGCCTATGTTGATCCGACTTGACCATACAATGTATGGCATCACACTCCCTCTAAGGCACGCTAAGAGTGGCTTTAGGGGAAAATTCACTAAACCCCAGATATCCTAGATATCAAAAGCGTTTAGCTCTGTGGGAGCCCTTGCCAGATTTTCAGGCTCGTGGTTCGAGTCGTGGCGGCAGTTTCCCATGAATTTTCTGACCGTCCGGGCTGTCCCTAACAGGACGGCTTTTTGCATTTGTTTGTAAAGATGTTCGCCAGACCTAGGTATTTTAAATTGTTTAATAGATGTTTTGGGACTATTCCTGTCGTTGACATAACAATTGGTTCAGTACGTGTGTTGTCCATGTCCCACTAAGTCTTTATTTGAAATTCCAAATCTCTATATCTGATTATTTTCTCAGCCTGCTTGACATTTATATTATTGTTGTTAGGAATTGCTATGTCAATTAAAGTTGTTTTCCGAGCGCTTTATCTATCACAACTATATCTGGTCTATTGTGAGCAACAGTCAGTATCTTGCGGTCCCAGTAAAACTTGTAGTTGTTATTTTCTAAAACAGATTCTGGTTTGTATTTATAGTATGGTAATCTTACCGACTGTGATAGTTCAAGTTTCAGTGCTAGTTCTTGGTGCAGTATTTTAGCCACAGCATCGTGTCGTTCTTTGTATTCAGTTGCAGCGAACGCTTGACAACCTCCTGTGATATGCTGGATAGACTCAGATGTTTGGCAACCGTACCTGCATCTGTCGTTGTAAACAGAAGGGTCTTTAACGATGTACTTTAGATAGTTCTTAGTTCGAATTACTTGATCTTGGATTGCCAATATAAAGCCTTCCGTTTCAGGAAACATATGACCAGAGATCAACCAGTAGTTCGACGCTGCACAGTCGACATAATCTTGGTTGACGTCATTTATATGTCTTCCATGAAGGGGCTTCTCTTTCAATTTGAGCAGTTTCTGATCAGTGGTCTGGTGGTGTAATTGGACGTGTTGTTGTGTCAGTCGCAGTGGTGTTGAGTCATCAACCTGGCACATGACTCTGTGTAGATCAGAAAATTCTGCGAGTTTCTGGAAATGACTACGCAAAATAGAAATTTGTTGATCTAATAGTTTGCTTAAATCTGCCAATCCTCTTCCTTCTTCATACGTTCTACAGAGCTCTTTGGATGGTGATCTTGAGCTTTTGTTAGTAAAGCTCGAACTTTTCGTTATAATTTTTCAATATCTGTCTTGCAGCAGTTAACTATACCGAAAAAGTAACTGAGCACTGAACATGCATAGGCGTTAACAGCCTAAATCAGATTTTTACTGTTTAGTTTGGTTTTCAACAGTCGTCGTACCCTTCTATAAAACTCTGCTGTTAGGTCCTTTTTCATAGTCAAGTGATCAATACGTTGAGCCTGCTTTATTCCAAGGTATTTATACGTATGACCTTCCCCCATAGATTCAATTGAGGTGCCATCTCCCATTTCGAAGTGCCCCTGCTGTATTTTGACTTTAACTATATTAATAATTCGGCATTTGTCTAGGCCAAATTTCATATGGATGTCACTAGAGAACCCTTCTACTATTTTAAGCATATCATGCAGCTGTTGTTTCGTAGCTGCCATCAACTTTAAGTCATCCATGTATAACAAATAGCTATGCTGATTATTATTGTAAAGACAATTCTAATCATTTTTGAAACATGTGAATTAAATCGTACAAGGATAGGTAATAAGTCCTCTGACTTTCGTTGCAGTAATATATAAATTAATAAAAACGCATATATTCTGTATAATAAATATTTAAATACCTATTGGGGTATTCCTTTTATGCCTTATTATAGGAATAATTAAGTTTGTATCTTATTATATAAAAATTAATCTTTATTTCTCTTGATTACGCCATAACTTGATACGAACTTCACCGATTTCGTTCATACATTTTTTAAAGTTTTCTCATACTTTGTAGAGGGTTCTTATAGAAAGAAAATTGAAACAAATTGTGCAGACAGCTGAAAAATTTCAGAAAACCTTATTTAACCTTCGTGCGTATTTTTTGTTAACTCTTAAAGGTTGGGCCAATTTTGATGAAACTGTTTCTTTGCGTTTGAGTGGGTCCCTGGAATGGTTCAGATTTACAATTGAATCCTGGAGGTGGCGCTGTGATCGGGTTGTATATTTTTTTCTTTTCACTCAACAGAAAACAATTTCCTTATTTTTGGTTATTCAAGGTCGAGCTTTCAGTTATCACCCTTCCTGTTTCATAAACATTCAATCTAATTTTAAAATCAAGGGTTCAACATTAACGTCTTTAGAATTAACCTTATTATTTTCAGATAAATTAATCGATTTAATGATAATATTTTTTTAACTTATATTTCAATGCAATTTTTTCTCAGTTTCCTGGAGTCCTCCCTCAGGACAACGAATTGATGAAAAATTGCGTTATCCTGTGAAAGTATACAGAGCCTCTCGTGCTGATGTAGAGTAACCAAGTCTTTGTCCTAATTACGAGTGTTCGGTGTAAAATTTCTGAAAAATGGTCTATCTGCAAGTCGAACCAAAGAAATTACTGTTAGTTCTGTTTAAGCTCCACTTTTTTCCTTGGTGTTTTATACCTCCCCTCCCTAAAACAACCATTGAGTTTTGTCTGTCGATATTATATTTGGTATATAAAAAATGGATACTCAACGTACCGTTCACTGTCAACTGTTAGGGTTCCTAGAGCCTAAGATATAGTGAGTCTAGGACCTAGACTATAGGTTCATTCCAACCTAATGAATAACCGATACATAACAGGCGCAGACCATCATTGTGTACGGTAACTTGTCACCGCGCCCAACTGTTACCGATTGTGTAACGGTTATTCATTTGGGTTGGAACAAGCCTAACATTTTTCTGTTCTTTCCATGTCGTCTTTATTTCTAACATCGCATGGTTGATAAAGAGCTTTGTGGGGTTCATATTTGTCATTCAGTAGACAATAAGCGCGATCGCATTCTTCATCGACACTATCACCAAGAATGACAGCCTTGCACCTTGGGATAACAGTTTCTCCACCTCCTCCTGAAACTATGCAAACTTTTTCGTCCTGTTTACAAACAGCAGATGTCAGAGTCCTAATGTTTAGGTTTGACGGATGATTTTCCTGTCGACATTTTTGATGACTCCCAACCAAACATCTGTTCACAGTACACAAAGGAAATTTGTTATTTACCCGAATTTTAAGAGAAAAAGCGATTGTACGAAAATTTTGTTACATTATAAAATTTCAATTTTGACAAGACATTTTATAATGTAACAAAATTTTCGTACAATGGCTTTATCTTTTAAAATTGGGGCAAATAACAAATTTCCTTTGTGTAGTTTGAACAGATGTTTGGTTGGGTGTCATCGAAATTGTCAACAGGAAAATCATCCGTCAAACCTAAGCATTAGATTAGAACTCTGGCATCTGTTGCTTGTAAAAAAGAAGAAAAAGTTTGTAGATGTAAGGTAGCCATAGTTACAGGAGGAGATAGAGGAATTAGGTTTCACGTTGCAGAGAGACTGTTATCCCAAGGTGCATAGGCTGTCATTCTTTTGGTCATATTGTCGACGAAGAATGCGATCGCGCTTCTTGTCTAATGACAAATATGGATCACGCAAAACACATTATCAACTATGGAGAAAATATGTAAATGCACTAAACAGAGATTTGGCAAGATTGATATTGGGCACAATAGCAAACACTTTATCATTGGGTTCATCAGATCAATGAGCCATCAGTATTTTTTCAATCAAACCAAGGTTAAAGTATTAGCATATTGTCCAGGTGTCACTGATACAAAGATAATAACAGATGCAGGCATGGCACAGTTGCAGTTTGGGGACCTTGGCAAAGAAGCAGAGAAGCAGTTGGGCTGTTTGCCTCCTCAAGGCCCTGAAATTGGTGGTGATTGTGTCATCGAAATGATAACAGCTGGAGAAAATTGAAGTATTTGGGTTACAGAAGGTCGTTACAATTACAAGGTTAATATACCTGATCATCAAAGCCTAACATTGTTCACCTTACGCTGATAAAACATGTCACAAATATTGTTATCACAAATTGTAGCCCATTTTATCCAAGCATAGTGTAGCCTCTTGTAATGGAATCTGTTTAGTGGTTTCAGAGATTACTTCCTGCTTGAAAACAGGCAAATTTTACCTCTCTATAATTTTAGTACAGTTTTACAATGCAATTAAACGACTATAATGAACAAGTTTGGCTCGTTCACCAAAATTTGTATAAACTGATATAGCTAATCTTATAATCAAAATATGCATTAGACTGAATGTAATTTATAAATATAAAATTGTAACAGGTCGATGTCTGTACATTATAGATAGGAAAACTAATATGAGGGTCTTCATTAGAACAACAGTAGGAAATGAATGCTATTCTCATCGATAACACAAAGTTAAACAGAAATTACAAATAAGAAAATTGTACAAAAAGGCTACCCTATTGCTAGGTAGCTTTTCCTACAGGGTGATATTTGAGGTCATCATACTAATAATCGTATGTTTATTTTATTAGTATTTAATTCGCAACTGGTCTCCATAAAAATAAAAATATAGATACTTGATTCTAAATTTCATGCGTACGAAATCGCGGGCAAAAGCTTGTGTTTTTCCGGCTTTAAAAGATATTGGTACTATGTTTTGATTTTTGATAAATCGAATAAGATATAATACAATAATTACTTTTATATAAAACAATTCTAACTACCTATATGAACTATATCAGTAGGTATTCATCTTCATTATAGTATCTACATTACTGTCATTTCGATGACTTGAAATGTAATATCTCGGAATTTCTTTCGCTCAAACTTTTTTCATGGATACCAAAGAAAACGAAGAATGGATAGGTAATTTAACTTTGTTCGTTTGTCCATCGTATTATTATTACACGATTGTTCGTCATTGCCATGTGGGTTTTCTGTCGTAGTGGGGATTGTCGGCAGGGCCGTATTAAAGGGAATTTGATTTTCACTGAAACTGTTTCAAATCTACAAATGAAAAGATCTACTAAATCGATAGTTAAACGAGAATTTTTGCTTAATTCTAAATTCTCCAATGATGTAGAATATAGTCGTTGACTGTCACATAAAATTGACCGCATGCCGTTTTCAAATATTGACTTCTTGTTATACTATTTGTCTTCCATAAGCATCAATAGCAGTAAGGTAAATAATAATCCCCGCATTATCCAAAATAGCACCAGTATATTCACAGATTGTTTAGTAATAGTAACTACTACACTTGCGCAAAAACTCTGTACACGAAAGTGGGCCCAACATATCCAACCGAACAAAAACAAACATATAATTTTAATTTGTTTTTATGGTCTTATTTCAGCACGACACAAAATAGCTATCAGCTGCTGAAGCAACCACTTTATTGGTGGTAAACAAATAATAATTGGAGTAGGCTGAATTTATCAAATAGTGTGCGGCTATTAGCAACTCTAACTTTTCTTGTCATCATCACTCTATTTGCTATCATTGCTCCATGACCTGTCTGCATACGGAACAGTCCTCGACTTTTTAGTCCATTGTGTCACAGCTTCTCGGGTGCTATGAAACTTCGTCTGTCACCCTGTATTTTATGTGTAGGGAAATGACTAGACTCAGGTACTTAATGACCTGGATCGCCTGACTATAGCAAGTGGAATTAGTTATATGGATGATTATTCCTGTAAGTAGTGTTAGAATAACTACCCCGCACTATATTCATGAATCTTTACAACCATTATCTCATAACTTCCCAATTTTCCAGAAAGATCATAATCTGCAGTGTCTCCCATACCTGATAATTTCCTGGATGAACATGATTGGAATCTGTTGAGAAAGAGACATTGAAAAAGTTTCAAAATAAAGTTCTCAAAATCTAACTGGTAAGACTGTAAAAAAAGTTTGAATAAAAATGGTATGTGGCATGCCTTAATCGAGTGATACAATATTAAATGGATGTGTCCCGGTTCGGAGAGGAGTTCCAGACGACGTTTGACAAGGTGTTGCTAGAACAATATAAAGGGACATGTCGGACACAGGATGGGCTATGTCCAGAAATTGACCAAAGTAGAAATTATTAAAATCCGTTATTATAATGCATTTTAGATGCCATAAATACTTCATACTTTACAAGAGATAATCGACGAGCTGACCGATCTATGAATTGAATTTTAAATGAACAGACCCAATGGCCGTTCAGCCAGAGTATTAGAATGATCCCAACGACCTGTACCAAGTGAATTTTAGAAACTCAGCCTACGTAGAAAATATTGGAGATGTTCTTCAGCTAAAATCATATAACATTCATATAATTCAAAGCTCGAGTCCGATGAACATCGTGTGCTTCGAACTTTCGTGGTTTAGGTTCTAGATTAGTTGGGAATCAATTTTCGAATGACGCACATTTCTGAGTAGTGGGATACAACAACAAACTTAGGATTTGGGCTGATCAAATCCCTCAAGTAATTCACGTCTTGGTTTTCTACCTTGAAAAGTAATCGCAAATTGGAGCACAAGAATCCATTTATATGAATAAAGGAGGCAATTTAAATATATTGTGTTGAACCGAATTTCAAAAAGGAGCACGTTATCAATTCGCCGGCATCTTTTTTTATATATGCCAACTGTTTACTGAAAAACAACTTGATCAATTATTGATAATTTAAACTGCATTGTATTTAATAATATTATATAATTTTCTGTAACGTGAAATTTATCGTTTTCTAGAAAGTAGAAAAAAATGCATTATTTTAAGGTATATTCCGAGGTGGTTCCGTATATTTTTCCATAAAGCAACTATTTTTCAAAAATTTGGAAAAATATGTGCAAAAATCGTATGTTTTCTATACAAATCTCTAAAATTAATTAATTAAATGACAAGGTATTTTATAAAATAGTACTGATCATACAGGGTATTTGTAATAGCATTCATTTTGATTCATTTGAATTCAGTATGTTTAATAAATAATAAACTCTAATATATTACGGTGGTTTCAGACGGGAGTGAAAATAATTTTCATTTTGATTCATTTAAAGTAAATTACTTTTTGAAATATAAAATTTTAACACATAAAATCTGAAATTTATATTAATGAAATGTGACTTATAATCTTTATTGTATCCCGTATTACTAATATTACTCACAAATCAGTCACTTTTTTATTAGTAAAACTAGGTATTGCATGTTCTTATATCAGGGACTAAAATACGGATTTCTCTGTATGATTAAAAGTAGTTAAAAACGAAAAGAAACATTTTCTTAACGAAATCATTAGTTAGAGTGTTATTATCTCCAACACATTAAAAAAATACTTCAAGGTTTTAAAGTCAAAGTATCTATCTTTCACACTATTTCCAGTAATATTTAATATTACATTGCACTATTACTGCAAAATTATATATCAACTTAATTACAAAACGAGACACTTGATTTGAACTTTTTTTCCATTACACCATTTTTTAAACGACTTATCACACGGAAATAAAGAATTAAACCAAGATACGGATAACCTGTTTGATAGCTGCGACAGAGGAGTATTCAATAAGTTATGAAATAAGTAATAACAATGCTGAAATATTGAACAAACTAGGGATTTCAAATATTTATCTGCCGGTTTTTTGTCACACTGGCTTAGTAAATGGATTTGATATTATAGCATTTAATTTACGAATACTAAATAAAATCTACAGTGGTAAGTCCACTAATATTAGTTGATTATTTATTTAAGTAGACACAATAATATAGCTTGTTTATTTTTTTTAAATAGAATACAAAGTCCAAAACTAGTTATAAAAGAAAATTTAGGAAATAATTTTAAATTTTCTTAGTTTACGATAAATGGTCTAATTGCATTCCAGTTACAATTTAGGCAAAGATGTTATCTATGTACAACGTTTGTCAGTATCTTCTGTATAAGGTGGGACATAATTCCCTGATTTCTAGATTATTTTATTAACTTTTATTTAACTAACATTTCAAATGGTGGCCGATATGGAGAACAGAGTGAAGAGATACATACATTCGGTTTGAAGTGAAACAAATATCGGTAATTGGGCTGACTGGATATAGAAAGGGAGCTAAGGGTGTTCATGCTCAAATTTAAATCAAGTTGTTGTTTTGAAGCATATTGGCCTACAGTTTATCTTCGTCAATTGCTCATTTTTGGTGAACAAACGGTATTAAAGAAATAATGACATTTAAAGGGTGTTGTCGTTTGAGGGAGTAATCCAATCCAATTACAAAGTAAGTTAACCAACCTTTCAAATAATTCTATTTATTTAACTTTCGGATGAATACAATAGGCTAGATATCATATCTAGAAAAGGTTCTTACATATTTCAAACAAATAGTAAGCACGAAAATTATCTAGCAACATCTAGGAGTTTTGCGATTACGAGCCAATACAAATACACCAAATCGGGCGCTCTATATAATATTAGCAGAGTTTTTTTCTAGATTTCCACCCTTTCATCCTGTTGTTATTCCTGGTTCGATTTCATTGCAGCGGCCGCTACAGCTGTCACGGTTTGAAGATCACATTATGTCAGTGGTTAGTTGGGCAAATGACGCCTGTCTGATTTGACCAAAGTAAACTAAGTCCATGCATAGACGAAAAAAATCAGTCATTTCTAAAAACTATAGCTTTTTAAGAAATTTTCTCCATGGCTGATTTATTGATGTTGAATCGGAAAATCCAATAAGCACACTGTATTTGAAGATTCTTTACTTCTTACCAAATCAAACTATAGTTTAATAAGATCGTTTTCTCAGCTATTATTTGTAATAAATACGTGTCATCTCCTCAAGGTTCATTTGTGATCCATTTGTCTTCTAGCCATCGTATTGAGAAGGTTTTCTGGACCTTCTTCACAAATAGGGCGTCCATTTAAAGATTGTGCTGGTCCACATTTAATTCGTATCTTTTGCTACATGGCGTGTGTTTATTTTCCGCTATGCCTTCGGTGACATGTTTTATTTGTTACTTTGCTTACCCAGATGCAACAATTGGCACTAAATTCATCATTATGTGACTCTTGGTTTACCTATCAATTATGGTGGTCTCTCTCAAAGGTTTCTAGAATGCAACCATTCTAATTGTTGCTCAAGTACACTGGTAACCTATTGCATTCAAATATCGGCGTGTAAGGTCTAAAAATCTTTAGATTTAGAGTTGTCTCTTAATAAAGTAAAGGTAATAAAGGTTCCGTAATAAAGTTTCGAGTATTCCTCTTCACACGAATGTATAACAAATAGAAATGGCATTGAATTTTGTTTCCTAGGTTCATTTTTTAGGTTACAGCCACAACTGCAAGGTTCAGTCGAAAGACTGCTCACTGGAAATCTTGTTCTGTTTTGTCTATCCCACATAACACTGTATAATACATTAATTCATTGGATGGATGGCGTAAGTTTAAGTCCAGGTTTTTCTCTTATTTTCCAGCACACCTCTAGTTATTTCATCCAGATCAGCTTTTCTTTTTTGTTCGTCATATAGATTTTCAGTAACTGTTTCTACTTCAATCTAGCTATGTTGATAGTGCCTTATACATAATATACATATATCTATAATATGTAACGTCCTATATTTTTCTTGTTTGTTGAACTGTTTCATTGAGATATATAGAAGGTGGGGGTAAATTCGAAATTTTCTCTTAATGTATATGGAAAAGTTCCTGCTCCTTACTCAAGCCTGGCGACGCCCTTATATGCTACCTCTTCCCTATCTTGTTAATGTGCCTCTCTAGTGCATATTAATATATCCCAGGATATTTGGTGAGCTCTTCTTACTAATTATTTAGAATAGTGGGCTTCAAAACCTTTTGATCTATTTCAGCAAATTGCTTTGTAACTGAGCTATGTAAGTATATTGATTTTGTTTAATACATTTCTCTATGGCATCGTTCCATATCTTGGGACCATCTTTATTTCTAAATTTGTTCTTTTTGTCCGACGACGCTACTATTATATTTTATTTTAAACCATTTAGTGTATTTCCTCTTTCTATATGATATATGATTTCTAAACATTGTCTATTGGTTAAGGAATTTAAAACTGTCCTGCAGTAAATATGCTTCACATATTTCGTTAGTTTGTTTTTACTTTTCCATCTTGCTAACAATATTATTTTAGCTATATCTAATAGGTGGTTGAAGGTTATATCACTAGCTCGCTGGACATTCTGGGCAAAATTTGATAAGCTGTATATATATATATATATATATATATATATATATATATATATATATATGTTTTAGGTGGTTTCCGGGAATTCATCCGCGTAGTTGATAACTGATCCCTGCCGGGATCGATGGTAAAATGACGACGTTTCGGCAGAGTCACATCTGCCCTCTTCAGGATGAATTACCAGAAACCACCTAAAACATTTAGTGCCCGCGAAAACTTAAAAACAAATATATATATATATATATGCTGGTGAAACCGGCAAAAATGCAAAGAGTAAGTTAAGCGTAAGTTCTCTTGAAGGAAAACATCTGTTAAAGTTATGTTTAACTGCATTCAAGCCCGTAGCCCGTGGTTTCAAGATTAAATTTTAACCAATTAATTTTTCATAAGAATAAATTTAATATTTCTAAAATTTTATGTATCCTGGAAATACATGAACAAAAATATACATTTTGCAGTCCTAATCAGCCCATTACCAATAAAAAAAATTATCCAAACCCCCCCCCCCGAAAAAAAATCCTGGCTACGGCCTTGACTGCATTAGAATCTTTTAATATTCCAATGAAATTAGAGAAGTTTTTCTAGACAGTTATGTGTCAAACTATTCACTAAAAAGAAAAGGTGAATTCCTATACATCTAAAACATAAATCTTTCATCCATACTTCCTTCCCTGTATTTCTTTATTTCTCGTTAAAAATTATATGATTCATTATGATGTGTATGAGTTTAAAAGACCAAATACCTACCACTCAGTCTCTCTTGACTTGGGTTTTCAAAAGAAAAGTTTAAACATTTATGTGCCGAGAGCCAGTGGAGAATCAACCTGGAACCGCCCCTGATCAGAGACGCATGCCTTTAGCGTTGCAGGAATAACGCATGGAAGGGCACACCGTCGCTCGTCGTCGTATGATGACAGAAGAGAGGGGAACTTCAATTGAATCCACCAGTTCGTTCAGCACTCGCCAGTGTACAGTGCCATTCGATTCAACATATCACCAATGAATCATTCGGCTTGTATGTTCTCTTAAATGCTTAATAAATCGCGTGCCCCGTTGTGATTTGCAAGTGCGAATGTGGTTACATTGCCGGTGTTAACTTGGAATCTTCTTTCACCACCTGAAATCCCTCAATTAGCACCAAATCTGGACATCACAGTTGCCGAAAGGGACTTTTCAACGAAATTAATTAAATTGTGCAGCAAGTGTGGAATAAACAGAAACCGAAAAAAATAGATAATAATTTGTAGATACAATTATTACTTTCCCATGTAACCACCCAAAGCGTTTAAACTGAACCATTGGACCTTGCAGTGAAGCGGTATTATTAGTTAAAAAATTTTGAATGGGATTTTGAACGCTCGACTTCCTTTCTTATCTCACAAACACTAAACTGACCTACCTCAACGCTTTAAACAGTTAGTTCGGCCATGGACGAATCGTAAATTTACTACAACACAAGGTAACATGAACCTCTAAATCGTCCCCCGGTTGCATTGTTACACTGCAATTAAGCCAAACTATTTGTTGAGATTGGTGACAAATCAGGTTTTTTAATTGACTCTTTAAAAATATGCTGAACGTTTTTTAATGTTGGGCAACTCGTGACTGTTACGTTCGTTGAACCTCATTGAAAACATTTTGGGCGATATGTCCGCAAAAAGGAAAGCTTCTGCCATTATTCAGCATCATAAGGTAAGAGAAAAATAAATAACATTTCTGGTATGATATTATTGATGTATATTTTAACTATCTAGATAATTTCGACGTTTTGTTAACTGTCAATTCACCTTCAAGGATACTGGCGTAAAATAAACATATTCGCGTGACAGAAAAATTGACAATAATATTATTTTAAGTTAATTAATGAAAACGCAATAATTCCTGTGTTTACAAGTTAAACGGAAGACCTTCACTTATTAATAGTTTAATGAATGAATAGTTTTAATTTAATCTAGTTCGAGATTAGGTTCCAGTACTTCTGACTATTAAAACGATCAAATCATATCAAATAATTGGTGGATATTTATTATGATAATTAACTGATATTAATTTCAACCGTCATTTCCATAGTCTAAAAAAATATTTGCACATATCTTTATCAAGAAGTTTTTAATAAAGAACAAAGTATATAATAAATAGGACGTTGAAACTCTGATCTGGGGAATACATTACCACACATTTATTAATATTTAGATAAGTGTATTCTTTTAACACCACCACCTGCTCGTTAATTTTATTTCTGCTAATATGCGGAAAATCCGGATTTGCCTTATATAGCAGTTATACTAACTGAATAACTTAGGCTTGTCGTAGATATTTAATAGATTCTAATATCCCATTTGCTTATCACTATTACAAAAACAAGAACATAAATAGTTTATTGAAATCAGGGTATAGGCATAGGTTAATTGCTTTTAGCCGAATCTGTATGTAATTTTCATGACCAATTTACTACCACATGCAAACAGTTTTTTGTTATAGGCAAGGATGAATTATGGAAAAAAGGTGTGCTTTAACAAATGACAGACACCCAACGTTGGTCACATATTTTAGCATAAATTCGAAAAATCGTTGAAAATTGCTTACTTTTGCATATTAATAATTATTAGAAAAATATCCTTTTTATTATTGTTGTTTTAAAAGTAAGCATTTTAAATGTAAAATTGAATGCGCTTCTATACGTTTGGTTTGGTTAATTGTATGCGGAGATATGACAGTATGTTTTTCTGAGAGTTCTACATGTTTATTGATCTAACTTTTTTGATTATAGAACATTTTGCCTCCTGTAAACGCTCACTCTCTTATAAGACATATTTTAAATTTACTATACCCAATAACAAGACAAAATTAAAAAAATAAATAACCCTCAACACAAAAATCCTCTAAAATGTTACAAAATACTCATTCCAAATTTATTACGTTTGGAATTTCATACCTGAGACTAGGTAGTGCACATATTTGCGTACCTGCTCTACTGGGGGTCCACTCAAATACACACACAAAATTTCATCAAAAGCTGCTTGGATATTCAAAAAATATATAATCCTAGAATCCGAGCGTAGCGCTATCTACCGGCCATATTATGAATCTAAACCACTCAGACACCCACTCAAACACACAAAATCCGTCTAGTCGTTTAAGAACAGTTAAAACAATTTTAGTAAGACTCTTTGTCAAGTAGAAACTTAGTTGATTATCGTCAAACGGCGGATCAGGTCGTCATAACTTATAGCTAAAAACCACCCGATGTCAGCTTTGAAATACAAAAAAAAGCATTAAAATCGGTTCATTCGTTTAGATGTTTTTCCAACCATATAAATCTAAAACAATATAACTTAATATTTTATCGGAAAATAAATCTCTACATCTTGAGTTTCAGGAAAAGCTAGCTCAGAGAGACTCCTAGTCGGGAATCGTACTGTCCTGTAACGTCGTTTCCCTGTGATTCCTAGGATAGAAATCACCCCAAAAAATTCGTAGATTAACTAAAACCTATAAAAGAAATTATGATATTATCTTTTCGAGATTTTCAATATATGGGAGGCAAGACAATATACTATTTCTAGTCGAGTACCTTTACCTTCTTCAGTTACACTCCTCTCAACTGATTGAAATCTCGAATAATTAGTGTTATATATTTAGGGCATGTAACTGAAGCTAATATTTTATCGAGAAATGAATTTCGACATCTAGAAGTCAGTAGTCTCTGTGAATTAAATTCAGTTATATGTACTAAATACAGAAATAATTATTCGATATTTCAATAAGTTGAGAGGAGCGCAACTGATGTAGGCTCTCGACTTGCGTTCAATGGATTGAAATATGTCGAAAAGATAGTATGCATAACTTCTACCAGTGTAGTAACCCATATGATAAAATAAGTATTTCCTAACTTTTTTTTCAGTTAAAATAATTTTCCTATAATTCAGTTATATAGAATTTTTATACCGATCAATCAAACTATTAAAATATAAGTCTTAAAAAAAGAATGAGTAAGTATAAAAATGGAAATAGTCACAAACAGAAAAGCTTGAGCAATTAACATTTTAATAACAAAGCCAATCCAAAGTTACCACAGTTAATTTGATTTGAAATAAACAAAGCTTCATTTTAAAATCATAGAAATAAACAAATTATTTTGGCAATCATTATTAATATTGCAAATGCGAATGTTTGACAGTTTTTATTACGTACATAAATAATGAAAACAAATGTATCTTACTGCATCTAAAATTGTACCT
Organism: Octodonta nipae; assembly: GCA_034190945.1. NCBI lineage: Eukaryota > Metazoa > Arthropoda > Insecta > Coleoptera > Chrysomelidae > Octodonta > Octodonta nipae. The sequence goes on along the minus strand of CM067217.1, from coordinate 36,368,626 downwards.
ATGTCTTGCTAATAATTTCCAAAAACTGTATAAAAGTTTTTATCTAAAACTGTATTTTAACTTAGAGCGTCGAAAAACATTTTGGTTGTTGTTTGTTTGTGTCATTTCTGTTTACAATTTGGACTATCTGTCAATATAAGTGGGTATTTATGACATTTTTAATCGACTTCCAAAAAGGAGAAGGTTATCTGTTCGTCGGCTTCTTTATATATATATATATATATATATATATATATATATATATATATATATGTTCAGTGATTATTCAAAAACGGCTTGGGCAATTTTAATGATTTAAACTACATTGTATTAAGGACTATTACAGAAAGGTACCGTATAATTTTCTATAACGTGAGATTTACTATTTCCCAGAAAATCAGAAAATTCAATAATTAAGGAACTACATTTCAATGAATTTCAGTGAATCTTCACTGCTTTCTCTAAAACGACTGAATTAGTTTGAATATTTTAAATGGTATTCTAAAAAAATAAATTCCAGCTTGATTCTGTATATTTTTCTATAAAGAAAAACATATCGTTTTTCTGAAACTTGGATAAATATGTGCAATAAACGGTAAACATCAATGTAAATGGCAAATTTTCATCATAAATATCGAGCTTATTTGTATGTCCCAAAAGTATATCGTACAGGGTGTTTGTAACTGTTTTCAGTTTGATTCATTTGAAGTCAGTTACTTTTCGAATCGAAGTTCTGTTACAGGGGTCACTATCATGGAAATGGCAGAAAATATTCCATATATGTATCGAAACTAAAAATTGTTATGCCGACGATCTTATACAGAGCGGAGTAAAATTGCAGTTATACAAGTGGGATCAAAAAATCTTAAAAATAAGTGTGATGTTGGGCGGTACATAAGGAGTTGCATATATAGGTTGGTGGAATACAATTATAGTTATACAGGGTGGTTCAAATATGTTTTTTTGTGGCACATAAGTAGTCATGTATACAAGGTGGTTGAAATAAGAGTGGAATAAAACTATACAGAGTGGATAAAAAAACGTTAAAAAAAATTGTTAATTAACCATATATGCAGTAAGGATTTTTTAGTTATAGTTAGAGCAGTTGCGTATACAGGATGGTTAAAATATAGGATGGAGTAGAACTATAGTTACAGAGGGTGTTTTAAAAACTGTTTCATAGTGTGAAACATAAGTAGTTGCTTATACAAGGTGATTGAATTAATGGTGGAGTAACATTTTAGTTATTCAGGGTGTTTCAAAAATTTGTTATATAAGCATAAACAGTTAATCCCAACAGAGTTAACAGTGTTAATGGATCAGTTTATGATACATTACATACCTCAAATATTACCCTCCACGAACTGAAAATTGTAACGAAGAAAACTACGATAAGTTGTATAGTTTTTTTGGGGTAATAGAGGAACATTTCCTTGGAAATAATAAAGAAACAAGAAAAGCATCATCATACTCGAGCCAAAAAATGCCTTTCTTCGCTTCTTAACTGATCCTGTTCATGATAATGGAATACTTAAAAAATCTAATATCTACTCCCAAATGTATGGTGTGCAAACTAATATTACGATATTATTTTTATAGAAATCCTCAATTCGTAGAAGAACTTGTATTTATACACTTTTCACAAAAAAAAAATCTTTATAAAAACAAGCATTGGCCAATTATAAAGGAGAGTTGAAATATACTGTCAGAATCAAATTGGAAAGAGTGTACGGTAATTATAAGTTGTACTAATTTACATAATATATGTAAATATTTAAATGATGAAAAACCCATTTGATGAACAAGATGAAAATACGAATAACAAGGTACTAAATACTGATGATGAAAATAGATGACCAAAAGTGAATAAATGTATTCGAAGGCGAGGAGTACAAAGAGGATATACAATAAAAATTTAATTTAACAAATAAATGTCAAATTAAGCTAAATTTATATGTAGGCAATACATTTCACGTTTATATTTTAGTGTACTATACTTTACTAGTATCTCTACTACTACTACTACTACTTAAACTGTAGTTATTGTAAATTTCTGGTTGATTTTAACGGAGTCGGTCTATTCTCTACCCGTATCAGAGTTTATTACACTGTTCCAGAAGGACTAATCTTGGTTGGTCTGCTGAGCTTAAATGTGCTGTACTCAACGGTTTCTACTAATTTACTCATTTGTTTCGTTTTGAATGTGTACGACAAGATAGTAATTATATTTCTATACTTTTCCTCATATTTGATATTTTCTTTTTCAATTGTTATATTGTAGTTGTTTTTCCAAATATTACCTCACAGGATTCCTGCATAGCTATTAATACCTCTTTGTTTTCTTTTCAAATGTTTGAGTTGAGATTTGATGATCAAAACTATATGTTTTCCAAATACCCCCAATAAATCACAAATTTCGAAGTTTCAACATATAAATGAATAACGTGGTTCTAGATGGACAACCAAACCACTTTCGGATGTCCTACAGCCACGAATTTTGACATATAATCAATGACATTAATACTTCTCTCCTTGCATTATAGGTCCTATATTGCGAGTTTTCCTTTCCTTGATTATAAACATATGTTGTTTTTGATTTCTCATACAGTTAAGAAATTCCTCATTGTTATTTTTTGTACCGATGACATCCTTAGTATACGATGGTTAATACAAGAACGGTCGCAGCAAAAATTTTACTTTTATGATTTGATGAGGAAGGGGATCATGACCCCTATGACCTCCCCTCGGACTGCCACCACATATATATATATATATATATATATATATATATATATATTTATATGTTCGAATGATGTTTCGAGAATCCAACTCTGCATCAGTACATGAGACCCAGGAAAATACAGCATCTGATCATGCGTACCGGAAACTCCAGGCACTGATCTGGCCATGAGAAACATATAATATGCTTTTTTGATTTGTTCAGTGCTGCTTCTAACATTTTTTTGGGTCACTTATACTTCTCAGGTATTTGTATGAGGACACTTGCTTCATCATACTCCCATTTATAACCAGATGAAACTGCACAGGTGTCTTGACAATCTTTTTATCGTATTTATGATGATACCAGAGTTACACTTGCTTCATCATACTCCCATCTATAACCAGATGAAACTGCACAGGTGTCTTGACAATTTTTTTGTCGTATTTATGAGGATACCAGAGTTTTCACTATGCCCAATTATGTAATTCATGAGCCTGCAATTCCTGCGCATCCTCGGCCAGCACAACCCAGCATACTTGATATTATTGATCATCGCGTTGTTCTTGATCTCACATTCAATAACTTCTAGAGTTTCTTTAAAGGTAGACTTGTAAATATATATTAAATAAGAGAGCAGCCTGACACATCTGGAGATTGCTTCTGATGTTGTTCCTCCATCTATTTTGGTTGTCCTGAGAACTTCTATGCGCTTTTGATATTTGGCGAAGTCAAAGACTTTTAAAGGATTCACCATCTCTCATTTTTTTATAAACAAGAAAAAAGCGAAAACCAATGTGTACCAATTAGAAACAATTATAAAAGATTATTTTACTAATTTAAACTGAAATTTTCTAACATAAGCTTAAAGGTTTTGCAGCAAATGCTATACTTATAGGTATATCATGTAAGCATTAACTTAACACTTAAAGTATTCGTTTAATTCACTCTGCTTAAATACAGTCTCCCAATTTGTACACAAGAAGAAGACTGTTATGCCTTAAGATATCTGTGACAACGACTTTCTTAACAGTTGTCCGACCAATTTTTGCATCACTTTGTTTCCATTACAATTTTCAAATACTTATATTTTACAGAAAAGTAATGGGTAGAGAAAATTTCGATGTACATCAAGAATGATCTCTATTTGTGACTAAAAAAATCGTTCATTCTAATGAACTGTCTAAACATATTCAATTTTGAAATACCTTATGTACAATTGTTATATAAATACAAACAACTTACTACACAAACACGAAACAAGTTCCTCTTAACAAGATAAATGGAACTACTACACGTCAGCATCGTACGTACATACTCTTCGCAACACCAATAAAATTCAACAGTTGGTGAATAAGATATTTCGTATCCGACACATCCATCGATGTTGTATCACCCTTTGATTGCCTAGCGCCTACGCACAATGCATACGTTCATTGAGCTGTGGGAACAATAGATAATACAGCCTCTAAGCGCAAAGCGTTTACGAAAACAGATTCACTATATTAAATCTTAACTGATGGTTGTTCTAAATTGCGCCTGAAATGGGAAGCAGTGGTAAATGGTGTTAATTCGATTAAACAGTGGTGTGCCGACGATTATTTCTGATGGAAGTTGCACTATTAATATAATTTCAATTTCAACACGTTGTGTGATGGTCAGACGATTGTGGATATTATTAAATTGTCACTGTAGTTTTAAATAGCATTAATTTGACTAATTTGTTATATGGAAAAGATAATTGGATAATTATTTTGAAGATATCTGCGCATTCACCAATCTTAGCAAAATTATTTACTGTTCAACGGAAAATAATTTTTTCAACCGAAACAGAATATGAATTTGAGTAAACCGAAAAATGTCTTTTTGTTCATAAATTGAAACTTCAACCTATTTAAATTTTATATCTTCATGAATTTCGGGATTGATTCCTTTAAGACATCACATATACTTCCAACAAGATGGGGTATCGCCACATTTTGTAAACGATGTTCGAGCTTATTTCAATGGTGTGCTTGTTGAATTGGACGTGAGGATCCTATTGGTTGGCCACCTCGATTACCTGAGATAAATCAGTGGAAGTTTGTTTATAAAACACCTGCTAATATAAAATAAGAAGGATTGCACCGAATACATGACGGATTTCGAAAAATTAAAGAAAGTCGCATGTTTCTGAGTGCGAAAATCCTTACCGTCGTAGACTATGTGCCTGCAATGAAGCATGGTGTTATGATGGTAGTCCAAATCTGTTTAATCTATCATAAATGTTTAACGCTGATGTCTTGAAAACTATGCCTTTTCGGGCATAACGAACTGTGACTCTTTTTTTTTTGAACAAGATATAGGAATTAATAAATTAGCTCTTCATACGGAGTTGCGTAGGCTTAGGAATTAATTGCTACTATTTCAGCCTGAAATATTATTTGCGTTACCTATGCATTATTTTTAGTTTAATTTTGGGGTCTACCTAATATTATAGTGACATCTCAAAAATGTTTTATTTCGTATTTCAATTATTTTTACTATTTTGTAGACATAACAGGAACACAGTAAATTTAAGGTCTAAATTATGAACCAGCTAACTCGGCAGACGTTCTTTTGCCATTTCCGGATCATAGATAAGAGATATATATATATGTATATAGATGGAAAACTCTCCGTGCAAAACGCGTTCACTAGATTACAGCGCTCAAGTGAGTGGTTGAAAAAACATACAAGGCGGGAAAATTAAATACGGATTAGCATTAAATAGATTGTATTTTTTTAATTCTTAGTCATCCTGATTTCTGACTACATCTTTTACCAAGATGCAATCAGAAATGCAGGATGACTAATTATTATGTTTAAAATGTTATAAAAGGAAAGGAAATACAATAGCAAACAATTTTTATTGAAGGTTACATAGTTTGTCTTATTCCAATCGAACTTTTTTTATTCATCCATGATCTTGCCTTTAACAGTTCTTAGAAGGTGAGATGGCCTCCTGATATCCTGATAAAAATATATTTATATATTAAGAATATAATTAAATTCTAGTAATATTTTTACCTCTTATATTTTTTGCTGTTGGTATATTTCCATGTTCAAAATTAGCAGCAGGTGGTGTTGCAAAAGATAAATCTAAGCAAATATTATCCTATTCACTTTCCAAATCCAGGTTAACATTCTCCTTAATTTTCTCATCTAAGAAATTTTACAATAATGTACTGTATTGACATCAAAACTATTATGAAATAAATTACATACCATGATTATGAAATAATGAACGAATGACACCAAATTTCAAGTTCGATTTCCTTCTTGTTAAGCCCTAACAAATCTTGCTTTCTGAGGAACAGTGAGCATCACACACTCTGTAAGACATCCTAATTTGTTGGGGCGTTTTGTTCAACAGTTTACTGCTATATATTAATCTGGTTGACCCAAATTTGAAGTAGCTGCAAATATTTTTCTTTTATTATACAAAATATAAATATTATTTAGTAAATACAGTTACATATTTTCATGTAATTATTTTATTTACCTCAGTTTCTTTTGTGAACCGATGCATCACTGTATTTAAACTAGTATTTCCACAAAAGGGAACACAGCAATAGATTACCATGATTTCAATGAATACAAAATAAAATGAAATTTGAGAGCATCAACTTAACTTACAACAATTCACAATTCAATAAACAGAAATTAAAAATTGAGAAAATATAACACGGAACAAGTTTACCTACACTTTCACAAAACAATAGTTTCTTTATTTCTAAATGTTTGTCCTTTATTGTCTATATAAAAGTAAAAGATAAATATATTCATGGACACAATCCACGCAACCATTAATAACAGAAAACTTATTCTATTTGTCAAATAGCGGCGACTGAGGTTTTTGACAAAGATCGATATAATTGGGGGTATATCTGTCTTTATCAACCGACTGGTTGAAACTCTGAACGGACAATTCCTATATAGTTACCCGTGCATGTTCCGGATCTTGAGCCGTTTTGGTGAATGCGCCAGAAAAGAAAAACCTTTTTTAAAGATGTTAAATAAATTATTGCATTACATCTTTAAACACTCACTACAGAATTAGCGTTCCCTATACCTCAATGCAACGACTGAAAAATTACCGTAATATTATTTACAAATGTTAAATTTAGTTTAAGAATTGGTCAATAATTAAATAAAATTGTACCTTATTTTTGACATTTTACTATTTCTAGGTATTAATAGGAACAGTAATAATAATTGTCATGATGTTTCTTGTTATCTCCCTGTCGCTGAATCTCTATCTTTGTGTCATTCTTAGCAATCGATATAAATTTCAGGAGAATTTAAATAATTGTCACTGTTGCATTTAGCGCCATTTATGTATAGATATAGTTATGTAATTAAGTGGACTGTAATTTTAAAGTTAGGTGTTGGCTATAATATTGGAACATCACCAGAGTATGCCTAAACAATAAAAAGAACTAATGAAACAAAAACGACTGAAGGAATTTAACTATTTTGAAGTTTAACAAAATATTAATCGCAAAATTCATTGTTAAAATACGTTACTAAACATACAAAAATATCGAAGTGATTCTCCTTGTTATTCTAATCACTTTTTGTGATTTTGAAAAATCGGTTTGTATCGAAAAGGCAAGGCAAAAATATTTTCGATAATAGCAAAATCAACAATAATTAAATATTATTTGCTACTTAGTCTAGATATTTGACTAAGTTATTTGCCAGATGTACCTACCCCTTCACTGTGAGTCGTAGAACTTATCCGGGGTATCAATCATACCTCAAGCACGCAATCCACGGCATATCAGTAACATGCACAAAGTTTCGCAGTACATTATTTATTATTAGTTGATATTATTTTAACATCCGAAGGAATTAATTTTTGAAAAAACACAAAAGTAACTTAACTAAAAAAAATAGTGGCAGTCATTTGTGACTGAACGGTGGAAGCAAAAGCTTCTGATGAAATATACTTCCCGTTTCTTGTTATCACCCTGTCGCTAATTCTCTTTCTTTGTGTAATTCTTAGCAATCGATATAAATTTCAGAACATTTTAAATACTTGTCACTATTGCATTTGCGTCATTTATGTATAGATATAGTTATGTAATTAAGTGGACTGTAATTTTAACGTTAAGTGTTGTTTCAAGTAAACAATGTTTGGAGAAGTTAAAACCTTATATTGTATAGAATATTTCCAGCATATATGTACATAAATATGTAAAAGTCCAATTGTCAATTATATGAATACAAATTAGCTGACTTACCAGAAAGTAAAAGAGTGTAGTACAATGTGTAGTTCCAATTAATGTTGTTCCATCCAGAATGTGCACATACGTCCCTGTCGGTCCATTCGACGACGAAATGTGTGTTTTTTCTCAACAAATACATATAGTACAGGAAAATAAGGAATATAAAAGGAATTTTAGGAAGTCAGCAACCAATTCCAGTAGATAAACAAATAATACATTTAATCTAATGCACTTGAGTATCCAACTTATATAACCCGCCAAAAACTAAATAAATATTCGTTAAATAAACACTGTAGACGAAACCGTCACTATTTTGTTAGTACTCAAGTATTTTGTTTAATATTTTGGCAATATAAAGTGAGGTTATTTTAATTATAGGAACATTATTTAAGGAGAAGTTTTTTAAATGTCTGGACTATTCTTTAAAATACATGTTGTAATATAGTTTAATCCAATACATATTAAAACTCTCCGTCAAAATGCATTACACTACGGTGGCTCTAATGTAGCAAGAGGGTGGATTTTAAACAAAACACCAAAAGTTTTTAAACTATCTCATAGCAATTTAGGAAAATATGTATATATTTACATATCTTAATTAAAAAAAAACACAAATCCGATGGCATAACATTAATATTATTTTATATTTAGCAATTCTGATCATACCCTTTTTCTACAATAACGTCATTTTGGTCACTTTTTGAATTGTTATTTAATGCTGTAAGTGGCACATTTTTTCAGTTGGATCCCCATATAAGTTTGTCATGTTTCTCTCTACCATCTATAAAATTGAACTTTTATGCGGAGTTCTAGTAAATCATCCTTGTCTTGTCACTATCATCTACAAACTTGCCCTTTTTGCACTGTTTTCACGCATGTCAAGTCTCTAATTTAAGATATCGCTAACAGAAAATTAGAATGTTTATTAGAACGAAAATCAATTTGTCTGCAGTATATCAATCGCATGTTATATTTGTTTTTTCACTCAAGTTATTAATTTTCTATAAACGAAGAAACTCCTATTTTACCTGGTTCCTGTTTCTTACACAAAAAAAACGAAGTCGTATAGATATATAAAGATTAAGTTGTGTGGTGTCGGTTGAACCGAAGTGTCTAAACAAATGTAATTTAAGTTTTTGCATTTCATTACCGTACTCACCTATTTTCATATGTGTATCTGTGGGCTCCATTAATAAGCTTTCGATTCAATAATAGATTTCTGCAACAAATCGTTTCACTGAATAAAATATGAGACTACTTGGGAATCCTCCTTTATAACATATACACAGACCAATTGAGAAAGTTATTTTCCTTTTTTTGATAAAAAATGGTTATATGGACAAATATTTTATATGGAATAACATCTACCAGAACTTAAGAAATATCAACTTCTTGATTTAAAATGCAAATTTGCCAAACACCAACATTATAATAAAAACCTTCTTTACGTAAAGGTTTTCCTTCTGAAACATTCTTCATATGCAATTCTAACCTTGCAAAATCCGTATTATTACCATTTTTGATAAATATGCCTAGATAGAGACATACCACCAATGCTGCCATTTTTTAAACACAAACTACCTCGCCGCACCTTTTGGAACTTGTCCCCGACAACCAACACACACAGAACATAATGATTGTTATTTCAAATCGTGACATTTCCAGCCTTGCATAATCAACCAGGCTGTGGATATTTTGGTTCATGTAATGTTGTGCAGATATATGTATGCATACATACTGTACTGAACATATACGTTGAAAATAGGAACACGCATAAAACAGAACGATTGTAAAATATCCAGGCACGTATTCGATGTTTGTTTTTGCAATGTGTCTCGAATTGCCGCTATTTAGGACAAATAACGGTAAATTGTTTAGATAAGGCAATTAATAATTTTCCTTAAAATAGTTTTGCTGATAGTACAGGCTAATCTGGTTAGAGCAAGTTTTACGAGTAAATAATATGTATAATGTGTAGACCACAATCTAAATATTCCTCACAAATATTTGCAATTTTACTGGTTAATATTGCAAGTATATTTTACGCATCAAAAATTAGTTGGCCTAATTTGCTATGCGAGTAATATTCATTATAGCAATTACTTAAATGTCGTTTATAAAACGTTCGATTGAACTCAAAATGAAAATACAATTCATTGTAAAACAGAAATAAATTATTATCCCAAATTCACCTTTTTATTAAGCAATGTATTATCAGCACTACGGGTTCTTCTTTAGACAGCCTAACTACCCACATATGTTTGTTGTTCTTTTTTTTTCTTATTGCCTGATGGTTCAATTTAATGTAGCAGTTTCTAGTACTTGGAGGTTCTATACCCATATCGAATGATGGATATTTCGTGGCCAAACTACTTTTTTTCTGCGTATTCCCCTTCTGTCCAATTCAATTTTTCCCTAGAGAAAGAGGTTTAAAAATAACTGTTTTCCTCTGGATGGTTTTGAAAGATTCATGGTATGTTATGCCGGCCCTTCTAGGAATATCATCAATTGTTCACCGAGTAACCCAGGACACTCTAACATTCTCATAAATTGACAGATTCACTTTTATTTCTACTTGATTCTTTTATTCAATAGAGCTGACCAGTGGTAGAACTATATAAAAGGCGGAGATTCTTCATTTATGATAACTTTTACACCCGTTTATGACTTTCATCGTTCACCTAATTCAAATAGTTTAGAGATCGTTTACAATATTACGGTGTCATCTGCGTATGGGAATATGATTTATTTTAATACTAGTAGTTTTATTCGAAACTGATTCCGCAAGTACGCATTCTAAACATAGGTTAAATAGAATAGGTCAAAGAACACACCTACACACACACATATATCCGCGCCTTACTCATCTGTTGTTCGTGTGTGTATTTTAATTTTGTAGCTCGAGTACAGTTTAATGAAGGGCCTTTTCTACATTTAGAAAATACACCTTCTGGAGGTAGCTTGCAATGCACACATGTCGTGCGGAGGATATAAAGAGAGGGCAATAGAGAGTGCAAGAGGCTATTTCACTCGATTGGTAGGTGCAGCCAATGAGCTTATTTGATGCAGTTCCATATCGAGTGAAATAGCCTCTTACCCTCTCTATTGCCCTCTCTTTCTAGCTTTGGGACGATATTTATGTACTGCAGGTTTATTATAGGAAGTAGATGCTCTAAGTTTCTACCAAGTCCCTAACCTCTGAGGTATACGATACTTCACATTATCGAATACCTTCTCATATTCTATAAAGCACACGAAGACATCTATTCTCTGTGTCTATCCTGTTCGAGTGTTTATTACTGAATATGACGAATCTGAGGGCGTTCTTGAACCGAAATTGGCTAACACCTCACATTTTTTATCTTAAACATAAATACAAATAAAATTGAAGTGGATATCTATAATTTCGTGATATGTAACTTTTATTCATATGAAACAAGTTACATCCTTTGTTTAAACTTTTTAGTAAAGAATTAATTTGACATCAGGTAAACATGAGTATAAACGACCCGTCAAAACAAATCTCTGACTTTTTGTATGTCAATTTGTAGGAAAGTAAGTGCGAGTTTGTTTTGGGATTTGACTACTCTCTAAACATTTGAGACAACACGCTGTATTTATAATAAAGAAAAGGCATAGTATTTATAAGGTCCAGTGAAGAAGATAACAAATGAAAAAAAAAAATAGTTCGAGCTGGTGAAATCCTAAGACAATCATTTTATGTACATTTTCTTAAGAACTTTTAAATTTGTAATAAACGAAAAAAAAATATATACACATATTAAATAGTAAAGTCATGTGAACAAATGTGTGTAGTTCTGTGGTCAAGTATGGGTTCACAGTGTGGGTTCTGTTTTCTTCGAGTGATCAACACTTTGTTTTTTGCTGATAAACAATTTATAGGGATTTAAATTAATTAAGGAATAATCTATAACTGCAGCATTTAAGTGTAAACAGAAATAAATGAAGTGTAAACTGATCCTGACATCATCTGAACTTCCTGCGGCGAGTTACAACCACATTTTTCGAACATTCTCATTTTTTTGGAACAATTTTTCTGAAGTTTTTGCAGAATTATTTTTTTTAAGATTATAATTCCGACAGATATATGAATTAATCACAGTACAGACACAGTCAGCACACTCGTCACACAACAAACAATTAAGGGTTGACGCGGTCTTTATTTTTAGGTAAATTTAATTCCCGATTTTTTAGAAAATATTGAAAATTATAATGAAAAAACATTTTTTTGATAAAGTAAAGGGGTCAATTTCGCAAAAATAAGACTAACAAATTAGTGTTAAATTATGGTTTAAATAGAGTTTAAAGCAATGGAGGTAATAATAATTATTTGGGAACTTAAATATAATATAATTTATATCACTGTAATCAACATCTAGGAGCCTATCGTACTAATAATAAATCGAACACATTTTTAAGAAAAATTTACACAGTTTTGGTGTCGATAAACATATTTAATATATTTAATAGCAACATCCGCAACAACGTCAAAGACTTTTGCATCAACCGCGCATAGAGGAATATTTTTAATAATCCTCGATTTTTATATATTTGCTGTATTTTATGTGTTTGTTATATTAAGCTTTATTTATATATGTCTTTTGATTTATTTTGTCTGTTTTATGTTCTCAGTGGCATGCTTTTGTCTTGACTACGTTAGTTGTGTGTTAATTTTTCCTTATGCTTTTGTTTTAATTCTTCTTTAACTGTTCCCTCCGTAATAACGATGATTACTGACGGATTCTGAAATCCATTCTAAAGTTGCACAAATATCAATTCTATTAACTGCCATCATAATGAAGATTATTACAAATGTGCTGGCTAAATCCAAAATGATAGTTCTTTCTCCCACCAAAATTTAAAAATTGTTTACGAAACTTAAAAACACATATGTACTTTCTTTCATTTCAGTTTTAGGTTTAAAGAAGCGTTACAGGAAAATAATTTGTAAACACATAATTATTTACATGGAAGAGTTTGTATAGTACTGTAGAAGTTCCATATCACTAAATTACTATAAATTTATTTTAGAATACTTCAGCAAATACATATAAACTAAACTGAAATAAATACACATGAAATGCTAAATTAATTTTTATTTAAAATACTGTTATAATAGTTTATCTTTTAAACAGACAAATTGTCATTGTATAGTTACTTCACAGTTTAAATTGTACATTTCAGATACAATAAGCCTTATGTTGAAAATGTTAACTTGTTCGATTCAAGGATATTCTTGAGGTCGATAAAAGCGTTATCACGTTTACACAAATCCGACTGACTCTTTATTGGTAATATGATGATGCTGTTGTTCCCACATTCTACTTTTGATAACAAAATAAGAATACACAACAAGGAAATTTCACAATTTTTACGAGTATTTACCAATGATAGTCGACTTTTGGATTGCTTGAGATAATTCTGCAAAGCACACACATTGTACGATATCTTTGGCTTTTTAAGAAAACTCACAAATATTGAACTTATTCTTGAGTTTTTCTTTCTTAACAATATCTCCATTTTTTTTGCAGGAATACCAAACGTTTCAAAGTCTATTCTGACTTCGTTGTCAATGGCTTTATATTTACTGATGTGATTGCAAAATGAAAATTTGATTTATGAAATTTAAAATTGACATTAGAAAATTTGTTGTTTTTAGATATACAGGTAGCACAAAAAATTCTAAAGATCATGAATTATGGTTAACCAGCTTTCAAATTAGAAGAATTTGAAAGAGTTGTCTTTAGAATTAATAAGTGGCGTTCCTAGGTACGACTTTGTTATAAGATAGCGCATTCGCCAAAAATGCGATCAAAGAATTCTATTGTTTCAGTGATCTCCTGTATATCTAAAAAGTTCATAAGGTTTTTCCTAGGTTTTCCCTTATGACGTTAATGGGATCACTGAAACAATAGAATTCTTTGATCGCATTTTTGGCGAATGCGCTATCTTATAACAAAGTCGTACCTAGGAACGCCACTTATAAATTCTAAAGACAACTCTTTCAAATTCTTCTAATTTGAAAGCTGGTTAACTATAATTCATGATCTTTAGAATTTTTTGTGCTACCTGTATATCTAAAAACAATATCTCCATTCTCCATAAGTTAATATTTACTTTAAACGCTCCTTGTGCATTCTTATTTTGAACTAGGTACATATTTTACATTTAAAAATAGGTTGATATTCTTTTCACTAATACTTATATACATCAATGACATATCATAAATGTTTATTTAGTTCATGAAAAAAATTTTAATTCTGAAGATCAATAAATTAAAATGGTATTCAATGATAGGGTTATTAAAGATAGTAAAAGGTTTTATAAAAAAAGTTTTGGTATAATTATGACACTATTTATTTTAACAAAGAACTATGATGTTCAATCATGTCTCTTTTAAAATTGTTGTTTAGTTCCGCCGATATGAACCGTTGGATGAGATTTTTGATTCTGTTTGTGATTAATCTTGTAGTAATTTTTAGTGACATTAATGATTGTGTCATTTATATATATTTTTATAAAATGTTCTGAATTCCCATTTGTTGCAGCATGTTTAATTCTACTGAAAGTTTTGAAAACAATTATTTTGGAGTATTTTTTATGGTATGATAAACTTCACAGGAAAATGCAAGAGATTTGTTGATGTCAAAAATGCGTCCAAATATATCGTATATATTATGCTTTTCACCTAGAGTACCTTCAGCTGCGTACCGTCGTCTGTCTAAACATATCTACCCAAATTTGGGGTGGCATTGTGTACATAGTTTCAGTTATGGGTTTCAAAGGAGGTATTGTTTGAGGTTTGATTTCCTTTTTATGAAACATGTTTGATGCATTTGTTATTTTTTCGTCATTGATTTTTTTTTCTATTTTCTTTTGTTAATGTTGCTTATTAACTAATTCAAGGGCATAAATGTAGTTTGGAAATAATTTTAAAAAATGATCAAAGTCTATTGAACCTCTATTTAAGTATTCTTGATTTATTTATGTTTAATAGGCTATATCTAAACATCAAAACAATTCTACCCGTAAGAAGATGTAAATTCAAACATCAAAGACGTATCGCAACTTTTGTTCACAAATATCAAATATTAAATGACAGAGATATGTTTGAAAATAATTACTGACAGGTAATATTCCAAGAAAGATATGCACAGAGTGTTTGTTAGAAGAATCACAAAACATAAAATAACTAAACGAAAAAGATCTACAAGAAATTCACATTCACAGTTGTTAGGTAACACGCAAAATAATAAATACAAACATTAACAGTTGTATATTATGCACTAATTAATTACTTTCTTATCCAGCATATTCTTCAAGTCCATGTCAAACACATGTCGATTCGTCAACCTGTTTTGAATTGTGAAACGTATTACAAGTTTGATAAATACATAGGCAAACAATACAGGATTTAAGCTATAGTTAACATACTGAATACCCGTTTTTGTCTATATTTATGGCGTTATGTGTGGCTACTTAACAACCATTGATATATGACTATTCTATTCTATTTTGTCTATGGTGCTTAGTGGGTAGCTACCTGCATAAGTAGTTTTTGTGTAGTGTTATGACTTTGTTAGTTTTTTTCAACTATTTAATTTTTTATTGATATTGTATTTGTATTGTATTTGATCTTAAATAGTTCAAACTGCTTTCGTTATCTCAAGGTTATTCTAATTAACAAGGCATGATTTGCACACACCCTAATGCATGTGAAACAAACCTGTTAAGCTACCATTCTAAAGTGTCGATCTTGAGTTCTTCAGTATTTCGTTCTGGGCTGACGTTCTGTACCCCTTCTCCTGTTCGAATTCAGCCTTCTTGGAAACTTGACCGATAACTGCGTACCATATTATTGAAACCAGTATTGCTAAAGCCACCCTGAATAGGGCATTTCTACCTCTCGCTAAGACAGTTTAACCCTGCCACTCCTCTCAAACAAATCTACCCCTCGTTATCAAATCAGCTGTTTCAATAAGTCTTAAATAATTAACCAAAACAAGGATTCACATCCAGAAAATATGGACAGAGATTAAACAAATTTACAGTTGGATGGGAAACTAACAGGGGGCACCTTAAATATACAAATATATAATTCATATAGCATATCTGTTGGAAAACCTGCTTATATGAAAATGTAGCGAAAACGTTTGAACAACCTAGGTTAATTTCTCTTCACTTCCTACTCTGCTGATATCCCTAAATGACATGATGCAACACCTACTCTCCCACTTATTCACCCACATGAAAGCAATGTCTGTAGCAACACTAATGGAGACGGTAATGGCGACTTCTGTCAAGCCCACTATTTTCGTCTACAAACTCACTTAGTTGATCTGATTAATGTTCGTTCTTCAAAAAATATACTATATTTAACGATCAGTCTATCCTATCCAATAAAGATGGATATAACTTTGAAAGTGCGGCATGGTGCAAGGGATTAAGGGATAAATTAGTCTGGGTCGTTTGCTAATAAGAGCTGCCCGCAACTTCTAGGACAAAATTAGGCAATACACAAATAAAAAATATCTAAAAACACCGATTGAAGGCAAAAATATCATTAGTCACAAGAGATTTTTAAGTTGCATAAGGTTTAACTAGAGTTAAATGTTGTATTCTGAAATGCCCTCAAATTAGCTCTAGTGATAGACTAACACTAAAGGTGCATTGTCATTGACTCTAGAAATCAGCGTCAGCGTCAAGTGTCAGAGCAGACACTCAAATAGATAGTTATGTAATATAATTTCGACAAAAGCGCCACCTGGAATAAAAAACTTTGACATCGAAAAATCTATATTGACACTATATTTTCGAGATTTTTCAATCATGAAACTCTTAGATGTTGAAATTCATTTCGTGTTAAAATATTAAATCTATATTGGTCAATATGACTATAGAAATTATACCACGGGGCTACAATTGACTATATTCTCTATGACATTTGGCGCTGGCGTCTAGCGTCAAAGGTAAACCGTGTTTAGTTTTAATCGTTTGACGTTTGAATTGTGTGTGTTGACACCAAAGAGGTTTATACGTAGAGTGAATTAGGTATGGGCGTTATTGTAAGTTGCAGTGTAATAATAGCAGAAAGAGAAAGACAATATCAGGGAGCGCTTGCTATGTCTCTACCCTACCAATAGTAGGCGTCACCACTGATACTGACCAATCAGGAAAGACACGCTTATTCTCTCTCTCTTTCTATTGATATTGCATGAATTTCGCTAGTTCACGTGCTCTACACTATTAACCTCTTTGGTTGACACTGGCATTTACTGGTTTTGGTGGCGTTGTTTTTTAAAGTTTGCCTTCTAAATTCCTTGTTTGTTCTTTAATAAGAGTTATTTCAGAAACTTTAGTAATAATTTTAACTGTGTTTAATATTAGACAGGGAAATATTATTCGCAACTAATTATTGACTACTATTAAATGTCACGTTAACCTAAGTAAATAATTTGTAAGCAGAATAGATGTTTGAGAGAAATATTTTACTAAAATTATGCAATAATAAAGAGAAGTTATATAAAAATATAAAGCATCAAAATCCAAAATTAAGATTATATATAAATAAAAACTCACTGGTTTGAAATAAGAGAACTGCACACTTACAATGCCAAATTCGTTTTTTATACTTTTGTAAACCACTTTGTTTTTAAATAATTCTTTATTTCCCATGCACAATCAATCAATTTACAATTAGTTTATCACTGTAATTTACAGTATTTTAAAAGGAAACAATGAAAATAAATTATTGTATGTTAGAATTGGCATTATAAAAAAACTAAGCTTAAGTTAAGCTTGAAAAACTTTATATATTGACAAAAATATCCCCAAATTATTGATGTCGATGTTTTACTGATAATTGGTTACTATGATGGTTTCCATAAGGTGCTACATCTTCAAAAGCTGACCCTGATATTAAACCATTTGGCCTATATTTATCAACTGTGTTATTTGGGGTGTTAGTATTATTTTTATGCATATTTCTTTCTGAGCAAATTATATGCTATTTCTTTGTATATCAGAGCAGATAAAACTTTTTTCGTTTCATTTGTGCAACATGTCGTTGCCGAATTATTTTTTGGCACTGATCGATCCACGTTTGCTATTGATAGATTATACATTTTCTTTCTGTAAATATTTTAAGTTTATGTATTAATTTTTGTAATACTTCCTAACCTAACCTACCTACAGTTCAGTACCTGTAATTTATTTTTTAATTACTAATTGTATCAGGGTAAGGAGACTAAAAATCAGATAATTTTGATCGGTCGACTCAGACTGACTCTGCAGTTTGACGGTATAACACTGTTTCTTTTTCCAGTTGGCGATTTTGTCGAAATTATTCCATATAACTATCTATTTGAGTTTCTACTCTATGACACTTGACGCTTGACTCTCACTTCTAGCGTCAATGAAAATGCACCTTAGCAATTATTAACGTTGGTAGCGGTCAGTTCGGTTGAGGAACCATCCAAACACAGAATTGCAAATTGACCTATTTGAAAATAAAATGTCTAGTGTAGCATACCGACTAGTAATAAACTAATCATTTTTTGTCTTGTCTTCATCATAACTAGCATGAACTAAAATTATTAAAATAAACTTACTGTTCTCATTGCTATGTCACTGAGTATAATTTTCTTACTAATTTATAAGAGAAGACTTGACGCTACCGTTAGATAGCTTACAACGTTCTATAGCTAATTTGCTTATGATTTATGAGATGATATTACTCGAATATTGTATCGACGGCATAAAATTTAAAAATCTCCTCTCGATTCAGCGAACAAACATATTTTGCGGTGGTAACCGTTACTGATTTGTGGTTTCTTTCGCCTCCTTGATTTCCACGATATCTCTCGCACGAAGATTTATGCGAGGTTGTTTTGTCAACGGCAACCGATCACCGCGATCAGTTCAAGACTCTGCACATGGACAAGGCCAACTAGACAAGTTTATTCGCGAACTCGTACTCGTTCATGTAAAAGTATAAGTACGAGTGCAAAGCCATCGGGGAACCGGGGGCCGCAGATCTACGCCGCGCCGGCCGATTTGCATAAAGTCTTCACCGGGCCGCGGATCGGTCGCTCTCCCAGTCGTATACATTTTTTTCCACTTCTTATCCTTCTCGTTTGTTGCGTTCGGCGTTGCAGTTGCATGATTCGCTTTTATTAATTATAGGAAGCGAACTCGCCTCCGGGGGACTTTTTGAAGCGTTGCGCTGGCGAAGGTAACACTTTAAAAGGATCCGTTTTGAAGATTCTCTTTCTTTCTCCCTCTCTCTTTCTCCTTTCGTCAGACATTCATTTATTAACCCAGATAATAAGTAATTGGGATTTCAGAATTAGTTTGATTTATTACGCTGGAGAGTTGGAGCAGTTTTTAACGATTTTATGAAATGCGAGTACTGTGAATAGTAAGTACATCGTAAAAATCATTAAGGAATCACTTGGCATCGTCTCTTTTTTGAAATATAAATCTGCTCAAGAAAAACTTTCTTTTAGAACAGAACGTTCTCATTACAGTGACGCAGGTGATAATTATTGCGTATTTTCTGCCTGACTTCTACACTTATTTCTGGTCCATTCTATTTCGCTTCGTATTGTAGGATTTGACTGAGATTGTCGTATCAAGACCATGTATTTTATTAAGAACTCTTAGATAGAAAAACTGAAACACACAAAAAAGAAAATAGAAGAACAAAGACAACTATTTAATGAAGATAAATACGAGTATAATATCACTGTTCATTAATTATAATTTTTTAAAGATGCCACAAATATGTGTATCTAATGTGTAGTGTATTTGAATGTAAAAAAATACAATGAAATTTGGCTGTCCAGAAAACAAGTTTAAAGATTTATTTACACACATAACAATAATATTTATCAGACATTTCAATTTAAAAATGTACGCTCACTTGGATGCTCCCTTGCGTCCAACAGAGCCAGAGAGCTCGGATGGATTGATAAAAATCGTGAGAAATCGTTAAATGTATCAAAATTACAAATTTAATTCAGTTATATTATCAATATTCTTTATATTAGGTGATTCAATTAGTAATGTACATATAATTATGAGTAAGAGCAAAAGGTAAATGAAGAATTACAATTAATGGAATTTATTGAAGCTAATCGTCATCAAATAATGAAGTTTGTGATATATTTTTGGGATACAATTTTTACGCAAAATTGTTCTGCATGATCATCCTTATAAAGATCGAACCCACAGAAATTTATGTTAAGTAATACTTACCTTTTTGTTGAGTTCTTATAATTCTGAAAGTCGCAATTCTGCATTGTAAACATGTAATTTGTCAACTAAATCAGAATTGTGGTATAATTAATATAATTCTTAATATTACGGACGAGGGACGTGTGTATCGGCACCATTTTGGTGGTGTGGCGATACACACGTCCCTCGTCCGTAGTATGCCAGGTATAATTCGGGGATACTTTACAACCTTCCACTTACATAAAAAATGTATCGCGAGCACCATCTTTAACACACTCAAACAGATCTCTATACGTCCTTCGTCCGAAAAGACGATTAGGATTCAATCTACCAGTGACAAGAGCAAATTTAAGGGCATTTCAATATACAAATTTTAACAGTTGTTAAGTGTTTTATCACTTAAAAACCTCCAGTAACTGAACTATGTCGTAAGCTTTCTTTCTTTCGGCATTTGCAGATTTACATTTTATTACTTTTTATGGCACTCTGAATATTTTGGCCTGGCAGTTATTGAAATTTCCTACTAGGAAACGACCCGAAACCATCGATCCCTTGCATCGAGCCGCGCATTTGTAGTTACCGACCTTTGGCGGATAGGACTGACGGATCGAAAAACACCTGCATGAATAAAATTAACACCGAAGGCAAGCAAAAAAGGGTACAAATTGGTCGAAATATCTTTCATCTTCGCAAAATGTTTGGGTAGGTCAGGGAGTAGAATGAATATATCCATTCATAAAAAACGCATTTTAAAGAAGGGTACGAACCCAACGTGGGTGGTCATATCTGGCGGCCGAGGGACGTATGTATCGGCACCTTAAGATTCAATCTACTGTTGCCGGTACACACGTCTCTCGTCCGTAGGATGCCAGGTATAATTCGGGGATAATTTACAACCTTCCACTTACATAAAAAATGTATCGCGAGCACCATCTTTAACACACTCAAACAGGTCTCTATACGTCCGTCGTCCGAAAAGACGATTAGGATTCAATCTACCAGTGACAAGAGCAAATTTAAGGGCATTTCAATATACAAATTTTAACAGTTGTTAAGTGTTATATCACTTAAAAACCTCCAGTAACTGAACTATGTCCTAAGCTTTCTTTCTTTCGGCATTTACAGATTTACATTTTATTACTTTTTATTGCACTCTGAATATTTTGACCTGGCAGTTATTGAAATTTCCTACTAGGAAACGACCCGAAACCATCGATCCCTTGCATCGAGCCGGGCATTTGTAGTTACCGACCTTTGGCGGATAGGACTGACGGATCGAAAAACACCTGCATGAATAAAATTAACACCGAAGGCAAGCAAAAAAGGGTACAAATTGGTCGAAATATCTTTCATCCTCGCAAAATGTTTGGGTAGTTCAGGGAGTAGAATGAATATATCCATTCATAAAAAAACGCATTTTAAAGAAGGGTACGAACCCAACGTGGGTGGTCATATCTGGCGGACGAGAGACGTGTGTATCGGCACCATTACAAAATTTGCTCGCACGGATTATTTCCTGTCTCTCTCACTTTATAGCTCGTGCTGTATCAGCTGCAGGATGTATCCCACTCAACAAATTCGGCAACGGAATCGGTGTATAGTCCACTACCTCTAAGTAATATAAACTATTTGCTTTCAAGCTTCAGATAATTTGTATTCAATTATTCCTCATTTTTGGGATCAATGTACTTACTATTCACCCAATTTAATTCGCAACATGTTATGATCTCTATGTTGTATTTCGTCATAAAACGAAACGGGTTGACAACAGATGAATAACTCTAACGACGAGCAACATCTCTCAAATTTTTAGATATATTTTTTTGTATCTAAGCGAAGCATTCAATTCGAATTGTCAACTAATGCACCTGGCAGGAAGGTGAATAACTCGTACTAGCATTTGTGGAATGAGAAAAATGGTACAACCCGCATAATACGTTAACTCAATTAATACTAACATATGTTCTTAATATTTAATTGAAGACATAACTACCTGTGACGTGCATTTTTGTAATTCCTCTACCCCCATTATCTGTATTTGAATTGGAAACCTACTTGTATTTGGCGAATTAGAACGTTCAATATGTGAACTCTT
Organism: Octodonta nipae; assembly: GCA_034190945.1. Classification (NCBI taxonomy): domain Eukaryota; kingdom Metazoa; phylum Arthropoda; class Insecta; order Coleoptera; family Chrysomelidae; genus Octodonta; species Octodonta nipae. The sequence continues at coordinate 36,346,323 of CM067217.1, read as the reverse complement.
GACTTTTGGCCATTCTTTTCGTATCTATATATCGATGCATGTGCATTTCTCATCGTAGTTTACTACCTCAAGATATTTCTCATTTTTAATAAAACTGTTACTCGGATAAAAAGAAAGCAAGAGGGAGAAATGAAGACCTTTGTGTCAATGAATTTAGAGGAAAAAAGGCCCAAAAACCAATAACTTTGAAAATAATATAACGCTAACCACGAAAGGATACAAAAAGTGATATTAAATGACATGTTGACAATAAAACTTCTTACTCATTCTAACATTCAAGTTTAATACGTAAAATATGGTTGAAATAACAGATATATAATATGATAAAAGTGAAAAATATATTACCTACATCTAAATTATAAATGATAATTATTTAAAAACAAATAAGTGTATGCAAATTGCCTACCATATATCATTCCCCACAACTCGCACATTGAATATTTTTACTTGAAATCTTCTGTTTTAAAATCTAAATTAGGAATGAACTAAGGTTTCCGTAATTTATACTGTTAATAAAGCAGGGGAAAAAACTATTGTGAGAATTGCCTTGGCACCTAGCATATACAAAAAGACTCGTCGAACATAAAGATAACTCTTTACCCTTGTTGTAGAAAAATATGTAAATAAGTCATGGTCAATTCAACTTTATATACTTTTGCTCATATTACTTACTATGTCTGCTTAAACTGACTACTCTACCAGAGCTGGAGTAATGAAACGAGGTCTGTACAATTAAGCATGTATCCAAATAGCAGACTGTTATAACATAAAGTATTATGCGAACAGTCCTGTGATAACACAATTTATGACAATTTAGGTTGCCTAACAATCGTATTACCACCTTGTTTGAAACCGATTTTCCTTTTTTAAGTCATTGTTCATATTTGTTTTTCGTCTGATATGAAGTAATGGACCTATGTCATCAATGGTTATGACTAGATGCAAAAACTCTGCTTAATCGCTCTGAAACTTCGTGAAACACACGCTTGATACAGACTCAAAATATTTGATCTGTTGTTAGTAATCATGGCATTCATCTGGAACACAGTTTCTCATTCTTATTTTCAGCTAATATGCAATATACCGCATTTTTTTAATAAAATTTAGCTACGCGTTGTTAGTGGTCGGACTGATGTCTCTCAAACGGAATTATTACAAATTTACTACTAGTTTTCAGTTGTTTAAATAGCTGTTAAAACAAATACCAAACAACGTAGAATCGTCAAACTAGAAACTTAAGGTTTATAAGATTCTTTTTACCCTAAGTGATGCATTTTAAACAACAACCGCTACTTTGTCTGGCGCTTACTTTTGGAACTATCGGCGTACATATTCAATCTTAGAACTCAGATTAGAACATTAAACTGACTAACAAGCTGATAAGCCCAAAATCAGTAGAAATAAACAAAATACTAATGGAAATAGCTGGATTTAAAAAAGGCAAGGAGATTGTGACAATCAAAATAAAGTTACATGACAAGTAAATTTTTTTATGTGCTATATTGTTCTTTTTAAAAATACAGTATAACAATGTGTATTATTAGCCACAGCGCCAGATATATATATGTATATATATATATATATATATATATATATATATATATATATATATATATATATATATATATATATATATATATATATATATGGGCACTTTGGGCACTGGCCCAGGGGCCCCCACCAATTGTAGACCAAGATTTAAAAAATATATATATTTTATGAAAAAATCCAGCAAAAATTGTAAATGAAAGCCGGCGTCCAAAAAAAGTTTACAGTCAAAAAACAATAGATACAAAGCATATATGTAAATTAAATTTATTAATTTTTTTGATATGTGGGCAACCCTATTTTTTCACCTAAAATTTTTGGTTTTTTAAATGCTATATACATTTGGCTAAACTTTATATATTTTGGCGTATTTTATATAATTTTGATAAAAATCCAATTATATGACGTATAAATGTAAAATAAAATAAATTAACTGGCATATTTTGAATTCCTTAAGTAGTACCCCACGAATTTAGTGCCAACAGCCCCACCAACTTAAATCCGGCCCTGATTAGCCATAAAATACAAGTTAATGATTATGTAATTAGACTCAGTAAACAGACATGAAATCGAGAAGACTTGCCTGTTCAAAAATTACTCACATTTGATTTGTATCAAATATCCATCGATGATAACATGCAAGTTGTGGTCAAAGCAGCGGTGCCACGTAATGCAGAATTCTCGATAGTGATCCACTACTCGTGATGAAAAAAACGAGGTCATTGACAAACACACATGATACGGTGTTTAAATAAATACGTCACATTACTGCAATTCGATAGATAAATGCGATGGATGACACCGACTGAAACTGCAGAGATTAAGTATAGTATGTTCATTTTAAAACAAGGCTAATTCTGTGTTATTGAAACACCACATTTCAAAACAACAAAAACGTCTTCTAGTGATAAAAAATAACTGCTTTAACATTTTTTGAAGAAAACCTTCAAAAATTAATTATAATTTTGTTTTTTTTTATCTTTTTGTTTTCTAATTTATCTAAGGTTCAAACGTTAATAACTGTATCTTTTTTCCTATGACACCTAACATATGTTCTTTTGCTCTGTTTTATGGTCTTTCTATCTATGTCAGTTTTTCGTATTGCTAAAACAGTAAAATATTTTGGATTTTTACTTAATAAATTCCAATTTTGCATAAAACAAGCGTGGCGTGGAAAATTGGAAGCACCATGCTGATACTAAAAGGATTGAATTTATAATAGAAAGAATCTTGGAAATATGGCAAATACATTTATTAGTTCTTGTAAAATATGGATCTTGCCCCATAGAATAACGCACAGAATGTTGCAATACTATTTCATTAGAATATCAAGAAGATGAAAACTAGAAAAAAATGCCATTAGAAAAAACCTAGTATTTTTGAAATTTGTAACTTGTTCCGGAACGCCATGTATAAATTTGAGTCTACTATGAGCCTTAGATCTTAACTATAACTAATAAAAAAATGTATATTATTTTATTTGGAAGGTATAACTATTTATAGTTGTATTGTAATTGTTTTCGTATAGTTTACATTTTATCAGAAATTGTTAATCGTAAACACACAAAGTTATTAGTAAATTTAATTATTTTTTTAATTTTATTCAAATTGGTCATAAAAAGTACCAGTCTATTTAAAACAACAAAGTTAAATTCCCATATAAAAGAAAGTAGCAAAGTTAAAAATATATTTGTTAAAAAGCGCATACTTGAAAAACCCCATGCCCAAATTTCTCTAATACGCCTAAGGCACCACCTCTTTTGAAGAACCCCCTTAGTAGATACGTTATTACTTTTTAGTTTTTTTTTGAAGTCGCTTTATTTTTCCAATTGTTTATATCTTCGTATCAATTGTTTAATACCTTCTAAATGTTATATTATTTTATTTATAACACCCAAAATGTCCTGAAGGCCTAGGGTGTAAATTACATTTTATGTAGCAATTTTCATATTTATTTTATTTACAGTATATACGGGGATTCCTTAACTATACGCCTGCTTTCATTTCTGTTGGCAGATATCCGCAGATCTTCTCCTACATTATCCAGTCATCTTCTCCGAGATCGTCCTTTTTTTCACTCCTATCGGTTTTCTACTCATGATTTTGGTATCCTGTCTCTCGGCTTTCGCTCTACGTGTCCTAACTATCTGAATCTGTGGGGTCTTACAAAAGTAGGTATTGTGAGCTCACCATATATGTTCTCTAGTTTTTCATTTTTTCTTTTCTTCCACTTCCATTTTCTGTTCTTATGCCTCCATAAATGTACCTTAACCCATCTTTCACATCCTTCGATCCGCTCTTTGTCTGTTTTTGTTAAGAACCCATGCTTCGTTTCCGTATGTAACTGTCGTCGCAATTACTGTTCTGACAAATTTGGATTTCATCAAAACACCCAGCATTCCATACTTCCTGCTTCCCTTTGCTATACTTGCTTTAATCTCCGCTTCCCCACTTCCATTTTCTTCGAGTTTGACCCCCAAATATGCAAAATCCTTCAAACTCTTGAATTATGTGTTATCCTCACCTCCGCTCCTATTCTTCCTATCACCCTTATTGATTCATTTTTATTAATCCAAATGCTCGTTCTTGAATATTGTTCCTATTTTCATTGTTTCCAGTATTTCCGCTCCTTGTATGATTCCTTCCATTATCACTTTTGGCGCTACTTCGTTTATTGTTGTATTGTATTTCCTGCTGATTTGGTCTTAAGCCTGTGTACAGGTTTAGTGGACTGTATTTTTGAGATTGGTTCCATTTTGGAAAAAACTCACATCATGTCATAAAAGCTCTTACCTTATCTACGACTTAGATGATCAGTAAAAACTGGAGAGTCTGTATCCTGGAGCTGATAGCCTGCCTTAACCCGGGGTTTTTAGGCACAACTAGAATGTCTGTTATCTGCGAACTGCAACGGAGCACTGTAGTGATAGTTGCGTATTGTACACTCTCGAGGGGGTTGCACCAGTAAAAACTACGTAGCAAATAATTACGTGAATTATAAAAGAATTTAGGAAATGTGAAGAAGTAAAGCTATTTCTATGGAACTTAGAATAAATTCACCCTATTAAAAAACGAATAATTGCCAGATGACTAGGGAACTTTTCGTATGTATTTTATTTTGTGAGAATGTAGCATTCCTTGATTCATATACGGTATTTAGTTTATTATACCGTACACATATTCCATTGCAATCATTACATATTATCTTTTTTCATTTGCGATTTTAATATAATAGTTGAAAGAAGGAGTAACTCAATTTGTCTGAAATTCAAAAGATTCTTGAAGAAAACTAAAATAATTGTCCATTTCCGTCATTAATAGTATATTCATCACCTAAAAATATATGTTTTGCGGATCTTTAACGGAACAGACATCAGTTTTTGCTTTCTTACGAGATGCACTGGTCGACCTCGTCCTCGTGTGTAATAATTTTATTTCATTTTCAGGTATTTTTATTTATCATGTAGGATCATTGTCTCAGTTTCATCATGCATGTTATCCCATATTTGTCATCGACTACCTTTTATATTACAAGAGAATCAGAAGCGGTTAAAAATGTTAATTGCGGCTAATTAATATGTTTATGTTTTTAAATTACCTTATTGCAGAGATTCTGATTAATTACAGTTTGGTTAAACGTTATTGTTACGTTAACACCTTTAATTCAATTTCTTACGAGAACAATTTGCACAAGTTCGAGTTGTACTCGCATACTAAGGGTTGCGTACCAGTTTTGAGATTGTTATAATGTAGGTAATTGATAATATATACTTTAATTTTCTAGTTTAAGACAAGCAGAGACTGAGTGATTTTTTTTATATTTTCCTTAATATATTTAAACTCTACGTTTTAAAATTATAAAAATGTACCTTTTATTTCTCACAAGGAACCTTTTCTGATTTGCTACATGATGGTGCTTGATATTTCTAAAAATATTTATTAAGTTTACTATTTTAGTCCCCTATATTAAGATTATGATTTTACCGTTAAACTTTCAGAAAGACCGTGTATTATCTTTTTCTAAATTTTAGGCTCAGTAGTTTCAGAGATAAAAGGATAAATGGATCAAATTTTATATAATAAAAGATTGAATATTTTAACCAAAGTATTTTAAAAATATAAAAAATATATGTGTATTTCTCATGATGATCCTTTCACTTGCAATATTACATGCTTCATTTTGAGCAAATGTTATATTTTTTCAATTCATTTTAAATTTGTCCCCATAAATTAATAAGGTTTCGTTTTATTTTTACTGTAAAGTTGTGAGACCCTATACTTCTCTGTTTTTCAAAACTTTATTTCATAGTTTCGTAGACAAAGGAGGAAAATAGGTCGGATTTTGGTTAATATTTTTCATCGATATCCTGACCTTGCTTCATTTTCTGTACCAATCTCACATAGCCCACAATTTCCATTACGAGAACCTCTTACAAAATTGCCTCCATCAAGCTCATCTCAGAGTTCAAATAAAAATTTTTTTGAACATGAAGAACTTGTACTGTTACAGAAATCACCAAAACCCAATTTTCTAAATTCAGAAGACTTTAATGACAATAAGAGATTTGAATTTGCCGAAGAGTAAGGTAGAGCTTTTGTGTTCCCGTTTAAAGCAATGCAATTTGCTTAGTAATGTCAAAATAACAGATCAACGAAGTCGACATAAGACATTTTGCTACGTTCTTCACCAAAAAGATGGACTTCGGTATTTAAACGACATAAAAGGTTCGTTTGAAACAATTGAGATGTCCTATGTTCCCAGTGGGAGGCGCTCGTTTGTTGAGAGCTCAACGAAAAGCTAGAAAGCAGACTTTAAGGTGGAGATACAAAACATTGTTATCTCTGTTTGAGGGATAGTAGAGCGGATGCTCAAAACTATGTTCAACGATCATAACCATTAAAAACTGAATTTTGTGTTGGGAGATAAAACGTTAAATATGAATCTATTGCTGAATCTAAAAATGTATTATTGCCGCTTTTACACATTAGGCCTTGAATGAAACAATTCATAAAAAAGCTAAATGAAAGATCTGAAGCTTTTCAATTTTTAAAAAAACTTTTGTCAGAAATAAGTATAGTTGAAATTTTTGTTGGTTCACAACTTTACTTATTAAGAATTTCCAAAATGACTTACTAGTGTTCAATAATAAAGTTCTAATAGTTTTAAAGAAATAGTTTCTAGATTTTTGGAGAATAATAAAATTTAAAATTACCCAGACATACCCTGTAAAACTACGGGCTGCAGAATATCTCTAAAAGAGTGTAGCATGCTCATTCAAATAAATTTGAAAACAACATAGGGGCGTATTACAACAACAAGGAGAAGGTTTTCGTCATGAAATCGAAAATATTATAGGCAAGTTTATTTGGATATAAAAGCAAGCTTTTTCAGGCCATATATATTATTGTCTAACTAATCGAAAAATCTTTCGAAATTTCATACTCTCTTATCATCGTCAAAATTCATGATGACTTGTGTAGTTTGTCGTAAACCAAGGTTTACCCAAAATGGTGAAATACCTCAGAATGGCAAGATGAGCCAAAATAAAATCAGAAATTAAAGAAGTAGAAATAAATGATTTCATGAATTTATGCTACCTTCTTTTCTTGGGAAAGAATGTCGTGCTTCCAGTGTATGGTTAACAACATTGTAATTTATCACTATTATTATCAACTATTAAAACACACCACAAACCAGCAAATACTTTTTCCGTTTTAATTTTCTTGATAAAATCTTTCTCAAACCGCTTATGAAATTTGTTCATAACAGATTTAATATATACAAATGTAAACGAAATCAAACAATTTGTTTATGTGTATTTGCATCATAAAGCGTATTTCCCAGTGGTTTAAAATAATGAGATACGGCTAAAATCTACGGTAACACAATATATACAGAAGCCATCAAAACGGTAACATTATCATGCACAATAATTTGAGCTGCAGAAGCGTTAAACGTATTGTTTCACTAAATCCACAACAGTCGAACTTGAATTAACACTATAAACGTGCGAGGAGTGTCGCATTTCAAGACTAGACGACACTGACGACTATTATGTGTTGGTTTTCAATTACTTATTTTATTCAGGGTAATTTTCAAACAGGAAATGATGTATTATCTGGGTGTAAATGTGATTTCAAACAATATTACAATTTTGAAACTGACCTTTAATTCTAAATGAAATTTATTAAATGTTTTAATGGTACTTAACAACAAATATAAGTCTATTAGTAATTTATGTTAAGCATTTTTTTTCTCATAATAGATGTATTCTGTAATCTCATGTGTGTGGAACAGACCAAAGGAATAAAATCATTATATCGGATATTGACTATATTTATAGGAAATCTTCGAAGGTCGTTAAATTTAGTTTGTGATTTGACATTTTGTTACGAAAAAAAATATATTTTAAATATACCTAATATATTGTTGGATTTCTGCAAAATCACTTACCGATTTGGATAGTTTTTTAAACTGCATTCTAGTAAAAAAATCCCCGAGATGCTCTCATATGTTTATTTATAACTTGTAACATGTAGTTTTTCAGAAAATCACCGAGAAAGCCAATAAATCAAAAACAACTGACATTTCCTCATAAATATTTCCAACGTTATAGAACTGTAGACACTGAGAGTTTTAATAGCGAATTTAAAAAGTTTATTATGTATATACCACGGATTTTGTTTGTATACCTCTTCAGTTTGGCAGATCCAGGGGGGGGGGGTTGACGGGGCCGATAGCCACCTCCGAGAGCCTCAAAGTTAGTAAATTTAATATTAAAACGAGGTCATCTTAATTCCAATAACTTAGAAGAAGATCACTTCTATGGGTTTAAACCTCAGAAGGACTATTTTGAATGTAATAGTCCAAGAAATCTGAGTTTAAAATTATCTTTTTGGACCCGTCTCTGCCTGCCAATTTAAATGAAAATATATCCCGAATTCAATATAGAACTCAAAAGCTGACAGGAAAATATTTAAATACATTAACAGATTTCAAAAAAGAACAAAAACTTTGAAAATACATTTTTTTAAACTATAGATATTAACAGACTTTAAAGTGGAACTAAAAATAGCACATTCACTATTGTTAGGTAGGTACCTACACACAAAGTAAACAATAAAAGGTGCTCATTCGGTTAATTACCTACCTATCTAGAATATTTTTGAAGTAGTGGCTTCAAGTAGTAAATACGTATGGAATGATTTTAGGTTTGCATATTTTGAAATGCACGTTGGGGACCTCAAAGGATCAACTTATAAAACGTAAATCAAAAATTTAATTACTAATTTTCTTAACTACCAATTTATCGTTATACCTACTCTTTTTTCATATCGTCAAGGTACGAGTTAAGAATTTGCCCCAAAGAATTTTCAGTTGATATCTTTGTGCTCTAAAACTTCTATAAAGAAATTTATTACAAAAGTGTATCAAAAGCTTGATAGCAAAAAGTTTAGTTTGAAATATAAACTATGTAGTTTATATTTGACTTACTGACTACATAACTTTATTAAAACATATTTTTTTATTAAATGGATTCACTTTATTCAATTCCAGTTTGCTGAAAGTAAAATAAACATTTTCTTATGTGAAAATCAAATTCGGTTTAAATTTACATAATTTTACAGAACTTCATCAATCATGGTTGATTTAAACCAGTACAAATTTTGACAAACTCATTGGTGAATTCCTAGCAAATACGTCTTTAAACAGCTGACAAAAAAGTGCAGTGGAACATATGGTTTTCATATGAAGTAAAAAAAAATGCAACCGACTTTAAAAAAAATCACGAGCTCAGTATATTTTCTTTACCGTAGAAATAAAACAAACAGCTGATCTTGATGTGCTTATAATTGCAATTTTATAAAACAAATTAATATTAAAATAAACGTTCTGTTTACATTACAACCCCATATTTCCTGGTACCACAGAACTTATTGCAAGAACAACTTTAGACTTTTGTTAATCATCTCCAATTCTTTATATCGTTCACTGATTGAACACGCTTGTGACATAATGGAAGAAACTGCAACATCTACCTCTTACAAAGGCTGGTACTGTGATAACAATTCAAATGGTTTGTTATACTGTGTACCAAGAATTAATCATCTCATCATATCCATGTGGAAAGCCCTTATATAATGTCTAGCCAACGAAGTTGCCCAATAAAACATCTGTCACTTATTTTCTCTAACCATACCCTCAAACCACAGTCGTATTTTACCTTAACTGCCATCTGTGGGCAATGAAATACCGGGAATTCGAATAAAAATCCTGCCAAGGTTACATACGACGAAAAATAGAATCCTATTACCATTAGTCTAGTAAAGCATAATTATAATTCCCGTAACTCATTGGTCACTTGTTTTCTAAATCTTCACAAATTCTTTTTACAAACAGAATTTTCACAAATATTCAATGAAACGAGCACTTGGGAAATATACTTGACATATTTCATCGTCTTAAAACTCTTTAAAATCATACATACTTTTTTAAATTGGAATTCTTAATTATTTCTTTCTATAGTTCATAACATATACCCTATGCATACAAATGGCATCTTATTATGATTAATATCAATTGCATATTAATCATTATTTTCATTATCTTTTTACAATAACATTACTCGGACATATTTATAATAATATTAACATTGTTAATGCTCTGACTATATATATATTATCGACAATGTTAAATTCGGAAACTCCGGTCCAAAATAATCAGTTTCCTGGAAAATCAATTTAGCCAATCAACGCTCAAGAACTTATTGTTCTTCCAACTACAAATAAGTCAGGATGTAACACATTTACAGTACCAGAGGCCCGATTCTTGAAGAAATCATACTATTCGACAAAAACGTTCGTATGAGGCCCTGCCAGCGTACACTATGTTTATTCCATTGAAAAACGCATTGGTTCGGTCGTATACGATCTTCGAGAATACCAATTTTTATTAGTTTTCATTCGACTGACGTCATCCGTCGAGTAGTAGAGCCTCTGGGGCCCGATTCTTGAAACCATGCTATGCGACGAAAATGGCCGTATACGGTCTTGCAGTCGTACACGAAGTTTGTTCTATTGCGGGCCAAATAGGTATTCTCGAATTGGTAGACGAGACAATACTGACTTTTAACATATAAAATTAAGATATGGTGAATTGCCAGAACTTCTTCAATATCTTCCATGTAACGTAGAAATTTTAATATTTATAGCACAAATAAATTACTCTCTTCGAGGCGTCATTCCTTTGTACGCAAGACAATATATATTATTTATAAATATAATATATATTGTTTCTGCATTTCGTCGGGAACGGCTCCAGATTCGGAACCTCGTGTAATTGCTGTTCTCCCTTAACTCCTACGAATGTCACTATAAAATTACTCACCTGTGAAAATCTCTACCGCAATAATGCAATTATTGCGGTCTTACATCTCGCGTCTTCAAACAAATAAATTAATTTAATCGGCCCAAACGTGGGCCCAACACGACAATACAAAACAAAATTAACGGACAAATTTGATTACGTCTACCAATTCGAAAATACCAATTTGGCCCGCAATAGAACAAATTTCTTGTACGACTGCAAGACCGTATACGACCATTTTTGTCGATTAGCATAAGGCATGATTCTCGAACCATTCGACAGCTCTACTATACGACTTTCGACGTAAGTCGCATGAAGTCGAGTGGTAGAGCCGTCGAATGGTTTCAAGAATCGGAGCCCTGGTTTTAAGAATTGGGCCCTAGAGAGATCCTGTTTTGGTTACCCACTCTAGCTCCAGTCTACCTGTCACAATAAAATGTTCATCATTCTGTTAGTTATTATGTAAAGCCATGCCTAGTTCATTCATTATATTCATAGAGATAATATTTAAAGATAGTGCGTTAGGTATGGCCGCCTGTACAAGTGGAATAGTAACACTGGATGAGAGAGAAAAGAAATTGAAAGGCCGTATCTGTCTCTGTCTAAATCTGCAAGCAATAGCCACAAGTCACTTGATTGACTATCACCAAATGTTAAATACATCCACTTGATTTTCTGTTTCTGTTCAAGGTGTCATTTCTTTGTACGCAATACAATATATATTATATATAATACATATTGTTTCTGGTCAGGGAACCTTCATCAGTATCGAAGAGAGTATTCAATATCTCTAACAGGTGAAGTAATCTGAAAATTTTATCGTGACATTCTGTCCTAGGAGTTAAGGGAGAACAGAAATTACACGGAACGGCTCCAGATTCGGAACCTCTGTGTGCTAATTCTCTCGAAATCCTAGATCTCGGTCTTAGATCTCGCGTCTTCGAAGTATTTTATGTTGATAGTTACTACACACCGGGTAACCCAGACGTATCGGGTATGGGTAATATCAGTGAAATTCAAATAGTTTGAGGTAAATTACCAGGCAATATCAGTAAATTTTAAAAAGTATCAGTGAATTTAATTGGGTCAACAAAAAATGGCGATTTTTTAAATAACTTTCAATTTAATTATAATCATGAAACTCCTGTTTTTTTTTTCGTCGAGAATCAATATTAAGGCATAAGTAATTTACATTATCTACTGAAAAAACAAGAGTTAATAATTATTAACTCTTGCTTTTTGTAATTTTCTATCAGGAAACTATGATTGTTTTTCAGCGAAATCGGAAAGTTTTGAATCTGGAAAACTCTTAAAACAAATGATACTTTACAAAGATTTAACGCGGAAGCCAGTTTCTTGTTTTCAAGAAGTCTCATTATCATTGAATGTTTTATTGATTTGTTTGTTCACAAACGTGTTATGCTAATTTCACTAATGAAATAATTACTTCAAAAACCAGTTCAGTATTAAATAATTACGGCAAAACTCGAAAAAAATTGTAAAACTAAAACTGTATAACTCCTAGGAATTATGATTAATTTCGTCTTGACCTGGTTTCCTTATCATAAAATTTACATTTCTCCTATTTCATTATAATTGAGTTAAAAATAAACATTTAGCCATATTAAATCTCAGCGACGTATAAAAAACGTCAGTTGCCATCATTTTAATGTTTTAATAATTTATCGTTATTGTTTATAAATATGCTATCAGTTAATTAAGTAAAAAGACTAGCGAATTTTGAGGTTATGTGTTTGCGTAAAATCACTTTTCAACTAGAGCAAAGGTTAAACTTAAACAGTACGCGATAAGTATTCATTTTGGCCTAATTTTCTTAATTTTGTTTTCAAATATCACGCCTGGTCGTAAACGTGGAAGTATTTTGTATATCCTATTTTGATTAATAACTTATTTGTCTTCCAGACATAGTATACTATTCGACTAGTTTTAGTACATAATTATTACCTGTAGCCTACACGAAAAAATGTAAAGCACTCAAGCACTCAAGAAACGACAGTAGATTGTGTTAATTCTGTTATCGTCAAATGGTATGATCGATATCTAGGAGTTTCAAGGAAACAAACCCACACACTCCAATTCGTAGTGTCGTTTGCGCCCTACAATCCTGTAGTTCCATGTTAAAAAAAATTGATGTCTGTGACAAAGAGACTGTACTATTTTGGATAAGACTTGCCATCATTTGTGTCCGCTTGAAACGATATACAACACGTTTTTCAAAATTATATTTGAAAATTACAAAACTTTAATTCAATAGTAAAGCATGTTCTTGTGTTTCTTTTTAGAAATAAAACTACGTATATTGCAGGAATACCAAACGTTTCAAAGTCTATTCTGACTTCGTTGTCAATGGTTTTATATTTATTGATGTAAATTGCAAAATATTTGATTTATGACATTTAAAATTGACATTAGCAATGTTGTTTTTAGATATACAGGTAGCTACCTGTATATCTAAAAACAACAAATTTTCTAAAAAATATAAAACCATTGACAACGAAGTCAGAATAGACTTTGAAACGTTTGGTATTTGCAATATACGTAGTTTTATTTCTATTGTGGTGTTATTCCCCAAAGAAACATAAAAATAATTTAATTCAATAGTAAAGACATTTTTGTTTAAATGATAAAGAACTGTACTAGCTTTCAAAATACTATGTATGCTCTTCTTCATACACACCCTTTATTCAAACAGTGTCAAATCTTTTCCAAATATTTTTTACTAGGCCAAACATCCCCCTGCTAGCAGCGGGCGGCATATGGCAATGGGTCCCCTGCCTTCTCAGAGAGAGAGTAGCTTACTTAACGAGAAGTCGAAACGGCCGTCGAACGTTAAATGGTTTGGTTTTGAAAAAATGTATTTTGTATTGCTACCGATCCCGTGGGTTCAGTTAGACACTTGTTGTCCAATTCACAGATCATACAATAAAGATAGATGGGCAACTCAATGTTAAAAAATGTGTCACATTTTGTCCCATGACAGGATGCTAAACCAGCATCAAAAGCATCTTAAAAAATTCTTCAAGTACTAAATTTGACGTTTGTTGAATTTGACAGATCACCGCCATACTAAAAAGAAGGAATCTGCAGTTTCTGGTCCCAAATGTCACCAATACGGGGCTGTACCATCCAATTATTTTTGTGTTCTTGGGAAATAACACCACAATCGAAACAAAAATCTGTATATTCAAGGAAAAACCAAATTATTCTTGGTCCAATTAATACTATGTTAATTATCGGTGAAACTTCAAACTTCAATACAAATTTCTTGACATATACAACACAAAACACAATTCACACTGACAGTCTGCTTAGATCATATACTTTACTACTTATAACTTATGACAAGACTAACAAGACAAGACTGACTAAACAAGACTAACTAGACAAGACTGATTGTCTTCTAAACGTTGTTTGTAGCATATTCTTGATTACTTTTGTGTTTTTTTTTTGGGCAATAACACCACAATCGAAATAAAACGACGTATATTGAAGGAAAACCAAACGTTTTAAAGTCTATTCTGACTTCGTTGTCAAGACTAACTAAACTAACGCTGACAGAATCTATTTATATACATTTTTTACATTCGAGAGTCCTCGAGATTACTCTATGGCGCTAATATCGAATAGGCCTTTTCATATTCGAAAATTTCTAGTAGGCAAGCATCAACTTCTGTCATTTTTTTCGAGCAAAAAACCATTGTATTTACATGCCAATGGTCTGACAACTGCTCGAAAAAAATGACGGACGGCAACAAAAAATTTTCGAATGTGAAAAGGCCTATTATGTAGATCGTTTCCGAACTGACAGTTAAACTTGGTTGGTATATACTGGATCCTCCCTCGGCCGACGTTATAACTGTCCGTGACAGTATGTTTTTTTAATAGTTTATCGTTTTTATATTCAGCCTTTTTAACACATTTCACTCTTGATATTGGATAGTGAAGCCAAATTAGCCTGCACAGAAAAATCTGAAAATAGTGCCAGGAATATTTTTTTGGTCACTTTAGTTATATTTTTTACCGCAATCACTACATTTGGCCCACATGTACAATGTTTCATATAAAATTACGTCATTTAAAAACAAACCACAATTTGATAGAGTATTATCATTTTTAATAGAATTATAAATATGTCTAATTCAAGGTCACCCCAAAACATATCATAAACAATTGGTACACAAAACAATAAATACGCGGAATTGTTGAGAGCGGATATCCAGTTGTCATTAAATCCAGGATGCATCGGACAGTTGAAATTCCGAATTTCAATAAAAGCTCTATAACTAAATTTATCTTGCCAAATGCATTCCCATTTATCATTCTTCATGCTGTTCAATAAACTGAACTACAACAAACCTCAGTTAAATGGCTCAGTTAAAAAATGAAAATTTGATTTAATTTCCATAATAATTTTTCCAGCCATTTTAAATGTTTTTTTTATTTCAGGAAAATCTTCCAACTCCCGAATCATCTGAAGGCAACGATGACGACCATTATGGTGGTAAGTAATTACATATATGTGGTTCTAATAATTGCTGAGTACCTATTGTACAAATAAAAAAACACATTTGCCAATAAAATAACCACTGTTGCAATTTAATGATCTTATTTTATTGGCAATTATACGTTTATTAGGAACAAAAACACACAAGGTTATATCAACTGAATGATAATCTCACCCTGGGAAGAAGTTACAAAATTTTCGAATGTTTTAAAAATAAAAAAGATGCAGGGTTGGTTTTCAAAAGAAAACAATGTTAAATTATTTCAAGATGACATGGTTTATTAATATTTACTCTATAGAGTGTGGAACAGCCAAATTGAATAAATTCCATAACGAATTAAGGAGAGCGTGTTGGGAAAAACGCTTGGACACGTCGATTTGTATTTTTAAATAAGCATTTTTTCAACAAAAGAAAAATTATATAGGATGTGTCATATATAGTGACCAATACCAACTTTCTTATTTTAAATGCAAGTCTCTGTATATATTTTTTTGGATTTTCCAGAAAATTCTAGACATAATTCATGTACAATCTCCTACATCTATCTTCAACTGTTCCGAAAATATTAAGTATGAAAGTATTAGTAAAAGTCTTGCAACATGCTAATCTGATATAGAAATGTCTTTTAAGGTTACTCAATATCGCAGGCGTGACTGATATAATCGCAAGCGTGATTCGTCTTTTTAGGTCACCTAAGTTGAGAGGTTTAGTTTTGTATACAGTACTTTTGACATATCCCCACAAAAAGTAGTCCAATGGCGTCAGATCGTGCTGACCATTCTATCGATCTGCACCTCCCAATCCACCTATTTGGAAAAATTTGGTTCAGGTACTGCCGGACATTGACTTCGGAATGAGGCGGTGCTCCATCTTGCTGAAACCATATTGTATTGGCAGGAACTTGTGGGATTACTGGATCAGGGTATAAGTTTGTCAAAGTTGGCACGACATTATTTGGAGCACTTCTAAATATTTATCTCCATTCAAGTTGCCATAAATGAAAAAGAGACCTACGATATGATTTCCAATAATTCCTGCCCAAACATAAACTTTTCCAGGATATTGCGTATGTTTCTCTGCCATCCAGTGAGGTTTCTCATAAGACCAATAGCGGTAATTTTGATGATTACCATGACCATGAAGTGTAAATGTGCTCTCATCAGAAAACAAAAAATCTTCTAATTGTCCACATCATTTATGGGGATGCATTTTACTTTCCTTTATTACTCGAAAAATTGATGTGTGGCTAACGTTGAACAGAATTATGTGGGTTTTCTTGAAACTAAAGCGTAATATCGAATTTCGTATTATCACTTAGAGCATTAGCAGCTACTTTTTTATCTGTCTTACATGACCAAAGCTCGCGAAACTGCTTTTCTATTTTGCTAATTGTTCCTTGGGATAGAGTCGACATATTTGGAAATATTCGTGGAATAAGCGGGAAACTTCCATTTGTGTCCGTGAGTTATCTCCATTGTTATTTTGTGCGTTTCTGTTAAATGAATAATTTTTAGGTACAGAACGAAATTCAAACGACAATACTACTGACAGTGATCACCACTGTCATGCAGGTAGACAACAAGATGCTCATATTTTGACGAAAATAAATAAAACTGTTTTTTCAAATCAGTAAAAAGAAACGTAGGAATGGTTTTTGCTTACTATCTCAATATCAAGAGCTAAATGAGAATTAAGTATTGAGTGTAATGTATCGAATTTGTGAAATAAAATATTTTTCTTTTTTTAATGTTAATGTAAAAGCTGAAAACACTTAATATTTCCAAAACTGTTGAAGATAGGGGTAGGACATTGTACATGAATATAAAAAATAAATAATATACAGAGGCTTGCATTAAAAATTAAGAAAGCCTCTGTCACATGACACACCCTATATATTTTTTTTGTTGAAAAAGTGCGCATGTAAAAATAGAAATCGACGTGTCCAAGCTGTTTTCCCTACAAGGCCTCCTAAACTCGAATTTATTCCATTTGGCTGTTCCGGACTGTATAAGATTTAAACTATATAGGTTCACTTTATATTTTACGAGGGTACGCTGAAAAGTTATGTAGTACACGAACAAAAACAATTTGCAAGATCGGACAAAAAGTACATGAAAGTTCAATTTTTATTTCTTCCGACTGTCTTTAATTCAGGACGTTCTAGCTGCATTCATTTCAACTTCTGAGGTGTAATAATTACCATGGAGTAAGAAAGAATTAAAAATCACAAGGCACAAATTCGGGGAAGTAAGAAGCGTGTCGAATCAGTTCGTGTTTCAGGTTTCGAAGATTAATTTCAGGAGCATTCACTTTTTCAGTAGTTGAAAATTTGATAACACCACGGTGTTTAACTCGAGCTGTCATAGCATTAGTAGGCATCTCCATACTTCCACTACTCAAAATATACTGGATGAACATTCTTACTGTGAATGCGTATAGAGAATGATATTTCAATGACGAAATTCGAATCTTCTAAATTTATATGATAGACAAAAAACACTTTTTTAATAAAGCATTCCCGTTTTTGCTGCTAGGAATAATTTATATTATTAAATTATTGGTGCATGGGCGTATCGAGTGGAGGGGGCACATGGCCCCTCTGGACGGGAAAAATCTGCCGTGAGCCTACAAAACTTCCCATACATTTGCTGATTTGCGCCCTCCCCCCAAGACAAAAAATATGCACAATTTTTTTTCTATTTTGCCCTTCTCTACAGTTTTTTTTTCAGATTTGTCCCTCCCTAAACCAAAAGCTGAGGACGCCCCTGTATTGGTGAACTAAACACAAAATTGGAAAATTTGGACTTACGCGGTTTTACACTTTAGCTATCGATTTCCATATTTAATGTGACGCGCTAGTGAATGTCATTTCATTCGCGTTCTAGAAGCTCTTGTGAAATACTTTTAATGCTACTTTAATACAAAATTTTCATGTTTTTAAGATTTTATATTCGGCGTTATCAAATATTTAGATGAAGGTCGTGAGGTTGAGGCTTTTTGGTCAATTAGGCTCATGTGGTAACTTATACAAAATTTTGTATTTTTACAAGGCGAAGAAACTGTTTCTTCTCAGCCTCAATGGTAGGGCCTGAAAAGCTCTAGAAGGTAGAGTGGTTTAGAGAAGTTTTATTATCTTTTATTTATAATTTATTTTCCGAATTATTAATACGAATTTGAACTTTAACTCCTCGTAAAAGTAATATATAAAATACCTATCAAATAAATACAACTGTTACTATTAACTGCTGTGTTTTCAAAATTATGAATGTGAACTTTGCAGTATTAACAGTTCTTGACTTGGATAGTAATATAAAATTAGTTCAAGGAACATTTACAAGTCGTAAACCGCATCCAACATAAAATTGAAATGAACAATAAGGAATGTGCTCCAAAACTTTCTTCACCGTTAGTTTGTGAAACTAAAGTTATATTAGTCTAAAGGTGCACCCTGTACCATTAAAACTAAAAAAAACGCTATTACTAGTGTACTAGGAAAATGAAAAAATTCTTTTGTAGTTTATGGTTGTAGTGAAGGCAAGTTATTATATGTTGTACAAAAAGAAGAAGAAGAAACTTTTCTTTTACCTTTATATTCTACATTTTCTCGGAAATTTCAGCCATAACATCTTTTTCGTAAAATTGTAAGATTTTTTAAAAATAATACAGTTTCTAAAGTAATTAAGAAACCATTAACGAATCGTCCAACTATTTCGTCACGTCATTTTTGTGGTGATTTGTGACGAAGTGCATAAAACAGCCAAAGAGAACGAAAAAATTAACGTCTCCATGAGTTAAAGTTTAATTTGTTAGTGGATCAATTGTGTTTTTTCGGGCTATTTTGCCGTAGCCTATTGAAAATACTTCCGACCGTTTCATCTGAAACTGCGACAGACATCTTCAACGGCGCGGATGAAGGTGATATCTCGATGAATGTTCGAGAAAAATAGGACTTTCAAGCCACCAGTTCACACCCTTTGCGCGTGCCCAGGATCTGGATTTGCCCTTCAGGAAATTACTGAGGACACTTCCAGCTCCCTTGCCAACCACCCCCTGAGAATTAACTCAGGTCTTCGATTCGCGAATATCCTTTCTGCTTCTTTACTCATGGCTGATAGTACACTAATACTTTCGTCTGTTCAGGTAGTATCTAAGTCTTGGCATTGCATTGATGAGGTTTGTCAAGGAAACGACAGCCTTGCTGGTGAAACGTTTGACTATCCAGTTGGATATACGGTCATGTCCAGGTGCTTTTCGTTCCTTGAGTCGTGTTTCGGTTTATTGGTCCTGATCGGTGGGATGTCATCTTGGTTCCTGATTCTTCTCTCTTGTATTTCGACTCGGAGCTCGTGGTGGACGTCGTCAGTTCATGTTATCGGGTTCTCGCTCCTTGTATGAAGCTATCTCTATCATCCGTTGTGTTTTTTAAGTACGGTAAATACGTTGTCGCCAAGTTTTGAACTGACTGCCATTCTTTTTTATTATGGTTTGGCGTAACGGACCTTCTGACCTCATGGCTAGAGTAACCTTGGGCATGGATCACACGATCTAAATATAGAGTTCTCATCTTTTAGATTATGTGGTTCGTAGATTCTAATAGATGTTCATGTCGTCTTAATGATATACCAATAGTTTTCTGGAAGTTTTACATTTTGTAATTAAGTTTATCGATTTTTTATAGCGATTATAGGGGAAGGGTATGAACAAACTATGGCATATTATTTTGTGGAGCTCAATACTTGCTGTGGAGGATCTGTTATAGAGGGGAGGGAAATATCTAAAATAATAAGAATTAGTGTTACGTAAGTACCAATATTTTATGCAACTCATACTTGCCTTGACAGACTGTGATATACTTGAGGGAATTATACAAAATAGAATTTGCGTAACGTATTAATTGAACACCCTCTAAAAACGATCAAATCAGTATTCTGAACCTTTTGCGAAAACTTCAAAATCAGCTATAATATAGGAATATTAAACTATACTTTTGAAATTTCAATAGATTATAATCAGGAGTGTCAAGTTTCGACTTATGACGAAAGTTATCTTTCAACTTTTAAGACATGGATTAGAAATATCAGTCCTACTCGAAAGTATTTATTCTGACTAAAGTATAATATTGTAAATTTTTATTAATCCAGTTATTTCTTCTGTACCCGGCTGAAAACTTGAACGATTGATTAGGTCACATTACAGTGAGATAGTTTGATCCATCATTTGTAAAAATAAAAGTAGAAATCCATTGGAATTCTTTATTGCTTACAAGATAATTAAATAAATAGATCTCGACAAAGGTGTGCTTGAATAATTAAAATTGAATGACTTTGTATGTTGTCACGCACTTTGTGGAAACATTTGAAGTTTATATCATAATTAAAAATATTCCACCCATATTCCTTTCAATTACGTTTTACCCGGTTGCTTTATATAGCAGTAATATAGTAATGATAGTATATAGTTATTATAACTAGGAGCTTCAAGAAAAAGACAACCATTTTCCAAGGATGTTGAAAAGGCAAATTCTTTCAAAAATATTTTGCTTTTGTTTAAAGTTAAAAAGAAATGTGTCTTTCATATGTGACATATGTGCAGATATGACCTAAATCAATTTCATTTCTTTTATTATCAAAATCTCTCATTAAGCTACAGAAAAATAAATACAAGCTGTGTTATTGATGTACGTTATTGAATTTCTTAATACCAAACAATTTTTGGTCAGCAAAACTCCGAAATGGAACAATGTTATCAAAATCATTAGAGCTGATTTTTGGGACAAAAAAACATAAAAATTGCTCATTTTATAATATACACTAATAATGGCTATTATATATTTTTAATGACATATTTTGTGATATTTTTCGCTATTTTTACTGTTTGATATTTCTAGCATTTATAACAGTTTTGCATCTTTACATTTTTGTCGTTTGACATTTTCAGACTGTGTACATTTGTGAGGTTTTTTTGTTAAAACAATTTGAACAACAACTTGCCGACGCGGAATTTACAAGTTCAAGGAATACATTGTCCCAAAAATTTTCCTAATAATAACCCATTTCTGTTTCAGATAAATAGTAAAATTTTCTTTGCCTATTTATAAGACATGTATGGTTATTTTTTGCTCAGTCAACCCATTCTTCTTCCTTACATTTATAATTATTATTATATTATTATAAATGTTTAAACATTTTCAAATATACTCATTTCTTTTTCTTTTGGCTCTGGAACAATCCATTACTCTCCCTAAAAACTTCATTTCTTGATTTCTTTTTATATTTTGATCCGGAAATAACACCATACTTGAGCAAAAAGGCTGTATATTACAAAATATCCAAACGTTTCTAAGCATTAATCTGACTTC
The DNA here is from genome assembly GCA_034190945.1 of Octodonta nipae. Classification (NCBI taxonomy): domain Eukaryota; kingdom Metazoa; phylum Arthropoda; class Insecta; order Coleoptera; family Chrysomelidae; genus Octodonta; species Octodonta nipae. Next base: position 36,324,524 of record CM067217.1, on the reverse strand, counting down.
GTTGTCAATGACATTAAAATTATATTTATCATGTTGTTGAATTTACCCTTGGGTTCAATTAGAAAAATTTGCACTTAACATAAACGCCTGTATTCAACCAAAATAAAAATCACAATACGATCAGTAACGATTACTAATACCGAACAGATAATCGCTGCGCTGCTTTCGATTCAACTCAACTTAAATCGTGTTATCTTTACATCACCTTATTATACCTTCATAACCATCTGGATGTTCCTCTATCTTTTCTAGTAGGTATGCTAATCGGTTATCATTTCTAATTCTGGAATGTATTCAAACTAGTTTCTATCATCGTCCTTTTTTCGGGACTCCCTTTCTTGCGGGCTTCTTAATTTCACTCGTTTTTATAGTTTATTTATTGGTCCGATGAGTTCTCATTTAGGATGATAACTTTCTCGACGGTTTCTTATTTTGATAGCATAAAATGAACTATTATAACAATATTTTAATGCCATGCTAAAGGGATGTTGAGTTCAACATGACACATGACATCCCAGGAACGCTTTTACACATTTTTTCCTACTTAATCGAAAACATCATATCCACTTTGCATGAAATAGTTATAAATTATATGCGAAAACTTTCCTTGCGAGGCAATATATCTATTACTATTAGTAAAAGCCGTATCAGAATCTCCACCGCATCTTCTGAGTTTAGCGTATGCAAACATTGAGGTGATCTGACAAACGTGGCTACAATTTATATAGTTGTATGGATGTTCTAATAAAACTGCCTTAAAAACTAGGTACATACAGGTTGACGTTTTCAAAATTTATAATGGCTATATCTAAGCAACTAAAGAAAAAAATACTCAAACTGCTTACCACCTCACCCCAAACCAGTAATCTTAAATGGCAACCTCCTGCTTGTGTTACCTACGATATCTCATCAAATGCTCTCGTCATCAATTTAATTGAAATCTACTATTTTATTATGAATTAATTTACTAATGTATTAAATGCTGAAAATGATTGCCATTATTTTGGAGATAATAATGCAGCTCATCTTGAAACTCTTGACGCAAGGTTGCAAAGATTTCTCTGGAAATAGCTCTCAATTCTTGAGTTATCCGGTCCTGCAGTTCCTCTGTCGACTCAGGTTGCGGTTTAAAAACAACGAATTTCGGGTGACCTCTCAAAAAAAAATCGAGTGGCGTTATATCCGGGGATCTAAGTGGTCATTCAGTCCAGTCTCTTTCTTCTAATCTCCTGATTGGGATGGTAATCATCTAACCATTGCCTGAGAGTACATAATGCGGAGGTGCGCCATCTTGCTGAAAATATAATAAATCTGCCTCTGCCTCTGCATTTCCATTTAAATCAATCTGGGTCTCTAATTCTTGAACTTTAAGAGTCTCAATAGACCTATCTAACATGTCAGGAAGCATTTCGCAATTTAAATTTCCTGTATAATTAAAAGACCGATAATGGCATTGCCCAATATATCAGCCCAAACATTCATTTTCTGATTGTACTTCCTATAATCCTCTCTAAATTCGTGAGGATTTCAGTCAGTGGAATAACAACAGTTTTACTTATTAACGTATCATTTTGAATAAAATGTACATTCGTCACAAAGAAATATTTTAACCAATCTGGGTTCTTCAATAATTTTGCCGGTGATAATTTCACAGAATTCAATTCTTCTATCACAACGTGTTGCAATTTTATAAGAATGCACTTATTCAACTTCAGAACCTTCTTTATGGAGTCTCGTGATGTTCCTGTTGCTATAACGGTCTGACAAGATTTTTTGGTTAATTCCTATTTCTGTTCCCAACAGATCCAGTTTCTAGAAATTTAGCTACGAGTTGATGCATGTAGATTACGGTTTTGTGGAGATCTTTCTCGTTAAAATCTGGAGCTTTACTTAAAAACATTAATTCAGGGAACCAAAAATTAAGATCGTCAGCTAAGCTAGAATCCATTATTGTTATCAAAATTGTTGTTTACAGTTAACATGGCCAAGCAAAACTGTAAGGCTAGACCTATAAAAACTATTGTCAACCAGTTAATTAATAGCTATAAAACCACCCAGTATAACTTAACATTGTTTTCTTTCAAATCAAAAATTTCCAATCCTCACTACAATTAAATCAAAATTTTTATATGTTAAAAATGTTTTTGACAAATGTTTGAAACAATTATCTATTTTTGGTACTATACTTGTAATTTTTTCAAAATATTTTTTCATTATTTCGTGAAAAACTAATCAGATAATTTTTCATCGATCAATGTTTGAATCGAAAGAGTTTGAAATTAATGTTTTTCGGTAATTTTTTTCACCAAATAATGAAAATTCTTTTCGAACCAACCCTGCTAATCTCGTGTTTTACCATTGGCTGTGCAGGAGGAACCGGTGCAATGAAAGACAGCGACAAACTAAAGTTGATGCTGTTGGCATGGAACTACCACAATAATCAAGGTAAACACACATTCACACACACTAATAACAATTATGTGCATATATTGTTTTGTTGAATTATTTGTTGTGCTTTTTGCGAATCTTGTAATTAATGTTTCCTGATTTACTGTATATTGCGTATAATATTTATTGCCGATGTAAGATGTTATAGTATTTTTAATTTAATTATTATCTTAAGATAATATTATTAATGACAAACCCATAACATAATCTGCAAGCTTAAATTCTTTGATATTGTTTTTAAAACAATAATATTTTCCATTGCGCCTTTTCTGAGATAGTAAACTATTTGGGAATTATTTTCCAATGACCGCTATACTCATTTATAAAACCGGCACACAATAAAAATGATTTGACCAGACCCGTTACAGGTATTTTGATTCCCTGGATCCGATTACGAGGTTCGTTTGACCCGTACACCTCCAGAATTTGTGTAAATTGCAAAAAAACACTAATAATGACAAAAAATCGTATATTTCTTATGTATTTCGATGTACTGAATCCCTACACGAAGTTGGTTTAGCTCGCTAACCCTCCAACTAAATTGGAAAATACCGGTGAAAATCGCTAAAAATCGTAATACAACTGAAAAAATAATTTTTGAACTAGATCAAATATATTTCTTAAATATTTTGATTCAGTGAATTTCAATTACAAGTTTATTTAGCTGGCAAATCCTCTAGATTTGGAGTAATCGCAAAAACCCGCTTTAAATCTTTACAAAATCATGAAAAAAAGTACAATTATGATTTTTTTTTTAACTAACTAGTTAGTTGGTGTACAAGCCAAACCGACTTTTTATTTGGATTGAGCTCATTAAAATATATACTTGATTTACTTTATTTGTTTCACGTGCTCCTAGAGATACACAAGAACATTAATGTTTTGACTAAACAGTCTGATGTACATCAATATCGTAGAAGAAAAGCAGGAAATATTCGAACAACCCGTTTTCGATTAAATAAGACAATGAAAAACTCGCAAAACTACAATGCTTACAATATCTTGCCAGAAGAATGAAAAATTTTGAGCTTGAATAACTTTAGAAAGAGTTTGAAGAACTACCTACTAAATTTTTGTTTTTACTCAGTTGGTGATTACATGAACCACACAATGTGCTCCCCGAATTTTAGTGTCTAATTTTTAATTGTTTATATCTGTTCTAATTTTTAATATGTATTTCATATTTGTATTATTTTAATTGTGATTTTTTTTTCTCACTAAGACTGTATTTTGGACTTGCTACAAACATTGTTTAATATGTACCGTAGTCAAATAAAGAAATCTAAATCTAAATCTTTGAAAAAATTTTGATTTGAAGCTGTTTTTCACGATCTACTGTAAATTTGGAGGGTTTGCCATTCAATCAAATAAGATTGAAATTCAGTGGATCACAATGTGTAAGAAATATACTTGATCTAGTTTGAGATTTTTTTCAGTTGCATTTCTGCATTTTTTACGATTTTTAGCGATTTTCAGCAGTTTTCCAAATTACTTTAAACTTGGAGAGTTAGCGAACTAAATCAATTTCGAATTGGGATTCAGCACATCGAAATACATAAGAAATATACTCGATTTAGTTCGAGAAAAAGAATTTCATTTGCATAACTGCAATTTTTTACGATTTGTTACCATTTTTATTTTTTTTTGCAATTTACTGAAATTCTGGAGGTGCTCAGGTCAACCGGACCTTATACTCGGATTCAGCGCATCAAAATACCTATACTAACCTAGATGTGTCTAGTCAACTGTTCAGATGACTTTTTTTGTGCGCACCGTTGTAATGATTTCATGTGTTTAATTTCTGATTAAAAGTTACACTTTTTTCCTTTGTTATGTTGTGTTGTCTTTCTTCTGTCTTTTAGTACATTTTTAGTGAACAAATAACAGTAGTACATTTAATTTGATCAGTAAAGATACTAGTTTTCGCAAAATGAATAGTAATATACGTATTATTTTCGAAATATATAGTTCAAAATGTATCATAACTGTTGCAACTTAAATACCTGCAACTACATTTGTGCATAATACCTAAATAGGACTCGTCAAGTACTGCTGCTCTCATTAAGAATGTGTGCCTTTTTATTCCTTTTTAATTTAGTTTTTTAGATCGATGAATGAATTAATACTGGAAGTCATGTTTTTAAAACAAAACACACTTAATGCCATCACAACATCATCCTTCAAGTAACAGTTTCGTAAATACATTTTTGCATTGTTTCTAAAAATAAATACTGCAGTTTCATTCTAACAGTCATACAGGCAATATTTGACGACCTGGCAAACTACTCGATAAATTAAACATTTAGGTTTTTCAACATAGTCGATGATTAACCTTAGTATTGCATTTTTTGTTCAGGAAAATAACTTTTAAGTCCTATAGGACCTCTTGGGATGGATCCATCCATCACTTTGACGGTGACACTTATGGACGGATTATTATTATGTCAGTAGTTAATATAAAGAAATTCACATTATTTTTATATTTAATAGCCCGTTCATCGATTTCACGAAAGCATTGGGCACCTCCAGCTAGGGCTGTACTTTGAAGGTAGACCATGTAGTTTTCTTAGAAAAATTTCAATCCTTCCACTCTTTAGGTGTATATATTACGCGATATTTTCTCAAATTGTCAACGGATTATTATAATTCTTTTTGTGAATTGAATACATCGATGGCAACCACGTTTAAATTTGTATACATACCACAGTTTTCTCAAAAGTGGAGAGCTCCCTCGGAGTCCAAATAGATGCTTAAATATTTCATTGTTCCCAATGTTTACTACTGGGCTCACTTTCCCTAAAGTAATATCACGTAATAATAATTAAAATCTTAAAATATTATTTATTATGTACCTATATATAAACAACGTATTCTTATCTGAACGCTCGCAGATGTAAATCAATATTGCCAAATCTTGAGTTGGTTCTTATTTTTTAAATATAAAATGGTTGTCATGTATACTATGAAGGAAATTCGTTGTTAGATTCTGGATATTGCTTACATTACTTGGTGTCAACAAGGTATTGATGGAAAGGGCATAGAACCTTGTGAAATGTACTATTTCGTACTGTACACTTGACGTGCGGAACTTAAATTTTTGCAAACTATGACAAATCCAAATGTAATTTCACTTTAAACTTTCTATTTTTGCAATACATTAGATCTTTTCTTTCATGGTATATCTTCTTTAATAGAATGCAGTGGCAATTTTGTCAAAATACAGTAATCCATCCAGTGGCACTGAAATATTTGTTAAAAAACTATGTAATGTTTAAGAGTGTGAAGTTCTTTGGTTACAATTCAACAAAAAAATACTTTTTGTTAATGAAAAAGCCTTATTTCCGTTATATTATTTTACTGCTTAATTTTCATATTTTGTGAAAACTTTTCAGTAGTATCCAGTGAAATACATTTGAAAAAAAAATGTTACAAATAAGACACCCTGAAAAATGAAGAATAGCTATCATATGTCAGAATTATTTATCCAACACCTGAACTGAAAATATTCATGCAGATGCAAAAAAGGGGCAATGGTTTAAAGTTCACAAAATACGGCATATACTAGAAAATTTGATTTAAAAAAAGATACAGAGATGTTCAAAGAATGTTCTTTGATTTCTGAAAAGACTATGGAAAAACACTTATTCATTAATTATAAGCACAAGTTGCTAATTAATTCACATTTAAATCGAAATAATGGAAGACAAAAACACAAAGAAAAAAATCTGAATTTCCTCAGAAATAATCTAGCCAACTTGTTGGTGAACATGTTTTCAACTTGTACTGTCAATTATCGCAAGTCCTTAGATTTTTCTGAATTAAACTCAATTTTATCATAAACTGGTTAATAGCTTCATACATTTGTTCAAAGAGCCATTATTTATTTTGAAAATAGTATCTAGGCGGAGTTTTGAAATATTTTCTTGTTGTTAATTTTTATTTTCATTTGACGTCTGTCCATTAACATGAATAAAATATTAAGTTTATATTTTTGTTCCAGAACTGTACACTCATAAAAAATGTAAGTATTAAATATTTTGGAAACACATTACTAGTATTAAATATTTACAACTGAATTATAATAATGAAATGAACTCTTATTCCCTGCCACTGTTTTAATGCAATTTGACAAATTTGTCATTGTTGGAGTGTGTTTAAGGTTGAATGGAGCCTACCTACCCCTTTTGTTACCATATATAACAAAATAAGTTTTAGATTTTTAATTAGTTTTAACGAATTAACATAGCTCGTTCAAACCTATGTCCATCTCATAGTCTAAGATCCCAACTAATGTCATCATTTTTCGCTAAGAAATATATATTTTATTTAATTAAATATATTGTATTAATAACGATAACATGATAGGTTTGTTGCCCCATATCCTTGCAAGTAGACCATGTAGTTTTCTTAGAAAAATTTCAATCCTTCTTTAGGTGTACCTATATATTACGCGATATTTTCGTAATTGTCAACGGATTATTATAATTCTTTTGGTGAATAGAGAATACATCGATGGCAACCACGTTTAAATTTATATACATACCACAGTTTTCTCAAAAGTGGAGAGCTCCCTCGGAGTCCAAATAGATGCTAAAATATTTCATTATTCCCAATGTTTTTTTTAATGTTATTTGCATTTGCAAAGCTGCTAGATCTAAATTTTAGCCCGATTTAAAGTTTTGACTAATCGAGTAAGAAAACAGGACATCACAGATAATATAGAAGGTATTTCATGAGATATTTTTAGGGTTCCGTATATGCAATGTACTGATACCCTCATAATATCACTCCGGATTTCTGCCTCTGTCACATCACAGCAATTTTCTCCTAAACTACTGGACGGAAGAGGTTGAAATTTGGTATCGTAAAAGAAAAAAAATGTGATTTTAGGGGTACTTCTGGGGGGAAAAACTAAAACAATCTACCGTTCCCCACCCTGATCTCTGAAACTACTAAGCCTAAAATTTTGAAAAAAGTAGGAAATATAGAACGTTGCCCAAACTTTACAGGAAAAATAAGGAGAAACCATTAATATTAATTTTGGGGGGCAAATTATAGAATTAAATAAAAATTTAAAAATAAAAAAAATTCAAACGCATCATGTAATATATCAAATGAAAGGTCTCATTCTGAGGAATACAAATACAGTTTTTTCATATTTAAAAAAATTATTTAAAAAGATATTAACGAAAATATACCAAAATTTACCCATTCCCCCTCCCCTTATCTCCGAAACTATAAAACGTAAAGTTTTGAAAAAAAAATAGAGGTATAGGTTCTGACCTGAAGTTTACTGGAAAAATCAGGAGAAACCTCTATTTTTAATTTTGGGGGGCAAATTACAGAATTAAATGGAAAATATAAAATTAAAATTGTTTCTAACCCATTATGTTTATATATCAAATGAAAGGGCTCATTACGACGAAAACAAATATCTTTTTTCATATTTTTAAAATAAATTAATTAAAAGATATTAACAAAAATATTGAAATATAGTAATTTTAGGGACAAATGATACAATTAAATGGAAAATAAAGATTCAATTTTCAAACGTATCATGTAATATATCAGATAAAAGGCTCATTTTGTGAATTACAAATATATATTTTCAAATCATTTGTTTAAAAGATATTAACAAAAATATTAAACATCGACTTAATTCCCACTTTAGAAACTACACTATTTAAATTTTGAAAAACATATTTTATTTGTATTTTTTAATAATTTGAATAACAGATTTTATAATTTAAAACTTGACCTATTTTGCCCTTTACCTTCTAATCTACAGAGTCTCAAAACTCAGACAGTAAATTATAAAACTTTATTAGTAAAATAAAACTCTAATCCTGAAGCAGATAAAATAAAAGTCTATGTGTAGAAAATCAAAGTGTATATTTGTTATAAATTTAAAACGCTTCCTTTAAATGATATTAGGGTAAATATAAGAAAATGCACTCATTCCCTGCTTGTCTGAAACTGGAATATTAGAATCTTGAAGGTGGTACGAAACCCTAAGTATGCGAGTCCAACTCGCACTTGACCAAATTATTTTTATAACAATTCAGTATTTATATTTTTTATACAGTTTACAGTATCGTGAAAATAGATTATCGTGTATGAAAGCTATTGTGTTAAAAAAATAAGAAATGAAAATCTGGTTAATCGACACCTTTGCTTTACGATTATGCTCATTCCACTACCAATGAAATTAAGATGGGGCCTTGGACTCTTGGAGTTATAATGAACTAAATTGGTTAGAATGTATCCCTTTGACATCTGATATCTCAAGATATATGTAGAATTTAAAACTTGGTAAGCATGAAAAATCTTGTTCTAAACACCAAAAACCACATCATACAGTAAATTTGGTTGAAAGTCGATTTTCTAAAAACATAGGGCCGTCTCAAATTTGAAAAAAACATATGATTTTGGTCAATACCAGAATAAATGGTAGATGGATATAAATACATAATTTGCTGGAATTTTTAATTCTAAAGACCTAACACTGTAACAATTTTCGATATTGCCAAAAATAAAAGCACCTTTTTTAAGCTAATCATTTGTTTGGACAAAATTGAATACAATTAAAAAGGTGACAATTGAGGATTTTATTTTAGGTTTCAGATTCTTAATATTAATTAATTATTATCATTTAAAAAAATCTTTTCTTCAGTTGGATAATTACCATTTATTTTCAACAAATTGCATCCTATTTTCAATTAACTTCATCCTAAAATCCGAATAATGCTAATTTCATTCGTTTAATTTTCGCTGACGTACGCGCCTTCACCAAATTTTATCAATATTATAACAAGAACAATTTTTTCAATTCTACGAAAAACGGTATGTCTAATGTCATTTAAAAATTATGGGAACATTTCGGGATCTTCCTTCATAGGATACAGTTTAAACTGTCGAAATGAGAGCTTGGAGTAATCCCTGATAGCACATAAAATATATACAGGGTGTAACATACCTAATGCAGTGCAGATATTTTGATAGGTGACGGAACCGATCAGTATAAATAAAAAAGTTTTATATAACTTACGTCAAAAAGTTTGTGATTTATGAGAAAAAAAATTCAAAGTTGTCAACCAAAGCAAGCACTTACGTATTTATTTATCAATTTATTTGCAAAAGGGCAACAAATTTATCAACTGAAAAGAACAATAAACAAATCCACACCCGTTTAAGGGCAAAATTGATTTATCGTTCCAACAGAGTTAATGTAACAGAAAACTTGGCAATTTTGGGTTAAACTCGCTTTCGTTCAGCAAGCGTAGACCGTTATAAAGGAATTATTGCGGCAGCTTTTGGTTTCTTATTGGAAAAAAGTTATGCTATATTTATTAGTTTTCAATTTTCGGTAAGTGTTTTTTTAATGTACAAGTTTTATTTTCGTTTATGTGAAATATGCATAGAATAAAAATCAAGTAAATTCTTGGTGGATTTTTTTCTGACATTTCTGACATTAATAATTCATCAGTTATATCTTGGTAGCACCGGGTGTGGCACGTTTTGGGTACCAACACTAATATTTTTTTGAAAATTTCTATGTAAATCACTTAGTTATTTTCACCTACTAAATACTCTGGCGAGGAAAAGTTAAAAAACAGCTCTAAGTTGTAAAAAATTCCATTTAGTGCTTCAATAAATGAAACGTAACATGATTGACATTGTTTTTCCACTGAATATCTTCTTTTGAAATCATTTATTAAAAATCTGTTAAAAAGGAGCAGAAATATCATGTCCTAAATGAACAGATTATATACAAAATCTTCCTTTTCCAAAAACCCTCACCCAAATTCAAAACGTAAATACATTTCACTTTTTGGTGTAGGTTTTCTGTACCGTTCAGTGTTATGCATGTACAACAAAGTTGCCAAATGTATTGAATATTCAAAAAACTTTTTAGTTCATACCTGCCAAAATATCTGCACTGCATTTTATTACATTCAGTACAACTAGCTCTTTATGTACCCGATACGAGCTGAAAAATACCCAGGTGATGCAAGTTTCTTGTCATTTTGCACCCTCGATGGTCTACACTGCCGGCACTATATATACTCACTGACAAAGAAATCCCAACACCCAGAAGGGGATGTTTAAATTTAACATTGTTTTGATAAAACATAGATCCTCTATTAAGGAATAAATGATAAACATTTGAATAAAAATACCAAGGAGTTTAAAATTTGTTTATTAGTAAGATGTGTTTGTCCACGGCGGTTATCTATACACTTCCCAACACTTCTTGGCATTGATTCAATGTGGTCTATTTCTTCTTTAGGAATACCATCCCAAGCTACCTGCATTTCATGTCTTCTACCCATCATATCCCAAACATGTTCAACAGACTCACATTAATCTCTCCAAAAAGTTTAAACTAATTCGAGCAACATAAGACCGAGCATTATCTTGGTGAAATATGGGATCAATGACCCGATTAAGGTAAGGAAGTACATGCGGCTCCACTACAACCCTGGAGATAACGTTACGCTGTCATCTTCTCTCGAACAAAGACTAAAGGTGACCTAGTTCCATGTGCAATTGCACCCCATATCATACTGTTCGGTATACATGTAGCTCAACATCAAATTGAGGTTGACGTCTTTCTCCTCGACGTCGTCTAATCCTTCTTTGACCCTCATGCCTACCCAAGCAGAATCGAGATTCATCAGAGAAGACGACCTGATGCCATTTCACATTCCAATGTTTTCGTTCTCTGCACCACTGTAGTCGTTCCGTCGATGCTCAGCGGTCAGAGGTATCACAAGATGGAATCGATAATACTGCAGTTCAAAAGACCTTATACGGCGGTAAACCGTTCGGACACTTGCAAGATAGCCTTATTCTTCTAACCTAACCAAATTTCGAGTTATCGAAAATCGGTCTCTAAAGGCCATAAATCTTAGACATCGATCTGGAACTTCATTTGTGCCCAATCGACGTCTCTCTTCTCCGATTTCGGTCATTATCAAACCACACTTGACAACATCTCTTAACTCTAAACCATAGTTAGATTTCTGTTCGTGTGTTTAGCGATTTCTCGAAATGAAAAAACCCGCCTCCCATAAACCAATATTTAGCCTCTTTCAAATTCACTTAATCGGCGATACATTCGGCGTATACGTACTTTAGGCCTTTTAACATTACTAAACATCGATTTTAGATGCCATCAAGCAGTTTGTTTATTGGTAACTTAAAAAAATGCAACAAACGAATACAATATTAATTGATAAAAAAAAGTTTTTTCTCCAAACTATACCAAATAATCATTTACTCCTTACTATAGCATCTGTTTTACCAAATCAATATTAAAGATCTCTCTATTTTTCGAGTTAATTAAATCAGGTTTTTAATATAATAGTTCATCCTTTTGGGGATGAAATTCTTTCCTCGAATTTAAAATCCATTAACATCGGGTAGTGTCCAGTCAAAATATCTTCCTGATTACTTCTCGCCATTTTGTCGACTTAAAAAGTTATGTATAGGCAATCCTATCAAGATGTCTTTTTTAATACATTAGATTTAATAGAGTAGATATTTCATTGAGAAGAAGGATTATGGTAGGTCGACGTTAATCGTGTATTTTGAAGCTATTTGCGGCATAGTAGTTTATGCCTTCGAACCTTAATTTTTAATCAGCTAGAAAAATTTCAATTTAGAAAATTGCCAAATCTGGCGAATAGGGGCCTTATTTAGCAAATTCCACTTATAATTATATTTTTTTAAATTTTAGTTACATTCAAATATTTTTGGTTAAAACATTTGTTATATATTTTTCTGTGAACCACTCTCTTGTTCTCCTTCTTAATATAATTATTTTAAATGCAAAGAAGTTGTGCAAGCTTATAGTTTAGTTTGTTTAATGGAATAATAAATTTCCTGGAATATAATATTTAAGGATAACGTAAAGTTGGAAAGGTTTATAGTTACTCCAAAAATAATCGACCTTAGACATATTTAGAATTAATTTTGAACTTGGCTTGAGATCAAGAATACAAGATTTATTAACTTAACCCCATCTATATGTATCAACTAAAATACTTAAAATCTGTTATAATTCTTTGTTTAGGCAATAGAAATGGAAACAGCGATATCCCCGATCTCTCAACAGTACACAGCAGCGAAGAAATGGTAGGCTTATGGGCGCAGTACCATTCAGCACTGGGTCTTGCCAAAGGAAAAGCCACACCTCCTTCTACAAGAGATCCGTCTGTAAGTACAGCGCAATCCTTATTATATTTAAAACCTAAAGAATCACGCATCTTAGTAAAATTAAAAGTATGCTTGGTGTTGAGTTTACTTTAATCCGGCGTTTAAATTTATAATTCATTTCGTGCAAACATTTTTACCGTTACAGCTTTTGGGAAACGGTTTTCAAATAGCTAAATTACAACAGATAAATTATGAGACTAACATCCTAACTTTGACCCACTTTAACTCTGTTGACCACTTTGGAAACTAACATTTTTTTAAATGGAATATTGTTTTTGCTGTGCTATTCGAAAAGAGTCATTACATAATTTTTTCAGACTGATTGTCAAGATGATAGAAGTCCAAGAATGTTCTATAATCAGTATGACTACATTCTTAAGCAACTTTTGATTTTGGATGATACTTTGCTTTGGATTGAGTAGATGTCAGATTTCACCTTATTTTTGGAACTATGCATAAAACTTTTTCGTACAGAATTTCATAATTATTACCTTTAGATCAGACTCCACTATCTGCATTCTCTAGTTTAACTACCTTGTTGTTTTGCACTACTAATTGAATAAGTTGTTCAAATTGTTTCTTTTGAATGTTTAAGTCACCTTCCTTTTTAATTCAAATTTTTGCAACTTCATCTTACCATTTTACTTCAACTATCTACTTTTTACCGCCAATTGTACTTGAAGAGTTGTTAAATAAATATTAAATTTGGTGAAAATTAAATCAGCAGTTTTATTTATCAATTCTTGAATATATATATAATATTTCGTGACAAAAGGTTTTCAAGCAACACGACACTACGTTCACGTACGAAGTTCATAAGTATTAGCAAACAAAAAGATTAGTCACTATATGTTGGTATTCACATTCGCTGGCAAAATGTTTACCATTTTCGAAGCCATTAATCCATAATTGTGTGTGCAAATATCGATTGTAAGTCAACAAAGAACAATGAAATGATAGGATAATACAAGTGGCAACGTATTTAAACAATTATCTGAGAAATTGCCCTGGTGTTTATGGATTGATATTAATTTGATCTATATTTCTTCAAGAACCAAAATTCACAAAACACAATCCTCTAGTAAATATACATGACAAATTTATAAAAGACCAGTTATCCAAAGATCATTACTTAATGGATAACGCCTTTCTACATTTTTACATTACAAAAAAAAATACATAGTCTTCTTTTTCCGTCTCCCCTGTGTGACCTTTAATAATGGATTTTCTTAAAATTTCTCCTAGCAGCTCTGCAATACTTAGCAATACTGCAATACTGCTGTCTTCACTGCACAAGATTAATTTTGCATACGGACCTCATAGACCTCAAAGGCTGGTATCACTTCCCAAACAATTATGTTGAGTTGCTCAGAAAGAGTTCCCCAATCCCCCCCTTTTTTAGCCAAATAAAGTAACTTTTTGCAAAGTACGTCTTTATATTAGCCAAAATTGAACTCTTGAGTTCCGACAAATATTATTTTTCGAAAACTTTCTAAGAACTCTTTTTGATACCAGTTTTAATGAACTGAACATAACATTTTTTTAGTGAACCTACAATTTTCGAAATATTTGTTTAAATTTATGATTTATCTCATTCTGTTGTTATTGTATGGTATTGTGTTCAAACTGGGGTTAGATATCCATCTACGTATATTTTCCGAACAAGCAGAAAACGATTTTATTACATCCAAGTCTTTTAAATGATCGCAGAGTTAAAAACTGGGTTTCCAAATTATAAAGCTGAAAAACATTGGCATCTAGTGTATGTGTCATTACAATAGTATTTGCGAGCTATATTCAAAGGCGGATTTACCGGGGAGGGGGTAGTTGCCCCCTCCCCCAATGTTGACGATAAATTAAATGTGAACTACTACAAAGTATTCTATTTTTCTTGCCATCCCCTCATGCAAATGTTATTCAATTTCACCCCATTCAACATACTAAAGATACCCCCCTGTCCATATGATACATTTATTGAAAATATAACTAAGGGATAAAGTAGTTTCCACTAGACTTATGATTCCCAATTTAATTTCTTATAGAGATGGTATTTTTTAGAGGTTTGTTTTTCATGTTGTCAACACTGCTTCTGGTGGCAGCCATTTTGGCATCTTTCATCTAATTTATGTTCAGTACGCTTTGTCATTTCACAATGAACAAACTTACATTTCGCGAAACTTGCTCTGCCCTTCGTCCATTTCACAGTCGACATAACTGTCCATCCGAGCAAGTTATTCGAACAACAATGAATTGTTTTCGTACCACGTATAGTCTAATGGTTCATACGTGTCAGCGGAGACGTCCTACAGTGCGCACCGATGAAGTTGTTGCTGCTCTGGAGCGTAATATTGAGGAAAACCCGAATGAGTCTGTACGCTATCGAGCACTGCAATTGGAGCTGTGTCCATCGACTTTATGGAAGCTTACAAGCTTCAGCACGTGCAACAGTTAAAGCTGCATGACCATTATGCGCGTCAAACGTCTGGCAACTGGGCTTAAAACAAGATTGCACTTGATCCTCATTTTCATCGCAAAATTCTAATCAATAATCAACGAAGAGCCTAATTTTTTTGAATGGAGACGTCAACTATCAAAATTGCCGCATTTGAAGTGAAGAACATCCACAAACCATCCACAAAAAGTAACTGTTTGGTGTGCTTTATAGGCTGGTGGAATCATTGGGCCTCATGTCTTCAAAAATGATGCCGATGAGAACGTCGCAGTCAATGGAGATCGCTGTAGATACATGATTACAGACTTTTTCGTTCCCCATTTGAATGGATTTAATGTGCAAGAGCTTTGGCTCCAACAAGACGGTACAACATTTCACACAGCCAACGCCAAAATCAATTTATTGAAGGGAACATTCGATGAGCGCATAATTTCGCGCAATAGACCTCTTAATTGGCCTCTGCGATCGTGCAATATCACACCAATGGATTATTTTCTGTGGAGAGATGTGAAGATGCTAGTCTCCGACGATAAACCACAGCTTTATTGCTGATATATACTGCCTCAGCTGCTCCAAAAAAGTGATCGAAAAATTTGACTTCCAAATTGCGTTTCATTCGAGCCAGCCGCGGGTCGCATATTCCCGGTATCATATTTAAGCAGTAATGGCACAAAATTATCTTTTCAATAAAGTCAATGGCTATTATCATGGTTTTAATGTTTTTTATTCCATTTTAAAGTTCTATAACTCTAAAAAACACCCTTTATAATAAGAAGACAACCAAAAAGTTTCGAATTATTTTCTGAAGGTTAGGTTCAAGGCCTGTATCTGTACTCGATTTCTATGGAATTATGAGTTGAATTATATTAAAATATAAATTAGAAATTACATTGTAAAACTCATGAGCGGATCCAAGGCAGTCGCCCCCACTGAGAGCCTCAAAGTTAGTAAAGTTAATATTGAAATGAGGTAATCCTAACCCCAAGAGCCTAGAAGAAGGTGACTTCTATAGGTTTAAACCTCAGAACGGCTATATTTAATGTCATAACCTAAGAATTCCGGTGTTAAAATTTATTCAGATCAATTTAGTACAGGATCGCCCCCTCTGAAGCATGAAATCGGATACGCCCCTGGTAAAACTCTGAAACAATCAATTTCAAATTTTTAATTTGCTGCGATTGTTCCCCAAGTGTTTTATTTTACCTAAAAACCACAAAAATAAAGTTTATATTATTTTTTATAATAAATTCCTGCGATATGTATCTAATTAGTTTTAACTATATAATTTTATTTATTCGACATCTTTTAGACATCATGTTACTCTTCTGATTTTACATGACATCTAGAAGATGTAGGTTGGTGGCGTATTAGATAAATTTCTGAAATCTTTATTTATCTCTGCTTCAAGTTATCGAATCCGAAAAAAGTTATCTTTATGAGCTCGTCGTGTTAACCTTTTGCCAAGAGGCAAAGATAGTGATTTCCCTAAATCAATTCCCACTGCACAGATTAGATAACAGATTTTGTTTCTAACTGTTGAAACACGTTTGTAGACATTTAAAGACATATGCCTATTACAATCCAAGTTTTCATAATTATACTACTTACGCTTCCTATAATAGCCCAGTATTGTAAAAAAAATCCAAAATTTGTGTATATTGAATTAACGAAATGATACTACATCTTACACTTAAATGTACTGTCACATCCTAACAAAGGAAATAATAGTAACACATGCTTGTACTAGATATATTATGATTATCAGAGTCGTCTCATGATTTCCATAGATGCTTCTGTTTGGTCAAGTATGCTTACAAATCATGTTTTAAGAGCTTTACAAAGTTTGAAGCTTCTGTCGCTATTAAGTGATTAGATACTTAGCCTGTAATTTTCAGTTAATTCTGATATACCTCAGTTTTTATATGAAATATACATTCCTGAGTACACAGGATCGTCCTAGGTAGTACATTAAATACTTCATATTAAATCAGTTGTTACCCTCTTAACACGAAAATTATATTTTAACATCTTCCATATTGCATGATGCTTAAGTTGATTATTTGTTCTCTTTCTGCCTACAAGGTATCCGATGGTCACTTGTAAATTTTCAAAAATAATATGCTCTATTTCTACAATCGATTTACATTTTTCAACAAGCAATAAGCTGGCCAATGTAAGAATTTGGTTGACACATTTTAAACTCTTGGTACTAAACGCTTTCTGAGAAGAGACAAACAAAATATATTGATAGTTTGAAGCTGATGGACAATGTAATTCGTTCCTCAAAGTTTTCTTGGACTTCCATCGTCTTGAAATGGTTGATCTTACAACGTTTCAATAGTTTTGAATCTGTTATCGTCATCAGGTGAATGATGATGATCAGTCGAATGATTTCAAGACGATGGAAGTCCACGGAAACCTGCAGGAAAATTTATTGACGTTGTTTTCTGAATGATAGTTGTGGCATCTCGAGTTTACAATTTTATTATTTCTTGGGTAAATATCAAATACTCCAAACATTTCAGGTTCTAAATCAGACCCATGTTTAATGTCAGTAAAAATTTAACACAACTGAATAAAGAAATAGAAAATTGAAAAGTTTGCAATGACAAATTTAACATTCAAAATTGGACCTTAAATGTTTGACAATTAAAGTATAAAAATGATAAAAATACAAATTATTTTGATATTGATGGACAATTACCTCTCTGAAAGTTTCAAAACACCTTAATTCAGTAGCAAGCAATGTAGTGTGTACGCGTTTTCAGACAAACACTAAACGATCTTCCTTGGTCGTTTACAGTTTGTCTGCCAAGTACCTAAATGAAAATTACAGTCTACTATCTTAAGCTTCCGTATGTTCAGAAGTTCAATTTGTGTCATTTAACTTACAGTTCATGCAGAAGATGTTAGTATTATACAAGAAAGGTCCCAAGTACATAATTTTTGTGAACAGAAAAATATTACTGAATTATCAATAGTAATTTTTTTACAGAGTCCTATAAACGCAGAAACCGGATCCGCACACGACGAAACAAGTTCGAGCGGTAACAAAGAAGATGAAGACGACGACGATGATGAAAGCGACGATAAAATTGATACACAAACACACGATCCCGAAAGGCTCAAAGCGTTTAACGTAAGTTTCTCTAATTTTTTAAGAACACGAATGAGTACTTATGTCAAAATAATTTTTTATTAGTATTTCTCCAACGAATTAAACAAATAGAGCATTGAGCACAGAGTTGTTGATAGCTTTTAGCAACTTTATGTTTTGAGAGTCGTCTTACTTTCATAATTTGTTAGAGTTGTTTTATGCAAGATATCTAGATATTGTCGTTGCTCAATGCTATCGAATTAGCTAGATCTTTAGGTAACTTCAAGTTTCCAGCTAATTTAGATTTTAGCTTTTACAACCGCATTCCGACTATTTCGAGTCTCATCAATGCCCATAGGGATTAAATCCACAGAGAAAAAAATTAGGAAAAACCTTCGACTTTATCTACCCAAGGACTGAATTAATACTTTTTGGTGTATTTTACAATATATTCATCACTAGATTATCGAAATTACGATTGAGGAGGTCATTGATTATTCAGTCTGATTGTCCGGACTTTCTCTATTCTCTGCTTTTGTTTTTTCAAAGATGAAATATACAAAATGCTTATACTGTATCATTTCTAATAAAAAATCTCCAATTTTTAATATATTTTTTTATTCTAGATGTTCGTAAGACTGTTTGTAGATGAAAATCTTGATCGTATGGTTCCTATCAGTAAACAACCCAAAGAAAAAATACAAGCGATAATCGATTCTTGCACAAGGCAATTTCCAGAATTCGCAGAGAGAGCCAGGAAAAGGATTCGAACGTACCTGAAATCATGTAGAAGAAACAAAAGGGCAAGGGATCCTAATTCAGCATGGGATGCGGTAAGTAACTGTTTACCTAAAGTAGAGGAATTTATTTATATCCGATTTTCAGAACCATATTAAACACTTCCCATGTCGTATCGTTTAATCATTACTTATTCCTTCAGTTCTTATTAAAGTTGGTTAAAATGGATTTTATAATCATTTATTTATGTTCATTTTTACTATAATATTTCTTTACTCATTCATTCTCATTTATTTTATTGTTGATTAGTTCTGCTCCTCCAGTTTCCCTCTTCAGTCGTTACCTCTTCAAAATTTCTTCTCAGCACTTTGCTCTCTTATTTTTGCAATATATTTTCTAATTAATAACCAAGTTGCTCTACATAATCTAACTTAAGCGGCTCATTTTTTATTTTATTCTACATTATCATTTTTTATTGTGTCCCTAAGTCCTTGAAATCAAATATTTTTATTTTTCTCCTATACAGATTGTAGCATAATACAGCATAATGCAGTGCGGATATTTTGGCAGGTGATAGTACTGTTCAATATGAACTAAAAAGTATTGACAATTATTTATCTGACTTATATAATTAAAGACCTATTTGATTATTAATTTTTTGAAATTTCAATATATCTGCCAACCTTGTACGTGTACGGTACGAAGATTCTACACTAAAAAGTAATATTTTTCGAAATGGAGAACGAAAAAAGTATTGTAAAACATGCACATTACAAGAAAATAAAAGTCGAATTAGCATGTTCACGCGAAAGATCGTAATTTCCTGATTTGTGGATAATTACATCACATAACATAATATCACTTTACACACCAATAGAAAATTGTTCAATTTAACATTGAAATGAAACTATTTTTCTTTCTGAAGCCAAACCACAGAAAAATAGTTCGAACGAAACCAGTTTACCAATCTTGCCATGTTTTTTGTTTCATTATCATTTTTAAATAAAATTATCTTAAACGTCCATTCATCTATACAATAGTAAAGATTTTTTTATTGTTCTGTTCAGTTGATAAATTTGTTGCTATTTGCAAATATATGGTTAACTACGTCCTCAAGTGCTTACTTCAGTTGGCAACTTTGAACATGTTTTTCTCAAACCACAACCTTTTTGACATTTCATATAAAAGTTCTTTATTTATAAGTATCCTATCACCCATCAAAATATCTGCACTGCATTATGTTACACCCTGTACCACCATTTGTATATACCTATACTTTCCCTCCCTCTATAATATAGTTTAGGGAGCTTTAATGCGTTATTTTTGATTTTGGATCTTATGTTTTGGAATATGTTTAATTAACCATAGGTTTGAACTTATTGGAATGAATGAATTTCAAGGAATATTTTCAATATTTGAAAATTAATAATAATTAAATATTTGTTCCTCTTCGGTTTTTGTTTCGTTTTTCACAGCAGGAGAGTTTTCATATTATGCCTTCTAGAGATAAGTTCAAGTAAAAAAACGTCTCATTTAAGCATGAATGATTGTTATATATTTTTTGTTCAAATGAAATATGACTGTTTCTAGTATTTCATTCAATGTTTCATGTGATATTAAACAGTTGATAAATATGCTGATGTGATTCTTATTTGTTTTCGTTTTTATTAACACTTTCTCATTTCCCAAACAATTGCCCTAAGGAAAATCTATAATATTCAGATTTTCAAAAATGGAGTCTACTCATTTTTTACTTACTTCCAGACTCGCCCGACACCTGCGCACCTGACATCAGTACAAGCCGAACAAATATTAGCTACAGCCTGTGAAAACGAAAGCCATAATGCCAAAAGAATGAGGCTAGGACTCGAACCCGTTAGTCAACCTATGCCAGTGCTACCCGCACCTCAAGTAAGTTAGACTTAACATTGTGGTTCACCTTGATAATTCTGGTTTCTTATGTGCTAGCACTTATATTACTCAGCATATAAAAGCAGAGTCGAGATTTTTTTGTACCATATGTATATAGTGAAAAGTTTTCTACCCTAACACCAAACCTTTATTATTTTTTTCACTCGTCATGAAATAATACAAACTGCCACCAGAACGGCTACCACAATATGAAAAAATATAAAACCCAGTCATCAAATAGGGAGAAAACAACAAAGATAGATAGGAAAATGATCATAGAAAAACTCAGAAACTTAAACAAATGGTCTAATTTGTCAGGCATTTTCATAAAAAAACTTTGGATTAATGTCAACGTTGATGCAGATGGGGATTTTTCTCAGTACCGTAGTACATTAGATCCATTCATTTATGAGAATTGAAAACTCCAGGATGTTCCTAGTAGTAAACGAACTATTGCAGAACACTATCCCCGTGTGCGCTGCCCGTTTTTGAATCAGTTATATTTATGTCTTATATAAATTAATATGGAGAGGCTGTAGTAAGAAAATCCACAGACATCCGACATTTAAAACCAAGAGTATCATAGCTTTATTTGTAGCGTATTTAATATGGTCATATAATTCTAATACTCTCTTCGAGGTGTCATTCTTTTATACGCAAGACAATATATTTAATATATATTGTTTCTGGTTAG
Organism: Octodonta nipae; assembly: GCA_034190945.1. Classification (NCBI taxonomy): domain Eukaryota; kingdom Metazoa; phylum Arthropoda; class Insecta; order Coleoptera; family Chrysomelidae; genus Octodonta; species Octodonta nipae. The sequence continues at coordinate 36,302,963 of CM067217.1, read as the reverse complement.
GGAACCTTCATCAGTTGCGCTTCCCACAATTAAATGTCCTCTCGAACACTTCATTATGTATTTGATACATCTCGCGTCTTCATATTATTCTAATGTTCTCTATCTAAACCCGACGTGATAATTTGAGCACCATAATAGGCTAAATAAGTGCATAACTTTTTAATTTGTATGCGTATATCACACTGGAACTAATAACCTTGTATTTTATTTTCAGCCCACAGACACTACTGCTCCAATTAATAGAGGTTTAGACTTCTCGAATAGTACAACTGTTAAACTGGAAAACGACTCACTACCTAGTGGTTTTCCTAATTCAAGCACTCCATCGAGTACTCCTAACTCCGCATCAAAAGTTATGTCAGCGACTCCTGAATTGAAAACCACGCCTATGAAGTAAGTAAGCTATAGAAAAGTACTCTGAATTATCTGAAGAAAACTTATATAACTGAACGGTTATCCAAGATTAAAGAAAAACAAAGAGAGATGAGAAATAGAAATGAAGTTGTTCTGAAATAATTTCCATTACTCTAAAATGGGCAAAAGTTCAAAGGTGTGTTCCGTAATTCGCGCCAATGAACTATTTAACTGAGCTTGGCCAGTAAACTTCAATGATTTTTAAAGACGTTTATTGAACAGTTGTATATTAAGTTCTAAGAAGTATTCCAGCATATGATCCTCTAACATTTATTCACATATAGAAGTGTGGGTAAGATCGTTTAGTGGTCAGATTCTAGCCCATTCGCAGTAAGAATGGTGACCATCTTTAGGGCGGGCGCAAACGCTCGGTTTCCTGATTAGGTTTCCTGATCAGGAATTCAGATCCGGAATTTTATTCTGACGGTCAGTTCGAATAGAGACGCTTCTTGAAAGGTCGACGAGCATGAATTGATTGCGGTTCCGAATGGAAAATGCGGCGAACGATAAGAAATGTATGTGAGCGCTGCGTTCGGGGAGACGCCATTAGGTTTTTTCCGTTCTGACTACCCGAACGCACGGAATAAATTCCAAAACGAACGTCAGGTTCTTTTCCGTTCGGAAATAGTAAGTACGTGTCTTGTTGAACATTTTGTATGAAGTCATTCGAATCAGCATATGATTCCGCTCTAACATATTATTCACATATCGACGAGCATGAATTGATTGGTTCCGAATAATTTCCGTGCGTATGCGGTGAACGTATTAGCGCTGCGTTTCAGGATTCTAAAGAAACGAACGTCAGGTTCTTTTTCGCAGTAAGTAGAACATTTTGTATGTAAATGGGGCATTCTGTTTTCCGAATCTGAATTCCTGATCAGGAAACCTAATCAGGAAACCGAGCGTATAAGTAAAAAAGTTGCCTAAAGCCAAATAAGTGAATTAAGTTCACTTCACTTCTCCTCTAAGGAGGGTGTTAATAAAGAGAATTCAATTATGAGGTGAGAAAAAAGACGAAAAAACATCGTTTTATTTAGGGGTGATTTAGATATTTTTCACTTTGGTGAACTCAATACCTTTAAAGAACGCATTTAAAGTGATTTAGTAATTAGACACTCAAAGGCTGTCCCGTTCCTGCAAATAGTTAATAGTGATAATTACTTAACAATACAAACCACTTGTGTCTGGTCAATAAGTTCGTTTAAACAAAGACCATAATAAGCCCTGAAGGCTTCAGGCCCTAAAGGTTACCCTTGTAAGAAGAAGAATTTGAAAATTTTCACATCAAGGGTCTAAGTGATATAAATATAAGTGGTGATCGTGGAAACTATCTTACTTGTGTCAATTTTGAAAAAGCACAAAAACAAAAAGTTCTCGTTTTCAGTTCAAAGCGATCTGTATACTAGTAAAACCTAACAGAATAATTAACCTTTAGTTCAAGTACCTACTGCATAAAACTTTTTTATCGCTTAGAAAAAATGTGGAAACACTAATTAATTTTGAGTTGTTATATGTAAAATTGAGATGGAAGGAAGTCAAAGAAAAATACGTAGAAATCAAGTTTTTTATAAACAGTTTCAATAACTTAACATATAATTACTATTACATTTTGACATGTGCTACACATTTAATATAATTTTTCAGTATTATAACTGCCATTTTCATTGCAGTATAACTAGTGCAGGAGTGTTATCTTCTACGGGAATGAACGGGATAGGAATCTCTAGTGCGTCTGGATCAGCTCCTACTGCAATGTACAGGCCGAATTTCACACAGGCATTTCAAAGAACTGGTCCATATCCCCTTTTTCCAGGCGGTACCCCATTTTCTTCAGGTGTCGTTAGCAATGGTAAGTACAATCTTTATTTATTTTATGAATTAAATATGTCATATCATTGTATTCGAATTCCACAAGATGAACATCTTAACCTTAGTGGTTATTTAAAATCATATTAACGTTTTTATTGTAATACTAGCCGTTAAAATTATACGGATATACTTAAAATGGGAGCTCGTCTGATGTTGGCTGCACTTTGTATCCTAATGCCTCCGGCTTCTGTTATCGTAGCCAGATAAAGTGCAGTTAAAGCTTTTATTCAGAAGCCCAATGTTTTTTAAAACTAACTATGATTCACAGTTATCGATTAACATTTCAGCTGAATTTTTACACTAGATTATTCTTTGATATTTTTTTTATTCGTATAGCGTCCAACCATTTTAACTACTCCTAGATAATGGGTACAGCCAATTTCATGAAAATTATATAAGAAAAGAGACACAATAAAATATTAGTAACGATACAATCGGTTCGTCATTGACCCATTGAACAATGTAGTCTTTATATATTTTTATATTCCTAACATGGGAGAACTTTGGACAGAAACGCATTTTTACACCCTGTATACTTAGATACTGTAGACTTTCGCTTTGTTGACCAACACTTTCGTTTGGAGTCTCGTATCGTAAACATCGTTAGCAATTCGACATGCTACCCAAGACAAGCGGTAAAGCTGCAAAGAAAGGCAGAAAAGCTCAAAAGAACATTTCAAAGGCTGACAAAATGAAGAAGCCCAGGGGGAAGGAAAGCTATGCCATTTACATTCACGAAGTATTGAAATAAATACATCCCGATACCGGTATTTCCAGCAAGGCCATGAGCATCATGAACAGTTTCGTCAACGACATTTTCGAACGTATTGCTGCTGAAGCTTCCAGACTGGCAAACTACAATAAACGTTCCACTATTACAAGCAGGGAAATTCAAACTGCTGTTCGTCTATTGCTGCCCGGTGAACTCGCCAAGCACGCAGTCAGCCAAGAAACTAAGCCTGTTACCAAATATTCCAGCTCCAAATAAATCAGACAACTTTCACATTAATATTATACTTGATAAAATAAAATGTACACTGCTCTCCGGTCCAAACACTGCTGGCAAAGGAAGGATCTTGGCATTGCCAGCAAATATCAAGGAGTGTGGCTTGAATCTCCTATTTCGAATTTCACCTCGACTTTCAAAACTTTCCCATGACCAAATCATCGGTGTAGTGTGTAGTTGTGTAGTTGCATACTGCTGCAGAGGCTTCTCCTCCTTTACCTGCACCCTGTATACTAATTCTTGTATACTAATACCATAACTGTATCCTTACACTTCCTTTACTATCACCCTGTAGGCTTACCTGTTTACTACCACCACTGGTCTTTCTCCCAAACACTCTTCTTGCGACCTTCCAAATTTCTGATGACTAAATCAACAAAAATTAGTCAACAACTTCTAACAGTTATTGACACAGAAATTTGACATCTAAATGTAAACATAGGGCAACTTTCCAGGAAAATATACCGAGACCATGTATACTTATATCCTGTTGGCTTACAGTAAAGTAACATCCTGTATACTTTGACCCTGACGTTAGAACCTCAATCACCATCTGACTATGTAACTCAGGCTGAGTGCTTCCATTACATACCACCTAATTTCTCGCCCGACCAAATCATCTCATGTGTAGAACCCGTTTACTTTGCTCCGGCGAAAGCTATAAAATAATACATAATATTTGATGGGTGCGCTGGAACCAATAGAGTCTTTGTGTTATGATTTAAACCTAATTATAGGCTTTTCAACGAAAAGTAGTAGTTTTTGCGTGATGTTCGAACAAACACACAAACCACTACAGTCTATATGTATATAGAGGAAAAATTATTGTTTAATTAATTTTATTTGCAGGTCCTGCAGATCTCAGCATGAAGCAGAAACCACTCGTCAGCCACAAACTTAGTCCAGGAGAAATCAGCGCTGTTCGGCAACTCATCACAGGGTATCGCGAATCAGCAGCATTTCTTCTACGATCCGCTGATGAACTGGAACAACTTCTTATTCAGCAGCAACAACAATAGTGTCTAAATCTTGTGTTTTAATAGCCATATTCAGAACAATGTCATGTGATAAAAGGAAAACATCTCGAGACAGTATATTGTAGAATGTTAATGTCGCCTCTTCTTTCATCATAAAACCATGGCGGCAAAGTTGAACTCAACTTTGTTAATAGCAAGTATGCGTACGAGGCTGTCAAGTCGTGAAAGTCGGTATTATCAGTGAAAGTGGCCAAATTCATTGAAAGTCTCAAAGAAAAGTTTTCTATAATTATCTGCATTTAAACAGGGTTAGTACATAGATGATGATTAGCGTCTATGTTAAGTGATCTAACTTAAGATCTTTACTTTTATGAATTCCAATTGGTGGTTTTGGATTTCTGCAGTTTGTAACAAAAAAATATTTATTGCAGCAAAGCCTAACTAGTCCGAATAGTTCCATTTCCTAAACTTTTTTTAGTCAAAGGGCAAGTGTAATTTTTTATTTCAAAAATATATCGGAATCTGTGGTGCATTTACTTTGTTCCTGTATATTATATGATTTTTTTATAGATTTAAATTTTTAAATATTCTTATTTTTTATATATATAAAATCATATATTTCATTTTCATTGATAATTTAGACACTCACTGACACTTTTTATATTTATGTAAGTATATTTTTCTCAATGTTGAATTAAAATTGTATATATTTCTTATGCGTCGCTACTGATATGCTTACACACTTCTCATTATATAAGATGACCAGGCAACATGTTTTATTAAAATTAATGATTTCAAACAGTCAATTATAAAAAATATTTAAAAAACTTTCATACTTTAACCTGAAAATACAATAGGATTCCCTATTTTTGGGCGGGTTCCAAAAAAACGTTTGAACAAAACTAATACCTACTGAAAATGTAGAATAGAAAAGTATCCCACAAAGTACACAGTTTAATTTGACTGAATATTAATTAAAAAAATAAGTGTACAAAATGTTTATGAGGTGTCTCTATACCTTTTCTGATTATACAACCGCCACCAAAATACGTGTATTTCATATTATCCGCATAGAGTAGTAATCAACATATAACATTTGACTGTGAATTCAAGACAAAAAATTGATAGCATTTTTAGTAATGTTCTATTGAAGACTTATACAAGTTCCGTTAACCACGAGTAAGTTGCTCAACTATCAAAATGTTTCGTAAACATTCCATATTTTCTATTACCAATCTACATGTACTTGCCAACTATTATTTTGGGATTATCTTTAGATTATCCACATTTCCTGTTCTCAAATAACAAGCTGCGTCCCTTGGTAAACTAAACCTGAATTGAAATGAAAATGGCCGCACATTCAGTTAAAAATCCTATTTAGTGGCATGCAGGTACATGTGTTTTTTTTGGTTTCAAGAAAATACTGAAATAGCAGATTCAAAATTTAGAAACTTTCGTCAAAATAAACTAATATAAATTTCAAAATCACTATCTTTAGTGATATTAATTATTTTTGCCATATATTTTATTGACTTTTATTCCCAAAATTTTGACCAGCACGAAGTCTTCAATTGCTGAGGTTATCATTTTACTTCAGCCGTGGAACTCCGATTAATTGAAAACTCTTGTAGAATCGAAAAGTGACGTCATTTTGTCATACAGTATCAAGATGACACGAGTTATGAGTACGAACATTTCTAAAGTGACGTCACTTATCGATTCTATTCATCAGAGTCCCACTGCTGGACTCTTATCAAATTCCAGTTTATTTAATGAAGATCAAGATTTCTTCATTGCTGATGTTGGTCACCAATTTCTGTTTTTCATAGAAGTGAAAGAACAGAAATTGACTAACATTGCGACATTATTTTTGACTAGGTTTGTTTTCCAGTAGGAATACTGATCTTCCCTGGGGCAGTCTTGTAAGCAACTTAAGCACATAGACTTCACTCATTGTTAGCTTTCAGATCATTTAAATGTCGTAAGCATATAGTAATTTTTACGGATTCAAAAAAAAACAAAATACATTAGAAAAGAACATTTTGTATTACGTTTCAGTCAAAATGTTAGCAGCAAATGTGTGGAGTATTTGTGAGATCACACCTGATATTTTTATTATACATAAAATAACATGATTTATAAATTCTTCTTGCATATACAGCTTATGTCTACAATTTATTATTATTACAATTTATCTATTTTATATTTCTAAACTAGTTCAAACGTGCTCAATTTCTCTTGTATGTCTCCATAATACGTCACTTCTGTGCCAGAAATTCACAAGAGTTTTAGGTACTAGCAATAGTTGTTTGTTTCCTTGCAATATTACTTTTTTTAATAGGCTTCATATCTATTATTCATTTCATACTATCACCAATTACACTGTATTATTAATGTTAACAACTATAATGAAGTAACATTGTACGTATTTATCCGCCCTTACAAAACATTTGTGAAAAAGGTGTACTCAAATAATTTTAATTATGTATTACTTTACAAAATTCGTAGAGTATCTAAATATAAAAACTATCTTATTCGTTCCAGTTTGGTCTCTAATAGCTATTTTATTTACTTGCAGAGTGATCCCTATATAGTTCTTTCCTTATATTAACTTACACTTACAGTGTTAAAAAACTTTTGCGGCAAATTTTAATGCATAAATTCTGTTTATACTATTATATTTTAAAAAGATATTACGTGCTAATTTAGGTAACTCGTAAATAATTTAAATTTAAAATTGCCAACCTGAGACAAAGATTATTTGTTTGAAATCATTAATTACTTCCAAAGTTGAATTCTTGTTCTTTAATATTTGCTTGGTCCTTTAAGAGAAGTATCCCAAAAATATATAAAAGTAATTGAATTCAGATCTCATTAATTTCTCTATTCCTGTAACAACTTGAAAATTTAGATAAGTATCCAGATTTTGCTTTCAGGTTCTGTAACTCAAAAATTTGTTAATATTAAATATATGCAATTAAAAACGATATATAGGAACTTCAATATTCAAGCAAAAATCTGAAATTATGTACAAAAAATATGTTTAAATATGTAAATTATTTATTTATTGAACAATATAAATTATACTATTACAGGGAATATTTTTATTATATTTGATATGATCGTTAAGAATTTTATTGTAATTCTGTGTACCAAAGAGGCATAAAAATTAAATAAAGTTATGTAAATATTCCTATTGACTAGATAAACTCGCTAATATGGTTTTATTATATCTACTATAATGTAAATGTGCAAATTTGTTGTCTGTAAAAATCAACACCACTTCTGGTAACATAAATTATATTCAAATTATTGTCGACCCAAAAAATTGACAAAGTGTTATTAGAATTATTTATATATAAGGCCATGGTTTTTACATATTTGGTAAAACCTTTTGTTGATAACTGTCACAAGTAGGTACCACTAAATTCTACTAACATTTTGTATTTTTTAAGTTCAAGTATGAGGCAAACAAATATAGTTAACAATATTTCTGTGATTGTTGATGTGTAGATATTAAAATAATTATTATAAAGAAAACATATGTATAGCTAGAATCACTTTTCTCTTTTTGACTGTAATATTTGTTACGTTTTTGCTTTATGTTTTTTTAATTATTGATTTTATGGTTTTTATTTCATTTTGAAATCATTCCGATGTATTTTTAAATTATATTTAACTGTATTTTGATTGTATTTTGATCTGAAGCCACTGCCAGATTAATGTATATCAATAAAATGTCCACATTTTGTTTAGTGTTTTACCATATTACCAAAGACCTAGATATTTTTTATTTAGCAAATATATAGGAAATGAAAATATAATTTTTTGGAACATTTTCTCCATGACCAACTAAACGGTTAGCTGTTAATACAGCTCTTTTTGTTACTAATTGTCCGTTGATATATGCTCATATTCCATATTTAAATTAATTATGTAGTATCCCGGATGGAACACTACATATAAAAAAGTGTATGAGTTAAAGATTGAGGTTTTTAACAATGCTCCTTCAAAGCAATTATATAATAAACACAATCGATAAAAACAATGTCACGTCACGTAAATAAAGTCACCAATTATGAGTTAATCACAAACCTTATGTCGAAGCTCTGAAAGTGGTGTATTTTTGGTTCTTCTGTCTTCTTGAGACTAGTCTCTCGCTCCCGTAGGAGAATCCAAATGCGGTATATTGTTACGAATTTAAGTAACTCGCGAAGTCATAACACAATAAATCCAACAAAATAAATGCATCCGTCCCAAACAGTATTCAAAAACGAAGACAATGCGTCCGAATGGATCGGCCAACAGCCAAGTAATTTTAGATTTGCCTTATTAGGCGCAAAAAATGTACAAAATGTAAATTTGCATTGGCGCAATCGACAGTTTTCGAAAAAGTAGCATAAATTTAAAAACCAGTTGACTAATTCAATCAAGTTTAAACAACGACAATAAACAAAGTTGCATAAACGTAACATTCCGCCGGCCTTGAAATACTTACTTCAAAACCAAGCGTCCACTGGCAGTGGACAGAGTTTTACAAGAGGCCAATTCAAAGGAGCGGAAGTGTCTTGCTTCAAAATAACAAGAGTACCTGGCTTAAATACCTCCGAGGGATCAGTCCATTTGCTCCGTTGATGAAGATTATGTAAATATTCCTGCGACCAACTCCCATACAGCATGAAATATTTCTAAAATATTTATGCAATATTCATGATATATTTCAAAAGATTTGTTTGCCGTGAGCATACGAATATTTCAGAAATATTGGAGTCAAATATTTTAAAATAGTGCTAAAATATTTGATGTCTAAAGTATCTATTGAATTTTTTTCCAAAATATTACTATATTCAAGACTAAAATTCTCCTGAAATATTTCATGAAATATTGGTGTAATATTTCACGAAATGTTTCTCTAAGATTTTATGAAATATTTCAGTAGGTGTTTTGTCGTGGACATAGGAATATTGCAGAAATATTTCAGTGAAATATTTCTTCAGATATTTCATGCTGTGTGGGTTTTTCCAGAATGCCTGATGCAAACGAGGAGGTAATAAGTGCGGTCTGTTGGGTCGATTAGATCGCACAGATGAGAAATCAGATTTAGGAGGTGCTGTCAAAGGTTCCATTGTAAAAAACATTCCAGGACTTAAGACGGTAAGTTATGATGGATCGTCGCTACAAGGTGTTATAGGTCGCGAGTTTAAAACTGCATCGACCTGCGCAAATACAGTAGAAAGTTCCTCATAGGTTAGAATGTGATCCCCAGTGACACGTTTTAATTGAATTTTAACGGACTTAATTCCGCTTTGCCAAAGTCATCCAAAGTGAGGAGCCGAAGGAGGAATGAAATGCCACGAAATGGTTTCTTGTGCAGCAGTGGCTCAAAAAGCTTGCTTGTGAGCACAAACGAAATTGGTACCACAATTTACTACAGATATTGCTACATCGACTATGGCGTGCAAGAATCGTCGCAAAGCTGCCAAGAACGCATCAACAGACAAATCTGACAAGGTTCCAGATGAACAGCTTTCGTTGCAAAGCACTTAAACAAACATAGATAAGCATTCAAAGTTTTTGACCCTCTTAGTTTTAGCCAGGGTTATAGTGAAGAGCCCAGCAAAATCTACCCCAACTTGAGAAAATAAGAGTTTCAATTGTGAAACGCGAGAAATAGGCGAATTACCCATGAAGGATTGGTAGGCAGAAGGATTAAGTTTCCAACAAGAAATACATGTAGAGTTGACACTAAGAATCACTTTCTTTGTGAATATAATCCAAAACCGTTGCTGCAAAAGAAATTGAACAGTTTGGATTACTGCGTGAAGATTGGTGACATGATAATCTTCGACGATGAGATTAGTCAAACCACTTTTACTTGGTAGCAGTGCGAGAAATTTAATATCAAATGGCAATGGAGTATTAGTCAATGTACTACCAATCTGAGAGTTCCCTGTTCATCAAGAAACGATGAAAGTTTACGACACGATTTTGGCAAAAGCTTTTGTTCTCGAAGATGAGAACTCTCTTTAGAAATCTACAAAGCGAGAAATATGAGGTAAAATGCTCTCGCTCTCTCTCTCTCTCTCTCTCTCTCTCTCTCTCTCTCTCTCTCTCGCTCTCCTCTCGCTCTCTCTCTCGCTCTCTCTCTCTCTCTCTCTCTCTCTCTCGCAATTCCTTTGGGTTAAACCGCAGATCGACTAATTTCAATGCACACAAATCAGATATTACCCATTTAATACATCTGTCCTACGCAAATTTACCAGAGGGCACTACAGATCTATTGGCTACACAGAGTTTTATAAACGTATCACGTTTAAATTCTCAAAAAAATGTAACACTTCACATGAATAATATCAACAAGTCTTGCTTCAGGCTCTGGAAGTAGAAACCGTCATGAACATGTTCAAACCAAGAGCACCCAGGAAGAACCAGCGTCACCCCTTCAGGAATTGTTGTCGGCGGTAAAGAAACTACTTGAAAGTTCAGAAAAACCGACACGTTTGGAAATTTTTAAATACACAGACTTTCCTGTGATCGTGGTGTCATTCCCAAGAATTCATGAAAATACTAACTAGAGATGTCCCAACTATCATTCAGAAAACAGTTAAAATAATATAATCCCCCTTATGATGTATCTCTATTACGTTAAACAACATGCATGTTACCGCCGTTTCCTATTATGTTCATTAATAAATTTGTAGTGATGAATGAACAATAACAGGAGGGAAATGGCAGTAACATGCATGTTGTTTAACGTAAGAGAGATATATCATAAGGGGGAATCTTGGTTTATAGAAGTGTAGCAGTGCAGGTAATATAAAATTTCATTATCATAGCCATATACTTAATACTACTACCTATACTGCTAGTAGAGTCTAGCGGAAGGGGCAAACATCACAGTCCAGACGTACATATGTCAATTCAAATATCGTTTTACTGTACTTTGGGCCTTATGCGCATTTTGGAAATTGACCCAATTGGCTCTTCTGTTGTTGGTTAATGTAAAGCATATACTTATGAAGTAGCCTACAATTCACAAATATCTTGCCGAGGATAGGAAGAGAAGAGAGCAATAGGCTATTTCACCTAATGGTAGTTGCAGTTTCCAATCTAGTAAAATAATTGTCTTGTCCTCACTATTGCACTCTCTTTCTCGTATGGCACGATATAAGTGCATTTTAGGATACTTCCAGAAATACAAGCTCTATAACTACGTACAGCACATAGCTCATTAAATGTAGTTCCCATTCGAGTGAAATAGCCTCTTCCCTTCTCTATTGTACTCTCTTTCTAATATTGTCACAATATTTGTGCAATGCAGACATGGGCGTACTGAGGGAGCCCCCCTGGACCTGAAAAACCTGCGATGAGCCATTAAAGCCTCCCATAAAATTGCTGGCTTGCCCTCTCTGTACCCCCTCTCTCTAGGACAATTTTTTTTTCCGATTTGCTCCCCTCTAGGATTTTTTTTTCTTTTCTATTTTTGCCCTTCCCTAAACCCAAGGGTACGCCCTGAATGAATGTTCCCTCCAGCTCTATGAGGGCAATAGAGAATTTCACTCAATTAGGAACTGTATCTAATGAGCTCATTTCTATCCTTAGTACGATATTTGGGCAATGCGGGATACCTTCAAAAGGTGTATTGCTTAAGTGCCAAACATGTGTATTTCTCAAACCAATCGTCATAGGGCAATAACCATCACTCTTATATTAAGCCGCACTCCGTGCATAATTACTCAATGGATATAACGCGTTCTATGTTTGCGCTTGTATGTTCTGAGGTTTGTACTGTAGACTTAGATCATTTACCATATAGATATAGCCTGTCAAGCATAAAATCGTGGTAACGCTAGAAAGAGAGGGCAATAGAGACAGTAAGAGGCTATTTCACTTTGTGTGTAACGCAGCCAATGAACAACATGCTTTATTGGAATCAGCTTCCAACCGAGTGAAATAGCCTCTTGCCCTCTCTATTGCCCTCTCACTCCTTAGTCTTACCACGACATTTGTGCACTGCAGGCTATCTCTAGAAAGTAAATGCTCTAAGACTGTAGACCGTCAAACTCTTAGAGCATGATCTAAGGTCAAACTGTGGTAATTTGTTTAATTGTGATCTGTGACACAAGTCTGTGATAGGTATAGTGTATGATCTGTGAGGTTATATGAATATGTCAATAACTGTCAGTTAAATTCATTAGATAACAATTAATTAAAAATTAAAAAAATAAATATGTCGCTATTTAGACAAATTTTGCCCCAGTTATCCAAATCTCGGTCATTATTATCGTCGTTCTGTCAAACAAATGCAAGAGCTTTTTCAACAACACCTGCAGAACCAAAAGTTGAAACAAGACCTACTGTCAGGAAAATTGACCATGTATCTTTAACACAGTTAAAAGACTTTGGCAAGTATGTAGCGGAATGCCTCCCTAAATATATCCAAAAAGTGCAAATTGCAGCTGGGAATGAACTTGAATTACTTATTGTACCTGAGGGTGTTTTACCAGTATTGCAGTTTTTAAAAGACCACCACAACTCTCAGTTTTCTAATTTAATTGATATAGCAGGAATGGATGTTCCTTCAAGAAATTATAGGTATGATGTCAATTTCAGTTTATCAATTTTACCATTACACATCCCATTTATAGTTTAATTATTATGTGTACCTAGCTTCCTGCTTTTATATTTGTTGTTCATGGGCTGTAGACATAGATGTCAATTTCACTTTCCATGAATATATAGAGAATGTTCTGATGTTTTTTAATATAAATAACATATATGGTTTATTTGTTATAAACAATATATGTGTTTGTATATAATTAACCTTTGTTGTTGTTTAGAAATATTTAGTCATTACTGTTTCACAACATTTTAGCAGATGGGTTGTACCTGTTTATAATTTGAAGTTGATCTGTAGAAACATTTTGTTAACTTACTCAAGATTTCAATATGTTAACTCTACTTTTCCATCAGTTACCCACAGGACATGCAAAAACTTGCTTTTTGCTAGATGTGTTAATGGCATCTGAAATTATATTTCTTTTACATTTAATGAAAAATGTAAATAAATTATGCTTCATTTAATATGTGCCTGGCATGTGCTATTATAATAATACAAATTTTTTCCATCCAGGAGTGTACAAACAAAGTGATCAGCCATCACATTTGTAGCTGGCAGATTAAATTATTAAATCATAGGCATAGGACAATTCAGAAGGCTGGTAGTCAACAAAGACATATTTCAATTTAAGTACAAAAATAATTCCAAATGTAACAGTTATGAAAACTTTTAACAAACATCATGTGAAAATATTGATTTGGTCCATTGTTGAGAATGCTTATGGCTGAATGTTTTGAATTGAAGTGAAGGATGAGCATGCATGGATCAAGGATCATCTTGAGGGGGCTATATGAAAATTGTGGTAATAAGACTGGAGTATCAATGGTTACAACTTAGAAATAATCTTTTCAGTTTACAAAGTTACTGCTTTCCTGTCTATTGTTTAAGATCATATAACAAATTGCTCAGTTTAATAGTCTATTGTCTACTCTTTACATATTTTTTTCTATTTTTACTAGCTTTGAGGCAGCCTCAAAAAATTAAATTCTTGAAAACACTTTATTATTATTATTGAATAACAAAATTGAGAGAATTCAGGGAAATTTTTCACTAGAGAAACCCAAAATTGATTTGCTAAATGTAAAGTTATTTATGATTCCTAAATTAAACATCTGATGATACAAATTCAAACATTAACTGAGCCTTTAAAAGCAATTATGTTACTAGTCTGTTACAAAGTCTCAAAACCATTTTTCTGACTTGACAATTACTTATTTTGATGAAAATTGTCATTGTGACTAAATGAGGACATGCCAATAATCTCAAATACCAGAATTAAAAGAAAAAACAAAAGAGGCACAGTTTTAGTTAATTTTTTAAATAACTCCAGAAATCAAATCAAAAGTTTTTTTGATGATTGTTGAGTTTATGTAGTGGACATGATACAAGAACATACTTACAATTTGATGCATAATTCAATAATGAATTACAACATAGGTGTTTCCAGTTGAACAAATGTTTCTGAAGGTTATCATTAATTTTTGGACTACCCTGTACACATGATTTCTCAACAAAAAAACTGCAGCCAAAAATTAATAGTGAGGTATCTGAATGTTTTTCCAAAAAACAGTATATCTATCTGTTGTACAATGCCTGGCAAACATCCCCTCCCTCCCCCATATCTTTTGAATGGTTATACACTAATGCAATTTAGAGAATGAAAAACTAATGGTTGCAAAAGTCTCTACTAGTGGTAACAGATGATGTAACAATCATTGATGATTTCACAGGGCCACTGTGAACACTAATTTGAAATAGCACCTTATGGAATATGGCTGAGTAGGTATTGTCAATGCCTTTCAAATGAGCTATCACTTGCCATAAGGTCCTATTTAAAATTAGTGGCTGCAGGGGCCCTGTGACGTCATCTGTTACTGTTACGTCATCTGTGACCACTACAGTTTACAACCGTTTATTTCACCCTTGAAATTTCATTAGTGTAGGTATAACCATTCAAAAGATAGGAGGGGGAGACTTTTGACTGGCATTGTATAGTTTTAATTACTATTATTGGTAACTTCATTATAACTATTAAAAAATACTTTTTCTTTACAGGTTTGAAATTATTTATAACATGCTTTCAATCAGATTCAATTCTCGTATAAGAGTAAAAACGTACACAGATGAGCTCACCCCAATAGAATCATGCAATGACATCTATAAAGCAGCTAATTGGTATGAACGTGAGATCTGGGACATGTATGGAGTATTTTTTTCTAATCACCCAGATTTGAGACGTATCCTGACAGATTATGGTTTTGAAGGTCATCCATTCAGAAAAGATTTTCCACTCAGCGGTTATGTTGAGGTTAGATACGACGACGAACAAAAGAGAGTGGTTGTGGAACCTTTAGAATTGGCGCAAGAGTTCAGAAGATTCGAACTGAGTGCTCCTTGGGAACAGTTCCCTAATTTCAGAAATGCTCCAGCTACAGCTGAAGAAGTGAAGACTAAGGAAGAAACTAAGAAATAATTGAGCTATAAATCTTTGTTGTACATAATAAATGAAGTATTAATTTATTTTGATGACATTATTTTTTGAAAAAACTCCTAGAAAGACTAGTTCATCTAATTGTAGAGATTTAGTTCTCTTAAAACATTCACGGGGAAGACTCTGTTGAAGATGTCCAGTAATCCGAGCAATTTTGGAAATTATACTATACCACACTTTATCTCTATTACAAACTTCAAATACTTACATGTAAGAAAGAATATGAAAACGAGAATAAGCGTACATAAAGTAGATATTATTTGTTGATATGTTCTCAAATGATATTGAGAGGAGTAAACTGGTCTAGTAAACCAGTGTATCAAAATTGTTAATGATAATGTCCTTATACAGGGTGTAAACAGTATGAGTGCATATATTTTAGGTGGAGATAGTCCACATTAAATCAAACAAAAAACTGTTATAAATCAATGGTCCATGGGCTTAGTAACCAAGTTATGACAACATAAGTAAATTATTGTCAATGCGACAAAATCAGTTATCGGACGATACACTTTCACTTTTACTCTTTTTCTCTCAAGAGTAAAAAAAATGACTTTGACCACGAAAATTGCACTGCAGAGATTTGTATTGAATAATTATGTTTTGTCTACGATTTGCTTGATTTGGGTAAATGAAACGTTTAAAGAAATAAACATTTACAAAACATTGTTCATAAAACTAATGCTTGGAGGTTTAAAATCTGCGTAATTCTTTAATGTATTAGTTAAAGAACACAATATAAAAAGATTTTTACTTATGATTTAGAACTAACTTTCACAAAATATTTCAAAATATCTCTCGAGTACCTATTTTAAATTACAAATTTCCAAACTAATTAATTAATTCATATTATTATTTATGTTAGATAATAAAGTACCTAACTACTTACACAATAAAAAAATTCCAAAATTATCACAATAGATATTCAAACTCATAACTGTACAAACGCACAAACTACACGTCTTTAGCCAGTTTTTCTACATAACACATTAGGAAACAAACACGACGTTGAAAATTAAAAAAACTACTGTTAAACTTAATAAACATGTGGCGATGCGCCACCTTGCCAATTTTCTCGGTAGATTTAGGTCGAGTTTTCATTTAATTTGAAAACTGAAAAAAGGCTTATAAATGAATTTGGGTTATTAGTGAAGATAGAAACTGTTTAGAATCCATATATCAAGCTTTACAAGCATTTTACAAGCAAAATTATGTGTAGATTCCACATACGAAAACGAACGAAAAATGGGTTGAAACAAGAGAAAAGAATAGAAAGGGGCACAGACATATGTTTACAAATATTCCGGCTGCAACAGTGGTGTCCAGTCAGCAATTAATTATAGGCTCATGTTAGTCAGAATCAAAATAAAATTAATAACATGGAACAGTCATTATCAAAACAATCATTAATCACGCTAAATGTAGTTTTATTTACTACTTATATGACCTTTTCTTGTAAAACTCAATTGTTACGTTTATATGACACTTGTGGAAAGATAGTTCGACAAACGAATATGTCGATTTCGTGCTTATAAAACACTGGAATATCATTTTATTATTATTTTTTACACTTATGGTAGATAATTACTGATTTCAAACAAGTTTCAACCACCACAACACTTTAAACAATATAAAGATTAACCTCAAAATCAAAATGTAAATAAACAGCATCGAGCTGTTGCCTGCTGGACATCAAAGTCCCATTAAGTGCTTAAAGCATCGGCGTTCAGTCATTGCCTAGAAATACCTCATATTGATTACAATGGAAAAAAGTTTGGCATGGGTAAGCATTTGTTTACTATTTCCGGCAAACACCTTTCAACATTTTTTAATGTAAACAGACAGGCCCATATGTTAGTAGTCATTGTTTCTCATTCATACAGATTAATGAAGGAGACATTGGATATGGGAAAAGTTTGCAGTCATGGGAGAAAGCGGCATCATTTGACGTATACGGGCATGTAATTTATGGATAATAAAAATATTGGAGAAATGAAACGCTCGAATTAGATGATTAATTTAGAGCGGTAAATATTTTATGAATGGAATCAATATATTTTAATAAAGTTTGAATCGATTCCATGCCCCTTCTTAATACACTAATATTGTACCTGGATTTTTTTTGTTTTTTTCCCGGGAGAGACCTCAAGAGTAACCATTACACCTCGGACGATGAGGTAGGTAAAGATATCCTTGATTCCGGGAAAGTCGAAAGAATTTTTTAGGACGGAATGAAAAAAACTTGTTACTTGGGAATAAATGTGTTAGTTAAAGCTTAAGAACTGTACTTTTGTATACTTTTTGTTCGATGTTGGTTTTACGGAAACGTTTCACATCAAGAAAATTGATTACAAATCAACCATCGAAGGCTTATTGGAATACGAATCGTATATCGACACATAACAAATTTCGGGTAGGTCACAATTGGTCTGTATCAGAGACAACATGACTGCCCAACGCTAAATCTGAGACGAGATTGTAACACATGTTCTACTCTATATTAGGACACCCCATAATCGATTGTTTCCACAAGACTATGAGTGACATGTTGCCAGAGTTACTTTGGATTATTTTCTGCATAATCAAAATCTCCCGTGTATGGTATATTTTGGGTAAGCAATGGTAAAATTTATCCTGTCCTCCACAAACTCCAGCTTCATAAGGAAATCGATTAATTAATTAAAAAATATGCATTGGCGAGTTACTGAATGCATATATAGGTACGTGTGGACTCAGCTAGTTAATTTTTGTTGAAGTCTCACTGTCCGATTCCGTACAACATTTGATCGTTCCCTTTTTTTGATATGATACACATGTATGTATACAGAAATGTATTGTAATAAACAAATCATTATTTCACTTATTATTTGTTCCACATTATTTTGTGCGGGGGCATTTCAAAGTCGTAGAAATGACTTCGACTTCTTAGTACTGCAGATTCACTTATAAACAAAGCAAAATCTGTACCCTTAAAGACTCGAATTTGTGTATCTCCTGATTATTGGGGTTTAGTGGAAATAAAAAAAGTTTTTTGGAGAGTGTATATTGTAAAACGTTTTTGAATACAATTTTTTAAATATGTCAAAATACTGATAAAACAAAAAAATCTCAAACAGTTTTGTGAAATCCAATTCACCATTATTGATCAAGTAAAGAAGTGTCAGCTGACATTTTCATTCTAAACATAAACAATGGTATTTAATGATCCAGAAAAGATAAAAATTATTGAAAAAAGAAAACGATATGTCTACATATAAATACTAATACTACACCTAATGAATATATGCATGTAGATTTTTTGTATATTTACAAACTGTTATAGAGCTACAAGTTTATCACTCATACATGAACGTCATACTAAAAATACATATACCCAAATAAAAAAATACAACAATAATTACAATACATTCTTTTTTATATATGACTGCCAAAATATAAACGAATTTTTGCCTGTCTTTTGTTAGATAATGAAATTATGTACATATTTACAATTGGCTAAAATGAAATAATTTAATCCAAATAAATAACACATGTTCTAAATTTGATGCTATTTGTTAATATTTTTATACTCAATAATTTTAATGTAATATTAAATAATTCTATTTATTTTTCGTAAATAACGTCATCAAATAAGACTACGAATTCTAATAAGACTAATGAAAATTATTAATAATAACAGTAACCCTTTATCTTAATATAAAAAATAAGAAAAAATCCTGAGCAGAAACAAGCAGGAAGTATTTCTGAAATGTTGATGATGAAGTGTTAGTAAACCTTTTAAAGTAGGAGTGCATCTCTTTCCCAACAACTAATTGCTATCATATGGGAACCAAAAATAGATTAAAAGATTGGTCACAGAAAACGTTTCAATCAGTTGAAAAGTCCTGAATGCCATGTCAAAATAATTATGTTTACAAAGTGAGCTGTTTTACATACCTTCAAGAATATCCTGAATATAGTCTAATCTACAAAACAGGATCCCCTTTCATCTGGTTCAGATAGACTAAACAATTCAAAATGGTATAACTTAAGAAACATTCAGGATGATTGTGTATGCAAACAATACTAATAAACCAAGCATGAAGTTGGAATAACAATCTACATCAACTGGTAACTATGTTCACTAGCATTTACATCTCTTTATATTTCTGTGATAGTTTATAGTTTCAATTAAATTTATTTATTAATCTCATATTTCTGTACTTGCTATTAGTAATTATGATATGTCATTTAGTTTCAAGATTCAACAAGTGTAATTTATGCTTCCAATCCTTTAGTATTATAGTTTGTATGTGTTATCCTGAAAAGTTTAAGATTACCGTCCCGCTTTAAATTTTAAAAGAATGTATCACTGACTCTAATAGAATATTGAATTACATTGATTTTTCACTGCATTTTGCTCATTTGTTTAGCACATTGATTAAGCATCAAATTTAAAACTGAGAATTTAGAATTGCTTATGGCAGATCTTTAACCTAAGTTACAATCTAATGAACTAGTTACAAAGGCTTACTTTCAAAAAAAATTAAAATGCGTTTTAACTATAACGCCCCCTACAAAATTAGTGCCGGGAAATAACAAGAAGTTTATAATCACAGAAAATATTTATATACAGACAAATTTTCCACTTACACCAACTGAAAATAATATGACAAAATACCAACATGAACATTCTTGTTTTATTCACAAAATTCACGGGTCTAAACATAGAGGGCGCTACGTTAGAATATTTTTCCATTTTTGTATTGAAAACAAAAATTTAAATTATAAATTAGTAAAACTTTAAAATAGCTTTAGTTTTTTTTGTCGTTTTTTTAAGATAAATGTTCATTTTAAAATTGAAATGAGTGATTTGGCGTTTTTTGTATATTTTTTTAATGTTAATTTAATTTTTTTAAATGAATTGATACACAGCATATTGCTATTTTTTCATCAAATTCTTATTACACGTGAAAACCTTTCATAATATATGATGTGTTTTTAGAAATTTAGTGTCTGGTCTGATTTGAGTGATCTATGTTTAAAATAACTTTTTTTTTCAAATATTTTTAAAACGTTTTTAACTTTTTTTGTAGCCAAATCTAAGTATATGAGGAGTACCTTGAAAAGTGAAAAAAAGTGAGTCCTTAACTTTATTATGCCTTAGCGCAGATGTTGTAATTCTGTGGTTGCCAGTACCTGTTTGTGAGAATGAGGTAGGTGGCAGACAGCCGCTGTCACGCAGATTTGTTTTCCTTTTCGTAAGGTCTACCATCACCATACACACTTACAGAAGCTATATAGTGATTAGGCATTACCTAGAACATAAAATTCATTTAACGCCACCAAAAAAAAATCTATTGCAATACAGTATATTCAAAAGAAAATAAGTTCTATGTATTTAATACTGTATACAGATTTTTAGGTCCCTTATTGTCCCTCGAATTTCTAAAAAATGTCAATTGAATTTACAAATAATTTGTGTTAGAGTACAAAATATCTTTAAGTACATAAATTCATATTAAAATCAAGCTCTTACTGTTGGCGAATAGCACACTATCTTTGTTGTTCCAAATAGAATCTGTTGGTATATTTGGGTTCACAACATTTTAGAACGCGGTGTTTACACTGTGTTTTTTGAACCATAGATGTTTTGAAATAAAGAAATCTTCATTATTACTTATTGATTTGGTCAGTTGTTAATTTGCCAATAACTGTTGAGACTTGCGACTCCCTGGTAATGATAAGAGCTTGAGAAAAAATGGTAATTATTATGTAAAATGAATTTTTGTGGATCTCGATGTAGAACAATTTTGTGGAAAAATTTTAACCCAAAAAAGTAACAGAAATTTTGTTATTTAATGATTTTTAAACATTTAACGATTTC
Organism: Octodonta nipae; assembly: GCA_034190945.1. NCBI lineage: Eukaryota > Metazoa > Arthropoda > Insecta > Coleoptera > Chrysomelidae > Octodonta > Octodonta nipae. Next base: position 36,281,720 of record CM067217.1, on the reverse strand, counting down.
TGATAATTTTCGTATTTTCACATTCCAATACATAACAGTTCACTCATTTATTTAGAAACATTTCAAAATTTTGTATTTAATAAAAAGTACTTTTTAACTTAAACCTTGGCGGCCATTGTACTCTTGTATGCACTGGCGCCACCATGCGGTTGACCTTTGGTTGAATCTGCCTCATAGTTTTTCCATTTGAAAAAAAAAAGATGCTTGTACCTTGATTTCAGATCAGCCTTTATACAGAGATTTTTCATCACAAAAACACAATCCAAAATTATAAATCGACGTGTACCAGCGTTTTTAAAACAACTCTGAATTTTAATCGTATTTATTTCAACCTACACGGCCTCAATGTATATGTATTGAGCGTTAGTAAACGAGCCTATGTATTGTAACACCCTGTGGTGGTAGATAATTTAATTTTTTAGTAATCATTTAATCAGTCTGAAATAATAATTATTTCATTGTGTCGTTGCATTAGAAGATTAATCGAATTTTGTCGCTATGCGCTAAATAATCAGTTTTTGTACTAAAATGGGTCTTGTTTAATAGAAAGAAAGTGTATATATCAAATACACATTTCGAAATGTAACACTTAGGCGAGAAATATGCTAGTTTATTTTAAACAATGTTGAATGCATCGCTGTTGCCGTTTCGATTTTTTGCCGATTAAGGTTGTTGTTTGTTAGTTGAAATGTAATACTGTACGTGCGGAAAAGTAGCAAAAATCAAAGATGGCCGAAAGGTTAAAAAACTCGGACAAACTTACGTCAGCAATCTATTTGAGTCGAGTTAAAAAACTATTCTAAAGAGGGATTTTTAAAACGCCGTCTCAGAACCAACCAATGGACATGCGGGAAATCGACAAATAGAGGAAATTTGTTTAAATTAATTCATATACGGGGGAAACCGAAATTTCGCGGGAACATGATATCAAGAAAAAAATCAGTCTTCAACGGGACTCGGAGGAGTTCGGGGCCGGAATTCAAGAAACAAGTCGTACGTGGTGCGACTGATTTAGGGGACATAAAAAGAGTGGAAACCAGACTCCTAAGAGAGGAACATTTCACCTGTCCAAATAGGGCTCTAGGAAAGTCAATTAAAGAATTGTTATAAAATTTTCGCCGAGGGACGGGATACGCGAGAGTCGCGAGTGTGTTTTGGTTGTTAAAGTTTTAGCTAGCTAGAAAGTTAGTTTGAGGTATATTTTCTTTTTGATTCACAGGTAAACCTTTTGAGATTAACGGATAATTCGCATCCGGTGAGTACCTTTACATTTTCCTAACTGAGGAGTGTTGTGCCAAAAACCTGTGAGTTTGTCCGTAGAGTTGTAGTTGTAGACCAGCAAACGGCCGGGAAGAAACCTCGTGATAGGGACGAAGTAGTACGCAAAGCTAGATTGTGAAATTGTAAAGATTTTATCTGACTCCTGTGTCGATAAAAGAAACGAACGGCAAAAAAAATTGTTTTCTTGTGTGATATTTTGTTTAAATTTGGTTTTGTTTTAATTTTTATATATATTCCCTTGGGATATACTCATAAATTCGTTGGATAAACTGGCTCACCAACGTTTGCCGATATAAGGGAAATACATATTGTAGTAGGGACCTATAGAGCCTAACGATACCTTTAACGTAAATTACACTGTAGTAATACATATTGTAGTAGGGACCTATAGGGCCTAACTAGGATGAATATACAGAATTGCACACTTAGACTTGCCACAAGTATCCTTCCCCGTATTATTTACTTAACAGTATTACTTTTTCTGTTGCCTTTCATTTACATATTGTTTATATTTTTTTTCTCATATATATATTTTCAATATATTTTTTTTTGCTTGTTTACTTTTAACTCCTTCCTTCTTCCCATACAACCACCAGCATTTGCGAAGCCTGGGGACTTACCCTCATAGAGGAGGCTAGGTGACAAAAACCAGAAGCTACCAAGGACTGAGAGTCAAGGCAGATAAGGGGCAGTAAATCTCTTCGGGTGGTGGCAGCATTACCCTTTTCTCTCAGGTTCTTTATTTTTTTATTACACAAATAAGCGCAGGAACCCAATTTGTTACAGTATTTAGTTGCTGTTAAAATGAAACGTAGATATATATCACCCTTGTATTGATCACACATGCGTTCATTGTGATTGAGTAACACTTCCTTTAGACAATCATGTAATAACTTCTTTATCTGAATGTCCGGCATCAAGAGTAGCGTATAGTTCAATAGTAATGTTAGAAGAATTCATCCGATAGCTGGTGCAATCCGCCTTCATCTAGCCTGGCTTCGGCGGCTCTTTGTGTGAGTTGGACTGTGTTTTTAAATAAATCTGAACTGAACCCGAGTGTGAAAATAAAAACAATACAGTAAAATAGATAATCCTGCAGATCAGTATTAATTTTTTTCAAACAAGAAGTATTAATTTTCATATAAATTATTCTGTAAAGTTTAATTAATATATTATTTTTAGAATAGTCTGAAGGTATGTAAAAACGGTTCAGAAGAATATAGAAAATATATTAAAAATGGGGTTTTCACAGGCTTGATGGATCTCTCTTTTAAAATACTGTAAGATGTGATTTCTGAATTCATAAATGCTCTATTGAAACTTTAAATAACTGAAAGTTGTAAATTACAGAGAAGTCTCCGCAGATTATTACACAGACACGAAACATTTATAATGTACAGAAAATAATTATGGCAAAATAAGTGTATACAATAATATACAAAAATTGTAAAAAATATTCAATTATTTCTACAAATTTAATCCAAGAGAAGTAATAGGGAGAGCAGAGGCCAAGTATACTTTTCCAATTTCCTGTAACTTTATTTATAACGTCCTCTCCATACAAAGCGGGTTTAAATAAGAGCTCATGTTTTTAAGGTTCAATAAAACATGGTTTTCTGTAACAAAGTTTTGAATATATATAAGGAATACATTTAAAAATTATGTATCAAAAATATCTTGTAATTGACCGCCATGCTTTGCTGGCGTACAATGAATTCTATTGACAAAATTTGAAATAATGTTACATGTTCCAAATGAGGTACAAAAATTTCATATTGTAATGTTTTCATTTACTCTTCAGGTTTTTTGATTTATTTAAAAACACAGTCCATATTACTATAATTTATTTCCACTACTTTAATGTGCACACAACTATTTACAATTTATCTTGAACACCTGTCGCTTACTAAACTTCGACTAAATACTGAATTAATTCTTCCGTCAGCTCTACGTATTTATATATTTCTTCTTGGAATTCTTTCGGTTTCTCGAGATTATATGAATTTCCATAGCCGCCGACCTCGGGTCGCCGGACCAACATTTTGGATTCCAAGAGATATCGGATGAATGCCGATTCCAGGAAATATCGGATGAATTCCAGTCATAATATAATAGCATGAGAACAATCACCATTCACCGTTAATGCTTTACCTTCCTCCTCTTCAAAGAAATATGGTCCAACTATTCCTGCAGTCCACAAGGCATAACAAACAGTAACACGTTTTGGATGCATTGTTTTTTGATGAATCTGTTTTGGATTTTCTAAGACCCAATTGCGACAATTTTGTCAATTAACGAAACCATCAAAGTGAAAATGGGCCTCATCACTTAAAATGATCTTGTTCGCAAAAGTTGTTGAATGGCAAAAGTTGTTGAATTTGTAGGTCGTGTAGATGTAAATTTTTATTAAGAATACGCTATTATAATATTCAAATCTTGTGCACAATGATGAAACGACTTCTCGGAACTGTCAGTTTTGTTGTGAACGACGTCTACGGGCTCATGTCCTGTGGTTGACATTACTAATTGAACCAGTACCATTCGAGTTTTCGAATACTCGAGTGTATCGAATATATTTGAAACTCGACCTCATTTGGGGTGAAAACTACCCCAAATTCTAGAAACATAATAAAAAATAGTTTTAATTACCAGAAAAGATTATATTACATCAACAATGTTCAGACCTACATTGGGTCTGTAGCGGCTGAAAAGCACTCCATTCAATGTATAGATCAAATATGGCTGTAGTGACTGATGTTATAACTTGAAAACTTTAAGCAGAGAGAGTTTGACAGAAAATTATCCTTTAGAATTAGGGTATGCCCGAAAACCTACCCCAATATAATTGTAAGAAACTACTCTTGAATCGAAAAGTTTTCAAGGAAACGGAGGAAAATATTATTTCTAACTTGAATTCTACCTTTATGGACGATAAAATTGTTTGTTGTAGAACTTTCAGAAAAAAAATCATTTATTTACAATCTATGTTTCAGTGCTACCCCTAGTAACTGTAAAAACTTGATTTGCATACCCATCAAGCATATTTAGCTTATCTGTTTCAGCAAGTAGGATAAGCGAAATGTGTATGCCTTTGACGTTATTATCAAATGGTCTTCTGACAGGTTGGCGCTTATGCTTTTCTTTTGTACATTTCTTTAGGATCAAAAGTAATCAGCCATCAACTGTTCCTCTCATCTTCCTTGATACCTGTTTTCTATTTAAGATATATCCTGATGAAAGCACTCACCTTTCTCTTCACTTTAGGTAGTTTTCAAACTAACCCTTAATTAACCGACTACCAAAAAGGAGGAGGTTATCAATTCGTCGCGTATTTTTTCGCTTTTTTTTGTATGTATGTTACCTGATTTCTTCTCCTGTGGTGCACCGTTTTGAATGAATATGGTCTTGTTTAATAGAGTATATATCCGGATTGGTGAAACTTCAAATTTCAAATTCAAATTCTATTGGTAAAGTGATAAAATTTGTGAATGAACACATGCGTGCATGGAAATCGACCAAAATCCCTAATATTTTAGTCGATTTTTCGATAACTCCTTATGGATGTGTATAGTTTTTTAACGTTTAATCTATTAAGGAAGATCCTTAGGTGATCTCATATATTTTTCTGCGACGCGCAACTTGCAGTTTTGCAGAAAATCGCCGAAAATTCCAAAATTCTTATCAAAAATTTCATCGAAATGACATAACGGACATTTCCTCATAAATATTTTAATTCCAACGTAATAGTGCGGTAATTTTAGGCACTGGAAGTTTTAATTGCTAATTTCAAAATTTTCTATGTACATCTCAAGCATATAGGTAGTAAAGCATAGTATTTTCGGCTCCTTAAACCAATGAATACCAAGCTCGTTTTGTTTGTATACCAGGCAAATACCTATTTAAATGTATGCGAAGACACATTCTCCCGGCCTAATAGAAAATTCAGTGACAACACATGTACTTTAAACTGCTCTTTGGTACAGACAGGGTGTTTAGTTATAGCAAACAAAATCACAAAGTAAAGTGATAGAAGGAGTTGCATTTATATGAAGATTGAAATATAGGACGGACTAGAATGATAGTGGTCCGTAGGCAGCCGTATATACAGGATGGTTGGAATATTGGACTGGACGTTTGGTGGTATAAAAATGTTGGAAAAAATGTGAAATTAAACTTATATAGGGTGATTAAAAATTGCTATATGATGTGGACATGTGACATGTGGCAAATCATATACAGGATGGTTGAAATATATGCTGCACTTGAAATATATATTTACACAGTGTGATTAAAAAATTATGTATAGCCCATAAGAAGTTGCATAAAGTGTGGAAAGGAATTAATGTTACACAGGACGATAATATAAAATGTAAAAAATGAACTAATTTATGGGCTAGCCCACAAGGAGTTATTACCTGACTCCGTAAATAAAACTCCGTTCTATAGAAGGCAGCTAACAAATTTATGCTCGTCCGTGGGCAGTCGTAAAAGTGTGGAATTATCTATAGTTATACATGTCTGAAAAAAGGTTACATGGCGTACTCCATAAGGCATATAAATAATTAAGTCAACGCGTACTATCTGTCAATTTAAATGAGAAAGTATCATTGTGTAAATCGATGTTAGTATTAAGGTTTTTTGAAGTTCAAAGGTGCCTAATAAGCAACAATCAAGTTTGATGAATTAGTAGATAAGTAATGCAATGAAAGGCTTTTAGATTTACTTAGCACCGGCTTCAAAATATACTAGATTGGTAGGTAATTAATTTGTACAGAATGAGCACCTTTTCATGTTTACATTTTTTACTTCCTGGGTAGGTACCTAACAACATTGAATGTGTTATTTATTTGCTAGAGTTGTATTTTGTTATAATTATTTTTAGCTTTTTAGTTATAAGGAGAAGTCGGTTATTTTTTTTTAGTTTTCTCTCAAACTTCGCTACTGCCTAAATTTTTCACACTAGTCACTATAGCCATATTCGAAGTATACATTGAATGGGGTATTTTTCACCCCTTCAAATTAGTAGGTCTCAACGAATGTTGATATTTCTTTCAAAATTCTTATAAGGATGACAAGGCTACGCGATATTTAAATCTAAGCATGTATATAAAATAAATCTGCTTTTACTTATATTTTTTTATCCATTTTTTCTATGAAATTAGAATTTAGGGGTAGTTTCTCTCCACCCACAGGAGCTGTTTGCTAGTTGAAGAAGTAACTCATTACAGTTTTTTGCTACATCCACAAAATAAGACTTTATAACTTTTTCTCTACTATTTTTTATTATGTTTCTAGAATTTTGGATAGTTTTCACCCCAAATAAGAGCGCGTTTCAAATTTATTCGATTGACTTGAGTATTTACTCTCAACTCATACTAAGTATAATTGAAAATTCATTTAAATGCGATTCACTGTGTTTTAACAACTGGACTGGGATACCATTCTCCAATTTAACCCCTTTTGGGGGTGTTTCTAGCAAATTTGTGGAGGGTGTACGAGTTTTTTTGGCCTCGGATTCGGTTTCAGTGTTCAAAAATACATCAGAATAGCATAGTTTGGTTATGTGTATATAAAATTATTGGACGCACTATCCGAATAGTGGCAATTAAACTTTCACCATTTTAATAATAATGTTAACAATAAGAACGGGGTGTTCTAACGTATACTGTTCATAGAAATAGTACCGAAAGATAGAATGTGTATGGTATGGGCGCCTGTACAACTGTAATCCTAAAGCTGGAAGAGAGAAAAAGGAAATCGAGTAGACGTATCTTTCTCGAGCTGCCAACAATAGTTAGACGTCACTTGACTAACGCATACAAGCACCAATCAGAAAAGAGCTTAGACAGAGTTAGAGACGTCCACTTAGTTTTCCGTTTCTCTCACCGTGCGTTACGATTTTCTAGGGCATGACATTCCCTATATTTAAGTAATATCTTACTGGTAATGCTCCAAGTTTACTGACAACCATTTGTCAATTTTCGATCTGTCACGTTATAATTACGTGTCATTATGATAGTCAAGCATGACGGCAATTTAAATTTTGCGCTCTTATTGAACCATCCGTTATAATTACGGAATAGTTCAATCCATTATGAACGAAACAGTCGCTCAAAGTCGAAATTTTAAAATGTTCGCAACAAAGAATTACTCACAGATTGAAAGAATGAATTTTGTTGTGTGATTTATAATGTTAACAACTTATTTCTTGTTATTCGATCTATTATGCGAAGGGCGACACCACGTGGTGGTTGGTTTATGAAATATTTTTGTCCGTAAACGTTGCCGTTTGAATGCTGGGTGTTATTTGAGATAGACTTATATAGGGTTGTAACAATGCAATTTTAGAGTACTACAACTATAAACAAACATTGTGCTGTTATTATTTCAATATTATAACGCACAAATAATTATTAATTCGATTATAATAATAATATATCAGTCAACTTTTTGCACAACAATATATTCCTTAAACCAACCGCTAGGTGACGCCATCCATCGATAAACAGGTCGAATAGAGAACAGTGTGTTAGATAGAATTTAAGCTGTAATTTTTTTTAACTGTTACTAACATTAAATTTTAATTTTGATACGTATTGCGGGAGAATTAAAGCAAACAACACAGGCTAATGACCTCGCAGCAGATGTCATTAAACAAACTCAAATATAAATTATGAAAGGATTATATATAACGAAATACCGTCAAATTTCGACCACTGGGCGACCACTAGTATGAAATAAATGGAATTATTGCAGCATTTCTTACCTCGAATACTATGTCCTGATAACCGTAACACAAAGTACTGCCGAAGGGATTCGTGGTATTCGTTGAACTAGCTCTGTTTAATACCACTGGTCTTTCACTAGGCGTCAATTTCTTGCAAATATCATCCCAATGGCTGTATGCTGTAATGTGGACATCGTCTAAATTCAATTCGAACTCACATCTCATGTATATATTGAAGTTATAATGTCCGGGATAATTCGTATGCAGTACAATTTTTTTGGCTAAATGAGATCGAGCGTCGAAAAGTATATCCTATAAAAAATAAAACAGAATATAAAATATCAATATTATGACAAACAAGGTTGGGAAAAAAGAGTTAAAAATAATAATTATACATAAGCCTGGGAAAAATGTATTGAAATGTGCATTTTGGAGTAATTTAGAATTAAGGATTAATTACCCTGAAAGTTTGCGTTGCTATTATGCTCTATTATTTTAAATTTGATCACCTTTTACTGGATCATAAGATGTACAAAGACAAAATATTCTATCCCTTCATATATTCAGATAGCTTCAAAGTGTCTCACTTTAGAAGGTTAGGTACAATAAAATTTTATTTAACTTTATATCAGTTTGGATATCCAACAATTCAGAAGACAAGTAGGTAATTTGACCTGTAATACCCTTTAGTAAATACTCTGATTTATTGAGAAATACAAAAAATATGCATTTCAGAGATAACAGATTTCAAGCTGGAATAACTCCATAACAAACAAGTATACACAATATATGACTCACATTCTTGTACACATGAGGACTGGTATTAACCAGTTGGACCGGTTAATCAAATCAAATTGTAGAAATTTCTTTTTTTTATATTTTTTATTTAAATTTCTAATTTTCCACCAAAAATTTAACTGTAGGATATTATTCGCTTAGGTTTTCCTGTAAACTTTGAATGAGTTCCTATGTGCTCTATTTTATTTCAAAATTTTAGGCTCAGTAGTTTTGGGGATAAGACTTGAAATAGACGATTTTCGTAAAATTTCTCCCCCAAAGTACTCAGATGTATTGATACCAAATGTTATCTTTATTCTTCCAATAATAGTTTCGGACCGACCCAAGAGTCAACCTATACTTACCATTCCTAACGTAAAGTAGTTGAAAAAATAATCGCTCTTAATGGCAGTTGTGGTTTTACGATGAGCGTTAGGACTATGTATTCGCATTTTATCCTCGCTCTTGTAAAAAACCTTTGAAGGGGCTCCTAATGTTGTGGCCACGTCTTGAGCGGATTGTCCCAAAAGAATCTCCCGCTCCAATTGCACTTTTACGGAGTCGATAACCCTCATATTTGTGGCTGTAAAAATAATAGAAATTATGTCAACATTAATCTCCTGTTAAAAGGCAATAATGATCTATAGAGTTTTGAAACTAGTAGGTAATCTGACACCAAACTGTTAAATCTCTTCCATAAAACAGGATAAAAGCTTTAAGAGGATTTCTTTAAAGGATTAAGCTGTGTTTTGATTGATACAAAAGATGGTTTTAAGCACATTAGGGTTAACTTTAAACGCCTGAAAACAGAAAAAAAAAACGCCTTCACATATTACCTTTCGGCATGTAACACTGCTGAATACCTGAATAAAAAAATATTGAGCGAAAGTATTTAATTCAGTGAAATAGTGACAATAATAAAATATGTTTTATAACATGTTTTGATAAGGCTCTTTTTCCAAATCGCTCCAAGCTAACCTCAATCGTTAGCGTTACTTTAGTGTCATTAAAATTTTCTTTAGTGAACATTGGGACTATGACTTTTTGATTGTTTGTTTTTTGATAACGCGTTAATTTACAAAATTCGTTTAACACAAGGTTACAACCGTTAGGGCACATTAAAACAACAGTGAAAACAGCGAATGAATCCTTTCGTCGACTGGCCGTATTTATACATTTCTTCGCAAAAGGTTCTAGTTCCAATAGCCGCCGAGATATTTCCTCCATGGATTCTCGAAGATTCCAGGTCTTTAACAGTGCTAGCCGCCGGCTGCGAGGCGCCAGGCGAACTACTTCGTGGATTCCACGAAATATCGGATGAATACCGATTCCACCAAATAGCGGATGAATGACCGTCACATTAATATAATAACTACAAATGATTGAATTTTTATTGACACTGTAGAAACAAGAGACTTTCTGCTTAAATAAAAAAATTACAAACGCTTTAAATGAAATAACAGCGACCTTATTGTTTTGTCTGTAGGTAAAATTATGACAGTACTGACCAGAATGACGAGCACTAAGTTTTGTGACTTGTTTCGAACAGATTTTTAAAACCCTGTCACAAATTATCATGTTTGTTATATCTTTTTGGTGCAATTTGGAAAAAAGAAACTTTCTTCTTCTAAAAAAAAATCAGGGGTACTGAAAGGCACTAACAAACTCAAACCACACTAACATACAGTAATGTAGTATTAACGATTGAGACTACATTTTTAGGGCCATCTTCACGGTCCTGTTTCTAATTGTTTAAATGCAATATTTATTATAATAAATTGACTAATGTGCAATTATACGTATCATTATTGTTACAAGGCTGTTTCAATTATTAGGTGATCTTCATCAGGAGACAAAACAAATACCATTTACAAAGCAAAAAAGACTTCTCAAAATAAACTTGTAAACACCAATCAGGAATTACTTATTCAAATCTATGGAATTCTCAGTTATTTCAGTTAGATTGTTTGTTATACTTCAGTAATCTAAGAATGAACTGCTCAATTCTCTGTTTAATTCCTAACTTGGTTGATGGTGCCTGCACATATCACGGGCGGGTCCAGACACGTTCTTCCGGGGGGGCGATCCTTAAATTTACCTAAATAAAATTTTAAACCCAGATATCTTGTGTTATTACGTAAAACATGGTCGTTCTGAGGTTTAAATCCATAGCAGTTACATTCTTCTAGGATCTTGGAGTTAAAATTAACTCATTTTAATATTAAATTTAGTATCTTTGAGGCCAAAAAACGCGAAAACACTTTTATCATTCACCCCCGATGGTATTTTCGAGGCGTCACCTGCTCTAAACAATCAATTTAACGTGAGCAAAATATTTGTTAATAACAGCGTAATTTTTTCACTATTGCTTGGTAATTATAATAATGGAATCGCATCTTTGACATACAAGTTAAATGGAATGTTTTCCTAGTCCTACACGCGAAACCCGACATGTTTCCCTTTTGTTTCTGGGCCCGTCGAAATCATTAATAACTGTAGGACAATGAAACCACATGTTTCATTAGTGTTTTGACTGATCAAATAATTTGGTCACGTGCGAGTTGGACTCGTATACTAAGGGTTCCGTACCACCTTCAAGATTCTAATCTTCCAGTTTCGGACAAGCAGGGAATGAGTGCATTTTCTTATATTTACCCTAATATCTTTAAAAGAAAGCGTTTTAAATTTATAAAGAATATACACTTTCATTTTCCACATATAGACTTTTTATTTTATCTGCTTCAGGATTCGCTTGATTTTTATAAGAATACACATGTATTTAATTTTCTAATTTGGCCCCCAAAAATTAACATTAGAGTTTTATTTTACTAATAAACTTTCAGGGAAGCCTTTTATAATCTACTGTCTGAATTTTGAGGCTCTGTAGATTGAAAGATAAAGGGTAAAGTAGGTCAAGTTTTAAATTATAATTTATTAAATCTGTTATTCAAATTATTTAAAAATACAAATAAAATATATTTTTCAAAATTTAAATAGTAGAGTTTCTAAAGTGGGAATTAAGTCAATGTTTAATATTTTTGTTAATATCTTTTAAACAAATGATTTAAAAATTTGATATATTTGTAATTCACATAATGAGCCTTTTATCTGATATAGTACATGATACGTTTGAAAATTGGATTTTTATTTTCCATTTAATTCTATAATTTGTCCCTAAAATTACTATGGGTGTTTTCTAATAATGTTTTCTTATAAATTTCAAATGAGCCCCAGTACCCCTAATTATTTTCGAAATTTTAGGTAGTATGATTTCGGAAATAAAGCAAGAAATGAGAATATTTTATATCTTTATGTTAATATCTTGTAAACAATTAATTTTAAAAATATGAAAAATATATATTTGTATTCCTCATAATGAGCCCTTTCATTTGATGTATTGCATGATGCGTTAAAAAAATATTTTTTTATTTTCTATTTAATTCTATAATTTGGCCCCCAATATTAATATTAGGGATTTATTCGTATTTTTCCTGTAAACAAAAAAAATTAGGTCTTATAGCTTGGGGAATAAAGGGGGAATGGGTAATTTTTTAAATATTTTTTTAAATATATTTTAAAATATTCATTAAAAAAAAATTTTTAATTTATTTGTATTCGTCATAATAAGCCTTGTGATTTGATATATTACTTGATCCGTTAGAAACAATTATAATTTTTTATTTTCCATTTAATTCTATAATTTGCCCCCCCCCCAAATGAATATTAGAGGGTTCTCCTTATTTTTCCAGTAAAGTTTAGGTGAGGGGCTATACCTCTATTTTTTTCAAAATTTTACAACTTATGGTTTCGGTGATAAGGGGGGGTGGGGGAATGGGTAAAATTTTTTTATATATTCTTGTTAATATCTTTTTATCTATTTATTTTAAAAATATGAAAAACAAATATTTATTTTCGCCATAATGAGCCCTTTCATTTGATATATAACATGATGCGTTAATAACAATTTTAATTTTATATTTTCCATTTAATTCTGTAATTTGGCCCCCAAAATTAATATTAATGGTTTCTCCTTATTTTTCCTGTAAAGTTCGGGCAACGTTCTATATTTCCCATTTTTTTCAAAATTGTAGGCTCAGTAGTTTCCGAGATCAGGGAACGGTCGATTTTTTTAGTTTTTCCTCCCCAGAAGTACCCCTAAAATCAAATTTTTTTCTTTTAGGATATGTACATTGATGCCAAATTTCAACCTCTTCCGTCCAGTAGTTTAGGAGAAAATTGCTGTGATGTGACAGATGCCGAAATCCGGAGTGATATTATAAGGGTATCCGTATATTGTATATAAGTATATAGGGAACCCTAAAAAGTAAATCTTTTCCAAAAATATGGGTATGTATCGCTAGTCCTACAAGAAAAGTATGATTTTGTATTTGGTAATAATATCGGATTTGATAAATTAATATTTTATATTATTGTATATATTACTAATCTATGTTGTCAAAATAAGCCAAAAATAGTTTACCAACCCTTAATAACCCTTAATAATAATAATAATAATAATAAACTAACTACTGGTTGATCTCTGGTCATATGTTCCCTGAAACGGAAGGGCTTTATATTGGCAATCCAAGATCAAGTAATTCCAACTAAGAACTCCTAAAGTACATCGTTAAAGACCCTTCTATTAACAATGACAGATGCAGGTACGGTTGCCAAACATCTGAATCTATCCAGCATATCGCAGGAGGTTGTCAAGCGTTCGCTGCAACTGAATACAAAGAACGACACGATGCTGTGGCAAAAATACTTCACCAGGAACTAGCACTGAAACATGAATTATCACAGTCGGTAAGATTACCATACTATAAATATAAACCAGAATCTGTTTTAGAAAATAACAACTATAAGCTGTACTGGGACCGCACGATATTGACCGATCGGTCTGTTCCTCACAATAGACCAGATATAGTTTTGGTAGATAAAGTCTCTCGGAAAACAACTTTAATTGACATGCAATTCCTAACAACAATAATATAAATATCAAGCAGGCTGAGAAAATAACCAAATATAGAGATTTGGAATTTCAAATAAAGACTCAGTGGAACATGAACAACACACGAACTGTACCAATTGTTATGTCAACGACAGGACTAGTCCCAAAACATCTCTTAAACAATTTAAAATACCTCGGTCTGGATGAACACCTTTACAAACAAATGCAAAAAGCCGTCCTGTTAGGAACAGCCCGGACGGTCAGAAAATTTATGGGGAACTGCAGCCACGACGCCAACCACGGGCCTGATAACCTGGCAAGGGCTCCCACAGAGCTAAACCCTTTTGATATGTAGTATATCTGGGGTTTAGTGAATTCTCCCCTAAAGGCACACATAGTGTGCCTTAGAGGGAGTGTGATGCCATACATTGTATGGTCAAGTCGGGATAAACTAACTAACCATATTATGTTCGGAGGATTAAAAGCGATGCATTTTGTAGGCTACGCTTTCAGAACGAACCTCTATTGAGTTTTTTTTACAAATACGATTAGCATTTAATGGCACAGTGTTACAATTTTATCCACTCACCCTAACATAACAAACAAAGTTATTAAGTTCGGTGAAATCGATGTATATTTTTCTTAGAGCATCTACTTCCTAGAGATAGACTGCAGTGCATAAATATCGTGGCAGTGCTATAAAGAGATGACAACGAGGCTATTTCACTCGATTGTGAACTGCATACAATGAGCGCGTTGGCTGCACCTACCAATCTAGTTGTTTAACACCTGCTAGCTTTCTTAGCTACCTGTTTCAAATATTTTCTCGGCGAAATTAAGCCAAAATTTTAGCTCGTTATGAATCACAAAAAATTAGCGTGGGCTCCCTGTCTAAGAGTGCAGTCTATGATTGAATATCTGCGTTTACTTGGTAATTTTGCAGGGACTTTGATGTACATCCAACAGCAAAACCCACCTAAATACATGGAACTACCAACAGAGAATCAAGACCTCACCTTTCAGTTACTATTTAAATTGGCAAAATGGATGCAAAATGAAAGAATACCAGAAGGATTACACTGCAAGCAATTTGAGTCAATCATTAAAAAGTAGATGTCTTTGTTTCACTAGAGTGGACAAATGGTTTAATTAACTTGATATGACTTTGTCTTAAAACAATTCCGCATGCTAGTGTGGAAGCTGACCAGGCTTGTTCGCCAGTTGGTTATTTTGCAACTAATATAACAAGCAATCTGACTGACGGTAAATTTGCTCATTTTTTTATAACTGTATATAATGTGCTAACTAAATTAATAACATTTAACAATAAATAACTCACCTGCTAACAAATGAAGTTTTAATCCTTTTGTATATGAATCACCGCGGAGAATTTCTACTTTCTGAACATACAATTGCCCATAATAACAGTTTAGGGGCATCTCCGGAGGACTCGCTTGGTCGACATTCGAGCCATTGTAAATTGCCATTCGGGAAACTAAAGGAAAGCTTCCAGGAGCGAACTGTAAAGAACCTAAGTTGTGGTTGCTACCTGTAGAAACACCTAAATTACAAAGACAAGAAGTTTTTTTCAAGCCCGTCATCATGGAGTAAACTGCGTATAAAACTGATCATATTTAGGAAAATAATCTATTATGTCACCGTATATGCTACCTAGTCTTCATATATTTAGATTTTTATTAGTAACTAGCTACCCACCCGGCTTAGCACGGGTAGCCCTTAACACTGCTAGGTAGAGCTATGATTAAAATTCTGAGAAGAACGGAATATAACCGAATAATAACTCAAAATGCTATTAGTACGTAAAAAAATAAAACAAATTAATAAATAACCTATAACTGAGAAAATTAAAATTATAACTTATTTACGAAAATAAAATGTTGAACTTCGGATTAGCAGTCGAACAATGAAATTGATTTGCGAAAAGATGTGTAGCTCAACACAATTAACGTGTGCTATGGAATTCCATTCAATTCTAATCTAAGCAATAAATTCTTATCGAGTATGTGGAGAGAATGTGCCAGAAAGAAAACACGAACAACGCGATTGTTAAATCGCTGTATGGTTTGATACCGCGCACCAAATCTCATCTTTTTGTTTTCCAAAAACCCATTTATTAAAGCTAAATGGATAAAGATTCGTATTTTCTTACCCATTTGATTCACTTAAACTAGGTTTTTTTATTGTGTATCTATGAGCATGCCGGTTATTTATTTGATAAATTTTAAGTCACTATTGCACAAGTTTATCTTCAAAAATATATTTAATTACAAGCAATAATATTAAATTTATTTATTTGTTAAAGTCCACCCTGACAATGTTTGGCCTACTCCGTCGCCTATTCTAAAGGCTACTTATTTCTTTATAATACATTACTAATCAAGAGTAATGTGCAAAAATACATGTATTGTATATGTTCATGTAACATTAAGGTTTTTATTTTGTCTTTCGAAAAAGAAGTAAGATCAGTAGAGCAAATTCTCAGCGTGATAAAAAATGTACTCAAATTGACATCTTAAATGGTTGTCAGAAAAATCCAGGAACTTAATGATATGAATCATTTTTATCTCTAAATATAAAAAGGGCTATAGTGACCAATATATTTTTATTTTTTCTTTCTAAAAAGAAGTTAGATACGACAATCATTCAAGACGGAAAAATTGTATTTTTGTTGTTTAATGTTAATAAAATATATGGCATACATTATTGTTTAACAAATGTACTTGTTTTATTTAGTTATAGAAATTAGAGTAACGTCATTGGTTGGTTTATATTCAGATGATAAAGATAGGTATTACGGAATTGTACATCTTAAAAAGGTGGTCAGCACAATCCGGGATGTTTTATGGCATGTCTATTTTTAAGGATCATTCACAGGAATCATTTTTATCTTCAAATATATAATGGGCTGTTGTGACCAATATACCTTGAGACAAGGTGAGTGAGTTCCATTATTCTGAAATATGTTTCAGCTAAAAGTTATGGAGTTTCAAATGGACCATCTAATGGACAAAAATGACATTTTTCGACGGGAGTTGAATTTAATATAAATAACCATTTTTTACCGTCGATCTGGAAAGATAACAGAAAAACAACATAAAACGTCCAAAATATGGATCAAATCGAAAAACTGACAGAACAAGTGTTTTTTCATTTTTTTTTTTTTTCGAAATTCACTGTAAAAATTAGATACTTACATTAAAACAAATTTCCGGTCGGAAAAGGTCATTTCAACGAACGAAGGTCCTATTATAGCCCATTTCATGGTCAATTAGAAACACTACAACTTTTATCTGAAACTTTTTTTTAATTAAAGGAATCCACTGGAGATATTTCCCTGTCTCAAAATAAACCACGCGTAACCACTTATGTCTAACTTTCAAAAACAAAAAACGTTTGCTGTTTATTTTTTTATCGCAATCCTTGGTAAAAATGAGTATTTCCATTAAAACGCACACCGGTGGGTCAATTCCTGCCCAGATCGAACCTTAAACCTTATTTTTTTTTCGAAACCTTATCTCAAGATAAATACCCCACCCGGTATATATTACTCTTTATCCCATTAAATATGTTGGCTATTAAATATATGTTTATCCTATGCAACATAAGTGTAACTAATTCACCCTATATTGCAACCACCCTGTATATGTTTCTATGTATTGGTCACACATTATAAATTATTTGTCTATCATTTTCTGAAACACCCTGTACAACTATAATTTAAATCTACACGATGTTGCAACCGCCCTGTATAAGTATTAATCCTCTCCACCATATTGACGGTTTCTATTTTTCTATTTTTTAACTCACCCTATATACCTATAATTTTTTCTTCGCCCAATATGCCAAGTATAAGCAACTACTTCTGTTCCACACTATATAAGATTTTTGCACCACCCTGTATAACTTTAATTCTATTTCACCTTATATTTCAACCATCCTATATAAGGAACTGCTTATGTACCACCCAACATCACATTTATTTGTAAGATTTTTTGACCCACCTGTCTAACTGTAATTTTACTTCACCCAATATTTCAACTGCGTACATTGCTAGCTGCTTGAATTTCGATGCACGCACACACCTACCACCGTATACCAAAAAGAAAACACCGCTCACCTAAAAAAATTCTTTTCGATACACTAATAGAATATTTTGTGCCATTTTACTCAACTGCAATGAAAACCGTTAGAAACACCCTGTACGATATACTTTAATGGCATATCTTGACATTTAAGTTAGATATTTATGATGAAAATTTGACATTTACATTAATAGACTACAGGCCCGTGTTTAAAAAATGATGAGTCATTTGAACCACCAGATGACCTATGTAGAACGATATAAGAGCATAAAATAATAAGATTCAGCATTATGCCGTCACTTGTAAGCTGTCCAACTGAGTGCAGGTGAGAATTCAAAAGTACAGGTAGAGTGAGTATATTTTGGTCATATATTTTTGTACGGCATTCTTACCATCGATAGATCCATGAAAAATAATAAGACAACGCGTAGTGCCGTAAAAAAATGGTGCGCCAAAAAGTCGGAATTTTTTTTTGATTTTCCGACAATTTCCAGGGTGAATTTGGTCATTTAATTTTGTACGGCATCAGTTTCATACTATTTCAATACTGCTTCTAATACATTAATCCGCAACGCCGTACAAAAATCATGCGACAAGGGGAAAAACCGAGGGTTGCAACCCCCTCTCTTTCCGTGGTCCAGGGGGTGATTTGACACAACATCAAATTAATTTATTTCGAAAGTATTTTATGCATAGATAATATTTTTTCATATGCCGTACATTTTCGTTGGTTCAAAGGGGAAAAAATGAAAAAGAAAAAATCAAAAAGAAAATATTGTTGAGAGTATTCCTAAGGAATTGGATGTCGTGATTATTGATGGATTTTTTTAACTCTATACTCTTCGAGACATACCTTCTACCTCTGGCGCTATAAGTTATAATTTACTCCGTAATCTAACAAATCACGTGGCTACCGAAATCCACGTGATCTTTGATACTTACCCAACACCAAGCATAAAAGATTACGAGCATTCTATACGAGATAATTTAAGAAATGATGAATTCGTCATCGAAGGACCTCAAACGAAACGTCCGGCAAATTTCATAGCCGAATTAAAGAACATTAAATTCAAGGAAGCATTTGTCCAGTTTCTTATCAATGATTGGTCGACTATAGACAAAGCTAAGTTGATTAAGCCTACACAGAAAGTGTTTCTAAATTATCAGCTGTGTCATTCTTACAGAAAATCGGCAGAATCTGTCGTTAGAGAAGTATCTGAAAAGTATACCTGCAGTGCTCACGAAGAAGCTGATACAAAAATTGTGTATCATGTTTGCGCTGTTGGGTCAAATACGAACATTTTGATCAAGTGTTCCGATACAGATATTCTCGTAATATTATTAACTAACATGAAACAAATCCTAGTAAATGTGGGCGAGAATCAGTTCAATGTCGATCGCAAAATATGGATGCAACTCGGAACCGGTAACCACGTGAAAAACATTGACGTTTGTGCTGTGTACAGAGACTTGGGCGAAAATCTCTGTTCTTCGTTGGCTGCATTCCATGCTTTTACCGGATGCGACTTCAATCCCGCATTTTATAGGAAGGGTAAAAACAGACCGTTCAAAGTGTTGGAGAAATCAGGGAAATTCCAAGACGCATTTATTAAAATGGGGCATAGTACGTTTGTTGCTGATCCACTACTCATGGAACAAACTTTCAATGTTCTGCAAGAATATGTATGCATTTTATACAACGTAAAAGCAAGAAAAACAGTCAACGAAGCAAGGTGTATCATATTCGATAGGATTTATACGCAGAAAAGCAGTAATGAAGCTTTCAAAAAGACAACTATGAAATTGGAAGCAACGTCGTTTCCCCCTTGTTATCGGGAGTTAAAACAACATATGAAGAGAAGTACCTACATAGCACAGATTTGGTGTAATGCCTACAAACAAATACCGTCGACCTTGTTACCAATAAGATATGGATGGATTCTCAATGACGGTCGGTACGATTTCGACTGGTTCCACGGCGAGGAATGCCCCCAAAAAGTCTGTGACATAACGGCACCGGATGAGGAATCAGGCGAAGAAGATGATGACGTCATAGGTAAATTAATAAATCTTAACATCTTTAATCAGTACGTAAGACTTTGATTTTGACAAAAACATATGTATGTTTCAGAAAATGATAGAGAAGATAATTCGGACGTCGATGAATCATAACAACTCAGCGGCTGATTCCGATACTGAATAATTTAAATAAAACCCATATTTTGTATTATCATCATCATTAAATATATCGAATTTTTCTAAAAAATAATTGTTTTATTTATTCACATCATTACAATGAAACAAATCAATTATATATATGTATCAATAATGTTCGAAGTACAAACAAAACTGTTGATACTGTGATTGACAGTTTCAATTTTTGGATATAATATACACACCGTTTCACTTCAGTTAGACGTCATAGTGATTTTATCATATTATCAATTGTTCTCTTCAAAAATATGTTAATGCCGTACTGTATCAGATGGCCATAAAGTACCCTTAAAATGGTACCGTCATTTTCATCAGCCTAAAAGATATGGTCTGCATTAAAATGTACGGCATCATTTTTTCCTAATTTATTTATGTTAATACTATTTAAAACATGGGATACAATGTAGAAAACTGCTATATTTCATTAATCTATGATATTTAAATTTCTTCAATAATTTGAAAAATTTCAGTTTTTGTATTTCTCTATAATTTTTTTCAGAACAGTTTCTTTTGAACGGCAATACTATATAACAATTGTATTTTACAATATCATGTTAAAAAAAAGTTCCCGTACAGGATCAAACGATTTTACACCTTTATAAATCAAGAATACGATGAAATTAAGATAATTATTGATATACATTCAAATGAACAATCATTTTTTGACGGCATTATTTTTAATAGTACTTTTAAGTGCTAGACAATGTTTTGGAACCAAAGCCGTACTTTTTCAAATCACCCCCTGGACCACGGAAAGAGAGGGGGTTGCAACCCTCGGTTTTTTCCCCTTGTCGCATGATTTTTGTACGGCGTTGCGGAATAATGTATTAGAAGCAGTATTGAAATAGTATGAAACTGATGCCGTACAAAATTAAATGACCAAATTCACCCTGGAAATTGTCGGAAAATCAAAAAAAAATTCCGACTTTTTGGCGCACCATTTTTTTACGGCACTACGCGTTGTCTTATTATTTTTCATGGATCTATCGATGGTAAGAATGCCGTACAAAAATATATGACCAAAATATACTCACTCTACCTGTACTTTTGAATTCTCACCTGCACTCAGTTGGACAGCTTACAAGTGACGGCATAATGCTGAATCTTATTATTTTATGCTCTTATATCGTTCTACATAGGTCATCTGGTGGTTCAAATGACCCATCATTTTTTTAACACGGGCCTGTAGTCTATAATGTTTACCGTGTTTTTGCAAATATTTTCGGAAAAACGGTATGTTTTACGTTATAGATAATTATACGAAATCAAGCTGGAACATCTCTTTGTAGAATAGACGGAAATGTAAGAATTTAAAAGCAAGTGTGAATGTGCACCACGGTCAACATTTGGGCACATTTATGTGCACGTGATTTAGAGTCTATGG
Source organism: Octodonta nipae (assembly GCA_034190945.1). Classification (NCBI taxonomy): domain Eukaryota; kingdom Metazoa; phylum Arthropoda; class Insecta; order Coleoptera; family Chrysomelidae; genus Octodonta; species Octodonta nipae. The sequence continues at coordinate 36,260,283 of CM067217.1, read as the reverse complement.
AAAACGAATTAGTACACAATCTAAATTAGGCATATCTCTTATTTTATATGAATACAATTATGAATATTTTTTATGTTAACTAGAGAGCCATTTTTTTTATTTAGCATTAACTTCTAAAACATGCAATTAGATTTTCAAATTTAATACATTATATATACAAATTACTTACCGGTTTGAAACTTGGAAACAACGGGAAAATAAAAGGACAGTCCACGGAAATTCAACGTAAACAATTCTTTTTCAGAATCATACACTCCTGGATGGGTAGCACCAAAAGAATGCTCAATTTGTTCCAGAGAGGGTAAAATTTCAGGAGAATTGAAAGCCATACCACTAAAAGATTCACCATTAATGAATACATTACAACAAATTATTTGGAAACTTACCAATACTTCAACTTGACCATCTTCATGGCGTAAATTTCAATAATTTTTAGCCTTTGAGTCACGGGATCAAAAAATAATCTAATACCGTCGTGGGTCAGGCTAATGACAAGATCAGCTTCCAGTGGTTTCTAAAAAAATAACCATTACATTTATTAAATACCAACGTATAGAAAAGGCTGTCCAACCTTGTCATTATAGAGGACATGAACACTTTTTATGACCCCTACTTGGGACTGTATAATAGACACAGCTTGAGAAAAGTGCATCCCTGAAATATAATTAAATTTGTTAGAGAAACATACAACTTTTCAGCGGCTTTATAAGTACATATATTCAGATTATTTTGTATATTTTCAATTTGAACGTTATTTAAGAGTAATAAACAATCAGCAAATAAAACATAGAATATTCCAGTCGGATCTTATCGGAAAATATGCTGGCCAATCTATTGTTCTTATACCAACTTGTTACATTCTATCTTTCACTAGCATCATTACATTGACACAAGAGAACCCACGATTTTCACGTTGGTGTTTCTGCAAAAAGTCTACTTCTGGCCGTCTGTGTAGTTATTTATTCTCGAATTTTATTTGTTTGTTTACGGAACAAATTCATAACTATTAAGTGTAGGGTAAATTTCTTTTTTAGTGTTTATGTTTCACAATGTACTTTTAAATTAAGAAAAATTGTATATTTTGATACAATATGCCTTTTGTCTAAAAATGATAAACTAAAACAATAGTGGCTTCGAAATATTCCTACAGATTATTTTAAAAGTCCAAGAATTTGCATAAAACATTTTGACGAAACGTGCATTATGAGGGTAGATAAAGTTCGAGTAAATAATGAAATAAAAGAATTTGACGGAATTACTCCTAAACTACAAGAAGATGCCGAACCAGCAGTTTTTGAAGGTTTTGAAGTTTTTAAATTATTTGCCTAAGAAAACTACTACTGTAAAAAGATTCGCTACTGTTGAACAAATCGGCCATAAAGGTCAACCTAGAATCCATTTAAAGATTCTGAAGTTCTCAACAAATTAATAATGTGACATTAAAGATCTGTAAAAGTAGCAATTGTATAAATAAGCACTAGATTTTGTATCAAGTCATATATTTCGAATCTACGGAATTGCTCGACGGAAAATTACATAAAAACAACAACGTTAGAAAATCATCTATTGACGAAATTTCCAATAAGCCCAGGGAAGAAAGAAGTTAATGATAAAATTCATTCGTTGCCAATTACAATGTATTAAAAATTGCGGATCTTCACACTTTAGTTGCTTTAATATTTTTTTTTATTATATTCTGACTGTCTCTGTCTACTCAAATCTCTATGATTCCTCTTTATTCAGAGTCCTAATAAAGCAACAACAACATGCTGCCCCTCTTCTACTGCTTTTAATTAACGTTTGTTTAGCACAAGGTACCTAATAATTATCCGTTAACGTATGATGCAGCACAGAGAAATAAAACAAAAATTCTTGAAATTATTGTCTCCTCGTGGAGTAATTAGCTATACAGTCAGCTTCTTTCATGAGATCAAAGTTGCATGTGTCTCAGAAACTCCAAACTTTCAAAAACAAATCTCATATTCAGTGAAAACATTTCTGAGATAAATTTCTCACGAAATAAAATCCTCATGACATTTCTGTCTCATAGTTTTTAGAAGATAAACGGAAAACTTCTGATAAGATTAATGTAACAGATTCTTGAATTACCCAAAATTAGTGTATCAAAAGTTAATTTATTCCTTAGCAAGCTATTGATTCTTGCCGCCTAACTAAAAATTGCTTGGTGCGCCACATCCATTTGTTTATTGATGTGATGATGAATCACGAAATATACGATTTACGAATTACAGGTTTTTGGCGGATTTTCTGAAATCTGCACGTCATTATGTCATAGACAAATATATGGGGGTCATGTCCGGATCTTCCTTAATAGAACAGATTTAAAAACATACAACTCGGTGAAGCCGTTTTTATGTATCCTTGAAAATCCATAAAATATCTTAATGATATGAAAAATTTTAGACTTAATGGCATGAAGAATATCAACAAAGCCTTGCTTCGGGCTCTGAAAGTAGAAACCGTCATGAACATGTCCAAACCAAGGGTATGAGCCCTTCACCCACAAAGAACCAGTGTCACCCCTTCAGGAATTGTTGTCGGGGGTAAAGAAACTACTTGAACTACTGACACGTTTTGAAATTTTGAAATACACAGACTTTCCTGTAATCGTGGGATCATTCCCAAGAATTCTTGAAAATACTAACTAGAGATGCCCCAACTATCATTCAGAAAACAGTATTTATGCGTTAAAATAACAATACAATTCCCCTTATGATGTATCTCTGTTACGTTAAACAATATGCATTTTCCGCTATTTCCCGTTATGTTCATTGATAAAACTGTAGTTATGAATGAACATAACAGGAAATGGAGGTAACATGCATGTTGTTTAACCTAAGAGAGAGACGTCATAAGTAGAATAACAACGGGGTTTCTAGACCGGAAGTGGCTTAGGGGAATGTTGGTTTATAGATGTGTAGCTGTGTAGTTAATATAAAATTTCATTATCACAGCTGGATGTCAGTGTATTTTAATGTAAAGCATATACTTATGGCCTGCAATTCACAAATGTCGTGCCAAGACTAGAATGAGAGGGCAATAGAGAGAGTAAGAGGCTATTTCACTTGATTGGGAGGTGCAGCCCTTGAACTACATATTTAGAGCATACACCTTCTGGAGGTAGCCTGCATGCACAAATATCGTACCAAGGATAGAAAGAGAGAGCAATAAAGAGAGAAATTGGTAGTTGCAGTTCCCAATCGAGTGAAATAGCCTCTTGCCCACACTATTGCACTCTCTTTGTGCATTTTATATTTATGCAATGTAGGCTACCTCCAGCTCTATGAAGGCAACAGAGAGGGCAAGAGGCTATTCCTCTCGATTAGGGACTGTATCTAATGAGTTCATTGGCTGCATCTACGAATCGATGGAATAGCCTCTAACCCTCTTTATTGCCCTCTCTTTTTATCCTTGGTACGATAATAGTGTAATGCCAGAAGGTGTATGCTTTAAGTGCCGAACATGTGTATTTCTCAAACCAACACCGTCACAGGGTTATAAAAAAAACTCTTCACATCATAGAAAAATATATGGGGCCATCTCTGGATTTTGTTTAATGGAACACAATTTAAACTTTAAACTATTCAGGTCGGTTAAGTCAATTTCGAGAAATCGTTGAACATACATAAAAAACAAATTTCAAAATAGATGGAGGTTCTTAATTAGTATATATACAGTGTGCCCACTTAAGTTGGAATAATATAGAAGAGTTTCCTATTACATACTAACATTATAAAAAATGTTATTCTGTATAAAAAGGACTGAATGGCCAGAAATCTAAACTGAAATCATCACAAATAACTTTTAAGTAATTATATTTTTGACATATTAAAATTTGCTATAAAGCAAGGTTAATTAAAATACAAAATGCATCCAACTTTGCCATTATGTCACTAATAATTGTAAAATAAATAAATTTACTCTAAACAAAACAAACTTCAAAATAACATAAAAGTAACTTAACCACAAAAATATTATTTCTTGTCTGTTAGTGAGTTTAGTTGTGTTCTTTTAAAGTCGGGTTTTGTTTTTTAAATATATTTATAATTTAGTTGCTTGATAAAAATGTTTTTTACTTTTCCTCAAATACAGTTGTTAGAATGTAAAATCATCAAAAATCTTTTTACTAAATACTAGAACAATTCCTTCTACGAATTGCAGTTTTTTATTCTACGGATAAAATTAATAAGTGCAAATTTTATACTATCCGTCAACATTTTTAGTTTAATCAATTGAATACCCTCAATATTCAGTAAAGATGCCTTTTGTACCTGAAATCAGTTTAGTTTACTCTCGCTTATAGCTGCATTAGTTAAACAAGAAAGAAATTATTCAGTCGGATAACATACATGTGGTTATTTTAAAGTGGTTATTTCGAATTTCCGTTATCGTTGTACTTTTTAATTAATGATCGTGACTAATACGTTCTAGAATTCAATTGTAAACTGACCGAACCTTAATTAATCATGTTATATACGTTAACACATAATAGTAATTGTATATTAAGTTAGGACTGACTAATTGTTGTCAAATCCCGTTATTTATTCCATTTGAACAACGAATAAAATAATAATTTTGTTAGGAATTCAATCACAATATCTATGAAGATAATATGGCATTCTTGGGAGTAATCACAACACACTGTCTGTATATTAAAAAAAAACATTTCAGAAGAAATGTAGTTTTTAAAAATGAAATATGAGATTAGGAAATAACGTAGTTAAGAGAATTTACTATAATTTGATATGTACACGGTAGCATAAGAAATATTAATTGATAAATGAAGCATTAAAAGACACTGTTGGGATTACCGTAGGCAATGAAAAAGTGAAAAATATAAGTATGCTGATGACAAACAGTCCTTGCAGAAACAAAAAACGAATTCAAAGATAATGCGAGCGGGAAAACAGTAGTAGATATAAGGATTATTCTGGAAGGGCAACAATTGGAACAAGAGAATAAATTGAAATAATTGGGAGGAACAATAAATTGAACTGGAAGTTGCAATGAAGAAATCAGGAGCAGAATAACTATGGGCAAAATATCATTTGTAAATGTACCTTTTAAAAGCAAGAAAAATTCCCAATCATAGACATAGACATTAAGACAAAAAGAAGAAAAATACCTTGAGAGTATTGAAATGTGGCTATGGAGAAGAATGGTCAGATAGAATAAGAAATGAAGAGGTTTACAGAAGAGTAAAGGAAGATCAATCAATAATAAAAGCTATAAGAATAAGGAAAACTAACTGGATCAGGCACATTTTAAGGAGAGATTGTTTTCAACTGTGACTAATGGAAGGAGAAATTCAAGGTATTAAAAGTAGAGGGAGACCAAAGAATGGAAGGTCGGACTTACAGATGAAACAAGATGCCAGGATCGGAACTTTGGACAAATATATGTTGAATGTTGATGCCTGTCTTAGGACAGATTTTCTAATATATGTAAATAAGAAAATCCTCAAGATCGTATAAATAAGAGCAGGTATACCCCGCACAGACTTCACTGCAACTTCTATTGTTTTAAGTCTGTGCAACTTGGCAGTTCAAACAATTGTCGAGGTCAATAGAGAAGTCTGTGGTTTACACGCAAGTTGGAATAATGCAGGTATGTCGCCGTGTTTCTTTATTAATTTAATCTTTGACTAAGATAAGATTTGCAGTGATACTGGTTTTGAAACATCATGGCACCTTCCGGGCTAATAGTAATTCTGAACTAATTCTCGCACTGACTTTTGTCGACCTTTTCTTAAGTCTCCACAGATATCTGCATGAACAAAATCTGTCCAGGGTAAAAGCACAGTAATAAAGCTCGTTTCAAGTTACCTGGTAAGCACTGTTATGTTTCAAAAGCAGTATCACCAGTTTCGAATGTTATTGTAGTCAGTTAAAGATTTCATTGTTTGCAGCGCTACCTCCCAGACTATATCATTGCGAAACAGAATCTTTTAATTTTCGTTTTGTTTTGTTATCTTTTTTACGTAGCATAGATGAATTATGAAATTATATTTTATGACCAAGTACTTATGAAAGTTCACATCCTTTGAATAAAATTTTGATGTTCATTTATTCGTACATTTAGAGGCCTAGAGTTTCGTCTAATATAAAAATTATTACATTCCCCAGAAGTTTTATAAATAAGTTTTTAAGTTTTTTTTCAATTCTATCCTTAATTTTAGAGTATTTCTGGTTTTGAATGTAGTTTTAAATTTAAATATATCTTTCTTAAAAACCCTGTGTGTGTGTATGGTATGGTTGTTGTTGTAATTTTATTGTCTTGGGTATTAGTACTGCTTGGAGAAGTGTTGATTGTTAACGACGGTGTTGTGTTCAATTTTGTTTAACTATATCAATGGAAATGGTTGTGGAATCTTTGGCATGTCACAAATGTATAGAAACACTCTTGTACCCGAATACCAAAACTTTTCATTCAAACACTCAACTCCGTTCCAATAACTCGATGTTGTGTTTACTCTATGAAGATGATAACCTAGAGTTGTTAAAAGGACGTTAGGTGGTGATAGGGAGCAACACTTTGTTTTTATACATTTTCTACTCTATTAATAAATTTTTAGGATAATTGTTAGCAGAAAGAATATTTTTTATAACTTTTTCTTCCTCTTTATTCAATTTATTCATATCAAAATAGTTGGTTTTTGCTTTATCATATCGGAATTTATTGGTACCTAATTTTTATGTATTTGAATACATTATAGTTAAAGTTGAAATACTTGTTAGTTTGTGATCCAAAAATAAAATCCAAAACTAGTAAAAATATATTTATAAATTTTCTTGTAAATGTGTACTGTACTTTATATTGGACAAACCTTTAGGCCTCTAATGTACGAATAAATGAGCATTACAGTTACATAAAGAAACGACAATTCAAACAGTTTAAAATTTGCGAACATGTATGGGATCTTGGCCGTAACATACAGTTTCGTAATTCATAAGTATATTACACGAATAAGAACATTCTTGGTTGCCAATAATTAAAGGAGAAATTAGTAATGGTCATGTACTTTTGAGCAACCATATACCAGAATATTTCTTAAGGTTTTTTAATTTTCCCTTTTTTTCTCTTATTAAAGTCAAATAGGATCACTGAAACACCAACACTCTGATCGCATTTTGGCGAATGCACTATCTTAAAACAAAGTGGCACCAAGGAACGCCGATGTAGATATCTCTTCCAAATTCTTCCTACTTAAAGGAAGCTATTTATTATCAGTGCAACCTTTAGATACCCGTATAAATATATTCAATAATATTAAATTTTCTTAATTACATTATTTCATGCCGTAAAACAATTTAATTTTTTAATATTTTTCTTAAAATTCCTTTTGAGAATGGGGTCTGACCTAGACTATGAAACGTTCGGAATCTAAAATTTAAGTAAACGATAAACGTGGTGTGATTATTCCCAAGAAATCCAAATATATAAAGTAAACATGCCAAAATTATCATTTAGAAACAAAGGTATTATTGTAGAGTACACAACTCTGTGTTTACACATATATGAATAATTGATTTCTAAAAATGAACCAACTTCAAATAAATACGAAATGAAAATATTTACAAACAACCTGTTCGATCCTTATTATATCTTTAGGATGACACTTCATTAAGGTTTATAAATTACTGCATGTAATTTTCTAATTGTCTGAAAAAACTGTAGCTTTATGTACCAGAAAGATATATGGCACCATCTCAGAATATATCTACCTTAACAGAGGATAATTTAGAATATCTAAATCGAAACCGTTTTAGAGCAATCGGTGATCCTACATAAAAAATTAATCGCGGCGAATTGAGAAGCTCATCCATGAAGTTGGTTAAAAATAAAATACATAATGCTAACAGAGATAAGTGAAGTGAAAAATACATTTGTATATTAATAAAACTTAATGAACTAATTAAACATTTTCTGCAAAACAAAATATTTTCGTTAAGAATCACTTTGGATTTCCATTGTCTTTAGATTTAGTATCGGCGTCAGATATAAATGTTTTTAATAGACAATTAAAGCTAGAAGTCCATAGACACTGCTAATAATAAAAGACTTTGTCCACCACCTTTAAATTAAGATATTTTGGGATTTACATGACACAGCAATGTAAAATTTGTTATTGTCGTAGGATAGCCACACCTTATTGCTAAATTAACTTAAACTGTTCATGAGCAGCAGAACCGGTGATTAGTGACGCTATCCTCAAATCATTCAAATCTTATTTGTGGATTTGAAACACTTGGCTGAATATTTTATCTCAAAATACTGCTTTGCTCAAACAACAAATAATGGTCCATTAAACTCATGTTTCTCTGTCATATTTATATAGATCGTAGAATATATTATTTAACTCAGCACATAAATGCCCACTATTTCAGTTATTCAAATTTTACGGATGCTCATATACTAAATACTTTTCTATGTTTCTATTTAGTTGATTGTTTATCATTCCTTTTTCTGTCATTAAAGAAAGAGTGTAACTTCAAACCTAATAGGAGACTGTTTTATTCATTTGTGCATTGTGTAAAAATTCACTTATAATCAATTTTATATTACATTATTATAAACTCCGTGTGGACTTTAAACAAATTTTACACCAATTATAAAAGTCTTTATTTTCACCGAAATAAATCACAATCCGTTCCACTACAAAATACATATTTTCTTTAAGCGGTCGATCATATGCTCACTACTCTATCTACTCAATTCTACTACTCCAAAACCTCAGCCGTTTTATACCCTCATACAAGGAAGTAGCCAGAATTTTTTTTTGGAGTGGGTTGGATAATTTTTTCGCGGGGGTTGGATACTTTTTTTAATTGGTGATAGGCTGATTAGGGCTGCAAATTTTATATTTTTGTTTATTATAAAAAAATGATTGATTGGGCAAAATTGAATCTGTTTGTCGGCACGCTTATTCGAATGTTTTTTATTAGCAAAATTAAGTTCTTATTGAAGATGAGAATTACTGTCCAAAATTAACAAAATTGAGATAAAGGAAGAACCAGTACCATCCCTTCATGAAGTACTCTCGCTGTAAACGTAAAGGTAATTTCCAATGGGACTGCAAAGTGAGGTTACCAGACTACTAGACTATACTACAACCAGGAACAGTCAGCCAGCAAGTATACGGAGTCAAACGCTGAGTAATCCACCACCAGCTCCCAGGACAGTATTCTTCTGATAGATTCGTATGCAAATGATGACTGGACAACAGAACAATGAATTCAGGACCAAATGGCTGAGCTAGATATTGAACCAATCCTGTCACTCAATAAGAGAGGGGCACCCAGGCCACGGTGGAAAGAAATAGCCAGTAACGGGTCCAATGGGACTAATGGGAATCCTTATAGGTAGAGAATGGAATGTTGAAGATAAATTGGGAAAAGCAATGATGGCAGAGAAATTAAGTCCCAAGTGGTGGTGCCAAAGAAGAAGGTACCCGCGGTGCAAACCGAAGTACATAATAAGATTACCGGAGCTCATCTGGATATTAAATTCGCCAAGGATTTTACTGGGTAAATTCCTCAGAGGAGGTGTAACTTCTGCACAGTCAGTAAGGGACCACAAACCCGGACCAAGAACAGTATGCAGCAACACAATGTGGGCGTTTCATTTGAAAGAATTGCCATTAATGTTGCCAGTCCACTTCCCGAGTCCGAGAGGAGTTACAAATACACCCAAGGTGGCAATGGTGCTGTTGGAACAGCTATTCAGCAGGTTTGATGCAATGTTGTAGTTACATTCAGACCAAGAGCGGAACTTTGATCATATTCCAGGTCTGTATGATGCTGGACATCAAGAATGTGAGAATCACACCCACAATCGGACTGAATGGGTGAAAATATAATGTAATGACCACTGCACATGAATTCTGAGACAAATAACTGAATGCAAAGGAATGTTTAATGAATTTCTCAATAGAAGTGGATGTAAGAATGCTAACCATTGAAAATTTGATCAATTCCAATGATCAAGGCCGTAGCCAGCGGGGGGGGTCTGGGGGTTCAAACCACCCCGAAATTTTGGAATATTGGGTTTTAAGATTCAATTTTAACCAAATAATCATTTTTTCATGAGAATAAATTTTATATTTATACATTTTTATATATCCTGGATATATATGAATACAAATACAGATTTTGCAGTACCAATCAGTCCACCACCAATCAAAAAAATTATCCACCCCCCCCCAAATATTTTCCAACTCACCCGGAAAAAATTTTCTGGCTACGGCCTTGCCAATGATATAGTCTTCAGCTGTCTTTCCAAACAAGTATCTCAAATGTTTGAAATGATTTTTTGCTAAACTATCTATTTTTTCATTGTTTTTATAAGAGCTGAAAACATTAAATTCACAAATTGTCATTAATAATTTTATTTTGAGGTTAGATAGAAAAGGAATTGAAATTAACAATATTCATTAATTATAAAAGTAGTATGGTGTGGTTTCCCAAAATAGTTTGCATAAAATTATTACTTGGGCTTACAATTAAAGTGAAATTATGTAAATCCAATAATACTGGTCAAAATAAATTGTCATTAAAAAATAATAATTGTTAATATATTATACTTATAATTTTGTGGATATGAATCTTGTATTTAATTCCAATAGGAACTAGCCCAATTGGAACAAAATTATATATATTAATTGAAGCATCAAATCATATATTAGGTAGTTATTATAACCTAATAACGTTAATATCAATAAAAAGCAAATCTTGAAAAAAGGAAGTAACATTTCAAAAAAAGTCAGATGTATGATAAGTATTAAGTATATTTCAATTTGTAATAATAAATGTTGCTTGCAGCAGTAGAACTATACAACCATGTTGAAGGGGAAGTGGCTTAGACTATGTACAATGTATATTTCAAACGTATTCATTACTTAAAATAAAAAATTGAACTATTGCGTTACTTTTTTTATAAACTGTAAACATTAAGATTAACAGCTTTGTTATTCATCAACCACTTGACAAACAAGTAAACAAAACAATTTATTTAATAAAAAAAATCTTACCCAAAACAAACTCCCATTGTTCGCATCCCAAAGATCGTTCGGGTACAACTTCCAGGGTTAACATTTTTGTTTATTATTCCCCCGATTAAACTCAATATGAACACATTAAATGTAATTTATCTTCTCAATAATTACGCGCTTCTTTGTCCAAAATATCTACTATTCGAGCTGGAGGTCAGTTGTCAAAATCAGCTGATGGATCCTCAAATCGAAGAATTTCATAATACACGTCAAGCACAGAACGCTTAAGTATAGAAGCACTAGAAACACTAAATTATTTTGTTAAGTTAATTTCACACCCTCAATTCAAAAAATATTTATTTAGTTAAAGTGTAAATTGGACTCCAACGAAAGTATAATCTATATACTATTATAAACTTGTAAGTTTGTCTGTTTGTTTGTTCGGGCATCACGTAAGAACTACTTAACTGATTTTGCTGAATCTTTTTTTGTTGCGAAGCCTATAGTATGTCTGATAGACACGTTATCTCTCTAAATTGACAGAAACAGTAGATATAGCGAAAAAACTTCTACCATGTTGGGTAATATAATTACTCAATTGGTTCCACAACACGCACAAAATATTAGATACTGGCATGAGCTTGGCATTTATTCAAAATTCGGAATGTGCAAATGTAACATGTTACAGGGTGTTCTGTATAGTATATATAGGAAACTTAGACCGGAGAAGAATTACATGAATTTATAAAATCTAAAAAAAGTTATATTTGGTGTCCTATAAGCAGCTGGATATATACAATGTGGTGGAAATAAGGGGGAGGGGAATGAGTTATACGGGGTGGTCTAAAAAAGTTATATTGAGTGGGCTATAAATAGTTTCATATACCAAGCGGTTGAAAAAGGGTAGAATATTTATACAGTGAATAAAAAATGTGTTAGGAAAGCAGTTAGGATCTTTGAATTATGTTCATAAGATACTATAGTGATGAAATGGGTTGAATAAATGTTAGAAGCATTTGTTTATACAGGGTGTATGAAATATAATTTATATCCACAAGTAGTTGCATATATAGGATAGTTGAAATATGTAGCGGAGTATAATTACTGCTATACAGGTGGGTTTAAAAAATATTATAAAGTAATGTTATGATCTACAAGCTGTTCCATTTACTGGATGTTTGAAATATAGGGTGGGGTAGGATTCTAAGGATACAGGGTGGTACAAAAATGTTATATTTGGTGGCAAATAAGTAGTGGCATATAAAAGGTTGTTAAAATATAAGGTGGTGTACAGTTATACAGGGTGGGTAAAAAATGGTAGAAAAATTTTATTATATAGGAGTTGCATATATGGAGTCCCTGTGTAATTCAAACAAGGTTAGAAAAAGTTCTAAATAAAGGGTAGTTTAAATGAATTGTTGAGAGAAATTATACTTTAATATGTCTTGAGAAAATTAAAGGAAAAATTGTGAAATAGCGTAGTTCATAATAAGTTGCAAAGATAGGATAGTTGAAATATAGGGTGAAGAAGTGTTGTGATAATTGTTTTAAAAAATGTCATATTGGTTGACCAATAGCATACACAGGGTAGTTGTAATACATACAAGGTGATTCAAAACATGTTGAACAAAATTGCTATATTCGGTGCCCAATAAGGAATTGCGGTTTTGGTGAAATACATTGGGCATTGATGGATTTATAGTTATACAGGGTGATACAAAAAATGTTATACTGTTTGGCCGATAAGTAGTTGCAAATACAAGGTGGTTGAAATAGCGGGTGGTGTAGATTTATCGTTAAACTGGTTGGATAATTTTTTTTTTTGTAGGATGGACTACAGTGTGATTAAAACAATGTTAGAAAAAGCTACATATAAGGGGTGGTTGAAATACAAGGTGAAGACAAATTATACTTTCAACGATGGTTCAAAAATGGTTAAATAGCGTAGTCCATAAGCAGTAGCATATATAAGATAGTGAGTGGACCAGAGTTATAGTTAAGTGTTTAAAAAATGTTATATTTGGTGGCAGATGCACATACAATTGGTGGTTGAAATATTTTGTAGAGTAAAATTACGGTTATACAGGGTGGTTCAAAATAAGTTGTAATGTTTGACAAATTGGCAGAAGTGTAAACAGGATGGTTTTAATGTAGATGGAAGTACAGTTAGTTATACAAAGTGGTTAAAAAAATGTTGAATAAAATTGTTACATAGGGTGGCCAATAAGCAGTTGCAGTTTGGCTGAGGGTTTAAATAAAAGTGTGGTGTTAGGGTGCAAAGCTGTGTTTTTATATTTGTGACACACCAAGGGTTCCACAGGCATTTCCATTACGATGGATCAAAAAAAGTTAAAAAAATTGTTATATAAGGTAGACCATGAACAGGTGCATTCTACTGTATGGAATATCTGAAATATGGGGAGAAGCAAGATTATAGATTTAGAGTGTGTTTAACACAATGTTAGAAAAATTCTTCATAAAAAGGTTGAGCAAAATATAGAGTAAAGAGAGATTTTACTTTTAAAGGTGGTTCAAAAATATCAGAAATAATTGTTAAACAGCGTAGACCATAAAGAGTTGCATAGCTGAAATATAGGGTAGAGAAGAGTTATAGTCAGGTGTTCAAAAAGTTATATGGGGTGACCAACAAAAAGCAGCATATACAGGATGCTTGCAATATAGGGTGAAGTAGAGTTACAGTGATTCAAGCTGATTAAAAAAAAGTCGAATAAAACTGTTATATAGGGTGGCCCATAAGTACATGCAGTTTGGGAGAAATATATTCGGGATTGGTGGATTTATAGTTAAGTAGGGTGGTTCAAAAAAGTTAGAATTTTTTTTTATATAGGATAACCCATATTTTTCATAAATTATTTCTTTTTGCGAAGGCTTGAACATTCCGTACGCGGGTGAAACCGCGGGTAACGGCTAGTGTTGGATAAACTTAATAAATTAAATAATTCCAAACAGCCCATTGTATAATTTATTACATAAAAATTCCTAGAAATGAGTATCTTAAGAACTTAAGATCTTCAATTCCGGCAGATGTCTTTAGCGGCGCGGACGTAAGTGGTACCTCATAGACTGCTCGCGTGGAAAAGGACCGTCGAGTGGTGAGGAACTAGTATTTATTCTTTTCGATCGGACAATTACGTGTCCTGATTGCCTAGTGTCAATCAAGGGGGCGGAGTCTGCGAGCCCCATCGTATCGCACCGTAGAGCGAGATATCACATTCTATTTAATTTTAGCCCGCCCTCTTTTCTGTTAAAATTAATCTGGTGTTTATAAACGTGTTCTCCTGGATGTAGTGCATGCTGCGCGACAGCTCATTTCTCCGGCTGTAACAATAAGCAATTTCGTTTATGTTCAGGAATACTAGTGATGATACTTCTTTGAGTGGTACTGATATACAAAGCATCACTTGAACAGGGTATCCTGTAAACTTCTGATCTTTAGGAGATCTGAGTAATTGGCGAAATTGTTGAGTGGGTTTGAAACCTGTTTTAACTTATGTTTCCTGAGCAACTTTTGAATTTTTTATATATGGCAGAAAGCTGTTCCTACAATTTCTAGTGATTTCTACTTGTCTCATGGTCCGAGTATAACCATTTGCCTGAAATGCACGATCTAAATAGAGCATTTCATCTTTTCGATAACGTAGTTCACAGATTCTGGAGCTGTCGACAGCGACAGTCCAGATTACAGTCCTTTTTTAATTAGATTGTGTTTGGAATGCTTTAGGATGTAACGGTCTGTGCGAGTGGGTTTTCTGTAGACATTGTAGCCAAGGGTGGAGTCGTTATTCTTTGAGACTAAAACAACTAGAAATACCAATTAAGCTCGAGCCGGTAGAGGACATCATCGCTAAAATTGAATCAGAAATTTGCAACTTTTCGCCAAAGGTGGTATAAGAAATCCCTAGAAAATCTTCAAGAATTCTTCTAAAAGCTAAGACACCAACCCACGTTACAAACAGAGAAAATTTGGCTTTGGCACTTTCTGTATAAACGCTTCGTCAGCTACCAAATATTTTGTTTTGATTTAAATCGTTTTATTGACAAGAAAATTCTCCCCAATAATTATTTCATCATTGCCCGTAAATAAATATAAATAATTTGTAAATAAAGTAGCTCAAAAGTTGTTATAAAGTTGAATTACAGAAAATACCTATTTCAATAATTCAACTAGATATTTAAATATCGACTTTATCGAAACCACAAACCTTAGTTCATTTACCATCTAGATATAGCCTGTCAAGCATAAAATTGTGGCAATGCTAGAAAGAGAGGGCAATAGAGACAGTAAGAGGCTATTTCACTTAGTGGGTGGAAGCAGCCAATGAACAGCATGCTGAACGTATTTCATTGGAAGCAGCTCCCAACTGAGTGAAATAGCATCTTGCCGTCTCTCTCTCCTTAGTCTTACTACGACATTTGTGCACTGCAGGCTATCTCTAGAAAGTAAATGCTCTAAGCCACAAACAAGCCTGCACTCAACTCAGCACTTTTCGTAATATCTACGTGTGAAAATAGCTTTATGACAATTTCCATGATTTCGTGAAAACATCAAAATTTTCATGACATTTCATTTCATGTTCATGTTATATTTATATGTATGTCAACAATGGTGGACATCACACGTCATATTTAAAGAATTATCATCATTCGATTATTTTAAAAATTATATTCGGTGGTAAACAAATAGTTATAAAAAAACAAATATGAAGTGGTATACAGGTGATATTGCGCAAGCAATTAGTCTTTCAAAATCTAAGGGAGCAATTTTCGTTGTTTATATTGAAGGTGCAATATTACTGTAGTTTTTCATTACTCACTAATCAATTATTTTTTTAGGTGAAGATGATAAATCTAAAGCTATCACTGAACTTTTTGATAAAGGAATCTTGGGAGAACGACTAAATAATGAACACTTTGTAGCTATTAAAATTCAAGCAGGTAGTGTACCACATCAACAATTTAGTGAGTTTTGTATCCTTTTGAAAAAGTTAATATGATGAATTCGAAATTATGGGACTAAGTACTCCCCCTCATTATCCTCTTTCAATTCATGAAGACATTTTCAATACATTTAATTAACTACTTGGTGTTTATCTTATAATCTGAACTGGTTTTATTGAAAGTGTAAGAATTTATTCCAGAGCAGCACACTAATGAGCAATAATTCAAGGGCGGAATTGGAAACCTTAACTTTATAAATTTATTTATTTCAGAGTAAATAGTGGGGAACAGAGAGGAAAAGGGAATAAGGTAAAGATTATGAGATTTTCAAGAAAGTTTCAATTACCTATCTGAAATCCTATCTCATTTCTAATCATAAAATGGAGAGAAAATTTAACTGTCTGTTTTAATTTTTATAGTGGTGGGTGGATAATAATGCTGGTAAATAATACATTTATTTAGAGTGTATACTTCCCTCTTATGCCCTGAAAGGTTGAACCTACTTGTCATGTGGTGATGATACTACTTAGTGATTGTAACATAATAAAAATGTAAAAAAATGAATTTCATTGCTTCACAGTAGGAACTTAAAAAATATAACCTGGTATAATCCCTGGCAAAGTGAGCTATTTGTTACTGTGGTATAGAAAAAGTTTTACACAAAAAATATACTTTGCCCCTAAACTTTATAACCTATTACAATTGAGAAATTTGTTGTTATTTGTCACAGTTGTGTGACTATTATTAATTTAAAAGAAAATTGAAAATGAAAATAAATCTCCAGACCTTTAAAGGGTTTCCTTCTAATCTCATCACTAGGGCTTCCAAACCAAGAAATAACTGATAGGCATGATGAGTTACCATTTACAATAACAGATTGTCTGGTTGTTTATTGGTTACTTGTAAGTTGAAACAGAGTATTTATACCTGGAGAAGTTTCACCTTCTTCAACACACTCCTCTTATCACTTATCACATAAATATAGAGGTGCATGCCTGGGCAACAGTTGATCACACAATGTACAAATTTAGGTAATGGTCTGTTGGCTTGGCTCAAATGTAAGTAAATGCAACAGGTAATGGAAATAACAAATTGTTAACACACGGTATGCATAATTTGAATTAATTAAGAGTGTATATGTAAACTTTATTGAAATAGGACAGTTCTAATATACAAAAAACACTAATTAATTACATATTGAAAACATATAATACATATTAACTGATGTATATCTATTACATCTTGGTATGACCCTCATACTCCTACCTAGCTAAAATGTATCATACATGACTTTACCAACATAGAATTGTGAAATTCACAAGTAACATGAATTTGCAATATCTTTAAAAGACTCTCCAAAAATCTGTTGTTTTTTTATTCCTTGCTTAACATTTCCATGCTCATATTTTGTAGACATAAACAAAAAACTAAACAGTTGTTTCCTGAATCATAGTTACATTCAAAACAAAAAAATGTTGCCCTACATTTTTGCTATATGGAACCTGAACTTTTGCAATAAATCCTTTATTATGGCCTGCGAATGAAGACAAAATCCTGATATTGCCATCATTTCTATTTTATTAACTCTTCAAATTTTAAATTATTACTATATTTTAAATATCCCGTCATTAGATAGGAATGGTGGAGGATTTTGTTTATTGTACCGTTCAATTGAGCAATTTGTTGTTGTTTGGCCATTAAATGGGTAAATACAAATGTAAGTGCTTACTTCGATTGACAACTCAACAATTTGATCTCATAAACTTGACATATGTAAGACTTTTTATTTATACTGATCAGTTGTATCATCTACCAAAAGTTCTGCACTGCATTATGTTATACCCTGTGTATAACTCAGATCAGAATATAATAAATCCTTAAAATCCCAAGACACACATTTTGAGGAAAACGCGTCTCGTAAGATTTTAACTTAATGTTATACATTGGAGAAAATTGTAAGTAGATTTAGCTGTGGTTTACTCCATGAAGATGACAGCTCTGCATTTGAAATGGCGTGAGGGTAAAAACTAAAGGTTTGGTGTTAGGGTGCTTGTGTTTATACATCATCATTTAATGTTCCATTTGTATTGCTAACAGTGTATCTGCCTTAAAATTATAATAACATGAATGATGGCAGGTTCAATTTTTTGACTAAACCTTAATCTTGCCTCAACAAATTGTCTCAGAATTTCACATTTTGTAGAACTTTTTATTTTAAAAATATTCTTTTTACACTCAACCATAATATATTTCAGCTTTTTTTAGTGGATGGCATGCCTCAGTATTCTTATGCTAAATTAGAATCTGTCTAATACAAAAGATTTTGGGAATAACCTACAAAAATGGACTAATATATAACATAGCTACAAAAAATGCATGTGAACCAAAAAATAACAGCAAAAATAATTACATAATGTTTGTATAAATGAACAAAATTATGTAATAAAAAACAATATTGCAGAAATATATCCTTAACTTCATAAAGAAGTATATATATATATATATATATATATATATATATATATATATATATATATATATTTTGTTTTTAAGTTTTCGCGGGCACTAAATGTATTAGATGGTTTTCGGGAATTCATCCGCGTAGTTGATAACTGATCCCTGCCGGGATCGATGGTAAAATGACGACGTTTCGGCAGAGTCACATCTGCCCTCTTCAGGTCGGTTCGCATAATTCTCGTAGCCATCTGCTTTCGCTTCTAGTTACTCGGTTCGCGC
Organism: Octodonta nipae; assembly: GCA_034190945.1. Taxonomy (NCBI): domain Eukaryota; kingdom Metazoa; phylum Arthropoda; class Insecta; order Coleoptera; family Chrysomelidae; genus Octodonta; species Octodonta nipae. The sequence continues at coordinate 36,241,577 of CM067217.1, read as the reverse complement.
ATAGTCGCGGCTCGGTGCCTATGGCACCGTCTCGTGAGCTCAGTGGGCACGCCTCCCGCCTGCTGCTTTCGCATTTTCCAACAATTCGATAAGTTCTAAATTTCATTGCGTGCATTTAGACTGTGAGGCCTCTTCGCTATTTCAATTGCCTCTCTTACGAGTCTTGATTTCGGGTGTTCTATATTTGCCAGTACTCTGGTGTTCTGAAAGTCTATTCGGTGTGACATCGTGGTGGCGTGTTCCGCAATGGATGTTGTTTTTTCCTGCTTTCTTACAGCGTTCTGGTGTTCATCAGGTCTAGCTTGAATTCTTCTATTAGTTTGCCCCCCATAGGTTTTATGACACTCTGCACATGGAATCTCGTACACTCCCTGTTGTTCTAAAGGGATCCTCGTCTTCGGAGTCCTCAACACCTTGCTTATTTTTCTGTCTGTATTGAAAATAGTATCGATATTGTGTCTCCGTAGAATTCTTGCAATACTGCCCGTGGTCCCCTTGACATACGGTAAATAAACCTTGGTTATTGGTGTCTCATGCTCCTCGTCTGTTTGTCTCGGTTTTGACTTTAGGGCTCTTTGTATATTTCGGTCTGTAAATCCGTTTTGTCTCAGAGCTGTTTTTAAACTGTCCATTTCCTGTTTGATGTTATCCTGGTCAGCTAGTCTTTGTGATCTGGTGACTAAAGTCTTGACGACGGCTTGTAGTTGGGCTGGGTGGTGATGAGAATTAGCATGAAGGTATCTGTTGGTGTGAGTTGCTTTCCTATATACTGTATGGCCAAGGGTTCCATCTTCCTTCCTATTTATGGGAACGTCAACGTCTAAAAAAGTATTGAGGTGTTCCCTCCCATGAGGCCAAATCACAAATGTATCATCCACATATCGCAACCATAAACTGGGTTTAAGAGTTGTTGTTCTTAGTGCCAACTCCTCAAAGTTCTCCATAAAAAGGTTCGCTATAACTGGTGAGAGTGGCGATCCCATTGGAGCTCCTTCCACTTGTTTGTATCGTTGGTTCTCCTAAACAAAATAGGTGTTTATCAGACAGTGCCTTGTTAAGTCTACAAGGTGTTGAGGTGGTTTGTATTTTTCTATTATGATATCCAAGGCTTCGTCGATAGGGATGTTGGTGAAAAGGGACACTATGTCAAAACTTACAAGAAGATACTCTGGTTGTAAGACCGTTTTTCTAAGTATTTCGATCAAATGTGTCGAATTTTTCACATATGAGTCTGCCTCCTCTGCAAACGGTTGAAGTTGTTGGGCTAGATATTTGGCTAGGTGTTGTGTTGGGGATCCAACTGAGCTTACTATTGGAAGGTGCACCTTCTTTATGTAATTTTGGCAACCCATAGAATTTCGGACATCTCGATGACTTTTCACGCGGAATGAGTTGCAGTTGGAGATTTTCGTCGATCCTACTTGCTTGGATTTTGGCCTTGGTTATTTTCTCCAAATAAGTTGTTGGGTCAGTAGTAATTTGTTTATATGCTGGATCTTGTAGCAATGTTTGAATTTTGTTTGAATAATCCGCTGTATCTAAAATTACAGTCGCATTTCCTTTATCAGCAGGTAGAATGACAATGTCGTTGTTGAGGCGAAGTTGTTTCAAGGCCTCATTTTCTTCTATAGATAGGTTCCTTTTGGGTATATATATATATATATATATATATATATATTAGGTGGTTTCCGGGAATTCATCAGTGTAGTTGATAACTGATCCCTGCCGGGATCGATGGTAAAATGACGACGTTTCGGTAGAGTCACATCTGCCCTCTTCAGGTCGTTTCGCATTATTCTCGTAGCCTTCTGCTTTCGCTTCTCGTTACTCGAATACTAGTACTAGTAGTTTAGTAACATGTTAAGTAAATTATTGTAATTGCAGCAATATCTTTTGTGTCAAATTGTGGTGTACTGATTTATTTTTAATTCTCAAAAGTGGTTTGTTATTGTTAAAGTGGCTAGTAACACCATATAATCGCTTTAATATCTACATTTGAAGCTTCATAAGCGTTTTAAATGCAAAATTGTCTTTGTAACTGTAAAAATTGGTTGGAAATTTGCAAAATTTTCTCTTTATTTTTACTCAACTATAGTTTTAAATACAAAATTGTCTCTAAATATCTGTGTAGGAGCTAGAAAGATATATTTTGATTTCCTTAATAATCTATTAGATAAGGAACCTAGTGTTCCATCTGTATACTTCATTGGTAAACAAGGCAGTCCTTTGGATATAATAAAAGGAACTGATGAATTAGGTGATCTCTCCCCAAGAATTGATAGTATTTTGTCAAAGGGAGGTATTGTTATAGAATCAGGTAGGAATATTATGTTAATATAGTTATTATAATAACATTAAACTTTTTAGTAGTTCAAGGGAAAAGTCAATCAGATTGTGAAGTAGTATGTGAGAATGGTGTTTGTAAACTTGTCAGCAAAGATGAAACTAAACCAGTAGCTAGTACTTCTGGAGATAATCAGGAAAGTGAGGAGTTAACCACTGAGGAAAAAGTGGAAAGAGCCAAGGAATTAATTGATGAAAAAAGAAGACAAAAAGAAAGAGAGGAAAAAGAGGTAACAACTTCTGTTTCTTGTTAAGTATTAAAATTACTACTTGTAATTGTTTCCGTCACAAATTTGGTGACTAATTTAAATATTGTACAACCATAATGAAAACTTAAAATCACTAGTTCTATTCGATCTGAGTCAGTATTAATAAAATTAGCAATTACTAGTGTATTAAACTACAGTATTATGTTCATAGAGGTATTATACGTAGAGCACGTGAAGTAGCGAAATTCATGTAATAGCAATAGAAAGAGAGGGAGAATAAGGGGCTCGTTCCTGATTGATCAGTGTCAGTGGTGACGCCTACTATTGGTAGGGTAGAGACATAGCAAGCGCACCCTGATATTGTCTTTCTCTTTCTATTGTTATTACACTGCCACTTACAGTAACGCCCATACCTAATTCACTCTACATATAATATCTCTATGATTATGTTTTGTTCAACAGCTACATTTCTTCCTTTACAGTATTATCTGTTTTTATTTCACGTTATCCTAATAAATTAATATTAATCATGTTGTATTCTATGGATCTTTAACGTTCTGAGAATTTTTGTAATTATGTCAAGTTGACATCGACAAAATTTTAATGTTTCGCAATATGCTTTCAAAAAAATTGTTTTTCTTTGCAGAATGAACGTCTAAAGGAATTAGAACGCCGTAAAATGGGGCAAAGCGTTCAAGAACTTAAACGATGGCAAAAAGATCAGGAACTAAAACAGCTTATGGAAGATAGGGAAAAAGAAAAACGTGAAGAAAAATTGGCTAGAGAACGAGTGCTTGCTCAAATAAAACAAGATAGAGAGGAAAGACTCTCCAAATCACAACCTTTATCCTCTGCTGCTGAGAATTCTCAAAAACTCAATTTGACTCCTCCTTCTCAAGCTCGATCAGACAAAACCCGTCTGCAGTTCAAACTACCTGATGGTTCATCAAACACTCAAGAATTTTCTATTAACAATACTTTGCAACTTGTAGTAGATTACATTAAAGACAACTTAAGATTGCCTTCTCCTAAGTTTAAGTTATCAACAACATTTCCAAGAAGAGAATTTGCAAGTAGTGATTACTCCCAAACATTATTAGATTTGGAATTAACCCCAAACGCAGTCATTTTGATTTTACCAGAAACTAATGGAGCCTTAACATCAAGCAATGTTGGGGGAACGTTCACAACATTGCTTTGGAGTTTATTCAGTCCCATATTAGGTATTTTGGATTATTTGAAAGGTTTAATTTTTGGGAAAAATAAAAATACAACAGGAAGTAAAAGACCATCGGATGATATGGGCGAGCCAAGGTAAGTGTAAGGGACCTAAATTTAATGAATTAGATATTGAAACACTTTTTGTGCAGTTTTTTTTTGGCTACAAGGATGCGCCAGCTAATAGTATGTTGTGATTCTTGTCCTTTGGGATCTAATATTTTTAAATTTCGCCGTTGTTAATTTCTATCTTGGGCCTATTTATGTAACTTCAGTTATAATTTTGACTTAGACCTTAGATCTAATTTCAAGTGCTGTTCTAACGTTTTCTCTTAATCTGCTGTTACTAGATATTAGAATAGTTGTAGGTGTATTCAGGTCTTTGATCATGTATGTAATGTTTTTTGGGAATTGTTTATTTAAGCTGTATCAGTGATATTTGTTGCTCTAGAATAAACAGTTGTCAGTCGCTGCCGTGTGACGCATGCGTACTTCTTCAGTAGCAGTCAGTCCCATTATTTAATTAATTTTGTTAGGAAAACTGGTAAAGTGTAGTAATTATTCATTAACCAATTTAATAAACCATTTCCCACAATTTACAGTAGTTGTCCCATTATTACTAAATATACTTCGTGACAATAGAAGTGTATTTGAACTTGATTTTCTGCCAATGTGTAGTCCTTAAATCAAGAATGAAAGGACTACATTTGCTAGAGGTTTTATCAACATGTAACCTGAAAAAAAAAATAACGCAACCATATGAGATGGTTGATGTTTGCTAGTTCCACCATATTCCAAGCAACTGGAAATTTGTGCAAAGTGGACTATCCTCTCCCCATCATAATCCAAACATTTCCATGGGATTTATATTCAGCGAACGATGAGGCCAAGGCAAAACATTAATGCTTCTTGGAGGAGCCTAAGCGGGAATTTTGCGCGTTACTCGAGCGCGGCAGAAATTCATATAGTGAGAAACCTTCATGTATGAACCCTTAATATAGGGGCGTGCGTTGAGGGCAGCCGATCAGATTAGTAAAAAAAAAGATCCTCAGAAAAACTCGAGCGCGTCAAATTAAGACAAAGTAAGTTAAGTACATGGAGAAAAGTGTATATTTCAATAATCTGACGATTTGAGCTTGGCCATAAGAAAATGTTCGAACGCAAAGTTGTAAGAAAAGTCACCTCAAAATACTCGAGTGTGATTTTTTTTTATTTTGAAGGAAATCCTTAAAGGATTACAGAAAAAATATAATCTAACGTTTTTAATGTGGCGATGTAGCTAGAATCATCAACAAAATGTGGAAAGTCCAGCTGCTGTGTATTTCCTACCCTGCGGCTCTCTTTCCTTTTCACTCTTTCTTTCTCTCACTCTCTCGCACCGTGTGTCGCCATGATTCTAGCCCAGCTGATCACAAAGAGTTCGCTTTAGTGGAAGTACGACGCTTTGGTTTGTTTGTTGTGTTTTAAAATAATTTAGTGAATTTAATTTCATATATACTACAGTAATGAGTGAAGCAAATGTGAAATGTATGGAGAAGAAAGATTAAACAAATTTATGACTCTTTTGGATATTAAGATACTTATTTTTAATTTTATTTTTATGTACTTTCACGTCAATGATAGAATTACAAATGTATTTATAATATTGTTTTTATTACATCCAGTAATTGATTTTTTTTAAATCAAATTGTCAGATTAACAATATTCCCCCATATAATTGTCAGAATATCATTGGGGACGACTAGGACATCAAGTTGAACCATCTGTATAAAAATCTGACGCGCTCGAGTATTTCAAGGTCATATTTTTTTACATTATCAAAAATTGGTCATGACTTACTCGCGTCCAAATCATCAGTCATTTGAATAGGTAATTTTATTTAGTTCACTTTTCATTTCTTCTGGATATCTGATACGCTCGAATAACTGTTTTTCTTTTCTTTTTACAGCCTCTCACACTAATTAATCATCAGATTAATATCTCTGTTATCAGAAAGGGATTGCGCGTATACACCATAAATGTCTGACCCACTAAAATGACAAACTTTACATAACCTTTCGTTCGTTTTAGGACCTAATCCTCACGATCCAACAGGTCTCCATGACGCCTTAGTAATCCCGGGCTCCCCTACTAATAGCTTGACGAGCAGTATAGGGACGTGCATTGTCTTGCTAAAAAAGGACGTGTGAATAGCCATCTGGATAAGGCAGTAAAGTAATTATGTCTTCTGCCTCCCAATGCTGCCGTTCAAACGTTAATGATAATGGTCCACAGTCAGAGGAAGCACCATCCGTGAAGGCATGAACAAAGTTCAAAGGCTCAAATGCGGCGATATAGAGTGCGTTTAGTAGCAGGTCTAGCTACAAACTGTTGGTCAGCGATTTGACGCATAGTAGCAAAACGGACTCGCAGAACTAGTTATCTGAAGCACATATCTTGACACTCTGTGGTACGTCACAGTTAACCCATAGGTCTTCCTGAACATTTACCCTCTTCTGTCCTCACACATTACTGACATTGTCGTACTGGACTGACAACAATTCTCGAGACAATTTGTTACATTTAACACAAGTAGACGGAGGTGCAATAACAAAAAATATCTGAACTGTGAAATATCTGAAGTCTGCTATCATAATCTGGGTTCTTCACAAAGGACTAAGACATAAAACTTAGTCCAAAAACTATCTAACACTTCATCACAGTATACTATGAATATGTCATTTTGTATTATTCTTTGTGGTTAAAACACTTCAAACATCACTGAGTGTACTTGATTTTCCAGTCTCACTGTTTATTTTAATCTAAAGATAAAATAGATATGTATTTTCTTTTACCGATTCTTGACAAATACTATGGAATATGATTTAGTTGCATTTTAACCCGGCATTTTTTTCAGGTCGTCAAATCCTAAAAGACGGATGATGCGTGATTCCACAGTCGTCAAACGACAGGGAAATGTTCATAGACTGACAGATAGAAATGATAGTGATGATGAAGGAAATACATGGAATGGAAACTCCACCCAACAAATGTGAAGAAGTTAACTTATTCAGTATCTTTTTTAATAGTTATGTTCATATATAATATTTGAGGCATTAAAATATCCATTTTGCGTTTTAAATCCTTAATTTTTTTATTCAAATTGAAGTAACCAAATTTAAAGCACTTGATGTGTTGGATGCATATATTGATCACCATCGAAAACGTAGATGCCTAAGCGGAAACTAATTGGAGCATTATTACCACTAACACGATTTGGTGGTGAGCCATGTAGCAACTGCTTGATAATACGAGGGCTGCCTTTTATATTTCGGGATTGGACAACCCTAGTGTTGCAATCTGACAACTGACAGCTCTATCGTAAAGTTTGACATTTTTGAGGTTATACGTACTCAGAACGTTTTGACATACGAGCGCTATGTGTTGTTTACAGTAACTTAAAGGGTTCATCTCGGCCAAAAAATGGAATTAAATCGTGAACATTTTCATGCGATTATTTTTGACAACTTTCGACGTGGATTAATAAGTCAGCAAGAGTGCATGGATGAACTTAATTTAATTTTTGGCGATGAAACTCCATCAAGGACCACTGTTTATCGATGGTATGGTGAATTCAATCGAGGTCGTAGTTCACTCCAAGACGAAGGTCGTCCAAAAACAGTTGTTGTTCCGGAAACCATTGATGCTGTGCGCGAACTGATATTGCAAGATCGTCATGTGACCTATCGTGAGATTGAGTCAACCTTACACATTAGTGGGACCAGCATACATTCAATATTGCATGAACATTTGAATGTCAAAAAAATTTGTTCGCGTTGGATCCCACACAATTTGTCAATCGTTCAAAAAAGGCTCGTGTCGATTGGTCGAAAGAAAAGCTCAAAAAATACGATCGCGGTGCTTCAAAACACGTTTATCACATACTGACAGGTGATGAATCGTGGATTTACGCGTATGAGCCGGAAAGTAAACAGCAGTCGACTGTATGGGTGTTTCAAGATGAGCCGAATCCAACAAAAGTTGTTCGCGCACGAAGCACTTCCAAGCAAATGATCGCGTGTTTTTTCGGAAAAACGACATGTCGCAACTGTACCACTAGAACAACGCAGAACAGTCAATTCTGAGTGGTACACAACCATTTGTTTGCCAGTTGTCTTCCAAGAAACGAGGAAAACCAACCGCCGAAGATGGATCACTCTTCACCACGACAATGCGAGCTCTCACACATCGGCCCAAACAACTGCATTTTTGACCACTCAAAACATCGATTTGATGAGTTATCCGCCGTATAGTCCTGACTTGTCACCAAATGACTTCTTTTTATTCCCGTACGTAAAAAACAAACTGAGAGGTCAACGTTTTTCGACACCTGAAGAAGCGGTTGCTGCGTTCAGAATGCATGTTTTGGAGATACCTCAATCAGAGTGGAAAAAGTGCTTCGACAATTGGTTCAAACGCACGCAAAAGTGTATAGATCTTCATCGGGAATATTTTGAAAAAGAATAAAGCGATTTTCGATAAATATTTGTTTTTGTTCTCTAATCCCGAAATATAAAAGGCAACATTCGTAAATGTTATCAGGTCTCATAAATGTAACATCGGCGGCTTGCAGATATTGTGTAGTGTGATGTAGGATACATAAAATTATAATCCGTTAGATCTTGCCTCGTTTATTAATTCGATATTTTGCCTAAGTGCTTGTTGCTCAACCAGATAATAAAATACTATGAGATTAACTTATGCGCAACAAATCTGAGAAACAGTTTAAAGTGAAGTATTTAACGCTAGCACTGATATTTTTTCTAAGTAATACCAACGGGGACAAAGGAGTATATTTTTTACTTTTCCTCCCTCCTCCCATACATGAAAAGATTTAAAATGGCATTTAGAAATCAACTCAATTATTAGGGACAGGGAGACAAATCGAACCATGAACAAATATGTCGCGTCATGTATTGACAATATAGATATTACATATCTATACCTCAGCTAGGGACGGATCCAGAAGGGGCGTTCACCTCCACCCACCTCCACCTAGAGTCTCAAAGTCAGTGAGTTCAACAGTAACAAAGGATATTTTACATCCAAGAGCGTAAAATAAAGTAATTTCTGTGTTTAAATCAAAGATTTTTATGGCAATTCACGGAAATTCAATGTATTCAAAACCATAGAGAATCTGCTATACCTACCTACCTAAGTATACTTCAAACGAGATTCCCCCATTGAGTAAATACCTCCTTATGGATTCCCTCGGCAGACGAGAACTTCTGAAGTGTGTCTCTGGAACTGCCCCAAATCTCAGCCGAGCTTAGTATGATAGAGTGTAAGTAAAAAATATTGTGTTTTGGTTCTGTTGAAGTCCCTTTCGTCGTGTCATTCGCTGACTATAAAACTAAAACACTGGAGGTTCCAGGGGGTGGCTGAAGCTTATATAGAGATAATACCTAATGATTGTATCTTTAGGTGCGTCAGGTCGTATCTATCTCTGTCTAGAGCCGCAAGAAATAGCTAGATGTCTTTTAACTGATGCAAACAAGCACAAATTAGAAGCGAGCTTAGACAGAGTTGGATCATAGAGCTATTATATATGTAGAGTGAATTAGGTATGTGCGTTATTGTAAGTGGCAGTGTAATAACAGTAGAAAGCGAAAGACAATATCAGGGAGCGCTTGCTATGTCTCTACTCTACCAATAGTAGGCGTCACCACTGACACTGACCAATCAGGAACGACACGCGTTTGAGTTGGATACGTCCACTTGATTATAAGCATAGAGCTTGTACTTCCGGAGGTAGCCTTCAATGCACAGATATCGTGCCAAGGCTAGAAGAGGGCAAGAAGCTATTTCGATCGATTGGGAGCTACATCCAATGAGCTATGTGCAGCATGTAGTTCAATCGAGTGAAATAGACTCTTGCTCTCTCTATTTACTCTTGTGTATTGCAGGCTAATTCCAGAAGTATATGCTCTAAGGTTAAGTTAGGTAGGTTAGGTTTTGTAACCAACTGAAATTTAATAAACTAAGTCCCAAAGCCTTTCTAACTGTAATCAAAAATCTCTTATGTATTTCTCTAATAAATTAAGATTCAAGGAATATAAAATAGCATTTATTTTGTAACACATTTTCATTGGGTAAACATAATTTTTGTTGCGGTTAAAGTTAGGTCATTTCTTTGTTTGCTTTCATAAAATATTTTGTTTTTCAACGATCAATTGTATAATTTTGAGTTACCAAAATAGAAGTCAACAAAAAATTAGTCATAAAATCTGAACTTACCAAGAATATAGTTCAAATTACCGAAAATTAATATATTAATCTTGCGAGAGGTTCTTACTTCAATGTTCAATTTTGTTTCAGCAGAATTCAGAAGAAAACAAAACTTTCTTGGATGTACAATAATCAAACGTAAACAATTGATTAGTTGAAAACCCGGTATAACACCACACTTGTAGAAAATTCCACATATTTTTGCAAATTACAAAAATTTCGGAGTCTAGGTCAGACCCCGTCGTCAGTGGCAATAAAGAGCTTTTATGTATAGACAGAATATGTAAAATTCACAACTAAAATTTTACGTATTCTGCTTGTTGATTAGGTTTCTTTATTAACATTGATAAAGTTAATTTTTTGGGAAGTTACGAGAATTTTTGACGGCGATATATGAAATTAAATTAATTTAGGTCATCTCGCGAGAATAACGAATATTTGAAATTATCAGAGTAGTTTGGTGGTCCAGGTACTAGTATGATTTAACAAACAATTGTTTTAATATAAAATTTATTATCACAAATACATTTTGAACTAAACTACAATTCAGTAATATACAAAAATCAAGTATGTGGCGAACATTGCACGCTAAATAATACGAAATCAGTCATTTTAAATCATGCATCAATTAAACTGATTAGTTTGAAATATGTATGGATTATTACTATTATTTATCTAATCCGGGATTTTGTTCTTTACATATTATTATTAACCAAATCAATTGATGCACTCTTACTTACTAATAAATTACAATCCTTTACAGGATTGCTAATTAAATTTGATCACCAAAATTATCCATCCACATTTTACAAAAAAGATAATGCATCTTCAGAATATAACTAAAACAAGTATTTTTCCATGTTTTCAAAAAATAAAATGAAACTCGTTATCGAGGAATAAGAAACGACACAAAAACAAAAATTAGTGTCCTCTTATAAGAATATAATAGCTTATTTTATTTTCAACATCAAATATATTCGACATTCTCTCTAACGAAAAAATGCATCATTTTCCAGAGTTTTAAATGTGGGTAACATAAACAAAAGCAGAGATTCTTGAAAAACTTCAAAGGAAACTTCACCACCCTTGTCACATTCATGCTTCACCAATCACACAACTAATAACATCTGTCAGTATACTTAGAGAGCGTTCATAGAACGCACAAATTTAAGTTTTTTGAGGACTCAGCTGCTTTGCAACCGCGCTCACATTGTTCTGTGGTTTCGGTATCGCCCTCACGGGACCCAAACTCAACATTTGCGTTGCTCCTAAAGCGGCAACGTTTCCAGGATTCCTCGTAGTAATGATCGGTAACGCGAACGTGCCGTCTGAAGACGGTACGGGAATGTAATTGTTGATGCCGATGGATGACAGTTTCTGCACGATTCCAGGGGTTTTCATGTTTATAAGAGGTATGCCGAGCTCGCAGATGCCACCGTTGGTTTTGTGGTAAGTCTGTCGATGATTTTTCAAGCCAACTGCGTTCGGATACTGAGCCGGGCACAAGTCGCATCGGAATGGGAGACCAGGACGTTGTTTCGATGGTGAACTTGCAGGTTGACTGGTCGGACTGGAATCGTCTGTCAAATCGACTGTCGGCAGAGGATCACTAGAATTCTAAAAAATATATAATATTAGAAATTTGTTAACGAATTTGCCACTTGACGACTACACATAAATACAGGAATCACACATATTACAGTTAATGTACATATGAAGGGTCTGTATGACTGGAATGACAACTTTTAATGGTTTAAAAATCCTAACATAACACATATTCAAATTACATTCAAGTAAAATAAAAATAAATCAATAACATGACATGAATCATAAAGATGACTAAATTACCTTACAAGTGTTGGTTTAAAAACAAAAAAGTTGAAATATATATATACTGAGTGTTCAAGACCACCCGTAAACCCCCAATAAGATGACAACAACATATTTTTTTTAAACAAAGTGACGACGATTTCATGGGTAAAAGGGATATGCTCAATCGAATGTACGCAAAATAAACGTCTGGTTAAAAGTAGAAGTGGCTTAACAGACCGGAAGTTGATTTTCTTAAATGGAACATGCATATTTTTATAGCGGCAAAAATAGCGTTGAAAAATAGACTTCTTTCATTAAAGAATTTTCTTGAAAAACTGCATTTTTAGTCCTTAGAAAAGAAGATCCTTATAAGACAACTTTATATACAAAACAAACAAAATACGACTTTAACCAAGAGTATGAACTCTTCAGTTGAGGATATTTAAAATAATGCAATAATCATTTCCGGTTCCTTCCGGAAGTGCGAAATTCTACACGGAAGTACGTTTTTCTTGAGCGACATATGTACATTTCAAACTTGGGTTCGGACTATTTAAAAGTAAGCGTGGTAAGGCAGAATACGTTGTCTCCACTTCCGGATCCAAGTTTGGAATCTAAATATCTTAAGAAAAACGTACTTCTTGTTAAAATTTCCCACTTCCGGCAGGAACCAGAAGTGATTACTGCTTTATTTATCTCGAACGAAGAGTTTATACTCTCGAGTAAAGTTGTATTTTGTTTGTTTTGCATTTAAAGCTATTATATTCGGATCATCTTTTTCAAAGAACTTCAGTGGACTAAAAATGCATTTCATAAAAAAATCTACCAAAAGATGTCTATTTTTCAAGGTAGAATCCGAATCTGCTATAAAAATATGCATGTTCCATATGAAAAAATCAACTTCAGGTCTGTTGAAGCCACTTCCGGTTTAAACCGGAAGTTTATTTTGCGTCCAATCGATACCCATGGTAACGTCAGTTTTTATTAAAATAGGTTGGTGGTATCTTATTGAGGATGTACGGGTGGTCTTGAACATATATACAGGGTGTAAACGGTTTGAGTGCAAAGATTTTGAGGATCATAACTTCAGGTCAAAACAAATCAAAAAGCTTTATAACATTTTCAGAAATAACCTATAGTTTTGCCAAAAAAAAGTTAGAAGTTACGTAGCCTTTATTACAGAGAGAATAATAGACTATTTCCGGCTTCAAACTGCTTGTAAAGCTAAAAATGTAAATACTCAATAGCTTATACATCTTTAATAACTAAATATTCTGTTATAATTTACCGTAAGTTTCTCCGAACAGATGTGGCAACATAGCATATAACATGCCTCACTCAGTACTACAGCTGACCACTGCCACGATTTCTTCTTATAAGAAAATTTAACAAGTAAGTGAAACTGATTTGTGAGTTCGAGTGTATTAGTTTGTGACAAATAATGACAATTATACAATTAGGTAAATACCTGGCATGTTATTAATTTGTGGGGAAAGCAGATGTAATAGCAAGAATATTGAATTTTGAATATTTACTATAAAGAATCCGTTTGCTCTCCTGAGCTGTATTATAAGGGCATATCCTGTAAGTACATGGGTATTTATTTGTCTAACATAAGTAATATTAATTTAATGAGTAACACTTATTTTTCGAATAATTTAACACATAAAAGAACTACATATATGTTTTCTTTATTATAATTTGTATCGAATTATTTTTGTATTATAATGTAAACAATTTTGTATCCTCCCTTCTTCAACTTGATGCATAAAATAAATCGCCAAATATAAATATTCATTTCAATACATAGTTATTAAAAGGGTGCATTTTTGAAAATAATATTACATAAAATTTTATTTACCTAAATAAATCAACCGGCACTTGAAACTATGTAATTATTTATACAAAAATAATCAGAAGTGTTAATTTTTTTGTGGTGTTCATTCCTTTATTATTCACGCTAGAGTGAATCTGATTTTTATCGCGACGTTGCCAGATTGACAATAATTTACTTAATATGTATTTAGAATTTTCTTGCTTATTAAGGCCAATAGACCATAGTGTTACAAGGGTTTTTTGTTTTATTTGGTGTGTACTATTTGCACCTAAAATATATGCACTCAAACTATTTACACCCTGTATAAGGTGTTTGGATATAATTGATGCTTGCAAAGATCTTGCAAATATCAATAGATTCAAAACCGGATATATCGGGAAAAAATTTCGTATTTTGTCGGAAAATATTTCAAGGCGCTAAAAATATTCTACTTCGAGAAAATCCGAAAATGATATAAGTTTTCTATAAGTTACCATCAAAAAAAAAATACTACGTTTCGTCTTTAAAGGACCACCATAGATTTTTATTGCGATTTTTTGTAAGCCTTCGATAGATAAATGCAATGCTTCTAATTTACGGCAATGAAAAATATATGTTATTTTCAAATATTTATGCCAATAACAAAAAAAAAATAAAATAAATATTGAATTAAAGAAATCATAAAAGTTGGTCAAAAATGAACTCTATTCTGTCCGTTAGAAAGTTTGACATATGAGACGTACAAGTATATAAATCATTTTTCATGTGCATTTGAAAGAAGCCCAAGTAACGAGGTGTCCTATTCAGAAGCAACGTTCTTGTGGCCAAAGTATTGTGAAATATTATTACCATCTAAATGTGAGCAAAACTGATAACATATCTTGTAAAATGTAATTGTTTTCTTGATCTTCCTTATCTCAAACAATTTGTTATGCTGTGTATGGCATTAGAGAGAATGATAAATTAACAAATTGAAGAGATCAAAATCAACACACACACACACACACACACACACACAGATCTGACAAGATCAAGATCCTATAGCATAATTCCTAGGGCAAACAGATGGACTTACTAAGGTGGGATCACGAAAAGGATGGAAATATAGATTTTAATCTCGATAAGGGCCACTTTAGCAAATTTAGGCGTTGTATGAAGAACGGCGAAATTGAGGGCACAGGAGAAGATTCGATAATGACTATGATGGAGTTTTCTAGTGGTGAATGGGATTCAGGGTAGATTGAATCAGTATCTAGAGAACGACCACAGCTCAAACTTGCTCCACATAACAAATCTATTGAACCTTTACTTGCCCAGAAAGAAATAGAATAGGAGGGAATGTGGCTAAAGAATAGAGAGTGAGAGAAGCTGTGATAGGCGTCCTTCACCAGGTCAAGGACATCCAACGAAACAATTCTTACTGCGAGAGCCTACCCTAGAAGACAAATTCCTAAAGAAATTATCGATGGTATAGACCGGTGACGACAAAGGAAGGTAAATAGACTGGCACAAGAGTAAATAATTGTCGGTTCGGGGCGATCAGACTCAAAAGTATAAGGTGGCAGTTTTATAAACTATCCGTTGGCCGTTCGCAGCTCACTGACCGAAGCTTCAAGATCGCACTGAATTCAAAATTGTTGAATCAATATATTTTGAAAGTTATGAGAAGTTAAATTGGCCTAGAGGCGTGTCGTTAGACACTTCGTTTTACTTTTTCGTTTAAGTAGCGATATTGTTTACATTTTATTCGAAGTAATCGGATGAGATGGAGAAGGGGTGAAATTTATTTGGTAGATAATGATATTGAATTTTATTCTTTTTAGTATTGTACTGTGTATTATTAGTGGTAATATAACTTAGTAGACCAATTCATTTCTTTATCTTTTGGTTTCGCACAATAAAACAGGGTAGTGACATAGATGCAAGTGCATTCTTCATATTGACAGTATACAGTTTTTGAAAGCATATGGAACCTTCTGATCATTATTTCCATAAAATATTTGACAAAGATTAATATAAGCTACAAGATTTGTTGTTTTAATTAAAAGCCATTGTGGAGCCCGATCCTCGAAACCATTCGACAGCCTTACCACTCAACTTTCGACGTAAGTCGCCTGAAAAATTGACATAAATGAAGTTTAACCTATATATTAAACATAATTTATCAAATGGCAGAGTCATCAAATGATTTCAAGAATAGGGGCCCAGAGGATACTCAGTATATTCATTTGACACTTTCTACCACAGGTCTACATTCGTCATATTTCATTCATTTGTATTATGTGTCTCTTATCATTTAGAATACACGAAAACACAATTTTCAAAGCCAAGATTACAAGTAAATGATTTTTACTAAACCTAACTAACCTTAGCAGTTCCGTTTTTAGCAGCTGGAATGATACTGACAGCGCCGTTAAGATTAAGTGGCGTAGTGGCAGCTTGCGGAGACTTCTGTGGAGATTCTGGCTTCTCTTTAGGTTTAGCAGTGGCCGTAACGGTAATACCCCTCGTTGCCAATATATTAGCCACTGCTTTCGCATCGGATTTCTTTGGTTCTGCCGGCTTAGGCGGAGGATTTCGAACGCTCAACGTAATGGAATCAGAAAGATGCATAATACTGCTTTCTGACGGTTCTGTTGTACCACCTTGAACGCTCTCGATTTGCGGTAACCCGCCGTCGGTGTTTTTCGGCTGCATGCATATCACCTGACAATCATCGTCGTCTTTGTCCGGAGTCAACAAATCGAAACGCTTTTTCTTCGCTTGTATCTGTTGCGCTTGTTCGGGTGTTCTTTTGACAGGAGAGTTTTGTTGTCGAACACCGTTCGGTGAGTTAGGCATGCGCGGCCGTACAGTTCTGACGGCTGTCATTCCTGCGCCAGGAACTCGCGGTCGAACCATGGGCGCTCTTTGCCGTTGCATAGGTTGGCGTTGACCTAAATGATTAAAGGTACAGTTATATTTTACCAAATAGATATATGATGTTTTTAAGACGACTTATTTCTGTATTTAGATGTTCAAAAAATTACTTATTATTAATGTGCCATTTTCAAACGTTCAAAATGAAAAGTGAATGAATTAAAAACCAAACTGTACATATCAAAACCCCATTCAGGAAGACTCAAATGTAAACATACATATTTCAATTAATATCAAGTTTGTTATCAATAGCAATTAAAAGAAAAATAAAAATCCCTGAAAATACTACACGAGCGCATGAAGTGAAAAACAAATATAGTCAAATTACTGAGTACTACTTGAGGTTATGAAACTTAATTAATAATTGGAGAGCTAGTGGCCCACTTTTTATAGTTTTGTTTGAGTTCACATGTCAGGTATTGATAGGACGAATGAATGGGTAGTCGATTGTTTTTACATGCGTGAGTATGGTAGATAACATATAAGTACTTCTTGGGAAATAACACTACCAAGTCACGAAAAAGTACTGGATATTCCAAACGTTTCAGGTTCTACGTCAGACCCCGTTGTCAACGATTAAGAAACTATGAATAAAAAAGGCACAATTCCAAAATGTAAAATTCAAATGTTTGACATTTTAAAATTATGCATTTTTTAATCATAGTTTCTTAACCATTGACAACGGGGTCTGACTTAGACCCCGAAACGTTTGGAATATACAGCAATTTTTATGATAACGTTGGGCTGTCATGTCATGCCTCAAATAAATACTAAAGATGCCCTACTTCCATGCTGCATCATCTATGTTTTACCAAAACAATATTAAGTTTAAACATCTCCATCTGGGTGTTGCGATGTCTTTGTCACTGGGTATATTTTATTAACATTAATAAGTTTTAATGAAGGATATTCTAAAATTATTGTAGTGTAAACCTACTTACCTGTACACATTACATCATTAGAAGAAATTGAATCGGTTTTAAATAATTTCAATTTATTTTTTCAAGATATTTAGATGTCATAGTATGCAGTATATCTTCAGAAAATTTGATGTCTCGTAGGGTATATTAGATACATTATCAGTCGCTTTTCTTTTGAAAGATTAGAGATTTTCTGTCGATTTATAATTGCCCTAGATGCAACTCCATGGTTATGACTTCCACTTATCCGAGAAAATATTGGCTGCTCTATTTCTTCTACAGGGTAGATTTGGGCTTTGCAATTTTTTTTAGGACAACGCTAAGAAATCTCCTGTGTATTTTTTATTGACTGTCCTAAACAATACTTATAATTTTTATAAACTACAACTAGTCTTCCACGTTCACTGAACATAGTCTCCATGGCAAAGTTCTAAAAATTTTGCAGAAATCATGAATACAAACATAAACAAAATCACAAGAACAAAACAACAATGCAATTTTCATTTTAAAGTCTCTCAGGATTAATTAAGTAATTACCATTTAGCAAATATTCAGAAAATATTGATTTAGGTAAATTTAATTTTAAAAGCATAAAGTGATTAAATGCTAAATAGAACTCAAAACTAAATTAGTAATTTTGGGTGAATTTCGGGTGCGCAGGTATTTTCTACTTAGAGGTCACCCTTAATTCCGTGTATATTATAACTTAATAATCATTGATTATAGGCAGTTGGTGTTGTGGAACACAAACTATTAATGACCCAGGTAGATATTTCAAATCAGGGCTACAGTGTCTACAAGGAAACACTAAACTAACATGTAAACATGTGTTGCACATGTACATAAGTAATCCAGAAATTAAAAAACAAATAAAATGAACAAAATAGTAAAACTTCCATAACAAATGTCAATAAAAACATAGAACATGAGATACTAATAGGTTAATTAATTCTAAAAAGTTTCAAATTATATTTAAGGAAACAATTGCATCAAACAAATCACCAAAAGGGCCAGTGTATCGTATCATTCCTTCAATAATTCCCAGTTTTATTATAGTTTTTTATGAAAGTGATATCGAAAAAATCGTCAAAGTTTCATTGTTGGCATATAAAATAAGGTCTTTTGTTCTCTGATTGTTATAGAATGGTTCTTGTAATTAACTATTATCTCTGTAAATCATCAATAAAAACCAAAAACACTAACAAAAAAACTATTAGGGATTTAGCGGTAAATTCTTGGCAAACAGTGGCAGGATATTGAATTTTATCGTTATAATGGTTTGTGTAAGTCTAAAAAGATCATTAATGGAGATGTTGTTGTCATTGCAGGTGACAGCTGTAACCGAGTTGTGCAGAGAGGGTGCTCTGACCCTAATACTTCTGGACTTAAAGTGATGGATCTGAAAGGGAAAAGACTGCTTGAAGCAACTCAAGCACGTTGAACACATCAATTGTTGAAGTAACTGTGCTGGGAAACCCAAATACCAAATAAAAATGGCGCTCGTTCACTTAAAATAGTCTGATAATAAAATTTCTGATGCAACCAATATTCTGAAAAATAAGGAAATTCCCAACGCGCGTAGGAAAATTTATATCGAGCTGGACATGGCGCCATCACAGCGTGATAAGATGTCAACTTTCAACGTAGAAGTTTTAGATAAGAAAAACAAAGGTGAAAATGTTGTAATTAAGTATTTCAAAGGTATTCCAGTCACTGCACCTTTAAACTAGAACTGCCTAACTTCACACATGACTTGTTATGCATCTACCAAAATGTCAGTGAATTAAACACCAAATTGTGAGACATGGCTTCAACCAATTGTAAGTAGCTCTGAATTATTTTATGGTGATTAGTTAGTCTTTAGGAAAGATCGAGACCTTAAAACAGCTAATCGCAGCACTGGCGTTGGCGTTCTATTGGCACTGAAAAACACTATTGAGTCCACATGATATGCTATACACATAGTGATTCTTCAGTGGTATCTTGTGTTGTTTGGTCTGTCAGTTGTGCCTCTGACATAGGGTAAGTTGCTTTGGCCATTGTCTTGGTCTTCATTTACCTCTTCTTTGTCTTTAGTTATTGACTTGATGATATGATTGTTATATCCATTTTTTCTTAGTATCTCTTTCATGAAAGTTAGTTCTTTTTCTTTTCTTTGTGCGTATGTTATGTGTATTAATCGTGATATAAGTGAATTTTGCCACCGCTTGGATCAGTGCCGGGTACTGGTGTAAACTGCCATCCAAGTATCTGTTGGTATGTGTTGAAAACTTGGGCCCTCTCTAGTAATAAATATGTCTAAGAAAGGAAGCTGTTTGTTCTGATGCATTTTTGGAGTTCATATAGGTTAGGATATTAACTAGTTCTGTTTTGCCGTGAGGCCATACGTTGAAGATATAGCGAACCCACAGTTTCGGTATTAGACTTGCGTTTGCTACGGTAGCTTCTTCCAAGTATACCATGAACAAATTGGCGACTACCGGAGATAGAGAGGATCCCATAGGAGCACCATGAACATGTTTAAAGTAGTGTCCATAAAAAGAGAAATATGTGTTTTTGAGGCAATGGTAGGTTAGTTCTATGATATGGTGAGGTAAATCTTGGTTCATGGTTATGTTGTCCAGTGCACCCTTAACTGGTATGCTGGGGTAGAGTGATACAACATTGAGGCTTCTTAGTAAGTCGCTTTCTTCCAATGTTGTGTTTTTGATTACCTTTATGAATTGTTTTCAATTCTCAATATATGAATTTACTTTCTGAACTATTGGTTGCATGACCTGGGCCAGATATTTTTTCAGTTTTTGTGAATTTATTGGGCTTACAATCGGTCTGATGGGTACACCTTCTTTGTGAATTTTTAGCAGTCCGTGTAGCTTGGGAGATCTGCTAGATTTTTCCAGTGCGATGATAATCTGTTGGATCTGTTTCTATAGGCGAGTTCTTGATTTTCGTTTTTGTCGTTTTTTCAAGATATGTTGTGGGGACTCGTGATACCTGTTTATAACTAACTTTCGCGGGTACTAAATGTATTAGGCATACCCCATTGATATGTATTTTGAGTTTAAGTTTGAAATATTTTTCATTGATTTCTGAACGTTTGAAAAAGGCGCAATAAGCGTCGAACGTACTTTGTGAAATAAATATTCCGTGGTGAATACAAAGAAATTAATTTTAACTGATAATCGTGATGGAATAACTCAAAGTAACTATTTCTACAATCGAAAATCGTCTTACCCATGGGAGGTCTAGGAACATTAGGCATTCTTGCGCCAGGCGCTGTCGGTCTCGGCGCAGCCTGCCTAGGTGCAGGCATAGGCTGTCTGTAAGCCCCAGCACCCTGCTGCGGCTGTTGCTGATGTTGAGGATGTTGGGGACCACCCATTGGTCCGTTTTGAGGTTGCGGTTGTGAAGTGGGCGGCATCTGGTTGTTCATAGGTGGCTGACCCAAGGGTGGCGGCGCTCCCCCCATTGGTTGTGAAACCGGTGGTTGATGCCCCATTTGCTGCATCTGAGGTTGAGGAGGAGGCGGCATATGCTGAGGCGGGTATCCTGGCGGTTGTGGTGGGTAATACATCGGGTTCGGCGGTCTATAATTGGAACTGTTGAAGTATATTGTCAGAACAGGTGTTTGATACATTTTGTTGTATGTTTAGATTGCAGATTTATAAGTTACGAAAATATTATGGAGTTCAACAAGTATTCTATTATTACTAGAAGAGAATGTCGTTAGACGATTTAAAGTTTTGGCTCATTAGGTATTGTTTTCGAATAAAACATAGACATTCTGAATACACAACCTTTCGAAATTTCAGATCATAGGACTGTGGGCACTTATTTTTAAAAACTCTCTCGATATAACGTGAATTTCGTTTGATGTATTGATTTAGCAGCGAAATAATTAAAAATTTTATATAAGGGGTTAGCAGTCATCAAACTATTACCCCAGGCAATATGAAAAATATGATTAGAGCTGAACTAATGATAATAAAATTCAAGGCCAACTGGATGTTTACAAAACACAAAAATAACAAATTAGTGTCTAAAAACTATTTGTTATTAATCTTTGATAGAAGGCCTGGAGCAACCTGAGAGTTAAATTCCACAATACATGGTAAATTCTTTAAAATCTGCTTCATTATAAAGAACTATATTTATGCTCCAATAGCTTACAATAACAAGCAGCAAATAAATATTTCAAATTTAGTTGTACTCCGACATAAGAAAAATTAAAGACTCACTGGTACTGATAAGGCTGGTGCATCGGCTGTGGTGGATAGTGTGAGTACATTGGAGGTGGTTGATAAGAAGGTTGTGGAGGACCAGAAGGAAACTGCTGAATATTAATCAATACGTTTTGCTGATGAAGACCATTATTTCCTGAAGGTTGAAGCCTGGAGACTTGTTGAGCTAAAGCTTGCATCGGCAGACCGGTTAGGCTATCCAGAGGACTTTGATTGCTTTGTTGGGGATTATATAATTGCTGAAAGATAAAAAAGATGTTAATTATAACTTGGTCCAGATACGAAAATATATATTTAATAGTTTGATAAATATATGAATGTTCTTACCATGGCACCTCTATTTCTGTCTTCCAATCGGTCCAGAGAAATATATTCACTGTCGCTTGAATGAAAACCGAGATCTTTTGCCCTATCATTGTTATTGAACAAAGACAGAATGTTGTCATCATTATCTGGTAGTTTAAGAGGATCTTCCAGTGAAGGCGTTGTCCACATAGCGCTATTTGAAGACGACCGATCTAAAATAAAATAAATTGGTAAAAATACTTCCAACAGCACATATCAAGTAGCTTAAATCAATTCTACATAAAAAAAATGAAATAATAGTTGTGATATGGTGCACATTAACTCACAATAAGTTTTTCTGTCCCAGTATTGCTCTCATTCTATATTTTATATTTGTGTGATTAAATTATCTATTTATATGCACTGTATATGTGTACTTAAAGTTAAATTAATTTTTAGCTGAACAAAGAATATTTGGGAAAAATACTGAGACAATTAAAGTTTTGAGTTTAGTTTAATGTCAGTGATTCTTTAAAATATCCAGTACATTTTGGAATAAAAATAAAAAAGGTACAATAATTTTAAAATCAGAAAATTATTACATTAGTGAAGTTCACATCTACAAATGGTGTGAGAAAAAAAATTACCAACATGAAAACCAAAACCAGAAGTGTAATTAAATATCTGAGATTTATATGTTTCTTTAATTTGAAAAGTAATACTGAAATTCTTTAATCAGAAAGTGGAAAGGCAAATGTGATGTACTAACACTTTCTTCAAAGCTTATCGATCAAACAATGAATATCAGCTCTGGTTCATCCTCTGAAGACACTAGCGAATCCAGAGGGGGGCTAAGGGGCTAAAGCCTCCCACAAATCATCTGAGTGGTATGCTTTTTTAGTGTTTATTCTGCTAAAACAAGCTTCAATAACGTCAAGCCCCCCCCCATGAGATCAATCCCTCCCAAATGAGATCAAGCCCCTACCAAATGAAAATTCTGGATCTGCCCCTGTCTGAAAATAAGTGCACCATTTATTCTAAGGTCTGAAAGTACGTTACCTCACTATTTCAGGCGAGGTCTGCCTAATAATCTGTTCCCAACTCAATATTCACTTCAGATTACCTTGGTGACCATTTTCTGAAAGACGTTTGATGTGTCTCAGCTATCATATCCATCTGCATTTAATTTCCTGATATTCATAGGAATTTTCTTTCCAAACAATTCCATTTTCTTTATTTTGATTTATCATTATCCAGCTTTTACATTCATATATTAATATATAACTCAGTGTGGTTTTATTGATTTTAATTTTTGTTATTCACCTTACCATATTAGGTTTGAGGGTTCCAGAGAGAGCAAAAAGATATTGGTCTCTGGTTGCAGCATTTAGTTCATCTGTAATATGATTCCTGAGTTAATTATAATTCCTAGGTATCTGAAACTACTCTCTTTTAAAATTATAACCTTCTGCCCTACCAGGTCTCTGTTTATCTGTCTGATGACATAAATATATTTAGTTTTTTTTTCTCATTCACTCTGAGGTAAATGTTGCTGGCATTCTTTTCTATAATTGTAAACATTTGTTGCACTACACAGACTGATCTCTCAATGATATCAATATCATCAGCATATGGCAGGAGCAGGTGTGATCCATTTGGTAAAAAAATCTAGGTTTACTTCTATGTCTATAATAACTTTCTCTGGGGCAAATTTGAACAGCAAGGAAGACAATAATACATCTCCCTGTCGTAGGCTGCTGTTTATGTGGAAATAGTCTGACAATGTCGCTAACACATTTCAGTCCTATGAGTCCTAGTATGGAGTCTGATAGATTCCTTTGTTAAATTCTCTGCATTTCTCCAGTATCATCCATATAAATATTAATTTGTAGTTATCCATTTGGTCTAATAGAGCATTGATACTATATATTATAAATTTTTCAATAATTAGTCACGAATAAGTATTTATCTTATTTTAAAATTAAATATAAAATCATGAAAAAATTATCAAAATAATTGAAATGTATGCAGACACTCTGTATAGGCTTATTTGAACCCGGAAAATATCACAACAGCAACCATGGCAAGGATGTCAAATCTGTACATGTGAATGTGACATTTATGACTGTATTTGTAACTATTACAATGTAAACAAAAAGTAAAAGTGTCTTTAAAATGAATTTATTTAATATGATTTGTGAAAAGATAGTATTTGTTCAATTCCATTATTGATAAACAGACATTGCTCACTTTTAGGGGTTCGGCATGTTCGGCTGTTTGTTTCTTTCAAAGGGCCCGAAGTTTCTTCGATGTTTTTTGGCAAATTTGGACTCATTTCTGTAGACAGATTTTTTCTAACTTTTCTAAGGCAGTTGATAGAATTTCTGGAAGTATCTAAAGAATAATCTTTGGTGACTTTCCGGATAGTTCCTCCAATATTGTTTTCTTTGCAAACAGAATTAATAAATGTTTTTTGCAAGTGATTTGTTATTGTAATTTTTGTATATTTATCACCTTGGTCCAAATATTTTTTAAATTCTGTCTTATAGTCATCAATAGCGAATTTGTGTGTTTCCCTTTCACTTAACATTATTTCGGGGTTCATTCCATAGTCATTGCGATTATACAGTTTGTTTTGCAAATGTAATTGTAAAAAAAGACACAACTAAATAATTTTAAAACACCATCAGAAGACAAACCACACATTATAACGCCACTTAGACCACACTTAGACCAATTGTATGTATGATCTGTCACTTAGATAAACACGACAATAACGATCAGCAATTTTGTCAGCAATTCATTAAAACAAGTGATAAGTGTTGCCAACACAATAAAAATGGATGTCGCCATGTAATACTTTAAATTTTAAATTGGTCTAGAAATTTCTATTAATGTGTAAATGAAAAAGTTTCACTTGATATAGGTATAATACAGTAAATATAGAAATATTTAAAGATTTTTTAAATATAGATGTAGTTCAATAAGATCACAATTATCATCAAAACTATAGTACGGTTTACGAACGAAGGCGACGACACCATTTTCCTCAAGTAAGAAAAAATCCTCACTGTACCGCTATTAGGGCCAAATACTTAGTTCCCTTTCAAATCACACCATTTTTGACAGAAAATGACGTTCTAGGGGCAAAATTAAAATTCGCAATAGGCGTTATTCCGTCGCTTGGTGTCGCTAGTGGACCAAGGGTACGTACAATTCCGCGAAATTTAAATGACATGAATTGAAAAAATATTATTTATTAAATTGTTTTTTTCTTCACGAACTTTGGTAAAAAATTACCTTTTTATGTCCCAAATACACTGTATTTTTTTTATTTAAAATACTTATTTTTTTCACCTTATTTTTACTTAATATCGAAAAAGCACAACATTTACCATAGTAATGTATATATTTTAAACACCATAAGAAATTAGAGATTTCAACGAACAAAAAAAACATATATTTTGACGTGAGAATTTTCGATTGAAAATTAGGGTACTTTTTTGATATTAAGTCAAAATAAAATAAAAAAATGAATATTTTAAATAAAAAAAATTACAATGTGTTTGGGACATAAAAAGATAAGTTTTCATCAAATTAGGTGAATTTTTTTGTAAAAGATCAAAATAAAAAAACAAAAATTTCCTTTTTTTTATTTTTCACATAAATTTTCAGGTTTTGTGAAAAAAATGTAAACACAAAAGTTGTAGATATTTTTATTACCCACATCTTTGCTATTTAGCTTTTTTTCATTGGATTGTAGTTTTTGCCGGAAATCGAGATAAACCGTTTTTTTTACCTTTGGGGGCAACGTGTTTTGTGGGCAGTGTATTTTTTAACGGTTTAATAATTTAAAATAATTCAGTGTATTCCTTTTGTGTCTCTTGATCATGGCTCCAAATTAGAAGCCGAAAGGTCAAGAAATTCACAACTTTAGACATGGTTCGCACCCGGCTCCAAATTAGAAGCCGAATTGGTAGGTTCCTCATATAATTTTAATATATTTTAGATTTTCTTGGGAATAATACCACAAATTCAAACTTGTGTATATTTTAAAACCAAACAATTTCGTTTTCAATGGATATAAATTTATAAAGTAAAATTGAAATATATGACAATTATTTTGACAAATATGTTTAGACTATGAAATTCTTTGATTTTAAATATACAGGGTGCACGCATCATTAAATCAAAAAAATTTTTTCAAGTTGGAAGGAAAAATTGTCTTCAGAATTTATTTGTGGCGTTCCTAGGGAACTTTCTTTTAAGATAGTGCATTTGCCAAAAATACAAAGAATTCTATTCAGTGACCTAATAACCATCATAACGGATTTCAGTCATGTCTGGTCGATAATTAAAGATGAAATTAACACTATGAACAACCCTATATCCAGCTCTTTAATGGGATCACTTTTACTTTGAACATGCACTATCTTAAAAAGAAAGTCGTCCCTAGGAACGCCACAAATAAATTCTGAAGAGAATTTTTCAAGTTCTTCCAACTTGAAAAAATTTTTTTGAAATCTTTGAATTTCTTGTGCACCCTGGAAAAATTTTTCCATTCGGCGTCATATATTTCAATTTTACTTTATAAATTTATATCCATTGAAACGAAATCCGACAGGTGAAAGTTTAAAATATCATCTTGTTCCAAATCATTCAGAAAATAATTTAATAGTTCCTCAACTTAATTATTGAAGTGTAATTTTTTCTGTCAATTTGCCAAAATCTGGTGACCCCTTATTGTTCTCTTTTGCGTACTTTCTTTCATAGATAACAGACCTTAATAAACAATAATGCATACATTTCATTGGAAACAGATATGTATCTTGATTCAAAACTATGATATATATTTTTGTAGAATATAACATCTTTGTTATTATTATTTGAACTGACAAAAATTTGATTTCTTATATAATTTAAAATATTGAACTTATTAACTCAAATATAAAAAGAATACCGACAATTCAAAATAAAGATACGAAGAGGTTTTTGGTGTTGATTTTATCGTCAGTTTTATGGTAACTTTATACTAAATAAGCCTAAGAAACGCCTTGTTTGCCACAATAAATATCTCTTATGGG
Source organism: Octodonta nipae (assembly GCA_034190945.1). Taxonomy (NCBI): domain Eukaryota; kingdom Metazoa; phylum Arthropoda; class Insecta; order Coleoptera; family Chrysomelidae; genus Octodonta; species Octodonta nipae. The sequence continues at coordinate 36,214,463 of CM067217.1, read as the reverse complement.
TGAATTTAGAACATGCTACGATTTACTCACTGTAATTAGGGTCTCCATCTGGATTATCGTCAGTAATTTCAGTTATCGTTAGGCCTTCTTCAGGTTCTTTAAGAAGACCGGTGGTCTTAATCCGGATCTTCGGATAGTCTGGAGACGGTTCTGGTGGAGGTGTTGGTTCCGCCCCTGGTATGCTTCCATATTCGGAAACATTGCTATCAGCACCGTTGGAGTTTGAGTTGAGAATGTTGGAGTCCGTAGCTGACTGACTGTTACTCGAAGGTGACGAAGATTTGTCTCCAAATGAATCGGAGTTTGGTGTTGTTGGAGGTTCGGTTATATGATCTGAAATAATCCAAATACATGCATATAAATGTTATATGGGGTAAGTGTAGGTACACTTCAACAAACTGCAAAATGCTTTATTAATTGATTTATTTATATTCTTAAACCATTTATTGAACAAAAGCTAACATTGTACTTATTTAAAACCTAAAATGTTTCTTCTAGGTCAGGTAAGACAATGTTCAGTCCGATTCTGGTCATGCAAACACGGATCCAGCTTTTCTTTCTGTTTTTATTCATTTGAAAATTTGTATGCATAAACGTTGTTTTAAGCTGGATTTTTTGTTCACAAGGACATAAGAAGTCCAAGTGAATACTTAAGTAACAACTACTTTTTATTTCAACCAATTTTTTTCCAAAACTGTGGGTGGTAATGTGCATTACAATTATTGTAGTTTCCTTCAGTGTCAGTGGAATCTACTATGAAAAAAACTGGAGGGCTTAGTTTAGTTTGAAATCTGTTAGTCGAGAATTTAACATCAACTTATCATAGAAGAAGAAACATATAAATTTTGCCAAAATTACGGGTAAACAAAATATTTTCGAATACCTGGAACCGTATTTAAAGTCGCATATAATTTTTGCTGATGGTCTACTAAAAAAAAAACAAAAATGTTTGCGCAGCAGGTAGCACTAAAAAATTATTAAACTACGAAATATCTATCAGGAATCATGAAGCCAAAAGCTGATGTACGAGGTTTAATAGAACTACATTGGCAAAGTTTCGACTACATTGGAAAAGATTCGTTAGCAATGTATCAACCAGACTATTATAAGTTTCAAGATGAACAACTTAATGTGATTTGTCACAACCGGATATACTACGATATTTTTGAAAAATAGTAACCTCATTCATCTAGCTCATGAATCTATTCCAGGTATTGTATATCCTTTCATCCTTAATAACCTCCATTTGTCCTCTCAAGCTACGTCAAAAAACGCAACTAAAAGATCACAATATATTCAGAATTATTTTAAAATTTAACAAAACTTATGTTAAGCATGAAGGATATTGCATCTCATCATAGCAGCCTTCTTTTTTGTTCAATTTCTGAACGTAAGCCTCCCACATTGTTTGCAGTGCCTCTTGGATTCATGTAAGTCCGGCAGATCTCTTTAAATCGTCCGTCCATCTTATAAGGAGGCGCCTCTGAATCTGTTACCAATTAGGCACGCCATTTCATGACCGTGCTGGCATCCTTATTTTTTACCATAATATGGATAAAAATGCTAATTTGAAATAACTAATCGACCAGTTTAAATTATACCCCATAGCCATAACGTTTCCCATAAAGGATGCATTGAATTAACACCAAATAAAACTATCTCCACTGCGACTAAAAATCTTTAGAAATATTACAGAAATATATGCTAAATATGATACAAATATTTCAAGACAAATTTTTAGAAATATTTCATATTACACACACGGCAAAAACCAATGGGAACAAAAACCATTGTCGATCTATTAACATGCTATAATCGATGGAGGGCTGCATATAACTTACCTTGTTCACTTCCAGATATGAAGTCTTCAACTCCGACCAAACTTGGTGAAAAGCCTCCTTCCTGATCTCTCTGACCTAATCCCAATGGATCACTATTGTCGTCCAAAAAACCTTCTCCCTGTACCTCGCTCAAACCGAAATCACCCTCCTCGTGAGCCTCCTTGTTGTTATCGTCAGCCAGATTTGCGATTAGATGATCCACCGTAAGGTCTGAATTGACACCGGCGCTCAACGGCGATGTCTCAGTATCTGTGTTGTTGCTGTAAGTTGGCGAGCTGACAATCTCGAAGCTGTTGTCGCTGGTGCTCTTGAGGGTGATCTTCAGCGAGGGTAGTTGCGTGCGCTCCAGCACGATGTAAGGTTGCTTGATGTGATGGAATAGGTGCTTGTAGAGGTAGTATTTGCTGGTGAAATTTACATTACATTCCCAACATGTTAGAGGGGTGTAATCCTCTTCATCATATTCTGAAACCATAGAAAATAGGATATTTGAATTGTTTAACCTAGTTTCTTCAATGTAGAAGCAATGACTTTTTTACATATTCATTAGGCGTACAATTTTTTTTTCCTGCTCTAAAGAGAAGATCAGAGCAATATAAGAAAGAAATCTTTATTATTGAGAAAATGCACACAAAAATTAATCCAATATAATTAAACGGGCAATGACTATAGTCGAAATTAGGGGATTTCATTGTTTAGAAATTGATCGATGGGAAAATTCGTATTCTTGAGGGCTTTAAATATTATATAACTGCTATCGTCATCAGGTGAATGATTCAAAGCTATTGAAACGTTGTGAGATCAACCATTTCAAGATCATGGAAGTCCAAGGAAACTTCGAGGAGGATATGGTATATATGTTTAAAATAACGGAATTGTTATCAATTTGTCCCTTATTATTTAAATTAGGACCACTTTGTGTTGTTTGTTATGTTTTTTTTCGATTGAAGTGCTTTTTGAAGCCGGTGAAAAACATCGAAAAAAAAATTTAACCTAGCTAGGAGTTTGATTCTATTTTGTACACATTACAGTGTCATATTCGAGTCACTAGTGAAGTTTCTATAGAGATGAATTTTCAAATTTTGCTATAAGTTTTTGCACTCAGATAATACCAGGGTGTATTAAGAAGGTGGGCCGAAAATTTTTCAAAAACGGACATAAACTTTGAATAGTACCGCAAATGACCGAACAATGAAATAAACCGCGAGACTTGATTTAAATAAATATTAAAGCAGTACCAAGCAGTACGAGGTGAAGTGGTTGAGCGGGCCTGATTTTACATATAAACAATAATTCATAAAAATTCACAGGGAAATTTGAGACGTAATATCTATCATATTGATTATTTCTTTGGTAAAATAACTTCATGCAATTCTGACTCGTTCCTCAGAACTCAAAAAACTTACAATTATTTTGCTGTCAATTGCTACAGAAATCATTGATTATCATTACCGTCATAGTAAACGTAAGCCACACCGGTAATTCACCAGAAATGATTGAACAGATCTCTGTGTTCAAACGAATTATTGTTAAACAACTTTTATTACTTTTTGTGTAAAAACAAATCACGGACAATTATAATGGCTGTATTAGTAGCGGCGAAAAATACTGGGACGCAGAACTTATTGACAAAAAAAGTGTCACAATAAATGTTAGTCTTTACCAATGACTACTAATATAATTGGACCTGCCTGTTTACATTAAAAATGGGTTGAAAGATGATTGCCGGAAAATAATAAACAGCCGCTTACCGATACAAAAATTGTCAAACATCATTCCATTGTAACCACTAAGACGTAAATCTAGGTATGTACGCATGGACTGAACGGCGGTACTTTACGCCTTTAATGTCCAGCAGGCAACAGCGCAAGTTTGCTTATTTACATTTTGAATTGAGGTTAACTTCATAATTTATATTTTTTAAAGTGTTTTGGTTTTGAAACTTGTTGGAAATCAGTGATTATTTTGTTTAAGTGTAAAAAACAATAATAAAGTGTAATTTCAGTGTTTTACATGCAGGAAAACGGCATATTCGTTTGCCGAATTATCTTCTCACCGTAAGTGTCAGATCATAAACGTTTTTACTGAGTTTACGAAAGGTCATTTAATCAGTAAATAAAATTACATTTTACGTGAATAAGTAAATGTTTTGATAATTACTGTTACATATTAGTAATTAAGCCACTAATTATTTTTGTTATTGTGCACCTCTTTTAATGGATTTTAATATATTTATATTTGTGGATTAGGACGTAGTTCTATTATTTTGAATCTGAATAACATGACCTTTAATTTAATGTGGTTGGACGCTACTGTTGGTGCCGGAATATTTGTAAACAAATATATCTGTGTCTCTTTCTATTTTTGTCTCATGTTTCAACCCATTTTTTTGTTTAGTCGTATCTGAGAGTGCCGGGTCCATCTATAATAGGTAGTAGTCATTCGTCTTTACACGGTAATATTATTAACATATTTGGTGCTAACAAGTAGTTTGCATATCTACAAAAAACGGTGCAGTTAATTACGGAATACTTTAATAAAGGTTCAGAAGAAATTGACAAGTTAAATAATCAGCAAGGGTATGATTGTTATATATAATTTTAGGTTAAACATGTCCAAATAATGATTGAAATAGTGAGCAGCTGGAAGCCACTGTGATGTATCGTTAGATTCAGCTTAATGGAATTCAAGAAAACCTAAATTTGCAGAACATCGAGATGTATTTTATATAACATACTCATAGTATATTCAAATATAAAAATTTACAATGAATCAGTCTACATGATTTAAATCTAATATATTTTAACTTATAACAAATACTATAGATATAATTGAGAGAAAAGAAAATGTAATAAATAAATGTAAGGTTTGTTTTCATATATAGAACTTAATAAGAAATACATGGGATTATACAATTTCAAACAAGTGCATGAGGATTATTTTATAGTGTGTAATTAAAATTAAGCAACATCAAATTTCATATCCAAATGAACTTTAATTTTATTGCTTTGAATGTTGATACTTGCACGCACACACACACGCACATTTACAACCGTATACCGTATAGAAACGGTCGAAGGCATAACAATTTTTCGTTTCTTCTCATTTCTACTGTAAGCCACTTAAAAAAACTTCGTTTGGAAATGAAACTGAGTTCACATGAATCAAAATGAAAACCGTTACGAACACCCTGTAAATACATCAAAATGGCAATACACTATTGTTAGCACCCTCGTCGGCTTAATCAGTAAAGTATGCAAAGTTTGTGTCACTGCAAAATCAAGGTAATGGGATTGGCGTCGACTCACCTTCTTAATACTAATAATGAAATATAATTAAATTACCTATAATTCTTAACTGTAAATACTTACCAGCACTTGTGTATGATGTCTGACAGTTTGGCGAAGTTTGCATAGCGGGTCTGAAAAAAAAACGATTTTATTGTAATATTTTATATTTTTAGATTTAAGTTTGCAAATTTATATACCTTAACTATGAATGTAATAGTATAACAAAGAATTTCGATTTTAGACTGCAAGGTACATGATACTATTACGCAAATGTTAAAAATATTAAAGATACAAGAATCGCCCCAAAAAGTACCTGACCTTACAAGACAAAAACTGTGTGAAACAATTTGAATGGTGAATGGTATGAAAAATGTCTCAGGGAGATTTGAGGCATTATACGAGGGCTGCCTTTTATATTTCGGGATTAGAGAACAAAAACAAATATTAATCATCGAAAATCGCTTTATTGTTTTTCAAAATATTCCCCATGAAGATCTATACACTTTTGCATGCGTTTGAACCAATTGTCGAAGCACTTTTTCCACTCTGATTGAGGTATCTCGAAAACATGCATTCTGAACGCAGCAACCGCTTCTTCAGGTGTCGAAAAACGTTGACCTCTCAGTTTATTTTTTACGTACGGGAATAAAAAGAAGTCATTTGGTGACAAGTCACGACTATACGGCGGATGACTCATCAAATCGATGTTTTGAGTGGTTAAAAATGCAATTGTTTGAGCCGATGTGTGAGAGCTCGCATTGTCGTGGTGAAGAGTGATCCGTCTGCGGCGGTTGGTTTTCCTCATTTCTTGGAAGACAATGGCAAACAAATGGTTGTGTACCACTCAGAATTGACTGTTCTGCGTTGTTCTAGTGGTACGGTTGCTCATACGCGTAAATCCACGATTCATCACCTGTCAGTATGTCATAAACGTGTTTTGAAGCACCGCGATCGTATTTTTTGAGCTTTTCTTTCGACCAATCGACCCGAGCCTTTTTTTTGAACGTTTGACAAATTGTGTGGGATCCAACGCGAACAAATTGTTTTGACATTCAAATGTTTATGCAATATTGAATGTATGCTGGTCCCACTAATGTGTATGGTTGACTCAATCTCACGATAGGTCACATGACGATCTTGCAATATCACTTCGCGCACAGCATGAATGGTTTCCGGAACAACAACTGTTTTTGGACGACCTTCACGAAATTCGTCTTGGAGTGAACTACGACCTCGATTGAATTCACCATACCATCGATAAACAGTGTTCCTAGATGGAGTTTCATAGCCAAAAATTAAATTAAGTTCATCCATACACTCTTGCTGACTTAATCCACGTCGAAAGTTGTAAAAAATAATCGCACGAAAATGTTCACGATTTAATTCCATTTTTTTGGCCGAGATGAATCCTTTAAGTTACTGTAAACAACACATAGCGCTTGTATCTCAAAACGTTCTGAGTACGTATAACCTCAAAAATGACAAACTTTACGATAGAGCTGTCAGTTATCAGATTGCAACAGTAGGGTTGCCCAATCCCGAAATATAAAAGGCAGCCCTCGTATCTATCATACTGATTATCTCTTTGGTGAAATAACTTTATGAAATTCCGGCTCGCTCCTCAGAACCCAAAGAACTTAATAAGAAATACATGGGTTTATACAATTTCAAACACGTTATGATTCTTTTACACTGTGTCAATTACAAGCAACTCAAATTTAATTCGTTCCTTTTTGTGATAATCCAGTTAATTTTAGATTTGTGGTGTCATTACAAATTTATTCAACTACAGTGTAAAAGGTTAGCATGTTTTTCAAGAGTAGCAATCAATTTTAGCTACAAGTATGTTGTCAAGAATTAAATATTTTTTATTTAAAACAAAAAATCCATTTTTTTGGCCACATAAGGAACTGAACTACAAAAAACTTAAATGCCCAAAATGTCAACATGAAAAATGAAATATTAATTTTGTAAATGTGAATTGTGTTTGATATAGGCATAGATGGATTTTTGCTAAGAGGGGCAAAGGGTCAGCTGAATGTCCACAACAAGAGCTGTCTTTTATACTTATAATAGTAACATGTATTAATTGCTTTCAATTTCACTAAAACAAATGTGATTTTCACTTATTCATCAAAAATTAACAAAGTTTATATTTTAATAAAATTAAATAAATTTTCAAGCAAGTAGGTACAGATGGAAACAATCATTAGTAGTTGGGCTAGTTATAAACTTCAGCAATTTTTATGTATTGACTGTATATTTGTAACTTTAAAAATGATTGACTCAATACCACTTGATAGTTTCATTCTCTGGTAGATAAATAAATCAGAGTTTTTAGCGGCAACAAATAAATGAAATTGATTTAAATAATTTTTGATGACACTATTTTCATATGTATGTATGTCATCAACAGATTGGTGTAACATTGAAATCATTAGCGAAGCTTGGTCGCCCAAGTAGTTCTTGTCGAAACAAATGTTTGAGATTTGAAATTTTTTGTTAAGGGTGTTTTCCAGAATGCTCTTTTTCACTAAATTAATTTCAAACTGTTGGCCACTTCCAGTTATACTTAGTGGTTTCGTTTAAAACTCAAAAATATAAGGTATGTTTTATAACTACTTCGTATGTTTGCGACTCACAGTTTCCGAGATAATTTATAAGAAAAAAAATCATCAAAACGAACACTTTGTAAATACATCAAAACGGCATTTCCTTATTGTTCGCGTCGTCTTTCGCATAATCAGTGAAGCAATCAAAATTTGTGTCACTGCAAAATCACTGTAATGGTATTGACCTTGGCTCTCAGCTCTGCAAAATAACTGTCCACTTCATTATTGACAAATGCTTTACCACTGAGGCATTTTTTTCAAATTTCGAAACAAAAAATTATCCGCGAAAGCTAAATCTGGTGAATAGGTTGTGTGGAAAAGCCACTCAAACTATAGCTCAGGATTATTGCCATCCCGATACCAAATTTGTTAACTGGTGCCGTGATGAAACAAAACTTCCCTTTTCATTAATTAGGACATTTGTTCTTTATTATTTCATGCAAACGCTACAATAACACGATAATCACCTGACGCACTTCACAAACAACTGGCATAATAATCTGCCTACAGATGGATCTATCTTTGCCTGCTTTCGAATTTTCCCCTGTCACTGGTTTTGATGGTTTCTTCACCTAATGTCTAAAGGGATGACATGAACCCATGAGGCTAAAACTAGACATTTATCTGGCACACAGCTTTCTCATCTTCAAATTTTCACTCAATATCCGATGTATCACATTTTGTGGATTTCTCACATAATTTCCTGTTTTGGTAGCTTCTAGAGTCTCGTCTAAACTCTGCCACCCAAAAAATTATTGTTCTAAAAAAGGCGTAGAGTTCCTACAGTAAAGCCTAGCTCGCCTTGATATTGTTTAAGGTAAGGCTTTTCATCAAAGTATTATCAATGATGACCAAATTGTTTTTAATTGTTACGAATACTCTGACGGTATTCAAACAAATGTTAAACAACGTAGCGTCGACAAACTTGCAACTTCCAACTTAAGCTTTATAAGGTGGGTACTATCATTACTATCATTCATGTCATTCATTTCAAACAATAATAAGCGCAACATATGTATATCTTGTCGGGTTCCTTTGACTTATCCTGTTACGTATTTTACTGTTTCGAACATTGCAATTCGTTATTGTTACGTTTGTACCATCAATTTTTATATTGGTTAGGTTTTTTATCCTGGTTCTTCAAGTAGGTAACGCAATATTCTATACACAAAGACTTTTTATCACCGTGGAGCACAGTGATATTATATAAATAATAAATATACTGAAGCAAATTTTCTTGTATTCGGTTTTGTTAAAAGTAATTTTAAGAGTTGTGTGTTTGTATTAATTACTGTAATTCTTTTCAATTAATTTTTCCAATACTTTCACCTGCGAAAGCAATTATTACTGTTTTTCCAATTTTTAATAATTACCAAGATTGTTGCAGATTTTTTCTGTTATGCTCTTCCAAACGATAGTCTTAGAATTTTAATCGGTTTGACTGCTGACCCGGTGTCCTTGGGATAATGATTATTATTATTTATTGTGGTTGGGTTTCGCCTATGTTGTAGTTACTAGTATAAACGTGACAGAATAAGAGAGTTAAAAGTAATAATATATTATCAGCTCCAAGTCACAATAACAGTAGCCAAGTAAAGCATAAATTGTTTATTTACTTTTACTACTGATGCTGGATGGATAAGTGACACAGTAGTCCGTGATATTTTTTATTAATGAGTATTTTGTGTATTGAAAATGGCACACATTTATGAAAACAATGTAATACTGGACAAACTATTAATTTACGGAATGTGTCAGCAAAATGCAGCTCCGCAAATGTTTCTAAACTTAGTTATAAGACGTCGCGATAGAGGGTAGTTAAAGGAAAAAAAGGGTTACACGGAAATGGTGCTACATCATTTTATATCCTTCATTTAGCAAAGTAAGTCCATATAATTACGTGATCGATGGCATAAGTAGGAGATATAGATTTTTAAACTGAGATAGATTAGTTACTTTCTTATTGAACTTGGTAATACATAATTCATACCGGCATTTGCAGATTATCTGAAAACGCAAGGAGTTTAGTGGGAGTGCGTCAAAAAATTGTTATTGAATAAAATACTTAAGAAAAACATAATTAATTTAGATACCTATCAAACTAAAAACTATACCATTAACAACTCAGAGTTATACTGGTTTGGGTAATCAACTAAGCACAAATTTTCAGAAATACCGATTCCGAGTTTTGTCGGATTAATTATAAAGATGTGTCAGCTTTAATTACAAAGACCTCATTTTATAATTATTTTGAGGTAATACATAAACAAGCAATATGGAATACACATACCTACAAGATGAGTAGTCAATTGTCCGACTCTCCATTAGATATTCATATGAGTCAAAATTGATCTTTCACAATATAAGTTCACAGTTTCCTCAAGCAGCCACTCCTGAATGTTTATTAATCATAAAAAAATTACCAAAATGGCAGCGTTGTTGTGCAATCACCATAATATACGCCACACTATAGCAACGTTTGAGCGGGGTTTCACTCTATAATTCCAGAAGTCACCAATATGACGTCAAGAGCAAAGTGAAGAAAATATCGCAGCAGTCCCGGCCAATATTGATGAAGAGTTTTTGTCAATTTCAAGACGATCTTAACGCTTGCAGCTATCAGAGACATAGACTAGGCAAATCTTGCGAAAGAATCCATGAATTTTTTCCTTAAAATCTTTTAAACAAATTATTTTAAAAGTACACAAAAATATATTTGTATTACGATGAACTCTTTCATTTGATATATTACTTGGTACACTTGAAACAATTTCATTTTTTTATATTTTATTAATTTTATACTTTGCCCCCCTCCCCCATTAACATTAAGATATTCGCTTTATTTTTCTTATGAACCTTGTGTGAAGCCCTAGTTTCGGACATAATGGAGGGGAATGATCGATTTTTGTTAATTAAATCAGAACCAATGACTACTAAAGTCATTGATCAAAACCTAATAGTAAGATTCCACAACTTGTAACAACGTCGTACTAAAAACCCTTTATAGTATCTTTTGTAAATCTATCAACAAGAGTTTGTACAATTCTTTAAATTCATAGTGCATAATCACTTGTGTTTTTTTTTAAACTAACCAACTTTGAACACCCAGTGATTCTGAGAAATATATCGAGATTCCTTAAATTCATTCAAGGCTTGGATGTTCTCTGAAGGAACCACAACCTTTGAGTACATTTTTTTAGAACCCATTATGAAATTGATCTTATATTTTTATACATTGAAATGGATTTTTTTAAATTTAAATGTACCACTCAGGAAGTAAAGCCTATTCAACAATATCATTAAAATCGATCCATAATCGAAGAAGATATCGGGTAAGATTTAAAAAAATCGTTTGCCCGAAATAATTTCATGAGTGAGATTAAGAAACATACATTTTATTTTAATTAAATTGCATTTTTTATGTAACAAATAGAAATTAATATTGTGTTTAAGTTCTTTCAAAAGCTAAGTGTTAATAAAATGTTCATTTATCAGTTAAGTAAAGAACTGAAATACTGAGGATGACTGGTTAGATAAAATTCAAAGTCAAGAGGAGGTATGCCATCTTTTTAATGTGAAATAATCATGACAACCCATAGCCGAGTTGCTTAAGGATTTACTTGAAACTAGTTGACCTTCAACTTTGAAGGATAAAAAGTTTCATGTTTTAGCAATGTTACGAAAGAACCTCTCGTCTAAAATGATATTGGCAAATGACATTAGTTCTTCACATCCTTTGGCATTTCAATTTTAAAATTTATTGCGGTGAAAATATTTTTCCAAAAACAAGCTCTTAGCTTTTTACAATGTTTTGACAGGTTTCAGTTAACCTATGAATTATGAATTCTTTCGTGAGATTTCTATCCTAGGAATCACAGGGAAACGGCGTTAATCATAGCACGACTCTGTGAGCTAGTTTTTCGTCTCTATATCGATATTTTTAAAGCTTTTATTTTGTTAAAATACGAGTAGTTAGCAATATGGTTACAGTCGTAAAAACTTCGTACGTTTATTTAAACTAAATGTATTGTGCTTTTACTAAGGGGTTTACCGACCGAAAATTCCGGTCATTTTCGCAAACTTTGTTTTTCTATAAACATTTTCCGATAAAAGTTTTCCGTGTACCAGGCTACAGGAAGGTTAAATATATATAATGGAATCAACGAAGACAAAAATACAACTGCATATTAGAAACTTATAGTACGAATTAATATATAAAATATTTAGAAAATATCTTTTTCCCTACATCTGCGATGATGACATCTTTGATTCAATCTATATTAATTAGACATCAATTTAAAACAAATGTAGGAGAAAAAACTGCTTAGTTGATAGTGCGCCGCATGCAGAACAGAGATTTATAGGTTTGTAAGACGGCCTTCATTATACTTTATTATTATTATGTTTGTCACTATAAAAAGCAACATAGTAATGAATTTCATTATTGCGTATATAAATTACTTTCACATTTTTTTGTACTTATTTATTTGATAGAAAACGACTATTGTGGATTTTAGACGGGGCAGCTGTGTTAGCGTGTGGCCTAAGGGTTGAGTTAAGGACGTGATCAAAGTTATGTTTTGGTTCATTATAGGTCCTTTTCGACAACGCATCGCAAAACTACTTTACCGTTTACGAATCCTAAATTTTTCAATGCTTTCCTGAGAATTTCATCGATATGAAATTCAGATGTTAGTTTTTCAACAAGTAATACTCCTAAATCTCTAACAGCATTTATGTTCTGTAGAGCCGCCCCATTTGGAAATATTTAAAGATATCCTGTTTAAACTACAAATCGGATTGAAGCTCTACAGAGTCAGTAACTGTTAGCTTTGAAAATTTTATGATCGTCTGCGTACAGAGAAAATTTAGAGTGGCGAAAACAATCGATTATTTCGTTTATAAATACTGACAAACATTAAAGGACCTACATGTGAGTCTTGAGGCACACCAGAAGTTACTTCCACATGTAAGGATGTACATGAATTAATCTTAACACACTGACTGTATGTCGATATGCCGTACTTTAACAAATAAAGTTAGAATATGAAGTATATCAAATGCTTTCAAAAAATCGGTATACAGGGCATCCACCCTCGTTTTTGTGTCCGAAGTACATATTGTACAAGATATGTAAAGAAAATAACCACTGATCGGTCACTGGATAAATCATGCTGATTCTTCTTCTTTGAGAAGAATAAGGAATCGGATTTGATAGCTTCAAATATTTTACCAGGGCTGGAAAGCATAGTGATACGTATGTAATTCCAAACCTCATTTTATTTCAAATTTTGAAAATAGGGAAGCTTTCTCCCAACAATTTCTGTAGCTAAATAATTGTTATCTTTAGTATACTTTGTCCACTTCATTTTAGGCAAATTAAAATCACCAAGCACTATTACGTAATCACTAGAATTTTTAACACATCACTAACTTTGGAAAGATGTCCATATAGATTGTTGAGAGTAGCATAAGTACGTATATACAAGAAATCGACCTTGGCCTGATGAACAGAGACCCAAAGATCTTTACACAAATTTACACTGCACCAGTGGTTTTGTTCCGTAAATATTAGATTTTTTTTAACCGCGACTAACAACATACCACCCCCTTACCAGACCGAACTGGACATTGATCCAAGCCATAAACGTGATAGATTTCAATAAACGTAAATTATTTTAAAAATAGTTTTTCACTTAGTTTGGAAACAAAACACCGAAATTGTTTTTTCTCTAACAAATAAATAAAAGTACTCTTTTATTTATAATACTAGAGTAAACAACTAAAACATATATTTATGATTTAATTCAAAACAAACAAAAAACAAAAACCGATGACAAAGCGCAGTAAATCAAATTAAATTAAATGTGCGAAAATTCCACCATTATTACATATTAATGCACGTCCTAAATCGATGAATTAAAGATATACATGCATCAACAACCATTTGTCTGTAGATATTTTTAATTTCGATACAGCACCTGAGGGGGGTTGGAATAGCCCAACTCTTTTTCGCATTTAAGACACACTGTATATTGAGCTACTATAATATGTGCCAAGTTATCAAAAAGATATATGTGCGCTGAAGATTTTATTTTCCAATAATATTCACACTAAATTGACCGAGAGCACCAAAACGATATACCACTACCACTAGAGTTTCAAAAAATACAAACAATAGTGTTATAAAATTTATATTAGCCGCCGCTGGAGATACCTAAATTAGTCATAAAATAAAACATTGACCGTCTGGGAGTAAAAACATCACCATGCGGAACCTTCTATGCAGCAAAAAGCATTAGCGTCAAACACTGGAACAACAGTCGAATGGCCATCGAGAACTACGAGAAAAATCGTGTGTGGATTATACAAAGCACGGCTGGAGATTTCAGTAGTACAGCTTATATAGTCGTGTTGATATTTCGATGTAAATTGTTTTCGGAATGAGCTATTGTAAATATTGTTTTTTTAAGTGTAAATAAAGTTCTAGAAAGTGAATATCAATTTTTATAAATTTAATTTGAACCCAGGAAGTTTACTGCAATAGATAACAATACTAATGATCATTTAATCCTGAGTAATACAGAAAAGTAAGAGGTTACAATAGTATTCTAATTTGATGCGCGAAAAATCTACCCAGAATCGTAACGAGTTATCGATCAACGGGACACATTGGTCCATAGAAGAGTGTAGCGATAGATGAGTATAGTACACGCGTCTATCGATCAAAGTAACTGCCGTCGTCCGTTTCTTTATGTTTTTATATCAGTTCATATTTCCCTTTTAATAACGACCCATCGGTAAATTATAAACATACATTACCATCCCATGACCGAGGCCACGTCAAATGATTTCACAGTCGTCACATGCCAGTTAAATCATTCGACATTTGCGGTACATACAATTGGCTAAAAATCGTAAATAACTATAAACAGAAACATTATGTACCTGATAAAATAAACAATTATAAAATACTCAATGTTTCAGGATAAACTAGGTATTTCAGGAATATTTTAATTTGCGTTTTGCCCAAAGTTTACCGGTAATGTTATAAATTAGCCAAAAATTTTACATAACTGTGCATAGATATCACTAAAAGCTATTTACTATACAGTGGTTCCGAAAAGTAACGAATAATTTCACTATTTCTGAAAGGGAGAGTTTTTCGAAAAAAATCGCTAACAAGTGGATTTTGTTTTAAACAAAGGCACTTTAAGATGCTAATAGAAAAAGCGCGTCCTTCTACGTACACATCGTCAGAAATATGAATACATTAGCTAGGTTAGACAAAAAATGAAAAAAAAACGTTATTTTAAATTTTATTCTATTTATCGAGAATGATAAAGTAAATGTTGATGAAATTGTGCACCATTGGCTCCCTGACAGCAACCAAGGCGATTTATAAATTCTTGTTGAACGGTATTACGCTTGTAGTTCTTCTAAAATCGCCGCTCTAGTACCCCCTCTTTAAGTACCCCCACAAAACAATATATTTTACTTTATTGACGAAAACAAAAAGGCTAGTAAATTAGGACATATATTTGACTCGATGACTATTTGTTTGTATAAAATAAAACTTTTTTTCTTGAAGACCGTTCATAAAGTGCCTCAGATTAAATTTTGCCTTTTCGGACCCATCCCTCCCCACTCGTCACGCTACATCAGACTTTCAGCGACCCACTATAAATGTTACGTCAGAAAAGCTAGAACCTCCCTGTTCGAAAACAAAGTTCTCTTTTGAAAAGGTTAAATAACCTCGGGTACCTAAAGAGAGATGCGTAGTGGTGCAATCTAACGGTTCGTTTAGTCAACAGTAAATATTGTGATTGTTAGAACTCACTCAGCCTCACTGACAGACCCAGGGGGTGAGCTAAGGGGCTGAAGCCCCCCCCCCAATCATCTGAGTAGTATGCTTTTTTAGTGTTTATTGTGTTAAAACCAACCTTCAGTGACGTCAGCCCCCACGAGTCAAGCCCCTCCCAAATGACAATCCTGTATTAATTTCATTTGCTATTGAATATAGAGCACATAATACGTGGAAGCGCTATCGTATCAGAGAAGTGAAATAAAATCAGTTGAGAGAAAAATTAAAGTAGAAATGTTTGACGAACTGCACACGTCACATTTCCGTACTTCCTACTTGTCCCATCCCGTCACACTAAGTGAGACCCCCTTCCCCTGCATGCAAACATATTTTATAAACGACCCCTTGGGTATACACGTCCCAAAATCAAAATGTCCTATATTGCCGCATAGAGAATTTTAAACGCGGTATCACACGCTACCCTTTTTGATTGATTTTTTTAGAGGCAATTATACCCCTAGGGGGTGAAGGGCCAAGTGAATATATTTTATTCAAATAGTTTCATACATAAAAATTGGCCTGTTTCAGGATTTTTCATTTACATTCATAATTACGTAAAAAAATAATTTACCAATTTTCAAGCCAACAGATACTTTGGGGTCGTACCCTATTTGTTTTTAATTTTATACTTTGTACTTTAATTTTTCCAATATACTAAAAATAATTTTTACCATTGTTTTTTAATACATTTTAATATAATTAACATATATTGACTAAAATATATAACAGGAAAATTTGGAGCGTGTACTTATATTATTATCTTTTCTTCTCATTTGTATATTTATTAATATACATTTTTTTGCCATAAATTTTGGAACATGAAAAACGCAGATTGCTTATAAATGTCAAATTTCATTTTTTAATATATCTTATCAAATTCGACATTTTGTTTAAGCAATATGTGATAAAAGCAAAACAACCACACGTTTTCTGTACCATTAAATTTCATACGAATACGTGTTTTCGATTTTTCGCTTAACAATTGTGTTTAAAACTGTTTTATAATACATTATTTATTATTATTTTATTGAACATATAATTATTATTCGTGTATTAATACTCTGTTGCAAAAATCATAAATTTTGACAAATATCCAGTCCGCCCATACTGACAATTATGCATTGCCCCCCTAGCATTATACAAAGAGAAAAAGAGATCCGAATTACCAGTAGTGTAACCGAGAAATCAAGTGTAATGAGAAATGAAATTTCAGTGATCAAATGACAAGTTAAAAAAGGAACCTGAAATGATATACTTTACTTCAGAATTTTCCTAAATATTGTAGATCACAGAAACCTTTACAGAAAAAACGGAACGGTTCTCAAATAATCAGTGAAATTAGGATTGCCTATAGAGACATACGGCTAGAAACTGAAGTATACAAAATATTAACTATAAAAAAAGTGAATTGAAACTTGTAAAGAGCATATCTTTTGTTCAGTCGCTTTCTACTCGTTGGTTATAGGCTACTTTAATATTTTACCATGTTCGATTTTCGGCTTTTGGTGCCAGTTGAGTCCCGCATATTTCATAACTTCTTATTATCTATGTTTTTTTTTCTTAAACGGCATCGTTCATTTTTCGTAATTTTGTTATTTTTTCCATAGCTTTTTTCAGTGTTCCGTGTGTCGTTTCCAGTCTACTGCCACTGGTTGGTTTTTTGGTACTTCAGTGTAATGTTCCAGACCCTTCTCCCCATTGCCCTTGGATGCACTTGCATTTTGGTTAGGTTGGGTTCTGCAGTATTCTCTGCAAATTTTAATTTTTAACCTAATCAGTATATTCATTGTCCTGGTATTCCTATTTTTGACATATACTGCTATAATATAGTTGTACTTATATTGTATGCTTTTTTAATATTAACTGTCTAATAGTGTGTAGGTGTTTGGTCATGCTATATTTTTTTATGAAATCTGCTTGTTCCTTGGGTCCGAAATTTTACTAGTTTCCTTCATGTTGAAAAGTTTCGTTAATTCTCGTTGCTTGTGGTATGATATCTTCACATACGACTGTCATTTTTTATTTTTTAAGCTACTTTAATTAACTCCATTTCTATATCGGTCATTTCTTCCGAGTTAACATAGATGATGTATTTCATTTTGCTTCCCTATCCTTCGATGTTCGTTGTCTTTGAAATTGTGGATTTGTACAGACAGTTGTAGAAGTGTTACTATGAAAATAAATTATCTGATTACAAGTTTGCGTGCATAAATGCTAGTTTTAGATCTAAATGATATAGGTATTGAATATCAACAAAGAACGGCAAAGGTGTGGTCATGCATGAACTGTTTTACACCGGAGATGAAGTAAGTTCATAAAAGTGTAGCATCCCGAAAACTGTACCACATGTCTTTCGCAACACTTAGAACGCCGTTAAGAACCATACTGACAAAAGAATACTTAAAACTGGCCTACATCGCAGCGGTATTTCGAACTAATAACCTAACAAAATTCTTTATAAATTTTGGATACCCATATCCTCATGCTAACCACAAACGGTCATTACATTAGCAACGGGTCAGTTTGGTGTAGAGGTTGAACGATGGGAATTATTGGGTCATATTTTTTGAAATCATACAGCAAGGCCAACAATTCATATTTTGATACAGACCTGGCCTGCCAACCAAGTCACCAGATTTAATATTTAGGAACATCTTAAGTCAAAGCCCAACATTCGTGATGTTGTTTTGAACATACCATTGGAAACATCAAACAATGATGCAAAATACAATAGAGATGCCTCGAGTCTAGGAGGAGCGCATTGGTCTGCCATTATATTCCATACATAAATTGTAATGCTAAATTAAACAAAGAAATTTAACAGAAAGTTCTAGAAAAAGAGAAAACATCAAACTCAAAATTCGAGCGATGTCTCTTCTAGGATTTGTGAAAACTACGGGAAATCCAGGACACTGTCACAGACTTTGTGTCGGTTTGGAAATTTGAACAAACTTCGTTCTCTCCTTTGTAGAATCACTTCTTGAACTACTAAAATATCAAATTAGATAAATTACCAGCTCTTAGGCTACTTCGCCTAACTGATGAGACCCAGAAAGGTCAAAAGCTAAAATGGGATCAATTACAACATCCAAAGCGATGTTTCGCCGGATAGTAGACCCGATGTTAACCCAGTTTGCCCGCCGCAAAGATTTCAGCGCTTGAGAAATTTGACAAAGTCAAAGATTTGGAAAAATGACGAACAGAAGTCGAAACAAGTTAAACTTTACAGTGTTTATTGTAACACACAGAATACCTTTGCTTTGTAGTGAAAACAGCAAACTTGAAATGACGGTCGGACGGAAGAATTTTTCCAAATCTTTGACTTTGTCAAATTTCTCAAGCGCTGAAATCTTTGCGGCGGGCAAACTGGGTTAACATCGGGTCTACTATCCGGCGAAACATCGCTTTGGATGTTGTAATTGATCCCATTTTAGCTTTCGACCTTTCTGGGTCTCATCAGTTAGGCGAAGTAGCCTAAGAGCTGGTAATTTATCTAATTTAAAGAAATTTAAAAAAAAATAAGTTTTTCACATTGATTCCAAAGCATTCAAAGTTTATGAGTTATGCATAACCCACCCTGTATAATAGGCAAATTTATACGATAAATGTTCACTATTTCTAATTGATCTTATGTTATGATTTTTTTGATAATTTTGTTTAACACCAAAAACTATAAAAACATGTTTTTAAGATATGTTTTTGTGACTAAAAAATTACCTTCCACTATGTGATGTAGTCGTAGAATTTGTAGTAGTTGTTGCTGTATACGATTTATTAGACATTGCTACAACATTGTGGTAATATTCTGTAGCTCCTGAGTGCTGGTAAACTGGACAACATAGTTTATGGGCACTAGATTGATGCATTTTAGGATCGTTCTTCGTTGTATTAGTAGTATTATAATGACCAAAATCATTAGGAGTAGCTGCTTTAAAGTTTCTACTGTTGTACTGCGAAGTCGGGATCCAATACATTGCCCTTTCGTAATAGGGATCATGTGCAGGTTCGTACCTTTCAATTACACGACACCAATCTTGCATCATTATCAAATTTGTAGTAAAAACCAACACTATAACAATTCACTGAACCGTTATGTTTGGCGGCCAGCCTTATACTAAATGAAATTCGTTGTGATCAATATCTATAAGAACTTGATTTTTTTTATTTATGGAAATAATTACTACATTTCTTCCCCATCGAAGTTTTTTAGATTATTCCCCACGCAAAAACACAAGGGGAATACCAAACGAAGGGCAGATACATAGATTGGAATACATACAGAAAACGGTTTAATATTATGACAGAAAGATATAAAGGGTTAGCTTGCTGGTGAGTATTTATAATGTATAATCGTTTCTTGGACACTACGGAAATGCAATTCAGAGTCCTTGTAATTAACTTAGAAAGAACATGTGGAATGGTAAGAGTTAAATAAATAAAACACGTATAACACTTGATGATATCGTAATTTATTGTTTACTTATTTATTCTTATTCTGCAGAAATAAATTAAGAGGAGGCAGTGCGGTTAAATTGATCTTGAATACGTTCAAACTTCTGGATATTTGTATTATTAGTATATTGGACAAATTAGTACAAAAGATAACATTAAAGCCAAATAATACCATCCCAAAATACGTGAAAAAAAATCATCTTGGAAAATATCGTTTGGTCTCAAATCGCGTAATATATATATACAGGGTATTCCATCTCAAACGACCCACCTTGAATAACTTGGTTATTTTCAAAACTATTGCAATAAGACATTTTTTGAGGTGAATTAGAATTCAACATAAACAGCACAATTCAATGACCTTGAGATTTTAGATAGGGAAAATAGGTGTTGTCGTGTATCATTTGAAAGCCCTTTTTAAGGACAATACCGTCATAATAAAAATTTTTATTGCAATTCCTGCTCATGTAACAGAAAACCTAACGAACCTAGTAGTAAAACCGGATTATTAAATTAAAAGTTTTTACTCCATGGAATAGTATTAAAAAGGAGTTTCTTTTAGAGTACGCTCTTAAACCATTCTGTTTCACTGCCGCATCCTGTAATAACACACAATACAAGCAAAACATTAAATGTAAACAGTCATTTATTTTACAATATTTTTTGCTGATATTTGCAGCAAGTTTGTTTATCTGTTCTGAACTTTATTCGATCATTTGAAGCATTGAACAATTATCTGTCAAGTTATTACTTTACTGATTTGTTGAAAATTTAAAAGATAATTATGGTATACACATTGCAAGAACGTGTTGAGCTGGTAAGTCTTTATTACCAAAATCAAAATTGTGCTCAATCTGCTGCGAAGGTTTTTAACCAAAACCACCCCGAACGTAACGTTCGTCATAAATACGTATTGGAGTTTATTTTAAAATTTGTTGAGACGGGCTCACTAATAAATAAATAGTTTGGTCAAGTGCGAGTTGGACTCGCATACTTAGGGTTCCGTACCACCTTCAAGATTCTAATATTCCAGTTTCAGACAAGCAGGGAATGAGTGCATTTTCTTATATTTACCCTTATAGAGTTTTAAATTTATAAAAAATATACACTTTGATTTTCCACACATAGACTTTTTATTTCATCTGCTTTAGGATTCGCTTGATTTTTATCAGAATACATATGTATTTAATTTTCTAATTTGGCCCCCAAAAAGTAACATTAGAATTTTATGTTACTAATAAACTTTCAGAGATGCCTTTTATAATCTACTGTCTGAGTTTTGGGGCTCTGTAGATTGGAAGATAAAGGGCAAAATAGGTCAAAGTTTAAATTATAAATTATTAAATCTGTTATTCAAATTATTTAAAAATATAAATAAAATATATTTTTCAAAATTTAAATAGTGTAGTTTCTAAAGTGGGAATTAAGTCGATGTTTAATATTTTTGTTAATATCTTTTAAACAAATGATTTGAAATATGATTCACATAATGAGCCTTTTATCTGATATATTACATGATACGTTTGAAAATTGAATCTTTATTTTCCATTTAATTGTATGATTTGTCCCTAAAAATTACTATGGGGGCTTTCTAATAATAATAATTGGGGAATAACGGGGAGAATGGGTAATTTTTTTTAAATATTTTTTAATATATTTTAAAATATTCATTTAAAAAAAAATAAAAAAATATATTTGTATTCGTCATAATGAGCCCTGTGATTTGATATATTACATGACCCGTTAGAAATAATTATAATTTTTTATTTTTCATTTAATTCTATACTTTGGAGATAAGGGGGAATGGGTAATTTTTTAAATATTTTTGTTAATATCTTTTAATTAATTTATTTTATAAATATGAAAAAAATATATTTGTTTTCTTCATCATGAGCCCTTTCATTTGATATATAACATGATGGGTGAGAAATAATTTTAATTTTATATTTTCCATTTAATTCTATAATTTGCCCCCCAAAATGAATATTAGGTGTTTTTCCTTATTTTTCCAGTAAAGTTCAGGTGAGGGGCTATACTTCCATTGTTTTTTCAAAAATTTCCAGCTTATGGTTTCGAAGATAGGGGGTAATTAATTTATTTTAAAAATATGAAAAAAAAAATTTGTTCTCGTCATAATGAGCCCTTTCATTTGATATATAACATGATGGATTAGAAACAATTTTAATTTTATATTTTCCATTTAATTCTATAATTTGCCCCCCAAAATAAATATTAGGGGTTTCTCCTTATTTTTCCAGTAAAGTTCAGGTGAGGGGCTATACCTCCATTTTTTTTCAAAATTTTCCAAATTATGTTTTCGGACATAAGGGGGGAATGGGTATTTTTTTTAAAATTTTTGTTAATATCTTTTAATTAATTTATTTTAAAAATATGAAAAAAATATATTTGTTTTCGTCGTAATGAGCCCTTTCATTTGATATATAACATGATGGGTTAGAAATAATTTTAATTTTATATTTTCCATTTAATTCTGTAATTTGCCCCCCAAAATTAAAAGTGGAGGTTTCTCCTTATTTTTCCAGTAAACTTCATGTCAGAACCTTTACCTCTATTTGTTTTCAAAATTTTACGTTTTATAGTTTCGGTGATAAGAGGGGGGGATGGGTAAATTTTGGTATATTTTCGTTAATATCTTTTTAAATATTTTTTTTAATATGAAAAAAATATATTTGTGTTCCTCAGAATGAGACCTTTCATTTGATATATTACATGATGCGTTTGAAATTTTTTATTTTTAAATTTTTATTTAATTATATAATTTGCCCCCCAAAATTGATATTAATGGTTTCTCCTTATTTTTCCTGTAAAGTTCGGGCAACGTTCTATATTTCCTATTTTTTTTCAAAATTTTAGGCTCAGTAGTTTCGGAGATCAGGGAGGGAACGGTCGATTTTTTTAGTTTTTCCCCCCAGAAGTACCCTTAAAATCAATTTTTTTCTTTTACGATATGTACTCCTGATCGGGTCACCAAACTATACATTGATACCAAATTTCAACCTCTTCCGTCTAGTAGTTTAGGAGAAAATTGCTGTGATGTGACAGAGGCAGAAATCCGGAGTGATATTATAAGGGTATCCGAATATTGTATATACGGAACCCTAAAAAGAGGTTCCATTGGAATTGTAAATGATGAAGGAGTAGCTGTGGCTACATTGGGCCATGTCCAACTTATACCAAACGCGCAGTCTGTCCAGCAAATCTCTGCAGCTTCCTGTATTAGCAAAACTAACGTTTTTAGAATTTTGCATTAGTACAAATTCCAACCGTACAAAATTAAATTATTTCATGAGTTGAATGAGGATGATTGGGATCGAAGGCAAGAGTTTTGCGAAATTATGACCAAGTGTATGATCGAAAACCCGAATTTCCTGTACAATGTATGCTTTTCGGATGAGTGCACTATTTCACTTCATGGGGAGGTTAACCGACATAATTGTAGATTTTGGAGCGATACAAATCCTCATTTATTTCGAGTAGCTCATAGTCAACATCCGGTAAAACTAAACGTTTGGGCAGGGATTTTGGGAAACCATCTAATTGGACCCCTGTTTATTCCTGGTAATTTAAATGGTGAAATTTATCATAATATATCGGAAAATGAAATTAATGCATTGATAATAGAAAAATTAGAAAATGATTCTCTACTATATGAAAAGCAATTGCATTTCCAACAGGATGGAGCTCCTCCTCACTACACCGCACCAGTTCGTCAATACCTCGATTTGGAATACCCTGGTCGATGGATTGGAAGAAGAGGTCCTATAAAATGGCCTGCCCGATCACCTGCTCTGAACCCTTTGGATTTTTTTTGTGGGGAGATGTTAAATCCAAAATTTTTATGACTCAGTCTGAAAATTTGGACGAACTACGCCAACAAATTATAGCGGAGTGTCGTCAGATAACACCGACTATGCTGAACCATGTCAGAGACGGCGTTCAGTCAAGGTTGTACTATTGAATGGAAGTCACTTCGAACATTTGCTTTAGAGGCATTGTATTGTAATATAAATTGTTTTTTTTAATACTCTTTTATTATTACATGTACAGAAATTGCAATAAAAAATTTAATTACGACAGTATAGTCCGTAAAAAGGGCTTTCAAATGATATACGACAAAACCTATTTTCCCTATCTAAAATCTCAAGGTCATTGAATTGGCTCGTTTATGTTGAATGCGCGCAAGCGCTAATTCACCTCAAAAAATCGACCTGTATTTTCTTATTGCAATAGTTTTGGAAATAACCAAGATATTCAAGGTGGCTCGTTTGAGATGGACAGTGAAGTCCTAAAGTAACAGATAAATGCATTTTCGTAATTATGAATGTAAATGAAAATGCTTAAACAGGTCATTATTTAATATATGAAACTACAATTTTTGAATAAAATTGTTCACCTGCCCCTTCAACCCCCTAGGGTCAATAACTACCCATAACAAAATGGAAAGGTGTGACACTGCGTTTTTCAAGGGTTTTCAATTCTTTATTCAGCAATATAGGACTTTTTAATTCTTGGAAAAAAGAAAATGTAATTTTATTTTATTCAATCAAGTAAAATACATGTCACCATTTACTAGTCTAGTTATCTTTTTGCCAAAAAAGTAAAATCGGATATTTTTCTGCCATTAAAGACCTATTTCAAATTATCTTTTTAAAAACAACTAATTTAATTTAATAGAGGAATTTGGCATTTAAGCAAGCACAGTAAATAAAAGACAACAAACGGGAAAATTCAGTCTAAAGAATTGTATTGTCATCGGCCCTTGACATGTGTGCCAATTTTTAAGTTAGACTCCGTTAAGGTGGTGAAAATTACGTTGAAAGTTTCCGTTACATACATACAGATACAGACACGTCAACCCAATACTAGTGTACTACTACATTTCTATGTTTTGAATTAAAGTTATCTGTAAAAATTAGGTCACTGGTTTTCATCAACCTAACATGAGTAAAAATCGACATGTTTAACGTGGTCGACATGTTTAACGTGGGGGACAAACTAAAAAAAGTCAAAAAATGTCGTTCAAATTTTCTTTCTATTTTATTTTAACTTTCTTTCATTTAAACATAATTCTAGCATGCAAGTCACTGCCAAACATCATGATACTGTCATTTTCCGATGTATTACAGGAAAACTACCGATGATCAAGATATACCAAAAACGAAAAACTGTCGGACTCGGAAATAATGGGCCACTCACGAATATGCAAGTTGCTGGTAATCATTTTCTTTTTTTTCAGTAGCTGAAAGAGTACAGTACCTGTATACATTCGTAATAAACATCATCTAGTTGGTTGAAAAAGGGTATGAAATCGACCTTGGTGGCGATCCATATACTTATACTTGACAGTGTCATATTCAAAGGGTTCTAGCTCTCTTCGAA
This sequence comes from Octodonta nipae, assembly GCA_034190945.1. Lineage (NCBI taxonomy): Eukaryota > Metazoa > Arthropoda > Insecta > Coleoptera > Chrysomelidae > Octodonta > Octodonta nipae. The sequence continues at coordinate 36,189,004 of CM067217.1, read as the reverse complement.
CGCAATTTTGGACTACTGTATCTGCATCTAATTTTTCAATAAGAATGTTGCTTAAGGCAACCAACGACCAGAACCAATGGCCATGTCAAAATCTTGTTAATAGAAGTAATCGTTTAGTTGAAAATGTAATGTTTTCGGACAAAACGCTGATAGTTTCACTATTGGAAAAGCATGTTCTAATCGGTCTTTCACTATCGGCAGTGTTTTGGAGACAGAAAAACTTTTAAATAGATTTATCATGTTAAAACTTCCGAGTGTGAAAGTATGTTTGCATCATATACTCACTGAAAAAGAAATCTCAACATCCAAATGGAGATGTTAAATTTAATATTGTTTTGGTAAAACATAGACGGTATAGTAAGGAGTAAATGATTAAAATTTGAATAAAAAAATACCAAGGAGATTATTTTTTTTATTAGTTGGTTAATGTGTTTGCCCACCGCGATTATCTATACATTCCCCAACATGCCTTCGCAATGATTTCTTTCTTGAGGAATACTATCTCAAACTACCTGTATTTCATATCTTAGAACATCCACAGTCCGTCGAGCTAGGGTAAATTTCCGGGCCTTCTCCCGATCATATCCCAAACATATTCTATGGGCGAATGATCGGGAGATCTGGTAGGCCATGGCAACAGATTCACATGGGTCTCTTCAAAAATTTTTAAACTAACTCGAGCAACATGAGGCCGAGCATTATTTTGTTGAAACATGTGATCCATTAGCCGATTAAGGTAAGGAAGTATACACGGCTCCACTATTCTCTGAAGATAAATTTGCGCTGTCATGTTGCCTTGTCGAACAAACACTAAAGTTGACCTACTTCCAGGTGCAATAGCACCCCATACCATAACGCCTACTATTCGGTGTACATGTCCCTTAAGATCAAATTGAGGTTGACGTCTTTCTTCTCAACGTCCTCTAACCCTTCTTCGGCCATCAGTCCACATAGGCAGAATCGAGATTCATCAGAGAAAACAACCTGATGCCATTCCACATTCCAATGTTGTAGTTCTCTACACCACTGTAGTCGTTGCCGTCGATGCTCAACGGTCAGAGGTTGCACAAGATGGGGTCGATAGCCCTGCAGTACAAAAGACCTTATACTGCTGTAAACCCTTCAGACACATACAAGATGGTCCTGTTCTTCTAACCACTCATCAGCCAAATTTCGAGTTGTTGAAAATCGGTCTCTAAAGGTCATAAGTCGTGGACGTCAATCTTGAACTTCACTTGTGCTTTTTCGATGTCCGGTGCCAACTCTTCTCCGCATTTGGATATGTATTATTAAACCACACTTGACATCTCATAACAGTAGTTAGCCATTTCTCGAAATGGAAAACCCGCCTCCCGTAAACCTCTATGCATTTTAACATTACTAAACATCGATTTTGGATCCCATCAAACAGTTTGTTTTTTGTAAATTTTTAAAAATGCAAAAAACGAGTACAATATTAATTGATAAAAAAGTTTAGATGCAAAAACATTCACCAAACTTTACCAAAGTTTAATTCATCATCATTTACTCCTTACTATAGCATCTATATTTTACCAAAACAATATTAAATTTAACCATCTCTTTCGGGATGTTGCGAGTTCTTTGTCAGGAGTATAGAAGATAATTTTTCAACGAAATGTGCACTGTTTTTTCTCTTGTCAAAATTACAATTATATGAAAGAAATACTAAAAAAGAAATGTATCAAAAAATTTTAGGTGGAGTTTTAACCTATTTAACAATAATTTACTGACAGAGTAAGATATAAATAAAAATTGAGATATAAAAAAGAGTAAGATATAAAAAAAAGATACGACAAAAAAAACTTAAAAAAGAAAACAAAAAATTATTGTCATATTTAAATGTTTAAATATGTTTGGTGGTGTCAACCTATTAAAGACATAATTTGTCGTGTTACATTCAGGTTTTTTGCAACACTTACTGGAAAATAAACAAATTTTTGTCCTTTTGACTATTATATAGTTCCTAGGCATGCGCTTCGCCAGGCAAGTCAAGAGGGACCTCTACTCCCGATCACTGGCGCTTCGTTACATGTAAAATAAAACTTACACTTATTGTTTTACACATTTCTATGATCTATGATCTGAATAAAAGCCACAACTTCCCAATTTGCAGTCTGTAAATTAAAAGCTGGTGACGCTCCTGTTCCTAGGTCCATTGAAAAATACAAAACAGAATGTGCACTTCCTCTATTGATTTTCTCCAATATATTTACCTAATAATACTTACATAATGTTTACCTTGATGATAGAACTGATAAGACGCCTACAAAGTGTAACACTTAAAAATAAATTTACTCTGGTAATCTATTTTTAATCATCAAACGCAGATAATGTAGTGAATTTCTGTATAAAAATATTTTATTTCAAAAACATTTTGTCAACAAAAAGCATGGATAATTAACACAATTTACCTAAGTAAAAATCAATTTTTTAGATTGAGGAGAGATTTGACCGAGATTTTTAATAACTGTCACATTCAGTTATTAAAAATAAAACGTGATCCGTTAGTACGGAGATACAATACAGAGAAATACGGAATTCAGTTTACCTTTTTTTGATAGAGAAGATAACATACACAAAAAAGTTAGTAGAGTCATTTTCGCGAACAATGAAACATCTGCAAAAGAAGACTATTTAATAGTTTTTTGGCTGCCGTAAACCATAATTGCCGAGTAACCAGAAGCATGACTAACAGATGCAAGAGCAATAAGAAGACCTGCAGATGAGTCTGCCGAAATGTCTTTCTTATTCCAACGAGTCGATAAGGAACCGGTTATCAACAACGTGGATGTTAAGCCGGGAACTACATGATACATTCTTGTTGTGTCCGTATTTGGACATTTGCAAATACTTATAACAACGATACAATAGGCTCATGGTATTTGCGTAACCCAGGTACGCCTTTTATGTAATTTTGCAGAACCACTGAGTCATACGTTCGAAAAAGCTTTGGCGTCTAGAATATAACGACTTCAAAAATATACTAGATTAGTAGGTAATTAATTTGTACAGAATGAGCATCTTTAAATGTTTATATTTTTTACTTCCTGGGTAGGTACCTAACAACATTGAATGTGTTATTTATTTGCTAGAGTTGTATTTTGTAAAATTATTTTTAGCTTTTTAGTTATAGGTGGAAGTCGGTTATATATATATTTTTTTAATGTTTTATTTTCAACTTTTTAGTTTTTTTGAACTCAGGTAGTTTTGATTCTTTATTTTTTATGTTGTATGTATAACCTTAATAGACAGAACCAGGTAACATCGAAAGCCTGAACATTACACAATGATACATTTTCATTTAAATTGACAGGTAAATGTTTACGAACAAAATGTACTAGTACGCGTTGACTTAAAAGCCCAAAATATATTTATACCTTATGGACCACGCCATGTAACCTTTTTTCAACTTTTTTTACAACTCTGTATAACTATAGATAAATCCACTCCGTCCTATGTACCAACCATCATGTACATACAACTGGCCACGGACAAGCATACATTTGTTAGCTGCCTTCTGTAAACTATAGGACGGAGTAGAATCCATCCCATATTTACGGAATCAAATCCGTCCTATATTTCAACTATAGTATATAACACCTTGTGGGCTACCCCATAAATTATTTCCTTTTTAACATTTTATATTATCGCCCTGTGTAACATTAATTCCTCTCCACACTTTATGCAACTTCTTATGGGCTATAAAAGATATAATTTTTTAATCACACTGTATAAATATAATTCAACTCCAGCATATATTTCAACCACCCTGTATATGATTTGCTTATGTCCACATCATATAACAGTTTTTTAATCAACCTATATAATTTTAATTTCACATTTTTTCCAACATTTTTATACCACCAAACGTCCAACCATCCTGTATATACGGCTGCCTAAGGACCACTATCATTCTACTCCGTACTATATTTCAATCATCATATAAATGCAACTCCTTCTATCACTTTACTTTGTGATTTTGTTTGCTATAACTAAACACCCTGTGCATAAACGCCCCAAATAGCAGTTTAAAATTTGACGTCTTGTCACTGAATTTTTTATTAGGCCGGGAGAATGTGACAACCAAAAGCACCGTCTTCCCAAAATGGAAAAATTTGCATTTAAATAGTATTTGCCTGGTATGCAAACAAAACGAGCTCCATACTCATTGATTTAAGGAGCCGAAAATACTATGCTTTACTACCTATATGTTTGAGATGTAAATAGAAAATTTTCAAATTCGCAATTAAAACTTCCAGTGCCTAAAATTACCGCACTATTACGTTGGAATTAAAATATTTATGAGGGAATATCCGTTATGTCATTTCGATGAAATTTTTGATAAGAATTTTGGAATTTTCGGCGATTTTCTGCAAACCTGCAAGTTGCACGTCGCAGAAAAGTATATGAGATCACCTAGGATCTTCCTTAATAGATTACACGTTAAAAAACCATACACATCCATAAGGATTTATCGAAAAATCGACTAAAATATTAGGGATATTGGTCGATTTCCATGCACGCATATGTTCATTGACAAATTTCATCACTTTGCCAATAGAATTCTACTCAAAAATTTGAAGTTTCCACAATCCGGATATATACTCTATTAAACAAGACCATATTCATTCAAAACGGTGCACCACGGGAGAAGAAATCAGGTAACATACATACAAAAAAAAAGTAAAAAAAAATACGCGACGAATTGATAACCTCCTCCTTTTTGGAAGTCGGTTACTTAAAAAATTGAAAAACTTATTAATTTTGTTATGAACGTAACATTTATGCTCATTATTTTTTCAATTACAATTCAAAATTTGCAATTTCTTACGGTTTCTGGATCATTATTCTGTATAAAATAATAGGATTTTAACAAATGATGTGTCAAAAGACTGGCAAAAAGATATCACATGATATCCCTTTGTATTTAAACTTTCAGAAGTGATATTCACCCCCGCTTAGGAGTTGAAATTGCAGGGTGACCGATACTAGTTTTTTTTTTTTTAAAGCTATTTTAAAAGTTATTTTGGGTGGCTAGTTTTGAAATGAAAGCCCTGTTTAAGAAGTCAGAGAAACTTGAAAATAACGTGCCAATATTTTATTTTTAAAAGTTCTGGAAAAGATTTTGAATATGTATTCAGATGATTCAATTATTTTATCCATTAGTTCAGATGGTAATAACATCCCTTATCTTTACGGAGACTATCTTTAAGAAAATGATATTAAATTGTAAAATACTGAAAAGTCAGATAAAAATATTGACCGAATATGACCAGTAAGTACGACAATGAGAAAGATCATAATGATATCAACTATCTTATCCTATTATTTAAAACCTGTTTTTGGTCCTGTCACACGTTATACTGGGTGAAAATTTGAAAACTTCAAATGGCTCCCTATATCTAATAAATGAAAAAGATGAAAACTTCCTCAAACCACTTTGCATATTATTGAGGGAGAACTAAAATGATGTATAAATCTGTCCTGATTTACCCCCTCGCAGTCCAAGAAACAACACTACTTTTGATCAAGTATTCTTTGATTAATTAAGGAAAATTTAATTAAAAACGTTTTATTTTATTTTCATTAATTCTTTAATGTACTAACTTCTGAAACTGATTTGCATTTTATAGAGACAATAATAACTTGAAATTTGATGTTTCTCTGGAAATGGTTCGATAAATCAATCATCCGGTCCTGCAGTTCCACTATTGACTTGGTTGCATTTTCATAACAACGGGGTTCAGGTAACTCCCGAGAAAAAAAATTGAGTGGTGTTAATTTTGAGGATCTAGGTGACCATTTAATAGACCCTATTCGTCTAAAGATGCATTTCCATTTAAATCGATCTAGTTCTTTAATTCGTGAAGTGAGAAAAGGCTCGATAGATCTATCTAATATGGCACCATAAATTTCGCTGTATAAATAAAGGAGCATTAATAGCATCTCCATACATACCAGCCAAACATGAATTTTCTGAGGCTGAGGCTACTGCGTACCACCTTTTCTAAATTAGTGCCAATTTTCATCATTACATAAAGGTAGTTTTTTTATTAAGGCACTAAAGCAACTATTGATAACTAATTTAGGAAATCTGTCAGTCATAATTTCACAGAATTCAATTCTTCTATCAGAGTCTCCACCGACAAGTTCATGAAGGATTTGTCTGTTATAAGGATGAAACTGATCCAAATTCAGAACGTTCTGTTGCTAAAGCTACCTAACGAGTTCACTGGGTTGGACGGATTGCAAATTGATCCAGAACTCCAACTTGTGCTGCTTCGTCAAGAAATTTTGGTGAACTCCTTGTTCTGTTCCCAACGTCACGAGGTGATAAATGTTTGGTAAAACGTCAAGCTGTACTTAGAAAACATTGATTCTGGAAACCAAAAATTATATCATTTCCACCTTAGTAAGCTGTATCCCGTTATTCATGGGCGAACCGAGGGGGGACAAGGGATGGCAGCTGCCCCACATGGATCCGAAAAATCTCCCGTGAGCCATGAAAGTTTCCCATAAATTTACTGACTTGCCGCTCTCCTAGACGATAAAATTTTCTTTTTTTTTTTGTCAAATTTGCCCCTATCCAAACCTAAAGATTGTTATTTACAGCTAAAACGACCAATCAGAACTGTAGAAGTAGACCTGTAAAACCACAAAATGGTAAAAGCGTAGAAAACATTTTAAAGTTTCCATTTATTTACTTAACAATAAAGAAACATTAAAAAGAAGCAAATACACTGTTAAAAGGTCTAAGAATTTTGTTGCCTAATGCCTAACGATTGCTGTCAGGTAAAGTAGAAGGAATGATTTTCGGCATTTGTTGCATAAATAGCTAACTCAATTAATAAGATTTTCGTTATTTATAGAAGAATATTTAATTAAAAGTACTTTAAGATGTGGTATCTATCACAAGTAGGGGGTCGCCATTAGTTTTGCTGAGTTGGGGTGGCTAAGGGTGAGGGGATAAGTCAAGACGGATTTTACATTTTAGGTCCCGCTCGATATTATGGGAAGCAATTTGAGGAATTTTTCATTACTTTTTTTTTTTCGTTTCTTAGATATAGTTATTGTAATTTTTTGTATGTTAACCTGTGTGTTGAAGAGATTTAGTTAATTCTATTATGATTACTTTAGCTTATTTGATTATAGTTCTCCAAAACTTGTCATGGAGAAATTTATCATTGAGGATAAGTAATTTTTATTTCGTTTAAAGTTTGGTAGGTAGGTACATTGTTAAGACTGGAAAAACTGTGGAACTTTTAGTGTGTCACAGATATATAAACACAAAGTTTTGTACCCTAACACCAAAATTTTTTATCTTAGATGTTGAAACGTTCGTAGAGTGAAAAAATAAAAGTTTGGTGTACAAAACTTTGTGTTTATATACACTGTCTACCCCAATGTACCCCAAGCGGGAGCACACTGTAGCTACTGTTACGTGAATTCCTCCGATAATTCGTGAAGCGGTATTCATCCGATATCTCGGGAATCCGAGATGTTGTTAGTCTGGCGCATCGAGGTCGGCGGCTTGCTTTGATGTGGATCTCGAAAGATCTAGTCTAGTCCCGGCGGCTCTTTGACGTTCTGGAGAATTCCGACAAGAAATATATAAATACGGAGAGCTGAGGAAGCATACATTGAATATTCGACTGCCGTATAATTAAGATAAATTGTAAATAGTTCTGTGAATATAAATTGTGTTAAAGTATTGGAAATAAATTAATGTGACTGTGTCATAAAAAAATCCAAGAACCCGATTGTAAAAATAAAAACATTACACTAACAAGAGATAATTTAAAAAAAAAATGCAATTGTATATCTGGTTGCTATAACTGCAATGTTTATATTTTAACCACAACACATTTTTATCAATATAACATGCTGTGAATTTCTGACAACAGATTAAATTATCAAACAGAATTTCTAATAATCAAAATCAAAACACCCTGTATACTACAAAATTACAGTTGGAGTTTAAAGAATAAATCAAAACACCTATAAAACCAATTTATAATTAATTAATTTCTATAATTCATATAATCTATTGAGAGACCTTGTATATCATACCTTTAGATTATTAATGAAAAAACGTTCACAATCACGAATCATCTTGTAGATATTTTACATCTGTTAAGTAACCGGCAAAATGAAGTAACGTTGGATTTTTAGAACACACAATCCGAAGCATTTTAAAAAATTACTCGACATGTCAATTAAGAAGAGAGTCGAGTCAATTAAAAAACTTTAAACTTCCAGTTTTTTATCTATATATCTTGCTGTTTTTATCATGCTGTCGCAAAAACCATAAACTCAATCATATTATTATCTATTTATAAAACACGTCGAAAGAAAATGTCTGCCTTTCGTCAGACTCAGAACACATGCAACTCGGGATTTTAAATTTCACAACACACAATGTATCACAAGCAAAATAACGAAAAACGAACACATCCGTATTGACAACGAATGAAATCAAAACAAAAAATTCAAATACATAATACACAATGTTTAGTTATTGCGCAATACGGAAATTTAAAACCATAAATATGAATGAATACTCACAAGCATTGTTAATAGTTTTGACTGAGACAAGCTACAATAATGCTCGAATTCACTGTTCACAGTCCCCCTCTCACTTGAACTTTAGTGATTAATAACTGTCACTAAATACGACACTAAAATAATTACCGGACGTAAGTAAGCCACATACAAACAACTGACTGATAATCGCGTAAGAATTCCGAATGATTGTAGAATTATTTAGGGCGTCCTATGCAGAGAAAATACAGATATACGTAAGATAAACGGCAAAGTATGGTGAAAACACAACGGCCAAGCCAACTGGTTTTAGTTTACCGACTCTACCTACTCTGTTCAGCGTTCAGCCTGCTGTACTGTGGGCGGGGGCACTACAACTCCGAGGGGAAAGAGGAAAATAGGCTGTGGTTTCTGTTGGGTTATAGCGCAGCTCAACCATTTAAAACCATTCGAAGTGGGGGGTAAAGTGAAGATAATTGAAACTCTCACTCCGATATGCTTTGTTCGCATGAAACTCCGGTGTTCCGTCTGCAGCTCTGCCTAGCAACAGCACACGAAGTACACTATCGTACGAGTTCGGCTTCGATATTGCCAAGAATAAACAATGCCATCGTAAAAATGTAAATGAGATACTGCTTACCATCGCACAAATGAAGTTTACAGTTTCGAGGTTACCCATCAAATTATCGCTGTCGCCTGATTTTATAAAAGAGTTTTATGATTGGTTACCTAAATATTTGTCGTATTTATTACAATCATCCAGCATTTTAATGCGATTAAAAGTTTACTGTTTACAAAAGAGCAGGTAACATTTAATTATTCCGAAATTAGGTTTACAGAATTTTAATATTTCCTCTTAAAATTTAGTTTGGGTTACAATCCTGGGTATAAATTTCTCTTGCGAACCGTTATTCGTATATGTTCGACAGGTTTACACGATTGATTAGATAATGAGGATGCCTATTTCTGAAGTTCTGTGAACAAAACGGGTTAATTGGCCAGGCGTTTGTATTTAAACGTACCTTGTATCTGCGTTATTTGTGAATGGATTATAATTTTGATTTCAGAATAATTTATAATTTAATTGTTAGTGTAGGTACAACAGAGATAAATACACAGTGATTTGTTGGTATTATATCCTTTGACAGAAAATTATTGTAGAGGTATAATAGCACCTGTTATTGTTTACATTATAAAATTAGTTACAAATATACAGGTTGTTCTTTAAAGTATCAGAACAATTTAAGATACCTACTTACATTTTGGAATGGAACACCCTATATATAATTTTAGGGGAAAATAAATAATTTTCATTCACCATATCGATGGCTGGGAAGAAGACTTATTACTCAAAAAACTAATTTTTACAGGAAAATCTGTTTCTGAGACAAAAAAGGAGAAATACAAAAACTTCGGCTTAACATTAATCAAGTATTTGGTTATAAAGTGCAAAATTTGCAGTAGGTAATGTTTTGTCTTGACAAATTCTATGATAATCACGATATAATTCAGCTAGAGTTTTGCTACCATCTATGTATTCTTTGGATGTCTGTGATCTATAATAATGACTATCTATTCATGGTATTGAATTTATGTTCTCGAATTTGATTTTTTATCTCTGGATCGTTCTTGATAATGGTTGTTGTGTTTACCATGTTTATTAGCATCTATAATTTTTGCACTTTCGCAAATCTTTGCTTTGATATAACAGTCTGAATAACCCTGTAATTGATAGCAAGAGTTGCCATGAAAAAATGCTTATAAACACGTATGGACTGAGCATTGCTATACTTATATCTAAGATTGACAATTTGCATATTCCAAGCAATGCATTCTCTTTGCTGTCCCAAATTTTTGAGGCCACAGTATTCAGTAAAAATTTTCAATCACTCTTAAAAATTTTTTTCGAACACTTACACGTTTGACCACAAGAAGGTTGACGTGTTTTTTGTGGTCGTGATGCTATCATCTGAGTTTCATATTCTGAGGAACAGGTACTACATTACGAACTGGAAGAACTCTGTGAGGACGAATCATTACTTGACGCAGATGATGGTCGAATTTGGGATAAAACTGCGATTTCGGAATTACTATCAAAAAAGTGAATTTGTTGGCCACGTGAATGTACATCAAAATTTTTTAACCGACTTCAAAAAGAAGGAGGCACTCAATTCGTCTGTATCTATGTTTTTTTATGCTTGTTCACCGATTACTAGCAAACGGTTCAAGGAATTTCGACCGTTTATACAGGATCCTGTTCTGGGGGATCGCGAAGTTTTTCATTAACATAGCTTGTACCGTTTCTTAGAATATGGGGAAAAACTATTTTATACCAATTTTAAAATACTCTATTATGCCTTGGTGTATTCACCAGTATTACAAAAAAAATTATTCGGAACATGGGACAAATTGAAAAGAAATTAGATTAGGTCCGGGATATCGCGAAGTGGTCCCATATTTTTTCAATCAAGCTTGTATCGTTTCTTAGAGAAAATGGGGAAAAACTTATTTCTTATACTCTATGCCTTGGTGGAGTCGCCGGTATTAAAAATATGGAAAACTTTTTTACCAACTTTCTTATACGGTAAAGTTTGGTGGAGTCGCGGGTATTAAACATATAGACAAATTTTCTGTTCGGAACATGGGGTATAATGAATTAAAAATGAATTTATTATTTCCGGGCATCCCGAAGTGGTCATATAATGTTTTTCAATAACATAGCTTGTACTGTTTTTTTGAAAATCGGGGAAAACTTTTAACGACATCTTTATGCAGTAAGCTTTGATGGAATTGCTGGTATTAACTGTTCGGAACTTGGGGTAAATTGTAAATAAGATGAATTAAACAAAATAAATGTCAGTTAATATGTATATACAATGTATATTCATAAATCAAACGATTTCTTTTTATTAATAATTTTAAGAGAAAAAGGTATTCTTCACAAACAGATTTACTTGGTCTAAAACGTAAACAGTATTCCATGTCACTTTTTCAACTGTAGACAAGGTTTGTCATCAAAGAGGACTTTTGAAAACAAATTAAAGTATCTTCATTTTTGTTAATATCGAAAATTTAATTAGAATTAAAAACCTCATCTGCTTATTAGTGCTTATATTATTGCACTAAAATTTTTATAATAAGTATTTCTGTAACTTTTCCAACTATGTCAATATAGTAGTTGATAACTGATCCCTGCCGAGATCGATGGTAAAATGACGACGTTTCGGCAGAGTCACATCTGCCGTCTTCAGGTCGGTTCGCATAATTCTCGTAGCCTTCTGCTTTCGCTTCTAGTTATTCGAGAGAGCAAGAGGCTATTTCTCTCGATTGGTAGGTGCAGCCAATGAGCTCATTGGATGAAGTTCCCAATTGGGAACGGAACTTTGCTTGCAGTCGTGCTGGCGAACAACGAAAAGTACGATTGTATTTCCTCCACTCAAGATTGTAAACCATATATAATATATAATATTTTCTGGATCAAGAAATCATACGAACAATATTCAAAAAGTGTAGCAAATCAGTTTTAAAATCTTTTGTTTTTTATTAGTAAAAATCTTTGGATGCATGATGCTATGATATGCTAACCTATTATCTATGGCTGTGATTGCAGACAAGTTTATTGTTGAGAAGTTTTGGCTTTTTGTGCATATGCACCGGGCCTTAAGGAACTATTTACACAATTTGAGCTGCTGAACTGACAGTTGCACTGTGTATTCGGTTGACATTATCTTCACTCGCCTCTCCCGATCACAGATCAATGAATATTTAAAGAATGGTATAATAAAGATTCCCGAGAACATAAAGCAGTATTGAGAGTTACACCTTCACAAGTGGAAATATTCTTATATTCAATTGCTCCAAAAATTCAACGTGAATCTACAGACTACATACATGGAGATTTAACACCTGCAACAGTGAAGTTGGAAATGACACTAGTTTATCTTTGTTCTAGAATGTCTTAAAACTTTTTCAAAATTGGCAAAAGCATAATTAAAATAATACCAGAAGTGTGTGATGCTGTAAATGAAAGTCTAAAAGATTTTATTAAAATAATGTTTATTATTCATAATGCAATTTATAACTGATATGGTACTATTATTTGCATATATTAAAAATGAGCAATACATGGTAACACTTTATTAGAGAATGTCAGTGCGAGTATTGATTCCTACGGTTGGTCCAATTATGTAGAGTGTGCAGATGTATGTGGTGATAGAACAGATTCGGAACTATAATTAGAGGTGTGTACACCATTCTAGCACAGAGGGTTTTCTTACGGTACCTAGAGAGTATTGCACGTAGTCCATCCATCATCTATCAATTGGCGGTAACTGTTTGAGATGCAGTGCTACATATCTTTCAACTACGTCACATTCATCTTCTGCTTCACTTATGCTAGGGGAAGACATTGTTAAATTTTTATTTAGTTCATCAATTTTTGCTGCTTGAATTTTTTGGTGTCTTCATTGGATGTGTTTCAATGGTGTTGTTAATATTGCCACTAGTGTCAAAGCCCTCGTTAATAGTTTCTGAAAATTGTTCAGACAACTAGTTTTCAGGTGTTAATGCATAATCTGGGATAATCTTCTCTGATGGCTAGGCTCTTATCTTACAGATAGAACTCAGAATGTTCGTTTGAATGGCCCTCTACTTTTTAATATATTTATTAATTATATAATCCAAGTAGTAATGTTCTCATATTGTATTCTTTTTGAGGATGAACTAAAGATATTTAAACGGACTATCTTCAAAATAAATCCGACTTGCATGCACTTCATAAGCGTTCAATTGATAACAATTTACCTCTCAACATCGAGAAATGATGAATAATTTATGTTTGCATAACTACAATCTATCTGGATCTCTCTTGGAAAGGGCCGTATTAGTCAACGAACTAGGAATTTTAGATGACCAAGCGTTGAAACTTAATGCGCATATGATTTGGTTGACTCTAAAGCTCATATGCTAGGATTATCTTCTGTAACACTAAGGAGTTATCGAACATGGCAGCAATACTTTTTAAAACTTTTGGTGCTTCCATAACTTACGTACTGCTGCCAAATTTGGTCGCCTCATGCAAGTTCTCATACTAAATCTATCTAACATCGATGTGTTAGATACATTTTGTTCAAACGCGGAGATCCTATGTCTCGTTGGGATCATAACTTCCGCTCTAAGTTCGCTGAGCTGATATTATCTATTAGCTCTCTACGTATCTCTCTGGGTAACTAGTTCGTTTTTACGTCTTTCAGTGGTTTAGTGGAGTATGTTTAGATTTAAAAATGTTCATTATAATATACGTAGGTAATCTAAAACTTTTGGAAACTGAACCTTCATTTAATTTGAGTTACTTCATTAATTGTTATTCTATCAGGTTATGTAGGTATTGCAATAATTTGCCACTAAAACTACGAGTATCTGATTGTATTCAACATTTTGTATTGGAACAACCGAGTCAAATAGCTGAAGACAAAGTGGAAAACAATAAAATGTGTTTAACATGTGTGTAACATACGAACACCAATAATCAAACCGTAGTCCGCATGGTGTAATATATGTAAGATGTTTTACAAAAGTTCCATACGTCTTCTTTGATTATAGCCTCCACAGAAACATTCAGACAGCCTCAAGTTAGAGAGGTGCATAATAAAACACCACAGAAACTGACTCACCCTCCTCTATATATTCTTATTCAACAATTCTATAAACTTCCGGGACTTACTAACTTCACTTTAATTTACATTTCTTAAGCGTCTCACATTTCAAAGAGAGTCTATATCTAAAAAAATAACTAACTTTGAGCGAGTCTCATTTTTAACCCTTAAATACAGAGCTCATTTTAAACCGTTTTTAGCTGATCTTGGGTCAGGTTGCCCCGGTGAATATCTAACTTGGTCAGCTGTGGCTCGTAATTAAGTTTAATCTTTTTTTTCAATAGGGGTTACATAATAATTTATGTATTGTGACGGGAATTTATCCGATAATTCGTGGAATCGGCATTCCTCAGATATTTCGTGGAATCCAAAATGTTGTTCGTCTGCCGCATCCAGGTCAACTGGCATGATGAAGTTCTCGAAGAACTCTGGAGTGCATGAAGGAAATCTGTCGGCGGCTCTTTAACTTTCTGAGAATTCTGGGAAAAATATATAAATACGCAGAGCTGACGGAAGGAGTCATTCAGTATTCGATTGCTGTTTAGTAAAGATCAAGTGTTCAAAAGAAATTGTAAAAAGATGTGTGAATATAAATTGGGTTAAAGTAGTGGAAATAAAGGTTGTTTTCCAATTACATACACAGACTTCACTATGTGACACAGTGCTCGAGTCTTCACCGTTCCATTAGTACTCCAGCATGACACCGTGTGCGCACAGAGACGCACAAGGGAAATTTGTGTGCACCGACCACGGTGGTATCGACTTTATAAAAGCAGAGACTAAAATATTACGATAGAGTGAGGTGACATACATTCAAATGACAACACCGTCGTTCGTTCTATCTCTGACGAAGTAATATTCGATTAAGTCACAGTTATTTTGTGATAACTTTTTTTTATTAATGACATCTGTAGTGTATTTGAAAAACTCAAGCAAGTTCCATTTATCGCCTTTTTCACAAGCACAGTGTGCTATGCTGTGTACACACAGAGTACGCACAGTCAACAGTGTCTCTCTGTGCGTCGTAATTGGAAAACGGGAAAATTATAGTGAGTTGTACTGTGTTTTTAAATAAATCCCAGAACTTAACTGAACCCGAGTGTGTAAATAAACACATTACAGTATTTTTCCTGCCAAAAGTTAATCCTATAAGAAGCTAGTGTCTTTTACTTGATATACATAACCTAAAGCTATGTCCAACGTAAACGCGATTTGCACGCTGCGGGAGGTGAGTTGCATGAAAGTGACTGGAACCTAAATTCATCCCATTGTATCGATTTTACGTTGTCGCATCACTCAGTTGGTTTGTTTTCGCTCGCAATTGCAATTTGGTACAGTCACATTAACGCAACGCACCGCCCGCAACTCGGAAATCGCGTTTACTTCGGATATAGCCAAAGCCTGGAGCTGAAATTAGTGCGCTTGTAGCGATTTAGGTTGTCAGATCGCTCACCTGGTTTGTTTTCGCCCGGAATTTCAGCAAGCAGCTGTCAGTTTGAAGCCACGCACCACACACACGGCGCAAATCGCGTTTACATTGGACACAGCATAAAGCTGTGTCCCACGTAAACGTTGCGTCAAAATAGCAACTGCAAACTATCAAAGATTTCATTTTGTCTTTACTGGAAAATTAATTCGAGCTATTGTAGCGATTTTGTGTTATGACATCGTTTATTTGATTTGTTTCAGTTTTTATTTGCAGTTTTTAATTGTCACATTGAAGTATCGCACCGCCCGCAATGTGCTTATCGCGTTTACGTGGGACACGGCGTAAGGTCGTGTTCCCCGAAAACTCGAAATGAGCGGTGCGATACGTCAATGGCATAATTAGGAACTTCAACTAAAGGCTAGAACTAATTAACTGAACGATGCAAAAACACAAAATCGCTATAATCGCAGGAATTTATTTTCCAGTAAGGGCAAAATGAATTCTTTTTATGTGTTTGATAGTTTGCGTCTGTCGCTTTGACGTGGGACACAGCCTAAGCGATCGAGAGAACCGGGGATACTAATATCCACTGAGATGTGCTAAGCGTGACACATTTTCCTACATTGGATACTCGCACATGGAATTTATTTGTGGAAAAATCCCATAAATTCCACTGGGAAAAAGTCGATTGGAAGTTCCATATTTTCACTACAGCAGTTACATATAGAAAACATTAAATCTCCTGATCATGAAAAAACCATTCAAATTATTTTTTATCCTTTATTAGGAAAGCCGCGGAAGCTCCATAATTCTTAATAAAGTACACTAGAAACAGGTATGTTGCATATAGAATCCATACGATTACGTGTGATGTACATTTATATCCAATTAATTACAATAAAGAAAACTCGCTAGATTGGGCAAGCAGGTACAAAAATCCGCTTTATCCGGCTAATTTTCTGTCCAGATATACTGCATACAAACTATTACAGTCTCTGTAGTTCTGTATATGACCCTATTGGATGTTTTCAACAGAGTTGGAATTTGTCAAATTGACCTATGGTCTTTGGTCAGTAGTTAAGGATTAAAAGCGTCTATTAGAGAAGGCAAAAACCATATCGAATAATGCAGTAGGGACCTATCTAACATTAAATTAACTGTAACGATTTGACTAATCTATAACGATTGAATTTGTTTTAAGTGTAAAACATATATGGGTACCTAGATGTAGGGCCTTCAGCCACCCGGAACTCGGAACAGTTCCTTACAAATACAAAATAAAACAACTGCAAGGGTATTACGCAAAACTTTATTCACATTCATAACGAATTTATTGAACTCCAGATTCATAAGCAGAAAGTTAAATTAAACGCAAACACAGTTTCAGGTTTGTAAATACCTATCAATAGTTCAAATATTTCTCCAGAAAAAAAAAGAAGAGATTAATTCACATTAATTCAGTCATTCCAAATATATGCTTTGAAATCAAAACATGTCTATATTTAGCAGATCGAGTTAAATCTAATACCGTACGCCTGGTATTACTGCACTCAGACCTTGAAACCACACATAATTATCACAATACAGCATAAATTTATCAATATCCCCACCGTCACAATGCATTGACCTTTTTTTCCTATCAACAGTGAGCATATTTCGAGATAACCGAGCATTTTTGAGGCTAATATTTCTTTTGTGTATTCTCTTTTTATTACACGACAGGAACATTTAATAGGCTGCATCGGTTTCTCTTACGCTGACAGAATTTATTACGTTATTATAGGAGGGACGAAGAGGGGAACAGAATACTACGCTGCCATGTCATGCCGCTCCCAATTCAGCCAACGATATCGCGTCTCTTTTCACTGAATTGGTTTGAAGCGAAAGCGAAGCAAACTCGACAGCATGAACGCGCAACCAGCGCAACCTTGGATAGAATCGATCGATGTCGGCGTTAAGTGGTTTTACGGTTAGCGGAGGTAAGACAGCAATATTCACCGTCCTCTTTAAAATGGTTTCGTCGCCAGTCTCCCCCAGCCTGGGTTGATGTTCGTCGAAGGATTTCGTCTCGCCTCTCGCACCCGTCTTTAAAAAGGTTGGATGGCTGTGGGCTTTGCCTGAGTCATCCGAATATTTTGTGAGGGTCTATTTTTAAAACAACTCAGCTTAGAACTCTCGGGAGGTATAATACTGCTGTGCCATTAAATTGAACATGTTTTTACGGAAGACAGTATAGAGTTTTCGACCTTTGTTATGTTCAGAAGAAAGTTTTGGTTTCGATTCGGATAGATCTGGAACAGGTTTCGGAGGAGTTTTTTTTTTGAAATTGAGATATTGCTTGAATTTTTAATTCTGTTGAAGTTGTGTTCGGGGCTGATTTGAGTATTCTCGAGATATGCGAAATATAATGTATCGTTATAAAGGAACTTATCTAAACAGTTTATCTTATCTGTTATCAGTTTTGTTATTTTCTTTTTTAGATAATTATAAACATATTTACCTCAAAGTAATTAAATGCGATAAAATGAAATGTAAACAGGCTCTTTACAACTTATTACTTGTTACAACTGATAATAGTAAACTACGAAATAGTAATAAGTAAGTACGCAACATTATCTTTTTACCAGAAATAATAATTGACATTGTGATTAACAATGCGACTTTATTTCTACATTAATGTAGAGACAATAAAATACCTATCTACAATAAATATAAAGGGAATACCTGGCCGACTGACTAACGTTTCAGCGCAAGGCCGAAACTACTGGAACAATGAACCTGAAATTTTGCACAAAGGACCCTTTTATAGGGCAGGCGAGCACTTTAAATTTTTGGAAATTCAAGGGGCTGCAAAGATTAGACCCTTATTGTATGGGAAATTGAAACCGTTCAAGTTTTAAATAAAAATTAGTTCCCACTGTTCGCAGGTACTCCTAGATGTCGAAATTCATTTTAGAATAGAATATTAAATTCAGTTCAGTTCTCTAGAAACAATAAATTGTCTTGGGTTTAACGGAATGAAAAATTTCGACAGCTAGTATCATAATTTCTTTAATAGGTTATAGTTATCCTAGAAATTCTTATGCGTGATTTCTATCTTAAGAATCCCATGGAAACGGAGTTCTGATTTGGAGTATTTGTGAGCTAGTTTTTCCTGCATCTTCTGTATGTCGAATTGATTTGGCGATAAAATATTAAATGAGTTTATAAGTATTAAATACATAAATAATTATCCGAGATTTCAATCAGTTGACGGGAGCGCAACTGATGAAGGTTCTCGACTAGAATAAATATATTGTCTTGCGTTCAATGGATTGAATAATCTCGAAAGATAGTTTCTGAATAATTATGACCGAGAAATGTTAAACAAGTTCCTAGACAAAGTGATATAAAAACTATAATAAATAGCGAGTCATAATTCTTCGGTACTTTTACCTTATGAAACAATTATTGATTTTTAATCGCTTTTACACATTTCATATGAAAGAAAATATAATTACGCCAGAATGACAAATCTTTTAAAATTGTTTTCGTATTTTTTAGGATGGGGTACGACACACCAAACCTGAATATTAATGCTATAATTGAGGCCGTGTTAATAAAACTAATTAACAAAATTTAAACTTCTTCGTGGTACACACTCTTTTTGTCTTTTATTAACATTTTTTAAGAAATTTGAATTTTAAAGAAATAATGAGATCGTTTTCCAGAAATATAAAAAATATAAATAAATTAAACATCTATGATTTTCAGGAACATTTTCCTTTCGATGGGTACCTGTTAATAGTGTAGCAGTCTAGTCTTGAAAATGAATTCTAAGCGAGATAGGTATTGTATTTCAATGTCAACGCCAATAAAAGCTTATTAATCAAGTGAATTTATGGATGTTTTGGGGAATAAACCCCAACTTGTGAGAGTATGTGAATATTTTAAAACTTCCAAAGGTGTCGAAGCTTCAAGGAAAGCGCACCCCAAAAGTTGACTGGACTTGACAGAGCGGACCCAACATATGTTTTTACATTAGAGCGGCGACACTGGGACTAGATCCGTTTTGGTTGGATCGCGACCAGACTCAGGGTTACCCTTTCCACTCGTTTACGGCTTTCCGTTTCCATTTCGGGTATTTCACAGCAGTGACAATTGTAAATTCATTGTAAAAATTAAAAATTGAATAAACATGTTTGAGCTGTTTTTAATAAAATAGGTTTCTTTTACCTATATCAGGCTTATGTTCAGTTTAGCCAGTGTTCCATTGGTCCTCCAGAAGTTGGTGTCACTATATTTTCGCAAATCAGATCGTATATAGATATATAAATATGTTTGAAAACAAGTTGGCATGGACGGAACTATGTGTAGCTCTCTTGATGGTCCGGGTGTTCGTCCGTTGAAAGTTTTGTCCCTGTAAAGGGACTCGAATACTAGAAGCGAAAGCAGAAGGCTACGAGAATTATGCGAACCGACCTGAAGAGGGCAGATGTGACTCTGCCGAAACGTCGTCATTTTACCATCGATCCCGGCAGGGATCAGTTATCAACTACGCGGATGAATTCCTGGAAACCACCTAAAACATTTAGTGCCCGCGAAAACTTAAAAACATATATATATATATATATATATATATATATATATATATATATGAACAAGGCTAGGTTTCGGGTGAGAACCGCGTCTGAATTTATTATATACTCGACGTTTCGACTCCTGCTTTGGAGCCATTATCAAGAGACAAAAGTGAAAAAGAGTTTCAGAGTCTAGATCGAACTCGGGGCCTCAATCTGCCTACTCCCCAAGAGTCACTAGGTAACTGAACTGAATTTGAGTCTGCTCTGCTTCTTTTATTTATAGTTAGCTCTGGGTTAGAAGGGGATGTCACGTGATGAGGCTGTGTTGTGCTTGGTTGAGTGTTGGTGGGCGTGTCTGCTTTGTTTAATCTGGCAATTACGGAGGTCCATGCTGTGGGAAGGCGAGAGCTGTCATCGCGTCGGTTTAGACAGAGGGGTCTTTTCTCTATTTCTATTGCTTCGCGAATAGTAGATGCCCTAAGGGAGTTAAGAGATACGATAGTCCTACTGCCCTCGAAGTTGAAGACAAAATTTTAATTGTCAATGGGAATCATTTCCTGTCAGCTCATGAATAAGATTCACCTTCTAAGGATGAAATCTGCGTTTCTTTACATTTTTTGCAACAACTGACTAGCTTACATTCATTTCTCGAGCAACTTCCATTTTTGTTGTGTGAGAGTTTTCTCAGCCTGCCACCTGCTTACACATAGGTGAACCATTTAGTCATCAGTCTCATCCCTTTTCCTAGTATCTTGCTACAACTCTAGTCATAGTACTTCTAGAAATCGGTGCTCTTTCACCATTGACTTCATTAAATAAGGCACCTTCTTCTTCGTAACTTACTTTAAATTTTCTATGCGTTAATGTTAAATAAGAAACGATGGAGAATAAACGCCAAAGGTTCAAACCACAAAACTACTAATCGAAAATATTAGACATAAAATAACTTGTGGAAATTCATATAGAAGGCAACCAACCTTCTGGTCAATTTTACAAATTGTTCTAACTACACTTTGATTATAAATTGCTTAAAATACCTGTTTTTCAGAAATCTTTGTGAGGAGAGAAAACCCAAATAAACAATTAAAATAAATGCTAACATCTTGTTTTTATATTGATATTTATGAATTGTCTACAGTTACGAATTAAGAAACTGTATGACTTCATGGCAAGATGATACTTTTATCTCTTAAGAACTGCCACTTTCCAAGCTTTTCAACAGATGTTAGCATTTATTTTAATTGTTTATTTGTATTTTCTCTCCTCACAATGATTTCTGAAAAACAGGCATGTTAAGTAATTTCTAATCAATATGTAGTTAGAACAATTTGTAAAATTGACCTGAAGATTGGTTGCCTTCTATATGAATTTCCACAAGTTATTTTATGTCTATTATTTTCGATTAGTAGTTTTGTGTTTTGAACCTTTAACGTTTATTCTCCATCGTTTCTCATTTAACATTAACGCATAGAAAATTTAAGGTAAGTTACGAAGTCTATGGTGAAAGAGCACCGATTTCTAGAAGTACTATGACTAGAGTTGTAGCAAGATACTAGGAAAGGGGATGAGACTGATGAGTAAAAGATTCACCTATATGTAGCAGGTGACAGGCTGAGAAAACTCTCACACAACAAAAACGGAAGTTATTCGAAAAAAGAATGTAAGCTAACAATTAAAATTTTGTGGAATATTTATGCTCCAATGAGTGGAAAATCCCCAATTTTTAAATTTTCCGATGAGGCTACTTTTTGTTTAAGTGGTGCAGAAAATCTTCACAGCTGTTGATACTGGTCTCAACAAGCGAAGATACTGGTCCCCTGGTTTGAAAGTCCTATTCATCCGTTCTACCATTCCATCGGACTAGGGATTTAATGCTGTCGTCCATGTTTTATTGATCTTCATAAGTTTGCAGACTTCTTGCAAAAGGGTAGACTCGAAATTTCTACCTTGATCTAAGTGCAACTCCAAGGGAACAACAAAACTACTGATCCATTACTTGACATGGACATCAGTCAAGGCTTCTTGATTCGGCAATGGGCTTCTGCTCATTTACTGAAATAGTACATCACCATCACAATGTACATATTTCCGGAGTCAGTTTCTGAAAATGGACCGGCAACATCAATGGCTGCTCTTTCAAATGGACTGCCGGCGTTATATTGGTTCATGGAGGCTTTTATTAGCTTCTGAGGTTCATTATTTACTGCACAAACCATACATTTCCGGCAGTAATCATTGACATCTGCCTAGAAGTTTAACCAATAAAATGGTTTTCTTAACTTTCCCAGGGTTTCGTCACTCCCAGATGTCCAGATGTTGTACCATCATGTAGCTCTCACAAAACCTCCGGTCTCCTATTTCTAGGAATTAAAATCTGTTTTCTGTATTTGCTTTCATCTGGAGTTTTCCAGCACGCGCTTCAGAAATCCGTTCTCCAGGATGAGGGAGTTTCACTCAGCCCAGTATGACTTTATGGTACGTGAATATCGGGAAATATCCTGCCACATAGGTTAGCGGTCTTCTTTTTTTTGGATCTCCTCAGATTACCAATGGCCATCGACAAATTGAGTGGGACAAGCTACTGTCAATGCTTGTCTAGCTTCGTGGACCCAAAGTCCATCCAAAACGCTTGCACTGCTAAATTTTCTATTACATTTTCTGGTGTGACTGGACAGACATCATTCGATGTCTGGAAGCGATTATTCAGTTGGAAGTGGTAAACGTGCTCAAAAATGGTCTGTCCATACCTCAGTTCGAAATGTTCGACCAGTCTTTTTGCTCCGTTTCTGAATTTTCTAGCAATTTTTCTTCTAGGGTTTTGTTATTTTCTTGTAATATTTCTAGGATTTTAGAATTTTCTAGTAATTTATCTTCTAACGCATACTCATGTCCCCATTACCAGAAACTTCAAACAAATAAGTATCGGGATTGTTACCTTCATCTATTAAGACATCTCATAGCCATTGTATTAATTTACTTTTCTTCCCAATAATTTTTAAATCTCTTTCCTCCAGTTATTTTTTTAAATCCGTCACTTTCCATTGGTCTAAACACACCGCTTTAGTCTATTTATTTTTCACTTCTAAAGTTCCAGAAATACACTCACACCTGACAACACTGTAATATTTTTATTTACTCCTCAGGTTCTAGGATTTATTTAAAAACAAAGGCGAACTCACTATAATTTATTTGTATTACTTTAACTTATATTCACACAACTATTTACAATTTATCCTGAACATCTGATGTTTACTATACGGCCATGGAATACTGAATGAATCCTTCACTATTTATATATTTCTTATATACTTATTCTCGGAATTCTCTTGAAAGTTTCTCGATCGTTCGATGAGATTGGATGAATTTCCATAGCGCCTGCCGCCTACCTGGGGTTGCCAGACCAATAACATTTCGGATTCCACGAAATATCAAATGAAGTCCCGTCACATTATAGTAAAAATTTATCACCTATATAAGGTTTACAAACAAAAGTTCTAAAATTAATAAATAAAACTAGATTCGTAGTTAAGGCAAACACCTTTTTAAAACAAATATTGAGTAACTCTTTGCAGGTGTATTTTAAATAAACCATTATAGGTTTAACTGACTGAATCAAGCAAAAATAAAAGTTTTCAAATGTCCCTTCCTTTATCACCATGCATTTTCTTGTCAGTTGACCTTAAAATACTATATACTTCAACATCTATTAAAAAATTTATAATTTGCAAGTGCAGTTTTATTTCAATGTAAATCCGTTCGTCTATTGAGTCTGCTAAATACTGCCTTGACGTTTCGCCAAAATTTTATTTGGCATTCACAAAAGATGTTATCTAGCTGGTGCGACTCCCTTTCTAGATCTTAATTTATATTCTTCTCTAAAGCTCTGATTTATATATAATTGCTTAATTAATTTGGCTGGGTGACGATTAAGTTTATGGGATTTTCATAATCCATGTCCATTAGACCGTTTCATGCAAAATTTCGTTAATCCTAATACCCGAGTTTGTTATTAAGTTAATTGTTGTTTTCTGAAGAATATTCGCGCCATATTTTTTCAATGTTTATGCACTTTCTGGGAAATAACACAACAAGTTACGACATTTATGTAAGTAAATTGTGTTCCATAACTTAATGGACAAATACAGGGAACCTAGTAAATGTCCAAAATCATGAATGTTTAGTAATAGATGTAAATAACAAAACAGATACAATAAGTTAAAGGCTCGTTACATTTTACAATTATTTTATGATTACAATTTAAAATCAAAAATGCTATTTTTTGTAACACCATAAGTCTTCAAAAATATTTTTGCTTTGTAGAAGATTTCTCTCAGAATTTGAAGTAATGAATGTAGTGGTTATTGTGTCTTTTGACGAATCTGGAATCTATCTACAACAATAGTTCGACAATAAGATATATGACTTAAATCGGCAATATGATTTGGAAGCCATTGAAGCACTAGAGTCTGTTGGTATTCCTTATTATCATGACATTCTATATATTTTGCTTTAAGAAGATTATGCTCACGTTTATATTCTTTAAACTCTGATCGAATTGAACAATATATCACAATTGTTAACTGAATCATTTAATTATCATTTTCAATATTTACCGTTTTCCATCTGCTTTCGTCAGTTTAAGAGTACATATTGGAGTGTAAACCACCTGAGTATATTTGTACCTTAGAAGCAAACTATGTTAAGTTACAAAACATAGTTTTGAGAAAAACGATTTCAAAGATATTTATTAAACAGAATTCAAAGTTACTCAGTTATTTTTAAGCCTATGGTTTTAATATTTGGCATAAGAGTAGCTTATTTGGTTACATAAAAAATTATGTAAGATTTTTTCCTTAAATAAGTTTTTTTTTCTAACTGAAAAAATGGTTTACCGGACTTAACTTATGTTAAGTCCCTAATTGAGTAAGAATAAATAAAGCCAAGCCATGTTAAGTCCAAACAAAGCTATTTATTAATCTTAAAAAATAATACATTTAACGAAAAAATGTAGAACAGTATTGCCAGTTGCATCTTAAAACGAATCTATTAACCCAAAGAAGTTTATTTCGACTAACCTATCTGTCTTTTGCATAAAATTGGTTAAGCCCAACAAACTATGTATATCATATTTAAAAGCTTATCATATATGCTCAAATTTTTTGGTTAAAATTTTTTTCAAAGTGTTTCTAATTTGTGACAAAAATTCAGGTATATTCTGAAATAAAATGAAATTAAATAAAAAGAAATGTTTATTTCCGGTTTTTAGCTAACGTTATGGGTTTCCAGGTGTTTTTGTTTAAGCCATGATGTGAAAAATCATCCTTGAATTTGGTTTTAAAAAATAAAATTCCTGGTGCATCTCGCCTTACTTGAAAGTGAACAACTTGTGAAATAAGAAAGTTTTCCCCCGAATTTGTTTTCTTGCGTATGATAAAAGGTGCATGACTTCCTTCACATAAGCTTTTAAAATCCAAAAAGTCTTTGGTTTCCATCCCGGTCACATGAAATGCACCAACTAATGTAACAAGCTGCTGCCAATCCCATGGCGTAATTATTTTCAACTGAGGAATTTTTTTTAGTTCCCTTTAAACTGCAGAATGATCGCCATCGGCCTCCATGTGGGTGTGGCCTTTAGCTAGAAATTTATAGTTAATAACATTAAGGTTTCTATTCTATTGAAGAAGAAAAAAATAGCACATAATCATTTTTGTGTTTCTGTATTTTTATGGGCAATTATCTGACCATATGGTTAATTCATTTACGTTCTCAGAAATTTCATAATCTTCAGACCATTTTAACACGCATTCCCTCTTCGTCCAGAAATCTGTTCACCCCACATCATACAATAAGTTTCTTTCAGAAATAAGCTTTGTGAGTTGTGGAGTTCCGGGGTTGGTAAACGCTTTTGTAAATCTGTCATGACTATTTTTTTCTGTGTGGTTTTCTTCTGAGGGTTTCTTGTCTTTAGCCTTCATTTTATATCGATTTCCTGCATCTTGCACATGATCATCATTCTTTTTCTGTATTGAGGATCTAAGATCCTGCGTTTCAGTCTCTTCCAATTTTAATAAAAATATATCGCAAATATCACAAGTGTCATTATCTGGGTTTTTAAACCCATAATTGAACTTATAGTGGAAAATCTCACCATAAAGCCATTCTTTAGCAATATTGACTGGCGGGACTTCTGACACCTCATAATGCTCTTTATAGACTCGATACATCTTGGCGATGTTTAGATGATTTCTAAGAAACTTTTTTGTTCTTCCCCGCGAGTAATGCGGGTCATAGACAGGAAACTAAACTAAGATGTCCAGACCCAAACTGCGATCATGTGACAACCTCGTTTCGCTAGGGGCCGACTTCGGACGTATTTGATTTAAAACAAGCTATTTTCGTTGTTTGTACAGATATCGCAAAATGGGAAAAAGCAAAGGAATTAACGTGAAAAGTTAAGTAACTTAACATATTTAACTGAAATTTGACAATTTTGGACTTGCTTTCGGATTTGCTTCACAGTAAATAGTTATCTTTTTCTGGGGGTTAACGTTAGGCATCCATATATAATCATCTGGAGTCGATCATGTTTTGCATAAACAAGCAAAACCAGTGTGGTTCAGTGATTTCAGGGAGTATTGGTTTCATTACGTAGTCACTGAGGAATGTATGTCGACCTTCATGATGTTTAATAAATTAATTAAAAAAAAAACAAAAACCCACTTCAAAAAAAAATAACTAAAAAGCATGAAATAATTTTTTGGTACAACAATTAAATACTTTTTCCGAAGTCGGTGCCAAACTAAAGTGAAACTATTTTGTTTCCTTAAAAAAGTTTTTCCCGATTTTCTAAAAAAACGGTTTAATACCAGCGAGTCTACCAAATTTTTACTGTATAAGAAAGTCTGTGAAAAAGTTTTTCCCGATTTTCTTAGAAACGGTACAAGCTATGTTATTGAAAAAAATATGGGACCACTTCTGGATATCCCGAAACTAATCCAATTTCTTTTCAATGTATGCCATGTTCCGGAGACAAAATTTTCCATATTTTTAATACCGGCGACTCTACCACTATATACACAATATAAGAAAATCGGTAAAAAAGTTAATCCTCATTTTCTAACAAACGATACAAGCTATTTTAATGAAAAAAATATGGGACATCTTCGCGATCCTCCGGAACAGGATCCAGTATAAACGCTCGAAATTCCTTGAGCCGTTTGCGAGTAATCGCTGAACAAACATATAAAAAACATATATACAGACAAATTAAGAACCTCTTTCTTTTTGAAGTCGGTTAAAAAATGAGCATAATTCTCCTTAAAATTGTTTATTTTTAATATATCAGGAGTGTACAAGTTAGACTGTAACGACTGTCCAAAAACCTATAAGGCTCAACTGGTAGAAGTTTTAAAAACGAATCAAGGAACACCGCACATCTTACATAAAATCGCAAATCATCTAATAGAACATAACCCTATTTTATAATAATAATTTCAAAATCTGACATTTACAAAATAAAGCAATAAAATTAAACATGTTAGAAAGCTTTGAAATAAACCGGCTCAAAAATTCCCAAAATATGCTTAATGATCATTTAGACTTACATAAATCCCCACTGTTCAACTTGTGCGTTTATAAGACTTTTCCCTACATTGTATCAATAGAAAATCAAATTTTATTTATTTATATTCAGTATACTAAATATTTGTCACTTCTATAGACCACAAATTCTCAACAACCAAATTACACCCTAATAAACCCTGCTTTGGTAATTAAAGTATTAGGAATTCCCAATTTTGTCATAATATATTCACTGACAAAGAAATCATAACACCCATAAGGAGATGTTTAAATTTAATATTGTTTTGGTAAAACATGTATGCTATAGTAGGGAGTAAATGATTGAAATTTTAATAAAAAATACCAAGGAGTTTATTTTTTTTTAAATTAAGTTTATTAATAAGATGTTTGTCCACTGCGGTTATCTATACACTCCCCAACACGTCTTGGCATTGATTTAATAAGGTGGGTCTATTTCTTCTTGAGGAATACTATCCTAAGCCACCTGCATTTCATGTCTACCCCTGCCCCTAGTCCGTGAGGGCTAGGATAAATGAGCCGGATAAGGCAACGGAGGACATACGGCTCCACTACTTCCTGAAAATAACCTTGCGCTGTCATGTTGGCTCTTGTTAGGTGTACATGTCGCTCAACATTAAATTGAGGTTGACGTCTTTCTTCTCGACGTGGTCTAACCCTTTTTCGGCCATCATGTCCAACCAAGCAGAATTGAGATTCATCAGAGAAGACGACCTGATGCCGTTCCACATCACAATGTTGCCGTACTCTGCACGGTAGCCGTTGCCGTCGATGCTCAGCGGGCAGAGGTAGCACAAGATGGGGGGTCGATAATACTGTGGTCCAAAACACCTTATACGGAGGTAAATCATTCGGACACTTACAAGAAGGCCTTCTTCTCCTAACCACTCATCAGCCAAATTTCGAGTTGCCGACAATCGGTCTCTAAAGACCATAAGTCTTTGTCATTGATCTTGAACTTCATTTGTGCCCCTTCGCCGTCCGGTGCCTATTTTTCTCCGATTTTGGGAATTATCAAACTATGCTTGAAATATCTCATAACAGTAGTTGAATTTCTGTTTGTGCCGTTAGCGATTTCTACTCTGCCTCCCGTAAACCATTAATTCGAAATCTTTTAAATTCACTGAGCTGACGATACATTCGGTGTACAAGTCCTCTAGACATTTTAACATTACTAAATATCGCTTGGATCACATCAAACAGTTTGATTTTACTATATTTTAAAAAATCCAAAAACGATTACAATATTAATTGATAAAAAAAGTTTACATGAAAAAAAAATCACCAAACCACCAAATTTTAATCATTTACTCCTTACTGTAGCATCTATGTTTTATCAACACAATATTAAATTTAAACATCTCCTGGGTGTTGCGATTCATTGTCAGTGAGTATATGTATTATAACTCAGTTTAATCTATAATAGAAATAGAATAGAAAATCTTTATTAAATAGGTAGTAACCCTAATATACAAATGACATTACATATTTCATTTTTGACGAACAATCGTAAGATAATTCTTTAATAGCTACAAAAATAATACAAAAACCAAGTTAAAAAACATTATATAAATTAAGTATGTCATCCAGAAAATTATTTTTTAGACTTAATGAAAGCTGACAGATTTTTAGTTTAAAAATTTGAATTTTATTGGAACTCTTAATGTGTTCAAGGAATGCATCAAACTTTATTAACTCATTATGAAAAATGAAACTCATTGTCCGGCTATAATGTGTCGTGGATACATAGAAATTGTTTGCACCTCTTGTATGGTAGTCATGACCCTGGTGATTGAATGTAATGAATGTGTTCAAATATTTGGGTGCATTTTCGGACATAATTTTAAATATAAATATCATAGACAACAAAAACAACCTGTCTTCAATGGCCATAAAGTCTAGTGTGGAGATCATTAAGTTAATAGGCGTATATCGGCGTATATATTATACAGATTGAAAATTTAAATGAGAATGGTTGCTAACCAACTTTAAATAGTTGTAGATCCCAAATAGTCTTTCAAAATGAAAAAAGAAAACTAAAAATGATTTTCAAATACCTATACATCAGTCAATAGATTTTTAGGTGACATAAAATTCAGTAGCAAACCGCACAACCCATCACGTAAATAATAGTTTATGTCATAACTGACAAAATTTTAACAACAAACTCGTAGAAACATTGTAGAGAATCAGAAAATCGTAAAAGTGAGTGTTTATAAATTTTTACCGCAGCATTTTTCATAAAGAAAATATGGAAAAACCGATATAAAGTACGTGATATAAAAAAATTCATAACTTGGTTGTAATAACAGCTGGAACCTTGATCTGCCTCCTAATGATAGCTTATAAGATTGAGATTAATAACGCTGAAGATCGATATTGTACGTTAAATAGATCTTGTAGAATTACAATTTAAATAATTTGTAGAAATGTTTTGGAGGATGTATCCTATTAACCACGATAGTTCGATGGCGATTTGCAAAACATATTTTGAAAGCTCATAAAATGCACTTCACTTCCTATATCGTAGGTTTTTGTTTTAGTGCCGTAAAATATATAAATACTGCTTGTGAAATTTCCTTCCCCTCTGATGTCTTGACAGTGGCGGATCCAGTCAGTGGAAAAAGTAATTTCATTAATATCAATATATTGTATACAGGTAACCATTAACTTAATAAACCGGCGGAAATATAGACCAATATAGGCAGGTAATAGTTATGTAAATAAAAACTTAATAAAGTGCTGAGAAAAAAACATATAATACTATTTAACATAATTTTCAACTCGTGCCCCACCTCCAGAAAATTTTAGATCCGTCCATGTGCGTTAACAGCTATTGTCAGTGCACCGTTGGCTGGCAGTCGCATATTTGTACATTTAACATTTAATGCGATATTTACTATTGTTTTAAACCAATTTCTTGGCATTATAGTAAAATCCCAGGTAGACAAATTGAAGTGGAATTTATGATCTTTTCAAAATATCGTTAGTATATCCTGGTCTGACTAGTCTCGTTAATAAGGTGGGATATGCAAAATATCTCTCTAAGTTTTTAAATTCCAATTCTTCAAAAACTACGTATTCAATAGTATCCATCGGAAGCCCATATGAACTTAACGTCATAAACTATCGTTTTTTTTTCAGTATTAGTTATCTACCAGAAAGTTATAAATTTTTTAAGAAAATCCACGTTTGACTAGTTTACTCGGTAAAAAATCCAATCAGGATGTATAAACTTTAAGAAGGATTTCTGATTTGCTACAACTTTTCTGTAGAAAGCATCACGAGTCGTTCATTACTTTTCATAAGTAAAAAACGAAAGAAATTCGTATTCGTATATTTGCGAGTGTTTATTATTTAAATAGTTTATGTACGTCTACGTGTTTGCTGTTAAAATCTTAGCAATAATTATCTATAAACTGTTAATGATGTGATGGTATAAGCGAATTGCTATTGAATTTATGTTCGAAAATGAGTTCAATTTTGCTTAAGAAACTTCAGAATAATGTTCTGTTTGTCGATTTTCAGTTTTTATTTTTCACAGTATGGTGTCGGGTTGCTGTCACACTGGATTAAATACTGTCATAGTTTTACCAAGACAAAAAATAGACAAATGGTGTGACGTGAGAATCATCAAAATCGGCCCAGGCGTTTGGTTAACACCAAAGAGAAGCCACAAAGGTACATGCATATATTCATAGCCGAAAACTGACTATGAAATGACGTTGAAAAATAGTGCACATGACGACAAGATCATAGTTTACTAACGTTTCTATCAGATTTCAAACTTGGCACCGAATACAAAATAGAACCATTAGTAAAAACTATTAATAATAATTACAAAATAAAAAAAGGATAACAAATAAGTATTTAATTGTTGAAGAATTATTTTTTTTTGTCACAGATTGCTAAAAATTTTTGAACGTACCCCACGAGAACTCACCAATAAAACAGTAATAAAGATTTCGACAGGTTTTTCCCATAAAAATTTGAAAGATTTCTCGTTGTGTTAATATTACTCATTTTTGCGATCTTAGATTTCGATTTCAAAACATTTACCTACAGATAGTAAAAATAAAAATTCATAGACTCCTTCAGTATTGGCCTTATAAGATGCAATTTTCCGTCGACAATACCGGTTTTTATAAAGGCTTGCATAGTAGCCGTACTTGGAACATTCTCAAGATCTGTAGTATGTTAAGATATACTGACTGACAAAGAAATCGTAACACACAGAAATAGATGTTGAAACTTAATATTGTTCTGATAAAACATAGATGCTTTAGTAAAAGGTAAATGATTAAAATTTGGTAAAGGTTGGTGAATATTTTCTCATTTAATTTTTTGTATCAAATAATATTGTAGTTGTTTGTGCATTTTTTTAAATTTACCAAAAAAAAAAACAGTTTGATGGGATACAAAATCGATGTTTAGTAATGTTAAAATGCATAGTGTACGTGTACGCCGAATGTATCGTCAGCTAAGTGAATTTGCAAGACGTCGAATTATTGGTTTACAGAAGGCAGTTTTTCTTTCGCTAACCGCACGAACAGAAATCCAAGTACTGTTATGAGATCTTGTCAACCGATTTTTGACAATTCGAAATTTGGCTGTTCAGTGGTTGGGATAACAACGCCATCTTGTAGGTGTCCGATCGGTTTACCGCTATACAAGGTCTTTTGGACTGCAGCATTATCGACGCCCCATCTTGTACTACCTCTGACCGCTGAGCATCCACGACAACGACTACAATGGTGCAGAAAACGACAACATTGGAATGTGGAATGGACCCAGTTCATAAAATAAAGAGTGGAATGGCATCAGGTCGTTATGGTATAGGATTCTACTACATACGGAAGTAGGTCACCATTAGTCTTTGTTCGAGTCAACGTGAGACCGCAACGTTATCTTCAAGAAGTAGGGGTACTCTCCTTACCTTAATCGGCTCATGGATCCCATATTTCAACAAGATTATACTCTGCATGTTGCCCCAGTTAGGTTTTTTTGAAAAGAGCCATGTAAATCTGTTGCCATGACCGCCCAGATCCCCTGATCTTTCGCCCATAGAATATGATGG
The DNA here is from genome assembly GCA_034190945.1 of Octodonta nipae. NCBI lineage: Eukaryota > Metazoa > Arthropoda > Insecta > Coleoptera > Chrysomelidae > Octodonta > Octodonta nipae. The sequence goes on along the minus strand of CM067217.1, from coordinate 36,156,121 downwards.
GTAATGATGGGTAAAAGGCTCGGAATTTACCTCAGTCCCCAGGGACTTTGGAGGTTCTAAGGCAAGAAATAAAAGTAATTTGGGATAGTAAGAAGAAAGAAGAAACATAAACCACCTTATTGAAGCAATGCCAAGACGGGTTTTGAAGTGTATTAACCGCGGTGGACAAACACATTATTAACAAACTTAATTAAAAAAAAATTAAAGCCCTTGGTATTTTTTATTCAAATTTTAATCATTCATTCCTTATTATAGCATCTTTGATTTACCAAAACAATAGATACTACATTTAAAAATTAATTTCATAATTTCTGGAAAAGTCGTCTGTAATAAAGTATTATGTGCAAGTACAATGTATGTGCAATCACGATTGCCCGATTTGTTATTATTTTATTATCGTGAAAGTGAAATTCACCAGCAATAATTAGGCTGAGGCAGTAGATATTCTCTGCTTCTAACTCTTGCATTAGTTATTTCAATTCCTATTCCCCTATGTTTTACACGTCATTTTTATTTTAATCACAGCCATGTTAATCACAAGTATTTTTTCTTTATGGCCATTTATATTTATTTTGGTTCTCCTGTCAGCATATTACTTGCCATAATACAGGGTATTCCTTCTCAAACAGGAATATCTTGGTTATTTTCAAAACTATTGCAATAAGAAAAAAAAACAGGTCGATTTTTGTTTCTGGGGGAAATTTTTTTAAGTGAATTAGTGCTTGTGCGCATTCAACATAAACGGGCCAATTCAATGACCTTGAGATTTGAGATAGGGAAAAGAGGTATTGTATATCATTTGAAAGCGCTTTTTACGGACTACACCGTCATAATAAAAAATTTTATTGCAATTCCTGTTCATGTAACATAAACCTAACGGACCTAGTAGTAAAACCGGATTATTAAATTAAAAGTTTTTACTTCATGGAAAAGTATTAAAAAGGAGTTCTTTTATAGTAAGCTCTTAAACCATCCTGCTTCACTACCGCACCCTGTAATAACACACAATACAAGAAAAACATTAAATGTAAACATTCATTTATTTTACATTATTTTTTGCTGATATTTACAGCAAGTTTGTTTATCTGTTCTGACCTCATTTATTCGATCATTTGAAGCCTTGTAAATTTATCTATCAAGTTATTATTTTACTGATTTGTAGAAAATTTAAAAGATAAATATAAAAGATATATATAACTCCAACGAGACCCTAAACTTGCTGAATAGATGTTCCACCAGAAACGTTGCCGCCGTGGTTGCTCCATGATTGGGTATGGCGTATGCCAGTGTTATTTACAAAAATAATCCATAGCGACTAAGATGTACTTGTTACCCCTTTCAGGCTCGGGGAATCCATCAGCGAAATCTATAGCTATTCTTTCAAATGGGACGCCCACATTCTAGTTGCATTATGTCCTGTAACCTTGTTCATCAACAGGAATATACTAAAGTTCTAACGCCTGCCTGTTAATAGTAGCCACTGCTTCAAACTTCTGTCTGTACAAGCGCCACGATAAAATATAATCAAAGTGGGTATTTTATAAAGAAACCTCTGGTACTTGTACAGTGTTCTGATATCTGCCTCTTTGTAAATCTAGTTGAATGTTTTTAATTACTGTTTCCATTTGGGTAGGGCTAAGCTCACACTAAACTTATGGTTTGAATTGATGCCATGTTTGACCCCATTCAAAATTATATATTGAACTTTTTATAATCTCAGTTTAATCATTTATTGTCTTTATGTTCGATTTCATAATAAAATTTTCTAATTTACTGATTGCATTACTAACTGCATTAGTTGTTCAAATTGTTCCTGTCATCTTCCATTTTTAGTACAAACTGTTGAATTTTTAAGTCGTATTGTCTGTCTTTAATTTAAATTTCGAAAGTAGCCCTTTCATTAAATTTTGTTGTTCACTTTTAATGGTAATGACAAGGTTTTGTTGCTTTTTGTCTAGGTATTAGTGCCTAGGTTTTGCTGTTCATCTTAGTTCAAAAGATTGTACTAAGCTTTTCTGTATTTCTTCTCTATTTAGCGTCTACCAGCTCTCGAAATTAATGGCACCATCGGTACAGTATTTATGTGTAATCCTAAAGACTCGAAATGCGTTTTTGCTAAACCATTTATTTAATTAGCCCCAGTGGGGGGGGGGTGTGTCAGGGGTTCAAACCCCTCCCAACTTTTTTAATATATTTTTTTATTCTATACATTTCTTATATACAGGAAATACATGAATAGAAAAATAACTTTTGCGATTCTAATCATTTGATCCATTTTTATCAAAAACCACAATTTACAGAAAATGTTAAAAATAGTGAAACAAGGCTCTGTTTTGCAGGAAAATTACTTTTTAAGTTATAATTTCTAACAAAGATTTTTATAAACAAGAAAATAGTATCAGAGACACAGACAAAAAAATACAAACAATACTAACACATTGACCCAGTTCCAGAAACTTTAATATTCATTAACACTTCACATGTTTGGCTGATTAGTGAAATTTTTTATTTATACAGAATTGTTATTTTGTCTATTTTTGTCTTGTATGTGGTATTTAAATCTTTATAATACCCATAACTTTTAATTAAACAAGAGTAAAAACAAATATATATTATACACTAAGCATTATTAACATTGGTTATTAAAAATGCAACTTCATGTTTTATGTCTGTTGTTGAAATTTAGATAAATATTGTTGTTTTACTGTTTCCCTTTCTTCTACTGGAGGTAGATATGGACGTATACCGTGTCTTCTTCTGTCTCTCTTAACAAAATACTGCAATAGAATATGTATCATTAATAAATTTTAATTTTAAGGACTTATTTTTTACTTGAAATATATGTTTCTTACTATTACAACTACATTTTGCTTTTTCGAAATGTTTTAAGCCAAATATCAAACAAAAAGTGATCTGAAGCAATTTGTGACGCACTTTGTATACGTTTGAATTACTCAACGGGCTGACCAGTGCCCGCCTCGCAGGGGTAAATATAATATATAAATAAATCGGTATACTATCAAAAGTCCATAAAACGTATTGGCACGGAACATACCGTGTTTATGTCAATAATGAATGCTTTTGATGCGTCATGCTCTCTCATATAACGGTCGCCAAGCGAGAATAGCCGCGACGCGTTGATTGAACAATTATCGTCATATTTAAACTAATTAACCCACAATAATAAACAATACATATAAACCTTCCTACTGAAACACTCTATCTAGTTTGTAAACCGCATTAAAATTAGTTTCATAGTTTAAAAGATCAAACAGTATAGAGGGACAGACGACGAGAAGTGATTTGTTTATATTATGTAAAGATTATGTACAATAATTTACATTAGTTGAACAAAGGTTAGGATAAATAGAAATCAATTAATTTGTGCTTTTGTTGGTAACATTGTCATGGTATGAAAAGTGTATTTATTATAAATATCAATATACTTTTTGAAAATAAAAAAAGCACATCAACTATTCAGGTCAATTCTGATATTCACAAAATAGGAATCATTCCTTAAGATCTAGAGCAGGTTTTAAAAACGCTACTTTAAATAAAGTGATCATTAACTTATTGAAAGAACTGTGCTTTTGAAATGCAATAAAGTTTCAAAACCAAAAATAAAAAAGAAAACTGCTATATGTGTAAATGTTCCACATCAGTGTTAAGTCCTTTGCAGTATTTGCTACATATACAATATGCAGAATTGAAGTAAAATATGTTAAATTTTGTGATGATACAGTAGTAGCTATGTCAGCTGTTAACAGTGAAAAGACCTTGAAAAAATTTAAACAGTACCTAGTCTAAATGAGTATCATGAGTGGCTGTTATAATAAACAACAAATATGGAGAAAACTGTCCATATGATTTTGTACAAAGTGTGGAAAACACCGATAAATCCAGTAATCTAAATGACAGTGTTAAAAAGAGTGAATAAATGTAAATATATGAGGCTAACAATTACAGAGAATCTAACTTGGAATGAACATCTAAACATTATTTGAGAAAAAGGTGCTCCCTTACTAGGTACAATATGGGGGTCCATAATATGTTAAATAAAAATGTAAGATACATGTTGTTTTATAGAACCATACTTGAGATACTTTATCCAATGTTTTGGAAATGCCAGTAAGAATGTGATAAATGAATTGCAGACTTCAAAATAAAGCAATAAAAACAGAAACTACTTGACATCAAGCGGCTCATTGTTTAAAGACTATCCATGTCTCAACATTAAACAACTAAAAAAGCTCAAAAAGATTAAACTAATACTTAAGATACAGAATAGTCTTATAAAACTACAAATTTAGAAATCAGAATCTCACAATGCTAGCAATGGCTCATAGTTACTTTGACTACTGTCTGCAACTATTCTGTTTATATTGGTATTCCATTATGCTCCTATATACTGCCCATTTGTTGAAGTCCTCAACTTTACATTTGCATCTCATATTTCTATCTGTATCTCACATTATTTTTTTCTGCAGTTTTCAGAATTGTGGTTGCCTATATTTTTCTTCTAAATACATCAGAACTCTTAATTCAATAATCAGGGCCAAAAAATTGTTTGAATTTACTAAGCCTAGGTTACTGATAGATCATTATAAAGGTTCAGTATAAACATCCATATTGTACTCAGTCAAGCATACTTAGAACAAGTTGCTCAGATATTTATCAAATGTTGTATTTACTGAGATAATTACATGAATTTCTAAGACTGAAAAATCAATATACCAATTCTATATTCAAATGTGGGGACACAGCTGGTTAGTCAGCACCAATGTATGTATGTCTGACCATGAAATAAGAAATAACAATTTATTGTGTGATACAGGCATTGCAGGTAGCAAGCAGCTCACTTTTTTCCTCTTATTATTATTCAATGATCTGTTTACCAATTTATTATAAAAAATGTATTTGTAATAAGGAAAATTGTAATTTGTAATAATATGAACAATATTAATACACATATTTAAATTTAAGTGCTAAAGAAATTGTATTAGACATTAGATTTATAGAAAACATGTGAATTAAATTATTACTAGAAGTATTGAATATATTTTTGAAATCATTAAAATTAAATTCCTATAAAAATGTATTCTCTATGGTATATAATGATGGCAGCCCTGTTTGTAACCTTAATAAGTGACACTTGTGGTACATTACCTCAGACAGTGCTGCCAATTTAGCATTTTTATGGCCAATTTAGCATTTTTTCAAGTGATTTAGCATGAAAAAATTCTATTTAGCATATAGCATATTTCTTTAGCATTTTTGCTGATAAATCAACAATTGTGTGCTTGTTTATAACCTACTGATTTTTCTGTCTTATACAATAAAAATATATACTAATCGTTAGATTTTCATTTGCCCTTTTTCGCTAGGTTCATATTTTTAGATTTGTCAAAAAAATTAACAATCAAATTAATAAATATGAACGTTGAGTGAAAAAAGCAAATAAATCTAACAGTAGGTTTAATAGATAATTTGGAAAAGGTGGTTATAAAATAAAAACCCTTTGGATTTACTCAGGATAATCTCATGTTTATTGAATCCAATAATCCATAATCTTTGTAAACAGTCCCAAATTCCAGGTCTATGAAGTAATGTAAGACATAAACGCTAACCATTTGTTAACCACGAGGGATTTTTTAGGCTAATAAACCAAATTCTAAGAAAGGGAATTATGAAGATATTAACTGACCCATCCTAAACTTGTATTGCAGGTAAATTAAGTGATGTAAATGTTTCGGGTTTATTAGCGTAAAAACTCAGGATATTAACAGCAATTTTAGAAATATGTTCTAGGAGAAAGTATTAAACAATTCTATAAACAAAAGACAACATAAAACATAATATCGTCACTTCGGACACTTTGTTGCATCAACCGCTCAGCCTATGATAATCACCTTATGACGTATCTCTCTTATGTTAAACAACATGCATGTACAGCCATTTCCTGTTATGTTCATTGATAGCTAGAGATTTAGCAATGAACATAACAGGAAATGACCCAATTACCATAACATGCATGTTGTTTAACAAAAAGGAAAGCCTACTCATGCATAAAACTATAAAAAAATCAGCAGTAGTAGTTAGCATATTTTTTAGCATTTTTTCGTTTACTTTGGCATATTTTTGGCATTTTTTAAATGTAGATTTGCCATAAACCAAAATTTTTAGTTGGCAGCCCTGACCTCAGACCTCTGTATGCATAACTACTTTAAGCAACTATCAAAAAATTAGGTTTGATAAATTGAAATGTAAAACACAGTTTTGCACCCTAACACCAAACCTTTATTTTAAACACTCAATGCTGTTTCAACAATTCTAAGTTGTCATCTTCAAGGAGGAAACCAAACTGTTTGGTGTTAGGGTGTAAAACTGTGTTTTTACATTTGTGACACACCAAAGGTTCCACAGCTTTTCCATTGGTAAATTCAAATAATTTTTTGTACCTCTGTCACTTTCCTTTCTTTCAGACTTGTTTTGTACAATTGTCTAGTTAAATTACATCAGCACCCAATCATTTAGATTAAAATCTTTATTTTCTGCTGGTGTTACTACTTCATTTTAATTAGTCAATTTTAGTGTTATATTCAATGATTTGAGTTCACTGTATTGTCTTGAATAACTTTTATAGTATTTTGTGAAATACACTAGAATGCCCAAGAATTATGATTTCAATTCAAGTAATATTTTATTTGATTAGTTCATGTATTTGCTTGTTAAGGGCTGAGCCATTAACTAAATTTCCTCCTTTCCTTTAAAAAATAAAGATTGTAGAGTTCATTCTTCACTGCCCTCTAACAATTCTCATTTTTCTGTAGAAGTAATACTCCAGATACTTACAAAAGCTTTAATAGTGACTTGCTTTTATTTATTCTGAATGTTTAAAGATGATATAAAACAGATATTCACCTTCTCATGTGATGTGACACCTTAAAACTGATATTATATAATCAAGATAAAATATTTTATGGTTTTAGTTTTCAATGAGAATATTTTTACGCTTACCCAGAAGTCAGTACAATTCTTATAATTAGCCATTTCCAACTGGCATAGTGATTTATCAAAATTATTTACGTTGAAACATTTGTAGGTTATCTCTTGTTCTTTTAAACAAGGATTGTTTCTTTCGGCATCTGTATTTTTCATTACAACTTTAGATCTACAAGTGTCAAAATGTTTATTATGTACATAATTTACCTGATTATTTAATTCAAATATCTCAGTACAACACTTACTCTGGCTTAAAATGAATATCAATTTATGTGAATCTGGTTAACATCAGTTTGCCTGTTGTACTTCACTTTAAGTTGTATAAGAAAACTTTTATTCTACATTTTTCCACAACCCGATTTATTCTATCTAGATTTAAAAAATGTAAGTCAAAATATGATTTTTTTATTTTAAAAGAATTTTACAATCACATTTTACAAACTCCTTGACCATACCACATACCATATTAAATGCTCTTTGTTTGTAAGATCTGTGATTAAATGTGATTGGTTAAGCATTTATACATAAGTTTGGTTTGCACCTGACCAGTTTATAATTCAAATTGGATTGTAATAAGAATGTATTATAAATACATAAATAGTTTTCGTATGTTTATATGATCCACAACATATATTTTTTAAACTTGTCCGGGAATTTTGAATCAACCTATCAGGTTCAGCAAGTAGCAATATTGATAAACAAATCAATCGAATCCCACCAATAATACACTGTTAGGAGAATCCAGTTGCCTATAGGTTTGTTCATAGAGACCAGTTGCCAACAATGGACCATTACATCCTTTATGAGGAAGATTCACGGAACGTCAACCGCATGGTGGCGCCACTGCATATAAGGGTACTTTTTTACTATGGCATTCTGGCATTCCACTTTTTGGTGCAAGAGATAATTTATAGATGTTATAATACAGCTATTGCAATATTAAAATAGACTTGTGAGTATTTGAAGTTTAATGAGACCAATATGTATAAACTGGTGAATTAAACAGAAAATAGGAAAATTTCGACTTAAGAGGTTTTGCACTTTAGCCATCGATATATGAATAAAGAACAAGTATCATTACGCTTATTAACAATAAAATTAAATTAATTGTTGGGGCCTTATTTGTACATCGTTCATCAGAAACACATAATTGTATTAAGTTAAGTTTGTTCAAATAATGCTGATTTATTTGATTGGTTAGGACCGGGGTTAGGACAAAAATGATACTGTCATAAGATTTAAAGTAAGTAATATATAAGGCTGTACATTTATTACAAAAATACTAAATTCGGTGTATAAATATTTACTCAATTTGCGTCCATATGTATGGTCACCTATACATTATTTACAACTGATTTTGCAAAGGTTAAAACTGGTTTTATGTAATGTCTCATTGTTTAGCTAGTTATTGTTAAGCACATAGACATAAACAAACATATTTATCTTTATTTACACAATTAATTACTTGTATTCGACCATCATTTAGCTCACATCTCTAACGTATAAATCAGATTTAGCACATCTTAGACAAACATTTAACTGTTTTTTCTTGTCATTGATTTAATAGGCTTTGTACGAGATTCAATAAAACACGTTGGAAAACTAATAGCAATATAAATTGTCCGAAAATAATTAACTGTAAGTATGACTGCCACATAGTCCATGACATAAATGCCTTTTACTCCGTTCTTTACTGATAAAATTTATATATGTAATACTATAATACGAGCATATATATATATATATATATATATATATATATATATATATATATATATATATATATATGTTATATCACACTTCTCAAATTAAACTTTTTAAAAAAGATTTTTATTAACTTTAACAAAATTATAACTTTTAAAATACAAAATAGAAATAATGACAAAAATAACTAACAACAGAGTAATAATGAATACAACATTAGAGCAGTTTTACAATTAATAGCATATAACATGCTGAATATGCAAAGTCGACCCTGAAATTCCAACGGATGTTGTCCGTTCCCTAATCTGATACTACACGTGTCGCTGAGTCAGCTGGGAATATTGAATTGTCGTTGCGATATAAGTTTGTTCTAAGTTCATAGCATAACCTTATATAACAACTCCCATCCAGATAAAAAAGTTGATGGTATATCATCAACTTTTAGGGGAAGTTCTGAAGTTCCATACATTGGGTTGGATTTAGGAGGCTGTGCAGCTTTCCCGTGTACTTAGGCTTTGATGGGTCTGGAAGTGGAACTGACTCGGCATCGGGGCTGGAGTTAGTGGTCTTCCTGAGCCTTGTCTTAATTGGTTTGATACAAAGGAACATAATCACTGTTAATGTGATTGCGGTAATTGTGAGCCATGATGTATGCTTCTCCAATGGTGATTGATTCCTGAACTTTTCCAATTCCATTGAATATTGGGCTGGCTTATGGTTGGCAACATTTAGATCTGTTACATCTAAGTCCTTCAATTGTAGGGGTTTTAATTTGGGTAGTTGATTTGCGGCTGGCCGTCACAGCAACTGTACGGGATGTCTACTGGATGGTTTTTATGTGATGTTCTAGATGTTCTTTGACGTTCTAGTAGCATGTACCCTGATGTTGTCGGACTTGATTTGCAATAGCGAATTTGTCGTGATGGTCTGCGATACGACGTCTTGTCCCTTACATTTGATGGCTATAGGTAGTGGTCTGGGAATTGAGATCAACCAGAGGTTTATGTCGATCTCTTGTTTGTTATATTCTTCCGCATAGAATACGGAAGTTTTGCAGGTTGATGGAAGTGTGGCTGGCTGTCTGAGAAGCTGACCTTCGCAAATGGCATCTTTGTCTATTGGATGTGTTATAGCTTTGGAACTAAACATCTTAGTTCAAGGCTTGCAGTACCCAGGTCTTCGAAGGATGTGTATAATACGAATCGTCATCTCTCGCGATAAATTTTGTCTTTATTGAAAGTATATGATGAAACCCTGTTCGATCATCCAAAATTGGGATCGGATAAAGGTGGTAAACGGTGTAAATCTCAGGATCAACTAAAGGAATTTTGAGTACAAAAATGATTTTGGTGTTGATTTGAAAAGCTTCTAATTCTATCAAATCAATGTAACAACATTTGAACTGTAAATAGGAAGTGGTAAATTATTTTCTTTGAAGGGAATCGACCAAATCTACTGGGGTTATGATCGAACTATGTAAAAGCCGGCGAAAGAGACTGCAGTTAAAACATCATCGAGAGTGTTTTCGATAAATATGCAACTCTCCATTAGGCTTTCACACAGATCCAAGATATTGATTTGACATTCATGAAAATCAAGATGATTTGAAATGTATAAAATTGACTGCCTTATTTTTTCAATGTTATTCGAGAACAGTTTCTTCTCGGATTGAAATTTTTGTAAAGTGTTGTTGAGGCTCGTAATGACTGAGGTTGTCACAGATATTTGTTTCTTTGCTAAGTCTTGAATTTGGTGTTGGTCCTTAGTAATTTTAGTTATACAGTCATTTGTGTATTCACCATCTGTTGCGTCTAAGTTTCCTGAAATAGCTTTCCAAACTGATCCCAGTCCGTTAATAAGTCCGCGTTTTCTTCTGTTAGTAGGGTAAGTTTGAGTGTCAGCGAAGATGTCTGCATATTTAGACTTAACGGATTTAGAAATTTGTTTCAAGAGGCTAACATGAGTTTGCATTTTTGGTTTAAATGATTTCGTATTAGTTGTGTTTTCGTTAATTGTTTCTAAAATTCGGTTTAGTATGGCGTCGTTATTTGAAATAGCACCTTTGAAAGGGCTGAGGTCTTTGAAGACAAGAAGTGTCCATTTGTCGTTAGAAATTTTAAGTGTGCCTTTTTCATGGAAGAAAACTCCTATTGTATTGTTAACGGGTGTAAGAGAGTATTGTTGGAGGTTCACGACTGAAAACAGTCCACAGAATCTGAAAAGAATGGATTCATTCAAAATATGGTTTTAGTCTGTCAAAGTTAATTTTACTGATTTGGTTAGTTTGTAAGTTTATAACGACGGCTGAGTTTTTTCTTATCGCGGTAATTTCAAAAGGTCCATTGAATTTGTTTCGGATTTGCTTTTAATCTGAAACTCTTTCACGTAAACTTTGTCGCCTACTTTGTATTATGGTTGGTTAGTAGAAACATGTTTGTCAAACCTAACTTTCGATTTTTGTTTTTGTTGGTCTGTTTTAGCACGGGCAAGTCTGTAATAGTAGTTCATTCTGTTGTTAAGGTCCCTAACATATTTGGATATGAGTTTTTCCTTATCGTAAATTGTTTCCAGGAGGCCTACTAGAAGTGTGCCCGACAATAAATTTGTAGGGCAAAAAACCGGTAGTCTTGTTTTTAGTAAGTAATTTCGAAAAGATTGTCAGTGTAACATTTTTGTGACAAACAACAAATTCAAGATCAAAGCGAAATTTTTTTACAAAAAACCTCGAAAACAACACTAAACGATTGACAACGACTCCAGACTCGGAGTTGAAACGTCTCCATACACAGATAAGTATTACACAATATACAATACATTACTTATATACAGGAATACTGGTTGATCATTTTGTAGACATTTCTTTCTCTTAGAATAACTGTGAGGAAGAATCTCTGTACAGACAGCCAGTAATCCGGGCAATTTTACGAAATTGCCTTACTACACTTTGTTCTACATATACAATTTTTAAATACTTATCTGTTGCAGGAACAAATTTGGAGGAGAGAAAACCCAATGAACAGACAAAATACTTGTTTTTAGTGTTGTTGTAGCAGATAATTGCGTAAGGGAGAACATTGAATGGATGTTCGTCCGGATGCTCACCGGTATTTGCCCTTATCATTTCCGCTAAAGTCGCGTGAAACTTTTCAATAGAACCATTTGATTCGGGATGGTGGACACTTGAAAAGGATAGTTTTATGTCATATAGTTCGCACAGGTCCCTTATGAGAGTGTTATCAAATTCACGTCCATAGTCACAATGGATGCGAAGAGGTGTACCGTAATGTTGGAAGAATATTAGGAGGGTGTTCACTACAGTTTTAGCTGTATTGTCACCAATAGGGTAAGCTTGAGTAAATTTGGTTAGTTCATCCCTAATAGTCAGTGCGTAGTTTCTAGTTGGGTATTCGAAACTATCAATGTTGATACGTTATGACAAAAGGAGCACTTAAGTTTTTTCTACAGAACTTTACCTTTTGGCAAGTTTCGCAGGACTTAATAAATTGCTCTACACTTTTGATTAGTCCAGTCCAATTATACTTTTCTTTAATGCGTCGGATTTTCTAGTTAATTCCACGATGAAGGTTATTTTTGCCGCAGTGGTACTGTTGCAGTATAACGGGAATTTCGTCTTGTGAAGGAGTTGTCACAATATTATGACAAATTTTTAGTTGTACGTCTTTGTCTGCAAGTATAAAGAATAGTGTATCAAGAACCCGTAGTTCTACGTTGTTTTCAGTACAGAACGTTTCGGATTCGTCGAACTGGTCTTGGTTGTTATAGAGGATGTTGAAAAGATGTGAGACAACTGTTCCAGGATCAAAGGGTAAAGGGACAATTAAATATTTTCTATGTCGTACAGTTTTACTGGCTAGAACGTTTAGAGTGTAGTGAAGTTAGAGCCTTCTTCGAAAATGTCTTCGATGATTTTTGTCATGCAAGTCATTGAGTGTATTTTGCCAGAAGAAAGTGACTATTCGTTTGTAAGATTTGTCTAGGAGTTGGGCGTTAGAAATTTCTATTTTTGAATAATCGATTATTGACTCGGTTTTATACAGTTGAACAAATCGATTAAATTCTGTTGCATTCGTTCGTCATGATCATCGGGTTCTTGATCATTATCGAAATCTGGTTGTTCTGGGTCAGTTTCGTTATTTGCAAAAATGTTGATTTTAGAAATAAAGTCGGTGCATTGTTTGAAGTGATTAATTTTGATACGAGAAAGAGCGTCTGCGTTCAAGTTTACCTTGCCGGGCTTGTATTCGATTTTATACTTATACTCCTCTAGCTTGAGGCGCCATCTGGCTAGACGACTGCCAGGGTCTTTGATCGAAAAGAGCCAAGTAAGCGGACGGTGATCACACAGAAGTGTAAACTTTCTCCCAAAAAGATACGGTCTGTAGTGCTTGACCGCCCAAACAATGGCTAGCAGTTCCCGTTCGATAGTGGAATATCGAGTTTCTGCAGCGCAGAGTGTACGGGAAGCATATGCTATAGGAAGATCTTTTCCTACGGGACCTTGTGAGAGAAACGCTCCAATTGCAAAAGCACTAGCATCAGTAGTGACCAGGAATGGTTCTTCGAAATTTGGGTAGATCAAGCTAGGGTCAGATACAAAGTCTTGCTTCAGTTCGTTGAAGCAAGACTTGTAGTGTGCCTCGAAGATGAATTTGACGTCATTTTGTAGGTGTTTTGTTAGAGGCTTCGAGATCTTAGCGAAATTGGGGATAAAACGTCGGTAATAACCGGCGAGACCAAGAAAAGATTTAACATCTTTAGGAGTTTAAGGTTGAGGAAAATTCTGGATGCATTCAACCTTCGAAGGGTTTGGTTTCACTCCTTCTCGGGTGATAAGATGACACCTAGGTAAGCTTCGTGTTCCTTACGGAGAAACTCACACTTGTCAGGTTGAATTTTCAAGTTTGACTGTCTAAGACGCTTAAACACTTCTGTCAAACGGGACATATGCTCATGGATGGTTGGTGAATAGACTATGATGTCATCCATGTAAACAAGGCAATGTTCATTTTGGATACCCAAAAGAATGTTGTCCATGCCCCTCTGAAAGGCAGAAGGTGCATTTTTCAAGCCAAATGGCATACGAACGAATTCCTAATGGCCATTATCAACAGAGAAACCGGTCTTGGGAATGTCTTCCTCAAGGATTTCCAACTGGTGGAACACGGAAGCGAGATCCAATGTCGAAAAGTATTGACACTTACCAAGTTGATCGAGGAGGTCAGAAATGTTGGGCAGAGAATATTTATCGTCAACAGTTAGTTCGTTTAACTTCCTATAGTCGATAACAACTCTCCACTTTTGTTTACCAGAAGCATCGAGTTTCTTGGGGACGACCCATACGGGGGAGGACGAAGGAGAAGAAGAGTGCCTGATTTTGCCCAGATCAAGCATTTTGGCAATTTGAGTTTTCACTTCCTCCTTATGGACTTGCGGATATCTGTAAGATTTTGTGAAAACGGGCTTTGCATTATTGGTGTCAATTGAATGTTTTACGGCGTTGGTAAAGGACAAAACATCACCTTCGAGGTAGAAAATATCTTCGAATTCTAAAAGAGGTTCGTGATAAGTTCTCGCTTTTCATCGTTAAGGTGTTCTGTCCAAATTTGTTCCCTGATAGTTAAGTTTCTGTCCAAGTTTAGAGAGTCTGTGTAGTCTCGTATATTTAAATTTAAGAGAGGGTGTGTAAGGTCAAGCGGTTCTAAATGAAGATTGGAAAAGTTAACAGTTTTGGGCATTGCGTTCGCGTTTATTATCGAAGTCAGAAATTCCCCCTTTGAATTAACGCGTACAACTGCGTTGGGAAGTCGTACTTTGTCAATTACTTGCGTCGGTAAAATTGCGTCAGTATTTCTAAGATCACACTTGAGTTTGAAAAGTTGTTCGGTTCGTGCCTGGATAGTTACTTGGTTGTTAGGAGTACGAGTTTGTTTGTTAGTACTGGGTGTGTCTGTTGTTTGTATATTAGACTGATTGTGATCGGGCACTTTATGCAAGGGAATAGTTTTGAAGTTCGTAATTAATTGCTTTGATTTTAAGTCAACAATACATTCGTAATGTTCAAGAAAATCAAGGCCTAATATTCCATCAAACTCAATATCTAGATTTTAGATAAAAACCTTATGGAGATTACCTAAGGCAAATGGAATAAGGGTGGATTCTGAAATCGGGATTTTCTCGTGCGTAGTACCTTGGATTGCTACTTTTTCGGGAAATCGTTGACGGACATTTTTGACGGTATTTTCTTTAAAAATGGAGATGCCAGCTCCGGTATCAATGAGGAGTTTGAATTTTTCGGAAGTATCGTGAATGTAATATAGATTTTTTGAGTTTACTGTTAAAAGAGGACTTAAAGAAATGCTTGTTTCGGGAAATTAGCATTCGGGTTGAAATCTTCTAGATTAAAATTCTGGATTTGGGTTTGGACTTCGGAAATGGTAGTTGTCGAATCGGGGGGCTGATCTAGGCTCGGGAGAGCTAGAAAATCCTGGTATTCGTCGGTATTGAAAGGTTCAATGGGGGTATGATCTGGTATTTCTTCGAAGTCGGGGCTTACATAATTCTGACTGATATCGTCAAAATAGTGATGGTTATTATCAGTATAATAACCGTAATCGGTTTCAGGATGTTCAGAATATTCACCATTTTGATGGTGATTAAAATGATGTGTCTTTTCAGGACGATGGTGAGGGTTGGTCTGTAATACAGACGGTCGGAATTGATTCGGCTTAAAAGGGGGTCTTTGAAAATTCGTCGGTCGAAATGGTGGACTTTGATTGTGAGTATTGGGGGGTAGATTTGGCCTCGAAGATTGATTTGGCCCTGTAAAATTAGGTCTAAAATTTTAGTTGTAAGATTGAGGGTTGTTTTGCTGTCGCAACCGACAATTTACTGCAATGTGGCCTAATCTACCACAATTTAAACATTTCGGTGGTTGAATGGGTTTCCTAGCCTGAAAAGAGGGCTTAGGTTGAGCGGATTTATTTATCTTTTGTTCTTAGAAGTAAGACAACTGAAGTTCTCTTCTGATTCGAGAGTGTGCCTCCAGAAGGTCCTTAGGATTGCTGGCACGAATTATTTGGCCTAGACGTGGTTCTAATCCTGTAAGAAGCGTGTTTAGAACCATGGTATCAACAAGTGCAATCTGAGCAACTTTTTGTTCATTGGTTAGCCCAATGCATGACTGCATTTTCGCACTCAAAACTTGGAGCCTATTATAATAGGTCAGAGGGGACTCGTTTGCAAGTTGCTTTAAGCGTTGGAGAACGTGAATCAATGACGACAGATCACGCGAATCTCCGAAATGCAGTTTTAGAAGCTGCTTAATTTCCAAATATGAAACGGGGTTTCTCGAGTTGACTAACTGAGCCGCTTTGCCCCTAAGCTTATTTTTAATATTGTTATATACTCCGTGGGTTCAATTAAAATTTAAAAACTAATATTCACTACCACTTTCTAGAACTTTTATTTACAGCAAATATATACAACAGCTGATTCAAATATCACAATAACAATTCTACATCAGCTCTTCGCTGCACTAACTAACTGCCGCGATTATGGGTCGCTCCTTTTAAAACCAGCATCGAAAACTCTCGTATAATCCATTATCAATTCTACAGCTGCCGGGCAATTTCGAGATCATTTTTTTTCCTAAAAGCGATCGATTTCGTACTGGAATGAAAACAGGGCCGGCTTAGGGAAATTTCGTTACAATATGAATGGCTAGCAGATATTTTTGATCTACAGTCGACATATTGTACGCACAATTACATGCGTGTATGAAGGTGGCCAGGGAGATTTGGTCGCCTTCAAATTCCGGAATGATAGAAAATATTTCCGATAACCGGTACTTTTCGGTTTCATCGGAAACTACATTGTTTGTTGCTTGTGCCCTTTTGATTTGTACATAAGTTGGAAAAATAAAAGAATAAAAATAAATGATGGTTATCAAAATGGGTTTCAATAAAATATAGTATAAAATTACTAAGCGAATGTAAATGGGGAATAAGCGATATTTTGGATAATAGAATGGTAGTATGAAATAGTAAAATAAATATGTAAAAGTAAATCAATTCAAATAATCAAATAATAACTCAATTCAAATCAAGATAATCAAATAAATCAAATCATCAATCAAATAATCAAATTAAATAAAATATCAAATAATCAAATATATCAATCAAATAAATTCTTTAAACCTTAAACGTTAGACGATTCACTACTTCGCACAACAACAGGAACATTGGAAGATCCGTGTTCTCCTTGTTATCGCAGTTGGGACTTCTTCCAGGTTCTTTGCTCCGTTGAGGGATAGAATCGGCCGCTACCAGTTAGAATTAAGCTCGTGTTCTAGTAACATTGACGGATCCTACTGACTGCGCCAATTTGTTATATCACACTTCTCAAATTAAACTTTTTAAAAAAATTTTTATTAACTTTAACAAAATTATAACTTTTTAAAATACAAAATACATAATAGAAATAATGACAAAAATAACTAACAACAGACTGAGTAATAATGAATACAACATTAGAGCAGTTTTACAATTTATAACATATAACATGCCGAATAAGCAAAGTCGACGCTGCAATTCCCACGGATGTTGGCCGTGCCGTAATCTGATACTACACGTGTCGCTGAGTTAGCTGGGAATATTGAATTGTCGTTGCGATATAAGTTCGTTCTAAGTTCATAGCATAAACTTATATAACAAATATATATATATATATATATATATATATATATATATATATATATATATATATATATATATATATATATATATATATATATATATATATATATATATGTATATATATATATATATATATATATATATATATATATATATATATATATATATATATATGTGTGTGGTGGTGTGTGTGTGTGTGTGTGTGTGTGTGTGTAATTGAGTTCTGGAAAACGGTTCTAACGATTTTGATGAAAATTTCCCATTAGAATCAAGGAGGCTGCTTTGTAATTTCAAGGCGTTCAATATAGGGTGATTTGGTAACCTACGTAAAAGTGAGACTCCTGTTGTAAAAATTCTTTCAATACAGGGTGATTTGGTGACCTATTTGAGAGTGAAACTGTTCTTGTAAATATTCTTTCAATACAAAGTGTATTTGTATGTTCCGAACATATGTAACTATTTTATGCCTCCGTAATATTTTCCCAGCATTATATTTTTATAACTAGACATTTCAAACTTTTAAGGTGAAAAAATTGGCACGGTAGGCAATTTTTAGATGACTAAGGTCTCATGATTTCGTTAATTTGATGCATATGACATGAATTGGTGTTGTAAAATTATAATTATACAGGGTCGTTTAAAATATGTTAGATGGTCCATAAGAGTTGCTATGCAGGATGGTTAAAATATAGCGTCAAATGGAATTAGGTTAAGAAAAAGCGAGAAAAAATAATTGTGTAGGCTACCGCATAAGCAGTTGGAATCGAGTTGAATTGTCGCGTGATGAAAAAAATGTTTCAATGGGTTTTTCATAAGAAGTTGCATATATAGGGTGGTTGAAATATAGCGGGGAGCAGAATTGTAGTAACACCATGTAAATAAAAAATGGAAGAAAAGAATATTATGTTAAGGAGTTTAAATTAGTTAACATAGCAAATGTACGTTTTTGATAAAACCTTAAATTTACGAGTGAAGCTCGGTCACCCAGGTACTGTTAATTAAAATCGTTGTATTGTTATTTCAGCTTAAATTTATAAGTATGGAAACTTTACAATTTACAGCTAATAGGAAACTAATACATTACATTGAAATCGTATTAACAGCGTAAACACGTGTAAAGTGCTTGAAAGTGCTGAAACATACACATAAAAAAAATTCATTATGAATAGGTCTATAATTTCAACGGACTGAAAAATGTGTTGTGACCGTTATAATTATTAGCAACTGATCTCTACGAACGAACCTAAAAATATTTATATAACACTGAATAACAGTATGGTGCAAATAAAAGGAATTATTATTAAAATAAATTATTTCTTTTACCCGTGACTACGCCGGTGACTGTTTAAACGTGCATCTCTTGAAATATTGAAGTCTTGTTGTATGTCTTTTGTATATTATTTTAATAAGCAATCACTCTAACATTAATGTGTTTGAATAAAAGTTTTTACTTGATTTTCGGTTGAGGTGATAAGGGAGAGAAAAATGCAAATAGCAAAATATCCAAGAACAGAATTAGAAAGAAATAAACGTAGATATAAAAAATAAAGAGGATATTAGACAAAGAATATGAAACATATTAGTACTGAAATAAAACCTACCAAATCAGTAATACTGATGACGAAATAAAATTACCTTTCTCTCAGATAAATAAATTATAGAAATCATGGAACCAGAGGAAACTGCAAAAATCACTAGAAGCCAGTATCTAAATCAACGAAGGTATAAAGAATATAAAAAACAGCCAAGCACCGAGGGGTGGTAGAATACTGCCAAATCTAATCAAACTATGAATATTACATAATATTCAGGAAATAAAATCAATTTGAGGATGAAAAATGCCTTCCCCGGACCTCTCTTGCCAATCATTGGAGTTTCGTTACGTGTAAAAAAAATGTCTGATTTGCGCCCTCTAGATCAGAACCTTATCGACCTGTCCCTTTCCTAAAAGTTAACCTGCCACACAGACACATGTTGTTTCTTCAAAAGTAATAAGGATCTAGAGAAACACACCCACAATACACATCGTAAAAATATTTCCCAAATAATCAAAAAAAAAAACAATAAAAAAAGTTTATGGCAACCTAACGTGTTTATGTTGTACATTACTAATTGACATTAAATTCAACATTCTCTACAACATTGCCCGTAGTGGCAAACATGGTTACACGAGTAAATTTTATGTAAATTGTAAAAAAACTAAATGGTTATCGATTTTTTGAGGTTTTTTGCTAAAAAAAAAAACGCATCGATAAAAAAATTATATAAACGGATCCAAAATTGATTGTATACATGGGACAAAAGTGAGAGGTGGACTCAAAATGGCCAACAATAGTTTTAGTTGTTTAGTTCCAAATATAGAACCTTATAGAACACAAAAGATTGCTTGATAGATATAGAATTTTTAGAAGGCGCACCTTACAGAAGTGGCTCAGGGCCGGCATAATAAACAGTTGCCAAAATGTAGGCCAAAAATAAATGTCTCCTTATTTTCCAAATTATAGTCATATTGTTACGAGAATTCATCCGATAGCTGGTGCAATGGGCCATCATCCAATTCGTAGAAGCGACATTCCTCCTATATTTCTGGCAAGCCGAAATATTGTTTGTCTATCGACCCGAGACCGACCGCTAGCGTTAATGGGAATTCGTCGAATTTTGTCGAATCTTCCAGAACACATTTCCCGATGACTCGTTGACTTACTAGAGAATTCCGAGAGAAATATATAAATACGGACAGCTGGCGATGGGAATCATTCAGTATTCGACTGCCGTTAGTATCGTAAAGATAAATTGTAAATAGTTCTGTGAATATAAATTGTGTTAATGTAGTGGAAATAAATTAGAGTGAGAATTAGACTGTGTTTTTATATAAATCTATGAACTGAACTGAACCCAAGTGTGAAATTAAAACGTTACAATTTAAACATGAAAAAGTTTAATATTCAAATTCGGATTTAATACTTTTCATTATTTATTAAAAGTGTTAGTAATAATTCCCGTTTCACATAATATTTTGTTTCTTCCTGAAAACACTTTAAAATCATATTTTGATACGCACCTGAAATGTCATATGAACCTCCAACTTCCAATATCAATTTCTGAAATATTTGAAATCTGGTTACACAGAGTATAATAATAAATAGTTATTCACTGAATTAAATACAGAATTGTTAAAAATATAACAGAAACAAATGAAACAAAATCAAAAAACACAACTTCCAACGGACAAAATGTTAATTAATTAGGCGGGACAATAACTGCGTCACAGAGTGTTTCGAATTCGATTTTTTTAACATTGATCAAGCAATCCTTTATAAACTATCCTTGGTTCAGTTCTATCCGTTTTATGTTCCATTATTGCCGCCTTTTCCGAATTTCGTGTTCTATGCCTGTGTTGATAATTTTAGTGAGGTTCTGAGAATGTCAAATTGATTTCAATGCAATTTTTCTAAATTAATAGTTTTTATCATTTAATATTGTTTACTTATATTTTTAAAGTGTGTGTAAATAATTTAGATTATAGAGAGAGCTTTTCTTTTAAATTAGTGTCCTCACAATTAAAGTAAGTAGTAAGTTTTCCGGCGATGTAGAAGTTATTATATATTAAATAATCTTGAGCATGTTCCTGTTTTAATACTATTTTAAAGTCTATGTTTAATGAAAAAATAAGAACCCTACTTTAAAATGTTGCAAATTACAGTAATTCATTACATTTTTCATAAAAATTACAATAAACACAAGGTCAACATTTCTACAACAGTTTACCTGCTCCTGAAGTCTCTTTCATGTAACTAATTTTTTGGAGTTTCACCATAAAACTGTGATATGGTACTAAAGACAGTTGGGTTCAGTACACTGAGTATTATAATGATTTATTACTTGTGCAACAACAAAATATCACATTAGTGGTGTATATTTTTTTGCATTCTAGAATTGAACTTAACGTGACTAAAGTGTTGGCATCATTAGTATACACTGATCTGACTTGGAATAGCCTGTTTGTAATTCTGTACTAGTAATTTATTTATAATTAATGGAACAAATTACCTTAGTATTGTATCACTTATATTTACACTTTTTTATGTGACTAGTTTCAGCAAAAAGATATGCCATTATCAAACAGTCACAAACTGATTAATGAGTAACAGGCTATTGAAATTTTATAATATATACACAAACATACAATAGGTATTACTTAAATATAATGCTGCATTATATAATTACTTGAAACTTTGGGGAAAAGCCATACAGGTATTATTTATATACATTGAAAAGTAAACTTCTTTGTAAATCTAGTTGGTTTTTATAATCTTTGCCATGAAAACTAAAACAGACACAAAAATTAATGTTCTAAACTTAAAGTTAACATGCCAAAATAATAGGATAGATGTCAACATCTACAAAAAATCCACTTTCATGGGTATCACAGTCCCATACTAATCCTACATTCCCTACCCCCCAAACTGGCAAAATATAAATCCATAATTCACAGAACTTACACATTGCCCCTCTCAGAGAATAATGGAAAAAATTAACTAGAAACTATGAAATTAATAGCTCATAATAATGGGTATGATCAAAAGTTGATTAATAAACTAATCCACTAAAAAGAACAACAATTAGTTTAATGATTAATTTACCCCAGTGTGTTGGTTTTTGTCGAACCTTCAAAATATGTCTGCATCACATATTTTGGAAATGTTAGCAACAGGATTGCCAAAATGCTGTCTAAACACAACATCACAAATTCAGTTCCAAAGTCACAACACAAACTCAGTAATCTTTTATTTAATGCTAAAGACAGAACAATTAACAAATATCTTAATTCATTCATGTTTGGAATGCAATAGTTTCTGCAGAAATTTTACTACCCACTATGTGATATTTGTTCATTTAAATCTAACAAAACAAATTCAACATTCGCTAACCATTTTGTAACGAGCCATTCCTTCCCAAAATTAACAGATACACAAATTAATCACCTACACAATTTTAAACCTGGAAATTTTCAAGAGTATTAGGGACCCTTCTTCCTCGAATTTTATTTTAAATGACCAGCTAGATTTACAAAAAAGTGTACTTTTCGATGTATTTGAATAATATTTCTGTGGGTTTTTCCCAAAATATCAGGTAATTATAATATTATGCAGCATTAGATTTAACAGTAAAAGTAATAAGTAATACTTATTTTATGTTTATGCATATATTGAAAAACTTCTGTTTGATAATGGCATAGCCTTCTGCCAAAACTGGTCACATCTAAAAGTGTAAATATAAGTGGTATAATACTAAGTTAATTTGTTTCATTACTTATGATTATCACAAAGCAACGGCTTCCTCCATCAATTTTTAGTATTATTAAATACATACTAGGAAAACATTTAATTAATCAATGAATATGTTAATTAACAATCAATGTAATATTAGCTGTTTAATTAATTACAATTCTTTATTACAAATCTTGTTACTTTATTACTGTGAATCTGGAGAATCATGGTAATCAAATATTAATGGAAATAATTTATTTTTATACATACATACCTAGTTTATATCATAGTTTGCTTCTATAGGTATTTTTCTTATTAAATAATGGACAAGCTAATTTGCTGCATACGCAATCATAGAATATGCAAAATGTGCCTCTTTACTCTGTGAACAGTAGTCCAATATTTTTATCTGTTATAATTACACATAAAAACATTTCTACATAACGTGAATTTTACCCATTTGACTTAATCACAAAATTGGTATACTCTCTGGAATAAAGTGACACAAGAAATTAGATTGGGTGGTGATAAATTAAAAAGAAGTTGTGAGTGTAGACTAGAAGTTATGTTCAAATAGTCCAGTGCTATTAAAAATAATAGGAAAGAAAATTTGTATATCCACAATTTTTTGTGAGTAGAAATTATGTGAAAATCACATCTAAAACTAAACATTATATCTAAAAAACAGCCATAGAATGTTACAAGGATAATAATTAGAATTCTAAAAAAAACAAATAGCTCAAAATTGTTTAAATTGTGTTGATAATCACATCTATCATTATATAAGATACTTGGATATAAAATGATTTATTTATATTATATTTACAAGTCTTAATCAAACTGTTTTATTGATGAATAGCAAATTTAAAAACAATGATAAGTAATTGTCAGATATTTCGGGAAATGTGATTTTTTCCTAGGAATAAGTATTTAGAAACTTCCTGACAAATAATTTATATTTAAAATAAATAATGATTTTCTGACATATCTGGACATTTACATTTGGGAATATATTTGTGATATTTACTTTGATTTTAGGGACTTTTGACTTTAATTTTCTAATATGTTTTGCACACATCACCTATAAATTCACTTTAATATATTATAATTTAGTTTTAAAAAAGAACTGACTAAATGAACAAACTTGAAAACTGTTACAGACACCCTGTACAATCAATCAACTTCCTTTTATGACATATCTTGACATTTAATTATAGAGATTTAGTTGAAATTTACATTGATGTTTACCATCTTTTGTACCATTTATAATATTCAAATTGGTTGAGTCGTTTTAGAGCAATTTGACGATTCATTGCACTGCAGTCCCTTAATAACTGTTTTTTATAAATGGAAATGATAAATCTCATGTCATATACCTTTCTGTAATATTTCTTAATACAATGCCGGTCAATCATCAAAATTGCCTAAACCTTTTTTGAGAATCACCATACATATAAAAGATGCTTTTTGGAACTCAGTAAAAAAGAAGCCACGTTTTTATTTAAATGTCTTAGGGTGGATTAGTTATTGTTATTGACTTGGGAGTAAATAAATTGAAGCCTAATGCACATTCAGTTGTAAATATAAGGTTTTGCACAATAAAATTTATATTTTAAATTTTCAAGAGGTTCAAGTTCAAGGTAAGATTTCTATCTTGAATATGGTTGGCAAAATGTGAAATATTTATAAGTTGTTACTCACTACATCAGAATTTTTAGAAAAACTATTTTGATCAGTAATATAATTTACAGAATCTGTTACCTATAACACAACTAAAGTGATTCTATTTTATACCTAATGAACGTACATATACATTAATTAACAGCTTCTGCAAGACTAATATACATTTTTTTAACTCTCAATATTCTAAATAATGGTTGGCTATGCAGATGACACAATGCTTCTAATAAATGGTGAAAATTGGGATGAAGTAATTCATAAAGGAGAAGATACCATTTTTAAAGAAAAGCATTGGTGGATTATAATTTATGGACATTAAATATTAGCAAAACCAATTTTATCTGTTTTTCAATGAACAAAAGAAATTATGTAAATTTTAACATTACAATCCATGAATATAAGTGCAAAAATTTTACATGTACCTGCAAAATGATAGTTTCACAAGTAATAGCATTAAAGATCTTGGTGTTTAGTTTTGACTGCCATTTAAAATGGGATTATCATGTTGACTTTGTAAATAAAAAACTATGTAAACTGGTTTATAAGTTGTACCAACTAAAACAATTCTTAAATAAAATACTTTAAAAAGGATTTTTAATTATGGCATTATAGTATGGGGGCTTATGACAGCATTTTAATATAACCCAAAAATACAAAGGTAATTCTAAATAAAAAAAGAACTTTTGCTAGTAATCTTTTTAAGAAAGCTCAGGTATTATGTTATTAGATATACATTGAAAAATAAAACAATCTTGACTAACATACAGCAGAATAAAACAACTAGGAATGCCTTAAATAACAAAATTGAATTTCCTAAAACGACACATGCAGCTGTGCAGCGAAGTGTTTACTATTTTGCTCCAAAAATAATGAATATGCTACCAAACCAGCTGAAATTAAAGCCATACAACAACTCTAAAATGATAAATCTCAGAACAAATACATAAATGGATTTTGGAATATAATATATCATGGAAAACAATTTTTAAAAATGTTACTAAGATAGAAAGGAATATGTAAATTAAAACCTGACAAATGCACGCACAGTCTGCAGAGACTACTGTGCATTCAAATGTCTCAGGCAACATAAATGTGTATATGTATATTTGTTTTTTTTTACATTTACTATTTACATTTACATTGTATCACATACATTTGTGTCAATAAATAAATAAATAAAAAATATTTAAACTCTGCACATTACTTTAAAATTCACAGTTAAAGTATGACAAAATAATTGACTTCATTCTCTTGACTTTGTATACCAATATTCTTAATTTGAACTCACACATAATGTATTTAAAAGATTCAAATTGCCCTAGTTTTTATTATTTAGTAATTAAATGGAACGTTAAGGTTCAGATGTTCCAATAATAACTTCATTTTTCATTTAAAAAATCTTTTTAATAATTGGTTTGGGAAATTTTAAGTGCAAACTCTTCCATGGCATGTGCAGCATCATATTTGGAATGACTTTGCTGGCAGCTATTCACTCTTAACAATTTTTCAGTACATTTTGTAAAGGTTGGCTCCATGTCAGTATTTAGATATGAAATAGTGTGAAGATTGTTTTGTATATCTGAATCTGCATATACCTTCTAAGAAAAATTTAGAAGTTGCAGGTTGTCGATGTGATCACGAAAATTGAGAAATTTATTGAACTTGAAAATTTGCAGTGTAATCATTGCATAGATTATGCCCTTGTGTTCATCAATGTTTTCCCAGTAATGCCAAAAAGTTGGCTATTATTTCATGTTACTTTTCAGAGCTACATGTGTAGCTCAAAAAGTTCTCAAATTCAGCAATTGTTTTAACTAACATAGCCATCCAAATGAAAATAATCCTCATCAGAAAAAAATATTTTATAATTAAAAGCCATGTCTTTATGCAGCATTGTTGACTGGCTTCAATTTTTGGGTAGTTATGATCTTATAGTGCATTGATGTAAAGACAATTATGCAAAATTTGATGAAGAAGCACAATTTAATTGTTACTATATGAATATGTTAAATTTATGGAACAGACTTCCCCCAAGTAAAATTGTCTCATCAGACAACTCGGTCACGTTCTAGGACGAACATTCATACCAAACTATCTCCATTGTGATGAAAATGATCATTGTTTTCTTAGAATTGTGCCTTTTTAATCCGTAGTTTCTTAACCATTGAAACGTTTGGAATATACAGCAATTTTCTTTAAACTGTGGTGTTATTTCCCAAGAAGCACTTAGACATTGAAAAATGCTCATTCTTAAAACATGTTTTGACTTATACCTACCAGATGTCCCACATTTCCACGTCAAGTGGGGATAAGGTAACAACCCAAACTATGAATGCAAAGAGAAAACCCAAAATATCTACGTTACTTATTTATCGTGAAAGTTGCAAATGTACATCCAAATTTGTAGGTGCTGTGAGTACAATTTTCCCAATTTGGCATAGTTTACTTTTGTAACGTAATCCTAAATAACATTGCAGTCATAATCAATGTGATGAATGATATAGTTTGTTAAAAATATATTCCTTTGGTGAGGTAAGGGTTAAGACATATTTTTCTTGACTTTGATTCTTGGTATTAAGAACAAAATGCCCTAACAGCTTTTTTTAAACAAGGCTTATCTCAAGATTTCAAAAAGCTAAACCATGTATATATGTATGTGTATACAAAATTAGCTAATTTCAAATTAACTGCTTTATGAAGTAATAATACATTCACTGCTCAAGATTCTATGTACGTAGCTGTGTAAATAATCACTCATCTATTTCGTTCACTGACATGTATTCTCTGTTTTGAGTTCCGGTGGCATCAGTTTGCTACGCTACGCTTTGTATATTTGATCCCAGAGTGCGTATAATGAGAGTGGTGCCAAGCCCTGAAACCTCCGGAACCCGGCCATTTTCCATTCATTTTCCACCAATGAATCAACCTTTAAAATCGACATCACGACGCCTTGTGTGTTATGCAACCGTATAGACAGGTGCTGATTTTAAAAAATCCTACAGGGTTGATAAATTGCTTTAAGAGGAAATTCCTAAAAAACCAATCTTTTACGCATTCGACTCAACGAAAAATGCCATTCAAGAGATCAGCCATTGATCTTAAAAGTTGATATTAAAATAAATTACCTACAAAGTAAAAAAATAGGTAATAAACAATTTCATGTAACTACCAATTTTGTCATAAAAAAATATATTGATAATAGAGTTATTAAAAATTTTCCGAAAGCTAATCGGGGCATATAGTATCATCTTTAAATTCTGCAACTATCGTAAGTACGCAAACAGCAACTTTCAGTACTGTGTAATAAGCAGTTTGTCAACTAAAATCAGATTGATACGGCAATCTTCTGATAACTATTAATTACTGTTGTCAACATTTTATAATTTACGTGGTTTATATTTTTACAAATCTGGCAACAAAACGACAAACACTAAACATTTGTTCTCCCGTTGCTATAGTAAACAGGAAATCAGTGCAAAAATGGCGGAACTAATCAGCATTTAACCTATACCTTGGCAACACTCGTCTTATTCGCACTCTGTTCCTGATTACCTTGTGATTTTGACTGATTGGGCATTTTTACGGACTTAAGATTTTATTGTTTACTCCCTTCGAGGTTTTTAACATTTTACTGTCACATAATCACCTACTAAGAAGGAAGATCTCACATGGATATGAATAGCCTGGTTTTAGATGAAGTCAAAGCAAATTCGAATATTTCAGTTCAGCATTTTTGAAAAGAAAGGGAATACCGAAAAACATTACATTTTGCATGCTCGAAGATAAAATTTTATGATTTGCAAATACTTGCAAAAAGGATGGTTACATAAACCTATACAATCTGAATAACCAAAGTCGTAAAAATCGGATTTTTATAAATGAAAATCTGTTACAATATCATTTTAAAATGAACATACGGATCGTGACATTAAACGGAAAAATCATTGAGTCTTTTGATTTACCACAACGAATGAGGAAATGTATTTTGATTTCTTAGAATATACATATTTTGTTATACAACATAGGGTGACAAATATCACACAATAATAAATTTAAGCTTACCACAATAAAAAAAACCATACCATTCATTGTATTAACAATGATACCAATTAGTAGCAAAGTAATGAAGTTATACTAACATTAATATTTATGCATATAGCACAAAAACTACGGGAGGTATTTAAAAATAATTCACAAGGATCTGGCCTGATCCTCTCTTGCCGCGAATTGTAAGACGCGTACCACAGATACCACCTATTTATTGTATCGATAGAATGATTTGGTCGGTTATTATTTTTAAAGAACTCTTGTACATTGTCGCAAAGAGCATACCTTTCTTGACTTTTTCCTTCTTGCGCAGTATATACTGCAATGTTTGTTGCAGTTCCCATATCTATGTTTATTCGGGATATTATTCTGTCACTTATGTTGTCATATTATTTTAGATGTTTTCTGAAGGTTATTTGTAGCATCTTTGAATTAGTTTGTAAGAATTTTTTGGGAAATAAGCCCTCACTTAAGATTAACTTTCTGTTTAAAAATCAAAACGTTTCAGGGCCTATGTCTGTAATTTTATCAACCCCGTTATGTACCATACACTTTGCATCCCATTAGATTTCTTTTTTAATTCTGATTTAGCTGCGAAATTTGTTTCAATATTGCTTCGGGTCTTCGCTAGTTCTACCTCGTTCTATGTGATGGCACTAGAATTTCAAGTTGTTAGTTTAATTTGTTCCTTTATCCAAGTTCGTTTGTCCTATTTATTCGCGTCATTGTGTTATTACTATTTTCAAGGCCTGTTAAGTATTGTAAGTACACTTAAATTTTGCAAGAGCTTGTACCTTTTCTGCTCTAAAATATAATTGTATAGTGTTATGTTTGTTATAACACCAAAACTTTTTAATGGCACCTACCTTATCGGGAATGGTGAGTACCCTAAGACCCAATTTCGATAAGATTTTTTTTATTTTATCTTCCATATCTAGTTTTGTCGTTGCGGGACCAGCAACTCGACATATTGAAAATGTACATGGTATGAGAACTGATTGTCTCACTGGAGCAGAATATGAATGCACTGTGGCTCGCGTGGTTAGGACAGGGTTGCGTCTCTGAACTAGTCGTATTCCTGTGGGGAACACAGTATGCTTACCCGCTACCCAGATCGATTATGAATTATTTTCTTAAATACCATACTTACTCCATAGCTCCATGATGTTAATAAATGTTTCATTATTCATATGCTGACATGTTAAAAGTACAGTAATGTTGTTTTGTTGCAGGACTTTAAGGAAATTAGAACGAATGAAGAATTTAAGTCAAAGCATGTTACACAAGGAATGCTTTGAAGAACAAATCTGGATTGGGTGTGTGGAGATATCTGAATTAGGAACTTTGTCCTGATTTCCAAACACTTCCTCAACAATGCATGATGTCATATTTCAACAGCTTCAAAGTATAAAGTTTTCAATCGTTATTAACCTTGTAGATAAATCAATTATTTTAAACAATCGAACGATAATGAAGTTTAAGATATTTGATTTGGTTTGGGCGAAATTACAAGGTTACCGTTATTGGCCGGCTGTCGTTATGAAACCAGGTCCGGATGCGCCTATAAGAAAGTCGAACTCTTATGGTTACCGCGCCTACTGGGTTTTCTTTTTTGGTACACATCAGTTTTCTTGGATTCATGAAAGGCAAGTCAAAGATTACCACACTTATAAGGATCAGTTCATGAAACAAACCAAAGGAGTAACATTTTTAAATTCGATTGCTGAAATCGAAGAACACATTGAAAAGGCCACACGGGATCCTAGTTATCTTATTAATATTACCCTCGCCAAGAAAACACCAGCTAAACGACGCAGTAAAACACCGGGCCCAAACTCAGTGATGCGAAACCGAATAAAAGAAAGCCACTCTACAACAGAAAAGTGTTATGGTGTTTTAGGGACTGGAAACATAGGCTCGACCATAGTGAAAAATTTAATAAAAGTGGGTAAAAAAGTGTACATATGGAATAGAACTAAAAAGAAGTGTAAAGAGTTAGTGCAAAAACTGGACCACTCCTATCAATCGAACCTGAAGATATGTCTCAGCCCTCGTTTAGTGATGCAACACAGTCATATAGTTTTTAATTGCGTTTCAGATTGCCAAGGTTCCAAAACAATCATAGAAAGGACATTAGCGCATAAATTTGCTTCAGATAATTTCATGCAAGGTAAAGGTTTGGTTGACATGAGTGGAGTTGATTGCGAGGGTACATTAGAAATAGCTGAATTAGTGGAGAAAAGCGGGGGCAAATATTTAGAAGTCCGAATTCAACATGCCAAAGTCGAGGGAATCGGAGGTGGATACTTGTTTTTAATAGGAGGAGATTATGACTTGTTTAAGGCATGTGAAAATTGCCTATACTCTCTAGGTGGAACTCCTTATTATATAAACGAGAATGTTGGGTAAGTTGAGACATTTATTTTACCTTCAATCGAAATCCAATAAATCGAATCATGACTTGTTACAAAAAAAGAGTCAAATTATATGAATTGTTCATTCACATCTGTTGTGTATATAAATACAAAAAGGGTGGCAGTCAGTCAGTAAGAACTTTCACTTCTTACTGACTGCCTGAGAGAGTAAGATGCATATGCCACCACTCAAATGAGAGGGTTAGATGACCTCTCTCATTGACAATTATTGCCTTTTCATACAGTATCACAGTGTCATGTGTAAAAGTATTTTAAAATTAATAACGGGTGTTTTTTTAGAGGTATAGAACTTTAAGTTGGCAACACTCTTTTAACCGGCGGCCATCTTGTCAGCTGTCAACTGATTTATGCTTAGTTTGGTTTGGCATTTCATCATGAATAGACTGACGCCTGAACAACGCTTCCAAATTGTGCAAATTTATTTTGAAAATAATGATTCTGTTCGAAATACG
Organism: Octodonta nipae; assembly: GCA_034190945.1. NCBI lineage: Eukaryota > Metazoa > Arthropoda > Insecta > Coleoptera > Chrysomelidae > Octodonta > Octodonta nipae. The sequence goes on along the minus strand of CM067217.1, from coordinate 36,124,817 downwards.
TATCGCGCACTACGTCCATTTTACGGTCAACATAATCGTCCATCAGAGTAATTAATTCGATTAACTGTGCAACGTTTTCGCACCACGTTTACTCTAAATACATACTCGATACTTTTCTCCGATACCAAGTACTTTTAGTATGGATACTTTGCAATTAAGTATCGAGTAGGTATCGGTCAAAAGCAGTGAGTAACTATACATGTATTTACTCACTGGTCAAAAGTTCTCATATACCCATGCGAATGTCCCTATTTCACTTAAACATTCATAAAAAATTGCATTCTTAAACTCTTAGAGCATACAGCTTCTGGAGGTAGCCTGCAGTAAAGAAATGTCATGCCACGGATAGAAAGAGAGGGCAATAGAGACCAGGGTATAGAGGGTATTTCACTCGATTGGTAGGTGGAACCAATGAGCTTGTTGGATGCAGTTCCCAATCGGGTGAAATAGCCTTTTACCCTCTATATTGCCATCTCTTTCTAGCGTTGCCACGATTGTTTTCGTTCGGTTGGTGTCAACACTGTTAACCTAAAAATCAGTTCAAATCAGCAACAAATAAAGCCGAGAGAGTAACAAGCATCAATCTAACTACTACAACAAAGTACACTAGGACGTCGAATTTGATCTTGGCAGTTGTTTAGAATCTTTCAATTTGATCTAAGGAACGTTATAGACATTATTGAAAAGTGGTGACATTAGTCAGTGTTTGTTTTATGTTGAAGCATTTTAATTTTTTGACTGATTGAAAATGGGGCCTCCGAATTCTAATTTGTGACTATTTTACAAAAAACGATGACAAATTCGCATGCTGCAAAAAATGCTTTAAAATCGTGCGGTTTTGTGGCAATACTTCTAATTTACATAAGCATTTAAAAAGTCACTCTGATTCGATACGAGTAAGTATCAATACTTTTCAATTGATACAGAGTAACTATCGATACTTGACGACCGATACGGTATTGAGTAAAAGTATCGATTGGTGGTATCGTTTCATCCCTAACTCTAAATGATAATACGCAACCACAGAGATGTCCTTCAGTGCGTACAGAAGAATCCATTGCTGCTGTAGAGCGTTGCGTAGAGGAAAAACCGAATCAGTCTATCCGCCATCGTGTACAGGAATTGGATATGTGTCCATCCACTTTATGGAAGATTTTGCGGAAAGATCTTGGTTTGCGTGCTTACAAAATTCAACTCGTGCGAGAATTGAACCCACACGATCACCTACTAAGGCGTACATTCGGTGAATAGGCCCAAAACAAGATTGCCGTTGATCCCGATTTTTATAAGCGAATTTTGGTTAGCGATGAAGCTCACTTTTGGTTGAATGAATACGTCAATAAACAAAACTGGCGTATTTGGAGTGATGATAATCCTCAAGTTCATGTTGAGATACCGTTACATCCAGAAAAACTGACTGTTTGGTGTGCTTTATGGGCTGGTGGAATAACTGGTGGGTACTACTTTAAAAACGATGTTGGCCAGAACGTTACAGTAAATGATGATTGCTATAGAGCCATGATTACTAACTTTTTCGTTCATCAATTGAACAATCATGATGCATACAAGTTGTGGTTTCAACAATACGGAGCAACATGTCACACAGCTCGTGCCACAATTGATTTATTGAAAGAAACGTTTGGTAACCGCATAGTTTCACGTTTCGGACCCGTGAATTGGGCTCCAAGATCGTGCGATTTAACGCCGCTTGACTATTTTCTGTGGGGATACGTGAAGCCACTGGTCTACGCCGATAAGCCCGAAACGATTGATCACTTAGAGGACAACATTCGCCGCGTTATTGCCGATATACGGCCACAAATGTTGGAAAAAGTCATCGAAAATTTTACCTCCAGATTAGACTACTCCGAGCCAACCGTGGCGGTCATACCAAAAGTCATATTCAAATTATAATACCAGAAGATTATCTTTCGAATAAGTAAATTTCATGTCAATTTAAAATATATATATCCTTGTTTTATCCCATTTCAAAGTTCTATACCTCTAAAAAAACACCCTTTATTAGGGTTTTAATATGTATTTGTTTCCTTCACAAATGGAACAATGTGGTTTCCTATGCTGTCTTCGGTGTACATCCGTTTCTTGGTTTGTGCGCTGAAAAGAACAGTTGACCTGACGTTTCGCCAAAATCTCATTTGACATTTTCAAAGGTAAAAATCTGAAAACATCTGTCTTCAGATTTTAAAACGAAATGGGCATGGCATAAATGTGACCATTGAATGTAACAGTTTTAATAAAATATTTTTACATACAACATATTTAAAATTAATGCTTTGTCAGCTCTTATGAACCCCTTTTTTAACTATATATAGTAATGGAAGTTACTGAGAATTTGAAATTATTGATAAGTAAAAACACACCTTTACACTGATTACCCTGATAAAAAATTACTTCCCAAGATTTAACAGGATTCATTTTCATTAAATTTTATTTTTCAGATATGTCACAAAGATTAATCTTATAATACAAGTCATAAAGAGTATTTGTCTAGTTGGTTTATGTGAAGCATTCAGTGTTATAGAACGCATTATACCTCTCCAGGACCAGGAAGAACTTCGACTGATGTTTTTTAAAACCCCTTTAGGATGTGATTATATTAAAAATAAAGTTGACAAGATTCTTCAGAAAAAATTTAGCCTTGTAGAACAGTCTATAGAAAACTTAAGCCGTGATATCAGATGGGTAATGGAGATGTCCGATTTAAATAAACAACCCATGATAATGACCGCTTTGGTGAATGAAATATTGAAACATTCTGAGAAACTCGGTTACGGGGGAAAAGATCCATCAGCAATTTTCATGAGAATTAGACATTGACAGAAGATTTGTGATACAGCCTTATACGTTTACTAATTAATCTTTCTATTCGGTTTTTATTTATATTTGTATAAGTTCTCTCATTTTATTGTTTTTAACTGATGTCAAATATTGTTCCATTTTCATAAAATTCAATTGTAAAATTTTATTTTTTTTGTAAATGAAATTGAACATATTATCTTTAAAAGTTTGTAATTTATAATAAAATAAAAAGTTCTGTATATAAATAAAAATATTTGAATGTTTTTTTATTTGATGTAATTATATCCGGTCAGGCATTTTAATCAAGCCACTCAAATATCTGGGAAAGTTGGCATACAAAAAATTGTTGAGGCAGAAGTTGTTGAAAACAATAGGAGTAATATCCCGTTCATATAAATTTTTACATTTAAATTTATTTCGAGATCATTTTAATGGGAACCCCTGTTTTGGATACTAAAAAAGCGGGAAATTTTACGTCCGAAATAAGGACAACCTGTAGGCTAGCTGCACACTGGCACACTGTACTAAGGAAGAGAGAAAATATTGGGTTCATCCATAGATTAGCACAAGGCTGATTTTAATTTTAAAATTAAGTTTTTGTTTGTGAATTAATATTTTTGCATTACTGCCTTTAAAATATGATAAAAAAATTTACTGACCTTTTCTGTTTTCTACTTTTCCCCGAGTTCATCCCCTTTTTCAATAAATTCTGGACACCACTCACACCATAACTTACTAAAGATTTTTGTGGGAATATTCTTTTATTTTGATGTCATATAAGGCGGGCCATAATTTAATTGCTTCTATAAACGCTTCGATGTCTAGGGACTTGTTGATAAAACCACGACGAAATTGCAACAGGAAATTCAAGAGCAACTTTTTAATCGCCAATGTGCGGTATTTATATTACGTACGTTCTGTTTTAGCGGCAACAATTTAGTCGCCAGGAATATCGAACTTGTTGGAATTTTTAGTTGCCGTAACTAAATAATCACCTGTGTGCGGATTGTCATAAGAAATAACGTGTTCTATTTTTGTGATTAAAAAGTTGCTCGACAAAAGTTGCCAGTGTGAGGCTAGCCTTAAGGTACAATTACATGTAGAACATTTGAAGCGCTTTCATGCGACTGCTTTAAAATCAAGGATTTAACATTTTTTTGTGCAGAAGTCAATAGATCATTATACTGCATCATATAAAGACGTAAGCGTAAATGATTAATGGTTACTAATTAAAAGAGAATAAAAATCTTCTGAATCATCTGGTATAATGGATTTGTTTCGCAATTACTTATTCAAAAAATATTTGGACTTGCTTCGGCGTCATGTTTGAGTTCATAAATTGGAATACATGTGTTTTTCTCGGGCACAACATTCTACTGACTGAATGCTGGATGTCGCTGACTTTTGTCCTGATCCTCAAATATGTGAAGCGACATTGTCGCAATCTGCTGTCGCTTGTCTGTATGTATGTATCTCAAATTTTAGCTTTATTAGTTACAAGGTTCTCTAATTCTATTTTATGTTTTTCATCAAAAGATTTCACTAACCTTTGTTGGATTTCTTCTTGATTTTGTTTCTCCTTTTTGTCACGTTTTTCCAGGATCCGAGTTATTTTTTCGTCTAATTTATCAGCAACCTGTTTGAATATTTTTTTGCTAGATTCGCCCATTTCTGCCCTATTTCGAGTTGTAGGCATAAATCAATCTACTATGTTAACTTCACATAATCCTGACTTCGGACAGCAAATTTCAATATATTTCGTGGGTTCGAAATCAAATTAATACAGATATTCACGTTCACTTTCTTTATTTATACCGAAAATAATCCACTATTTATTTACTACAGCTGATCGATACAAGTCACACGGAATATAAACTCAACTAGTACTATGGAAAATGTACAATGTCCTTTTACAATCAACATTCGTAGTTTCGAAGGTATAGGACATATTTTTGTAAAAATAATCATACAATAATATACATAAAAAAATAATTTTGTGAATTCTACAAATGTAATCCAAATGAAATAACAGGGATAGCAAAGGCCTGACTTAATTTTCTAGTTTCGCCTCAACTCTATTTCTTATAGAGGCAAATTAACGTCAATAATGTTAAACTTGTAATTTTAATGAATCAGGATCGAATTCCGACCACTGGGCGACCGGTAGTTTAAATTAAATACAAAGTTAGGTATGACTATTTCTGTTTTATATCAAAAATACAAAGAAATACCATGCATCTGCTGTTAATTCCTGTTAAATGATACCCTTATTTGTGATAATTTTTGTAAGCCCATTGAAATTTTGAAAATAATATAATGATAATTTTCACATTGAATTGAACGGCTAACGATGTTATGAAATGTCAAATTGAAATCAAATTTGCTACAATGACGATGACCGTGAACATTAGAATTATTGCCATGATGTCAGATCTAACTATTTATCTTAAATCTCACTATTTATATTCATATCATGGTCTTTGTAATCTTAGTTAAATTGCATGAAATTATTAGCCTTTCAGATAGAAGAAACAATATAAATTAAAAGTATAATGTTAAAATAATAAAATATTATCGAAAACAAATTGATCAGTTGTTACATAATTATAATTTTAGTTGACAAACCATATTTAGAAAGAAAGTTTCAAACTTGCGAGTACCCAATAAATGCTCATTATCATATAATAAAAAATTTTGTGGGTGAGATCTCAATAGCATGGTAATGTAGAATAATTTTAGGAACCGATGAAAATTTTTAGTTGTTTTGTCTTTGCCTATTTTTATATAGATCCCGCTATTTGGGATATTTGAGTATTAGAGAATTAGCACATCAAATTTGCGGGTTTTAGCTAAAAAGTTTATGATACTGTATTTTTTCGGGATTTTACAATCCACTGAATGCATCACTATATTGTTTCTAGCTGAGAACCTTCATGAGTTGCGCTTTCCTCAACTGTTTGAAATTTCGAATAATTATGTATCTCGTAGGTACATATGACTGACTTTAATATTTCAACGTGACATGAATTTCTATTTCTAAGATTTCAGGAAAACTAGCTCACAGCACGACTCGAGATTTGGGAATCGTGATGTGTGAAAAGTGCCGCTACTCAAGAGTATATAGTTCCAGTTGTGGTAAAAATTTGGATTATAACAACATGATATCAAAAATTATAGACCGATCCGAACTCTTAACAATTTTAGGTAGGTATTTGACAGTGTAATGATAAATTACACCGAAGACATTGCTATGACTACATATTTTAAAAGAATTTATGTTCAACAAAAAAGTCGTGCGTGTTAAGAGTGTATTTATTAAGATTAAAAAATGATATATAGTTTGGGGCATAGGCGTACCCAGAGGGCATTTGGGATACAAAATATTCCATGTCGCATATTAATAGATTATGATACATTTAATCTATAATAAAACACGATTTTGGTGATAAATTATTGACTATATTTAACCCAATCTACAATTAAATGTAAAAATATCATGAGTATGTATCTCAGATTAACATATTAAAAAAACAACGGTATTCACAATCTTCTCATAATTCTTACTAGTATTTCTTTAGTTAACAAATAAAAGATGCAAAAACATTTATTTTTTTATAAATAATTTAAAATCGTAAGAAGTTTATATTTTTACAAATGACTTAGTGACCTCAATACAGTTACAATCATGGAGAGAACAGGGTAACTTAAAATTATATTGTAATTGCTAAATTATCACTTAATCATAGTTCTTTGGAATATTTCAAAAATCAATAACTGATTTTTGCTCGTAATGGCAATTTCAAGACTGTTGTAATCTTATATATTCATTAACAATTATAAAAAAAATACAAATATTATTATACTCACTTGAGATATGATCGTGTATATACGTATAAATACGCTAAAAGATAATTAATTACTAATTAAATAATAAAATATTCACGGAAATTCAATCTTATTTGTATTATATGATGTCAGGGGTAATCTAAACACACCGAATAGACAACTGGTCTTAGTATCAAAAGTTAGAATAGGTTTCATTATATTTCATATACTTACTAGCATTCACAAATTTAAAGATTCAAGTACAAATACTAAAAAATTCTGGTGGAAACCTAAATTAAAGGATCAAAGGGAAATTCCTACATGTTAAGAAATTTTTGGAAATGTAATTTAGTGAAAAACTTTGATGTTTCTGATTTTGGGATGTTTCGTTTTTTTTTCGATTTTATGACATTCTAAGAAATATATTTAAATTTTTTTATTTAAGCCAGCTAAATTATTGAATGGACATAGCTTGTTTATTCACCATATTTGTTTTTATACCCGATGTGTTGAAATATCGTACTTTTAATGTAACAGGATAAAACATAGAGATGTCAGCAACCAATAATCGCACAAAACAGTAAAGGGTGGTTTAAAAAGCTTGAATAAATTCTCTATAAGGCATTTTTTTAACATTGACATGAATTTGAAAAAAAATTAAATAAATTAGAATTAAATTAGAAATTACAAATATTGTTAAAAAAGGAAAATATGGTTTTAAATGCTTGAATAACTTCTCCATCAATATTGATTGATTGACATCAATTTGAAACAAAAACAAGAAAACAGGCTTATTAATGTTTTTCAGCGAAAATGAGAAATATTGATAAAATGATTAATGTTAAGCGTGACTTTATTACCTTAACATATCAACAAAAACCCTGGAGATTTTTAGTATGATCTCAGTTTTTCTGTTTTAATTAATCGAAATGTGGAAAATTTTAACGGTCATGTTTCTTGTACCTAACCACTCCATAACCAGTATTGCAATAGAAATTTGTTTGAATTTTTCCCAGATTTTACAGACATTGTTTAAATTTATGGACAAAATTTTGTTTTCACTGAGAAAACGTGGTTGTGAACAAACTTGTTTTTAAAGTGTAAACAACAAGGATAACAAAACAAGAATCTAAATCGGGGTCGAAATTGGGTTCGGAGTACCAACTTTTAATATAATTTAATAAAGATTTGCACAGCAAAAGTGTGGAACGCATTAACAAAACGTATTAACAAAATTAAATGTTCCGTAGCATTTCCAATTTTTTTTCCAATTTTATTGTGAATAAATGTTAACGGTGTTTCCAATAAAAATCCAATAAAAATGAGGGAAAAGCAATTCTTTTCAATTCGATTGTCTAATGTCTCGTTTTCGCAATACTAACCTACGTCTCAAAAACATGGACAATGCAGAGTGAGTGGAAAAGAGAGGCAACTGACATGTATTGTTGGAGACGAATGTTGCGTGTTCCTTGGCTGTTCATCGTACAAATGTATCCATATTAAAACATCTAACAGGCACTCTCAGCGATGATACTAAACTTATTTGGATACATTATGAGAAGGGAGGAAGGAATTTAAAGATTAATATTCTAACGGAAGGCAGATGGAAGAAGAGTCAGGGGATGATTGCCAATTCGAAGAAACGATCACATGACTCAGACAACAAATAAACCACATTTTATCAACTGATGAAAGAGACTCAGGTTACGGAACAATGGAGGAAAACTATTGACGTTGCATCGTGACTTTGACCCCCACATTCTCGACAGAGAATTATGGCAGAAATGAAGATCATATTGAGAAACTGTAGTAGGTTGAGCTGAGTCAGGTAAGTCAGGATTACCATTAGTTGTTATACCAATATTTGTAATTGTGCATTGTTTTTCTAAAAAAGCAACTTTTTTCCTGTTGTTCATGTACACTTGTAGAGAATTTACTCAAACGTCTGGAATCATCGTTTTATAATGTTAAAGCACTTTTTGGTAAATAATACCACAATACATGAAATTACGGTATATTTCCAAACGTTTCGGGGTTTAGGGCAGACCCCGTTGTCAGTGACAAAGGAACTATGAAAAAAGCCACAATTTAAAAAAAAGCTGAATAAACCAACAATCCGGCCCATGCAATGGTAGATGAAATATTTTTTTTCAAGGCTGTGAACCAAAAAAATAAGAAATAACCAAATTTTTTAACATTTCTTAGGATTTCCTCGATACGACCATTTTCATTGAGTTACAGCATTTTCAAAAATCACTCAATATGTAGTAACATTTTTGATCCTTTATTTTTTCCAGGAGTTTACTAAGTTAAAAAGTATATACTATTTGTTAGAAAACACTTAAATGAATAATTTTTGAATACAGATCCAACTGCCTGTATTTTCCGACAGAAAAAAGCAAATTTGTAGGAAAGCAACTTTGGAAAACCTGGCTTAGGGCGCTTCTTTTTAAAAATAAGTTTGAGAAACAGACTATGCATTAATACCTAATTCGAGTATGTAATTCTATTTCTTGGTGTAAAAATGTTGACTAGAAAACTACATGATTATATGAACCATATTATTATGTAACCAAACACTTTTTGGTTGTTTTTGACTTGATTTGGTATAAATGTTATTCACCCATGCTGCATTTTATAAAATGTTTGAAATTATACTATTTTCAGATTCTTACCTATAAAAATTTAGCTTGTCTTGCCCTCCCTGAGGACGTTCTTTCATTATTACATTGCAAATTCATCAGACAACTTATAAAAATATATATATGACCATTGTGAGAGAGCATCGTTTAACATTGACAAAGGAAAATAAAGGAAATCAACTTGTTAAAAGTCAAGTGTTACAATTGAAACTGCGGCCAAATAGTATGTTTTAATATTTCTCAAGATTTGTTTCATATTTTTTTTAATGGAAACCTTTGGTGTGTCATAAATGTAAAAACACAGTTTTGCACCCTAACACCAAACTTTTATTTTAAACTGGGTTTACTCCTTGAAGATGAGAACTTAGAGTTGCTGAAACGGCGTTGAGTATTTAAATTAAAGGTTTGGTGTTTAGGTGCAAAACTGTGTTTTTACATTTCAAATTTTTTATTTACTATTGGGCATGGGTACAAGAGCATAATCTGTATTGTTAGTGAGGAAGTGGTTTTTGTTCACGGCGACTTCACTCACAACTGTCGAAGTCATGGCGGTTGGTTCCAGGTATCTGGTTACAAGGCGGTGCTTGGCAGTATCTGTCAGTGTTGCTACAAGCTCCTTTGCTATGGGGTTAGGCTAGAGATAGAGAGCGGGGTAGAACAGGGATATTGTGATTAAGAGAATAGGTAACATTTTTTATAAACAGAAAAAGTGTTACCTAAATATGAAATCATGAGTTTCAATAATCAAGCAAAAAGTTATTTATTTGTATTGATTGACAATCATTTTACACATGAAAGTCAATTTCAGACAATGAACACTTGTTACGCTGAGAGATTTAAAACTTCAAGATGTTAGAAACAGGTCTTCCTACATTACTACCAATAAAAATAAGGCCCAATAAATTTTAATAAAAAGTACTGCAATTATATGTCATGTATGAAATTAGGTCATGGTAAATAATACTGAAAAAGTTAGTGTAAATCGATAATAACATGACAAAAAACAGGTCATATTTTAATTGGGTCCTTTTTTTGGAAATGTACAGCTAATTCTCAAACTAAATATCAATTGAAAGAATTTCATTTCATGAATTTTGATTTTAAACATTTTTCATAATTTATAAAATACGAACAACGTTTGTCAAGAACTGAACAAGTCAATACCTTGTACAAGAACGATCGTGATTGGCAGCCAAATAAATCAAACAAGCCGTAATATAACATAAACTTTAGTCTCAACAAACGACACCAAACGAGATCCTTAAATTAACACAAAATTTGCATTTACAGACAATTGTTGTGATGTTATTTTTGTGCCTGACGAACATACAAAGTTCTGAAACCTGTTTGATGTAAGAAAATGTACCAAATAATTTAAAAATAAACAAAATCATCCAGACATATCAGTCAATTAAAAAAGAAAGGGTAAAGTAAAACTTGCAATGATAGATTTATCCAGAATATCATATTCAAGACAGGAAAACATCCAGATATAATAGTTTCAATTAAAACTTTGTTAAGAAACTTCTGAAAGTTAGAAGAACAATTTATTGCTAAGCCAAACAGAAGAAATACTCCTTAAGAGTTAACGAAGAAAGTGCTACAAGGTGGCGAAAACAATATTACGGAGAACGAAAAAAAAAAAAACAGACCAACTGGTTTAAAAAAATTCGCAATTTCATATACAAATCTTTAATAGAAGTTTGTTCACTCTAGTTTGTAGAGAGAGCAGACCAAAAGATGTATATGTACACATAGTTGACTGAGAAAAAGAACCGCAAATTTTTTGGAATGGGATGCCGAAAATATTATTTAGAATGACAAAAAAGTTCACGTGAAAACTTGAACCCTTAATTCTAATATTAAAAGATTTATCATCGAAAATTCAAATTTTATCCTCTATAATGCATCTTTCACTCAAATATTCTAAACTATATATCTGAAAAATATAAAAAGTACATTTCTAAATGAAATTAAATTCTCTACAATAAAGATCTGATAACAAATTTTAGCCCGACAAGTTATTTCCGTTAAACATTGATCTATTCTTTAGAATTAATTTTTCAACTTTAGGATTTTGTAACTGATAAATCAATATGTTTCTAATATGTAGTTTTTATTTGAACTCGAATTTAATGAAAAATATAATGAGACTTTTTTAGAGAGTCCATTTTATTTCATAAACATATATCGTTGTCTCTTAGAAACAGATTGGTTGATCAGTTACAAAATTCTAAAGATGAAAAAAATATATTCGGTCTCCCATTAAAAAAGGCCATTTTTTGGCCGTCTAATACACAGCTTCCTATTTTGGCACCACTAGTTTTTAATTTTTATTTTTTAGATTCAAATTGACAAAATATTAATACTACCTGTCATATGTGCGTGTGGCACAATATAACTCACACCAAAAGAAATAATAATTAAAATGACATTAAATTAGACAACTAAGACCACCTTTAAATAATATAATATCTGAGAGCTAACTGTTTTTTTTTGTTCTTTTTTTGAACTCACATTTAACATGCTTTTTGTTCAGGAACAACAATTTTATAATTATCAAAATAAATTTGAATTCTGGATATCAAGTGATTATATGTAACAACCATCGCTTGTTAGGAACTTTGTTCATCGGCCATGAGATGACGCTCTTCGACCACGAACGTGTTAAACAATCTAATTTCAAAATAAACATTTGTTCAATAAAATATTACTTTAGTATGAAATGAATAAATAAAATTTAATTCACTAACCTTAAAATTAGATTGTGTGACTGAATTTCCATGAATATATGTGGTTTTTACTTTTAAAAAAATAGGCATGTGATCTTATTAAATCTTATGACTTCACTATTATCACTCATGACTGAAGAAAAAAAAAATTAAGGCTTTTAAAAAAATCCGAGTGACAACACTTTTCAGGCGTTGTCTACTAGTAGTCAATCTGATTGCTTTTTAATGCTGAAACAATTTACTCTGAAATGCCTGCACATTTGCCTTACCTGAAACAAAATTTAATTATAAAGAGAGATACATATGCACGTAAAATTGAAACATTTAAAATTATACACTAAGAGCCTAGCTCCGAAAACGTAAATGATAAAACATGTGCCTAGAATGTTGATAAATATGTACATAATATTTAGCAATATTCATTTTCAAATGTCTTTACAAAGTTCAATCGAGATTTTCTTGTTCTTAAACACCTATTCTGAATTTGGTACCTACACTGTTTCGACATCATCAATTTTTATTAGCAATTTATCAAAATCTTCAAACGAAATTAAAAAAACTGCATTAGATGTGCAATAATTAATTCAGACAATAATTGGCTTGTAAATATTTTCATTTGTCGAGTTTAAATTCCATTTATGAACTCAATTCGACACAGTCTTTTTTGTCTATTCTCGATTAACTGAGCGAAGTGTATGATATAAGCCTATAATAGCAGTCGTAGGCGTATTTACAGGAGGCAGTTGCCCCAAAATTTATTTGGAATGAAAGGATAGAGTAAAACGTTGTGTATGTACATAATAGTCTATTTTTTGCCCCCTCCAAAGTAAATGCTGAAAAATGCTGAAGATACACCTCTAATAGCACTAGATATAAACTTCCGGAGTATTTTTATTTCTGTTGTTTCTAATAATTGTTTTGTTTTTTATGTCTCGGGTCTTGTTCCTGCTATGTATGCCATTATCGGTCTAGTAGTTGTTTTATTAATTCTGGATTTTGTTTCTTCTTTAAGATCTTTGCTTCTTAAGATTGTACTGTTAAGATCTTCTGGTGATTTATTTGTTTTTGTGACTTTCTGCCTCCACTCGCCTTAAACATCTTCGTCGCTGGTTATGTTAATGCAAAAACCCGTACATTTTAGTTCCTGTTGCATTAAATACTTTTTACTTGTTTGTCACCCACCTTGAATTATGTTGAATAACACAGGAGTAAAAGAGTCACCCTACCTACTGACAGGTTCAGAGTTTGTTAGCCTGTTGTTAATTTTGGCCTGTATTTGGTTATGCGGCTAGATGTTTTCAATGATTGTAACGATATTATGGTATGTTTGTATTAAACAGTGGGTATATAACGTTTCGAAGTTGAATATTGTCAAAGGCTTTCTAATGTCCTGCCAGTTTGTTATATTTTATGGACTTCTCAACTGCTGGTCTCAGCATGAACACAGCATCCACGCAGAACTTTCCTTTCCAGATCGAAATCCCTGTTGTTCTTCAGGCAAGAACGTAATTAAGTTAATTTTATTGGTAGTAATTTTTGTTACAAATTTCAAGGTTGAGGCTAGTAAATGTTCTTGTAGTTGTCTGACCACTTTTTTATCTCTTTTTGAACATCATTGTGCTAGTTCGCCTTCTGACCGATATACGGGATTGCGATACTATTTCTTACATTACTTTTTTTTTCTATAATCAATAAGTATTTGAACTATTATCTCAATTAAAGTGCAGAAGTGTAATTTCGAAAAATTGTCTGGATTGCTGGTGGTCCTTTACAGAGACTTGATTTCTTTAGGTAAATGTACTGACAGAAATAATTATATATAATTTGGACAACCAGCTTTCCTTTATACAAATATGTGTATAATATATATATACTCATTTGGTAAGGAGAACATTTCAACTCCACCTTCTACAGAAATGAATAATATTTGGCATCGAAGAATGTTAATGAAATATCATTGTCAATTACAGTATCACTGAATATGTTGACACAAAATGTAAAAAAATACATAAATAATTGTTCCAGAAGACATTCTCTTCTGGGAAGCACTCAAAAATGATACCTCGAAGAGAGTTTATACATTATCACTATTAAATTTATATAAAAAACAAGAAGTCACAATGCTGGAAAAATTAATACAGATGATTGGCAACAACTCTAGATTTGAAGTTTAAACATCTTCACACCAGATAATTGAGACACTCTTTCTTTCGGAACACCTATGAAGATAGGATAACCTATAATTCAGTTAATTTATAAAAATGTCACTGCTATACTTTGACTCAAACACAAAATCCAATACTTAATGGATTTTTTAAAGAAAATCAAACCTCCCCAACAAACATTTCAACATTAAATTTGTTAGTTAAAAATTTTAATCCTCTTGTACGTAATAATTTCCAAAATTCAGCATAGATACTTTTTTAGATTAATACAATTATTTATAATAATACATTCTACAACTAAAACAACGAATTCATATCAATGACATGGCACATTAACATTACTCTTACCTAAATATAATTAATTTCCGTCACATGGGAAAGGGTTCGATAGGAGTTAAATTGTAGAACTTATGAATACAAACTATGGCTATGCACTTGGTTAGTGGCACATTTATGAAACATTTGAGATTTTTTTTTCTCTTCAAAATTATGATTACAAATTCATCAGTAGAAATTACAAATATACATCTTCTAGACTTTCTTATTATGCAAAAGAAATAATGGGTACTCACCACACAAGTTCCATAATGAAGATGAGCTAATGTCAAACCTATACATAATGCATACAAAAGGAACATTTCTAAGGCTGCCCATTGGGTTAAAATAGATACAGCTACAACTAATGAGGTAGGAACTAACATCAAATTGAAAACTTCACACCTCGTATTCGACATCTGCGCTACTATTAAGCGACACTGCAAAACAAGGAATAAGAAATAATCAGTTATTGCAGAAAATATGCGAAACGTCAAGTTACATTAATTACCTCACTCTAGCAATAAGTACATAATAAAAGATTTGTCAAGATTCTAAAATAATTCTAAAAATCACCCATAAAGATAGATAGCCCAATGCTTTTTAACCTAATAAAACTTAAAAATATAATGATCTCTTAACCTTGTATAGTACTCCTGTTACTACTACTTTTAGTAAAAAAGTAAGTGTTTCTGTTATACAATCAATTTAAACTTCCTCAGAGGTCTCTGACCATATTAATAATACTATCTGAGAATATAAATTTGATCCTGTTTAATTGTCTTTCAAAAATCAAACAATCAATTCATCTGCATTTTTTTAGTATTGTTTTTGTATGTGCTACCTGATTTCTTCGCTAGCCTTTTAGTGATTATTCCTTTTATTTAATAGGTTGGTGCCGTTTATATTGGAGTAAAGAATTCTACCTGCGAGGAGAAGAAATATTTCATACAGCTCCCATACCTACAATATTTTATAAATATTGTCCGATTTTACCGGTTCCTTATGATTTAATCTTAAATAATTAATTCAAAAACATATTTTGATATCTGAAACCTACTAAAATTTTTAATAGCGGACTATCACCAAATCAATAGATCGCTGGACCAGGTAAGGTCTGTTTTGAGATGACTTGTATTCTCCTCTATGGTAGTCTTATGATCATAAATTACTAATTACTGAAAACAAAAAAGCAAATATAGTCGGAAGGACTCAAAAATGACCAAATTCAACTTAAAAACCTTGAGCTAATTGCAAATGTTTATCCAACAAAATGGAAAATGAAATGAACGTAAATTCAAAAAATTTCTGGACAAACAGTGCATTGGTAACATACTTGTAAAGAGGATGCAGATGTTTGCAATCTTTCATATTTATTTTTCAGATCAAGTAAACTCCGAAAGCCGATGTTGTTTTGGCTCCGATTTAATTCCATTTCTATAAAAACCTATTTATCCACTTTAATTGAACCTCCCAGAATATTCAATATTTCCTTGCGTCTGGCTTCTTTCTAAACTTGTTGAAAAATTCCTTTATTACATCTATATATTAAAAATTGATATAAAATTTTTCAGAATTACATCCATATATTTATTATAAGTTCCATTTCTAAGCTTTTGGTTGGTAAGTTCTTTGAAGTTTTCATTTTTAGGGTTCCGTATATACAGTAGGATACGCTTATAATATCACTTAGGATTTCGGCCTCTTTCACATGACAGCAATTTTCTCTGAAACTACTGGACGGAAAATGTTAAAATTTGGTATCAGTGTATAGTTTGGTTTTGGATACATGTCGTAATTGAAGAAATTTTGATTTTAGGGGCACTTCCGGAGGGAAAAATTAAAAAATCAGTTCCTCCCCTTATCTCCGAAACTACGAAGCCTAAAATTTTGAAAAACAGGGAATATAGAACGTTGACCGAAGTTTACAGGAAAAATAAGGAGAATCCATTAATTTTAATTTGAGGGGGCAAATTATAGAATTAAATGAAAAATTAAATTTTGTTCAAAAGCATCATATAATACATCAGATAAAAGGTCTCAAGGAGTCTCATTCTCAGGGAAAGCTAATATTAATTTTGAGGTAAAATTACAGAATTAAATAAAAAATATAAAATATCTAAATTATTATATCGAATTAAAGTGCTCATTATGACGAATACAAACATATGTTTTCATATTTTTAAAATAAATTATTTAAAAGATATTAACAAAAATATAAAAAATACCCATTCCCCCTTATCCCGTAAACTATAAGACTTAAAAATTTGAAAAAATAGAGATATAGAGTCTCACCTGAACTTTACTGGAAAATAATGTGCCACCCCTTATTTTAATTTTAGGGGGAATATTACAGAATTAAATGAAAATATAAAATTAAAATTACTTCTAACGCATCATGTAGTATATCAAATCAAAGGGCTCATTATGATGAATACCAATATATTTTTTTCATATTTTTAAAATAAATATTTTAAAATATATTAACAAAAATAAAAAAATACCCCTTCCCCCCTCTTTATTTCCGAAACTATAAGACCTAAAATTTTGAAAAAAATTAGGCGTATATGGCCTCAGTTAAAATTTCAGGAAAAATATGAAGAAATCCCTATTATTTTTTTGTGGCAAAATAAAGAATTAAATGATTTTTTTTTCAAGAGCATCATGTAATGTGTCAAATAAAAGGGCTCATTATGAAAAATTCAAATATTTTTTTTTCATATTTATTCAGTCATTTGTTTAAAAGATATTAACAAAAATATTAAAAATCGATTTATTCCCCTCTTTATCTCAGAAACTACACAATCTAAAATTTTGAAAAATATATATTATTTGTATATTTAAAATAATTTGTCTAAATAATTTATTAATTTTGTATTTAAGCCTGAGCCTAAAATTCCGACAATAGATTATATAGGGTTCCACTGAAAGTTTATCAGTAAAATAAAACCCTAATGTTAATTTGTAAATCCAAATTAGAAAATTAAATAATTGTTTTTATAAAAATCAAGCGAATCATGTAGCAGATAAAATAAAAAATCTCTGCGTTAGAAATAAATATTTTTTATAAATTTAAAATGCTTAGTTTAATGGGTATTAGGGTAAATATAAGAGAATGCCCTCATTCCCTGCTTGTATGAAACTAATATTAGAAAAATATATATATTGATTCACCTACATTGTATCAAATCTTAAAGGTGGTACAGAACCCTTAGTATGCGAGTCCAACTCGCACTTGACCAAATTATTTCAAATGATGTGTCTTCTTTTATTAATTAGGCTGAAAAGATTTGATCTATGTTACTTCAGAGTTGTCTCAAGACTAGCACTTCCACCCCATATTATTTAGCTTAGTAATGAAATATGTTAATTTATGCATGACTAATATTTTACTTTATAATACATACTGTTTGTATGTTGGCTTTCACAGCCCGATGAATAGGTTATATAGAGTGGGGAATACCTTCGCGCTTGAAATGCAGTTTATAATTAATTCAACAGTGATATAAAATTAATATTTAAAAATGTTTCATTATAGTAGAATTTTAGTATCTTCATACGTTGGCAGTTGAGCTATCTTTAAATGACGTATTCTTACTGAGCCATTCTAAGATTATATTGTTTATTGGAAAGGGTCTCAAACCAGTTTTCGATAGGATTGTTCCAAACCGACAAATTACAGATACGTCTACAAACGTTGGGTTGGAATATCCCTCTTATAGCAAAATAAATAAAAACCGGGATATAAAAGATTATTCTAATGTCGCTTATATTATTTGTTACATAATACGAATATTCTACTTACAGATATATTGGAGAAAATCGTTCCCATAAGAAAGAATAATGCTCTGGGGTCTCTCTCAACTACGTTACTAGGCGAGTATAACATCCAACCTAGGGTGATCACAAAACACATGAAAACTGCTACCAAAGGCCTTATAGCTTCGGTGAACGGTCTCATGTGACCGGTTTTGTTTTTGTATGATAAGTATATGTTATAAAAAACTACAGGGACGTTAGTAAGTAAGGAACAAATATAAAGCGTAAGTTCAAACATCATTCCAGTTGTTACGGGTCCGACTGAAAACTGCCACATTTCAGAACCACCGATCTGAAAAGAAAAAAAAAATTAATGTTTTGGATAAGAACAAATGAGTTCATTTATGTCGGTTTATTAATTCAATAATAAAATAATAACATTGTTTTTTAACGCGCGTTGACTAACTTCACTTCTATCAAACTAAGAATATAGACCAATTTTTTAAGTCAATTTTAATCTACCTTTAATTGTCTTACTGATTTGAAACTTTATTCCGATGACATTAATTGATCTGTTTGATTGATTTGATCTGAAGACTAAGTGTTGGACAGTGACATTTTTCATAGGCTACCAATAAACTCTTCGAGTATGGGCTTCTTTGATTTTTAGCGCGTCACTGACAAAATTTTTCTATTGAAAGATAAATTTGAAAACACTGCCTGTTCTCTTTTCTTATTAGTAAAGTTTCTAACAGTGAATTATTTTTACTAGGCAAAGTTTGAATTATTAGTGGATATTTCCAGATTTAAATCCTCTTCTATATTACAAGCACTTGCTTTTCAGTAAATGCAAAGTCATTACAAAGTACGTTGACAATGACTGTTCTCAACAATTACTTTAGTTTATTTAATTATCTGGAATGAAGAAACCTTCAGAGTACTACCAGTTATCATGAATGTGCAATAAAGGACAATTATAATTGATTCTGCAATCAATGTATGCACCTAGCAAATTTATACGGCTCAGTAATATATCAAATCCCAGGGATTTCGAATAGGTAGGTATAAATTAGGTATTTACGGAAAATAAATTAATAGAGAATTTTCTCATTAAATGGAAAAAAAATTCATTTTCATTTGTCAGATAAAACATTAGGAATTACCAATATTAATTTTTAAATCAATGTAAAACACTTGACTTTGTACACGTTTTCAACAGATTTAATATTTAATTTAAACTATCACTTTAAGTATTGCAATTTATGTAATGTTTAGATATCAATATATGTCACAGCAGTATATTCGACATTTACATTCTGAAGTTTGCGTTTTTTTTTTGAATATGCTTTATTTGGAAAATTGTAGTCACCTGTTTTTATTATATAATTTTAAAAATACACTGTCCTTTATTTAAATTGCGTATCAGAGTGTAATATACAACTTAACACTGTTTCTAAGACAAAGTAAGTGGCAAAAATCTAGATTTATATATACTCTGTGACATTAGAAGATTACTTCTTGAATCTTTTTTTTACAATTTGGTAGTCTTACATCAAAATGAAAACATTTGCAAAATTATTTTAACATGGTACTGGTAATGAACGTGTTCAAACATTGATTACCAGTAATAGTTATATCTTTTTTTTTTCAACCGGATCATTAAAAAAACACCAACTTTGCTGTCAGAAACCATTCAAGATAAAACATAAATCGTAGATAATGGTACCACAGTATGCTTCAAAAATAGTGATTTTGTTGTCAAAACAACAGTTTCAACAAGTGGTGTGTAACACTCCTCATGTTAGTAAGTATATATGAAAATATCGAGAAAAGTTACTGCCAACATACAGAAAAATAAAATTTTATTTTAATAGAAAAATTGTCTTACCCCTGTGGCTATGAAAGTCAATATCGTCCCCCACATGGAAAAATCGTAGCCCCACGGCAAAAACAATACTCCCGTGTTGTATTTTTCAAAATGCGAATAGTAGAAGTTCATCATCACATTCCACATGGTGAAGAACATTCTAAAAGGTGGTATACTATACTTAGCACCTCTTCCAAAAATTGAATACATCGCTGATGGTATCAGACCAGCTGTATAAGAGTCCAAACCGTGATCGAACAACTCACCCAGAGGTGTACTGGTGCCAGTTCGCCTCGCTTGTTTTCCATCCACGCCATCTACAAGTACAGATAACTCAGAAAAAATTATTTACGAACTATAATAAGCCGGAGAAAAAGTAGAATTTTAAACCTAAAATCTGTATATCAGCAATCAACTAAGTTAACTATTTTATTATCAACTTCACTTAATTTTCAACCAGTAATTTCCAATTTCAGAGAAAAGTGAATTTTGGTGTCATTCAATTCGGATTGATGCCTAGAAACTTTTTGGAAAAGTTGAAATGACGTCGATAAAAATTGCAACAGTTATAAACAATATAGCGAAAAAAAAAGCTAAATTTATTACACAAATCCATATTATGCTAGAAATATAAATATATGCCAGCTTAAAATTAAAATTTGCATCAAGATTATTTATTATAAGGATGTAGTTACATAGGTACCACCCCTTTTCGAATGGACTTGTCCAGAAAAATTATAGAGAATGGCCAATTATTGTCAGTATTTATATGTGTTTATACTTAAAATTTTGAAAAAGTGAGATGAGAGGTCTCGATATCAACTCTTCCACTTTCCATCGGTTACATAGGTGGATTTTGTGTAAAAGGTAAAAAACTAAATTGTTACCGATTTATTGAGGTTTTTTTGAAAAAAACAAAAACGCATCGATAAAAAATGTTGAATTTTATGTCAATTAGTTATGTTTTATCATTAGAACACATTGATGTTGGATTTGTTCTACTATTAATTTTGTCACCTAAAGGGCTTTTTCTCCGTAAATGACCTGAGGTACGAGGGCTTACAGGGAAATGCAAGTCATAAGTTCACGTAGTTTACGTTTGCTTTCTGCATGGCAAAAAAAATAGGAAAGGATTTTAAGTAATTTAAAATGAAATATACTGAACACGAAGAGCAAAGAGAGTCAGTCGGTTGAATGGTATACCCTGATTTATTTGACAAAATTATATAAGGCTAATTTCCTATGCCATAAAAATTGTCGCATTTGGGATTCAGAAAATAAATCACTTATTGTCGAGATGACTGTTTGGTGCGGATTTTGGTCGGGCGGCATTATCGACCTTTTCTTCTTCGAAAATTTAGAGGGTCAGGCAAAATAGTTAATGCTTTTTGCTATTGCAAGATGACAAACAAATCAATTATGGCGTGAGGCATTTTTTCTTGGTCCTACAATTTCCAGTTTTGTGATTAGGATTGTCCAGTCAAAACATACGATTCAAGGCCGTTGGACTTTTGCCTTTTGCTTTTTCTTAGTCGAAAGTTCATGCCTCCAATCAGAGACTACTCACGAATGGAAGGAAATTTGAAAAAACTTATGAAGAACGGCCATGGTAAATATCAACAAAAGAGTGTGAATGTAACAACAAAGCAATGGAGGTCATTTATCCGATATATCCCACACAGAACCATACACTTTATGAGTCAATAAAAAATTACGTTACATTAAAAATTCGCATTTTCTATCAAAATTACTTCATGTCTGAACTTTCGGACAATTTTTTTTAATTGTTTTCTATACTGTGTTTTTTTAATAATGAAATTAATCAAGTTAATATCCCCACTATCGAATTCTTACCTAATGTATAAGCTATAAATAAGAATATCCCGGCTGCCGTATACGTCCATTTCGGTAAAGGTTCAACATCAGGATGGTCTGGGTCGGCAGCATAAAAGTTATAATCCAAAACAGCAAACATCAAAAACGTTACTACTGTGAATAAGAATCCAGTAAACGTTATTAAATTTGGAGCTATGGTCTTTGGGAAATACTGCAACACAAAATTATAATTAGTGAAAATGTTATTGGTTAGTAGTTACTAATTCATAATGAATTATATTATAGTTATTAATAAATTTTGTGTGGGGTTGTCATTCTTTTTAAAATATTGGCTACCGTTTAGTTAACCAGTTATTAGTACTGTTAGTACTGTTACGAGAATTCATCCGACAGCTGGCCATCAACCAATTCGTGGAAGGGCCATTATTCCGATACTTCTGGGAATCCGAAATGGATCATCTCTCAACAGGCCGACCGCTGCCGTTATTGGGAATTTCCTTAAAGCTTCCAGAACATTAAAGAGTTTCCCGATGTTTCGTGGACTTACCAAACAATTTGGAGAGAAATATATAAATATGGATAGCTGGCGATAGGAGGCATTCAGTTTTCGACGGTCGTATTGTATAGTTAAGATAAAATGTAAATAGTTTCTGTGAATATAAATCGGGTTAAAGTAGTGGAAATAAATTAGAGTGAGTTGGAATGTGTTTTTAAATAAATCCAAGAACTGAAATGAACCCGTGTGTGAAAATATAAATATTATAGTAATGAGTGGGGCTCATTGGATTCGGAATGTTAACTAGAAACATATGCAAAAAATTCAAAACTTGTGCACATTTGAGAAATCCGAACATGCCATGGCCACCTGGCAAACCAAAATTCACTGAATGAAGCCAACTGTTCGATACAAACAGACCCTATTCCAATCAGAAGGGGTATATTCCGACTCTCTTAGCCCGCTGTGGTTCTGCCTTGCCATGAACCCTCTCTCAAACAAACTGAACTCAACTAATTTTGGGTTCAGTCTCAAACACAACAACGTACAAGCATTAAAGATAAACCGACCGCTGCTGCGCTTAAAATAGTAGAAGGGTTCTCTGGACATCCATATGAATTTCCGAATTATTAATATAGTTAAAGGCAAAATAAAGCGAAATGGGAGATTCAATTGAATCAGGTCATACTTATAAATACCTTGGAATAAAGCAGGAGTTGATCACCGATGTTTTATTAAGACGACTGTTGAAAACCAAACTAAACAGTAAAAATCTGTTTCAGGCTTACCAAACAATTTGCAAGACTGACATTGAACAATTACAAGAAAAAGTTTTATATCAAAATCAATATGGATAGCTGGCGATAGTAAACTATTAGATCAACAAATTTCTATTTTGCGTAGTCATTCAGAATTTTCGACGGTCGTATTGTATAGTTAAGATCAGAAACTGCTGAAATGGAAAGAGAAGCCCCTTCATGGAAGACATTTCTGTGAAGTAGCGTAACTGGTTGATCTGGTCATATGTTGAAACGGAAATAGTCCAAGATCAAGGAACTACCTAAAGTACATCGTTAAAGACCCTTCCATTAACAAGAGATGACGGTTGTCTGAATCTATCCAGCATATCACAGGAGGTTGTCAAGCGTTCGCTGCAACTGAATACAAAGAACGACAATGCTGTGGCAAAAATACTTCACCAGGAACTAGCACTGAAACATGAATTATCACAGTCGGTGGAATCTGTTTTAGAAAATAACAATACAATATGGGACCGCACGATACTATCGGTCTGTTGCTAATGAGTGGGGCTCATTGGATTCGGAATGTTAACTAGAAACATCAACAACAGGACTGTACCAAAACATCTATTAAACAAAACCTCGGTCTGGACGAACATCTTTACAAACAAATGCAAAGCAGTCTTGTTAGGGACAGCCCGGACGGTCAGAAAATTCATGGGCAACTCTCCAACCACGGGCCTGAAAAAAGGGCTCCCACAGAGCTAAATGATATCTAGGAATCTGGGGTTTAGTGAATTTTCCCCTAAAGGCACTCATCGAGTGCCTTAGAGGGAGTGTGATGCCATACATTGTATGGTCAAGTCGGATAATAATAATATTTTATAGAAGGAGCCGATTGTCAATTAACAAGATTTTTAGAGTTGTCGTTTATATTTCAAGTTGGATAATACGGGAGAGGACAATAATCAATAAAAAAATCTAAAATATTCTTAGCATCCTCATTAAATTAAACGATACGATTATTATATATATGATTCATATTTTTAAAACAAGATTTGGTCTGTTAAGATGGCGGGACAGCTGCATGTGTGTATGACTTAGGATAGGTTTTGTTATTTGAATACTTGGTGCTTATAAAGTGATTACAGAGTGAATTGTGTTAGTGATTATTAATAATTTTGTTATTTGCGAGTTGGACTGAGGGTTCCGTACCACGCTTGAGATTTGATACAATGCAGGTATCTCAAAGTATATATTTTTCTACTAAGCGTCAAAATTTATAAAAAATATACACTTTTATTTTTCACAATGAGCCTTTTAATTTTATCTGCTATATGATGCGCTTGATTATTATAAAAGGATTCTCGCTTTATTTTACCAATAAACTTTCAGTGAAGCCCTATATAATCTTTTGTCTAAATTTTAGGCTGAGTAGTTTGGAAGATAAAGAGGATAATGTGTTAAAATTTTAAATAACAAATTTATAATCTTTTAAACAAATTATTTTAAAAATACAAATAAAATAACATTTTAAAAAGTATTTTCAAGATATGATATCATATATTTTTTTATTTTTCTATTGATTTTGTAAATTGGCCTCCCAAACTTAATATCAGGCTTTTCTCCTTATGTTTCGTGTAAAGTTTTTTTTTTAATTTTATTCATGTTGTTTCTGATATAAGCAGGGGAATAAGTCGAATTTTATTTCAACATGTTTTAAACACAATGAGTTGAACATTATTGACGTTATTTTGTCTGTATAAGATATAGGGTTGAGGCGAAATTAGGCCTTTGCTATCCCTATTATTTCATTTGGATTACATTTACAGAAATAATTCACGAAATATTTTTTTATTTATGTATATAATTGTAGGATTATTTTTACATAAATATGTCTATGCAACATTTCGAACTAATTATCGGTGGATTTTTTTTGTAACCTAAGAGTTTCCGTCATTTACACAACCGATTTTAAAAATAGAGATGACAAACCCAATGAAAACTCTAATATTTAATGACATTTCCTTTATCGGCTGATTGATGATTTGTTGTACAACACCTTCGGAATATTGTGAAAATTATATTATATTAATGACTTATAATCACAACAAAAAATTATAAATATTATTATCTACGAAAGTTAGTACTACTTGTCCGAAAAATCAATACTGATCTATAATTTACAACACTAAATAGTTTCCTATTGAACTATAGGCAACTCGAAAGATACTAAAAGATGGTCACCACTTGGTCTGAAAGAGCGTTACCCAGCCACTGTCGTGTTTATTATCATTTGAAAACCAACCTAGCATATATAATTACGCAGTGGTTTCTGTTGTCGTGTAGAGCGTTTTGGATTTTAAATTTTTTGTACAGTTAGGTTGTAAATTTTAAAGCCAGCAGTGTACGATTTCAAAGGTAATATGTATGTAAAAAAATATATTTTACTCTAGAATAAATAATAATTTAACCTAATATATTCAAACAAATCTTTAAAATGTTTTTAACAGTCAGAACTTTGCAGTAATGGGACCATGTAATGTAAAATTAATTAACTATAAGATACCCACATTGTCAGAAAACATTAATTTCCAGTATGATTTTCAATATAAAAAATTTACTTACCAACGGAGTAACTCATGACAATTTCTGATTATGTAGAAAATATAAAGAAATAGGAATCACATACTGTTAATTAATAGTAGTTAAATACACCTATTTTTGAGATTTTTTTTCTCTGAATTCAAATTGACAACTTGAAAATACTTTGAAATCTTGTCTTACTGAATTGAAAACTTTCAACCTAATCGCTACAAAAGTAATGAAATGTCAAAATTTAAATCAAATTTCCGGCAGCTGGCTGGGCATTCAGTGTTGTCAGATCTACCTATTTATCGTAAATTTGTGCATAATTTCACAATTTTCTGTAATCTTAATTAAACTTATATGACAAAAATCCGACAAAAATAAAAGGACTCTAAATTAAGTATATGGTTAAAATAAAGAAGATATCAAAAATAAATTGAATAGGTGCAACATAATTCTGATTTTAGTTGACAAACCATATTTACAATGCAATGAAAGTTGCAAACTGCAAACTTGCGAGCTCCCAATAAAAGGCAATAATTATGTATTATAATTTCTCGCTGGTTCTATTTAAATAGCATGACTATGTTGGCTAACTTTAGCGAAGGGCCAAAACTTTTAGTTTTACATTGGAGTCAAACCTATTTTTATGATTTTCTCTCCAAGCAATCTGGCGGCCCTGTGTGACATTGACAGTATGCATGTGAATAATGACTTTTTTATTTTATTATTTAATTATTGAACCAATATTATAAATTAATTTTAGCATTCTGCACTGAAGGTCGTCTGTAGCTACTAAACAAAACAAAAATAAAGCAAATCGGTTGAGTGACAGAGGAGAAAATGGTACCTAACCGTACTGTCTTTGACTACTACATATACAGATATGGTTCAGTACAGCAACCAGGGCGATTATTTGCTGCCAATTTTGAAATAAAATTTTCCTAAATTGCTTATGGGCCATTCGCCATTATATTGGTAAAATTGCATCGCCTCGAATGGCACTACCGTGGCCGATCTCAGCAACGTTGCCACAATTTTTTTATATTTATTAGATGACAAAATGTTGTTTGAAGAATTTTTATACACTAGTAATTGATATATTTTATTTGAATAATACTGAAAAGCAGCTTTAACCAAACAACATGACGAGTACGTAAGTTTTTCGTGTATAGGTACATTTATCTTATTCGGTATTAGTTTAATTATCATATATTTGATATCATATACATATATCATATTAGGGTATTCTTCTTGTTTCGTGTAACGTTCAATTGAGGCCCTATATAACTTTTTTTTTAAATTTTAGGTCTTATAGTTTCGGAAAAAAGGGAAATGGGTATTTTTTTATATTTTTGTTAATATCATTTAAACAATTTATGTTAAAAATATGAAAACATATATGTGTATAAATTTCTCAGAATAAGCCCTTCGATTTGACATATTACATGAAGCGTTTGAAACAATTTTAAGTTAATATTTTGCATATAACTTTGTAACTGTAATTTGCCCCTCAATATTCATATATACGGAACCCTAATAAAGACGTAAGTCCATAGCTGCCCGGTCCTGTAAATAGAGCTACCTATATGTAAATTATATTTTATAAACCTTTGTGTCTGGTAAATAAGGTCGTTCAAACCAAGACCATAATCAGCCTTGAAGGGTTTAGGCCCTAAAGGCTACCCTTGGAAGAAAAAGAAGAAGAAGAAAACAAGAATTAAAATATAATAAATACAATACATATTTATCATCTGTTCCCCAAACATATATCGCAGTGCCTTACATGTTATGTAAATAATATTGCCTTTACATATCTGGTAAACTTAAATGCATGTATTATTTCGATACAACAATGGTAGATAATATTCTCCTTAAATAGCCAAATGTTACCTTCCGCAGTGTTTTTTTTAATTAATTCAGAATTCTGATATTAGATTCTTCATCAACAATTAATAGAAATTTGTTGTGGATTATACTTGCGCAAAGTCAAGCTAACTATTCTGTTACTTAACAATTACAGTACATAAATCGCTAATACAAATTCATAGCAAAATTCAAATATTTAAGAGTATCGAAACGAGTTATAGAACAAGGTATTAGTAATTAACAACGGAATATGACAATGATAAAATTGGAATGCTAAAACATTAAAATTAATAGTGATGCCAGTTGTATGTCAGTAGTTTATGAGGCTGTTTTAAAATCAAAACGGAATTTAAGAATATTGTTGATATAATGAATGATTGTTTAAAAAATGATCAGGAAACATTTGCTGGCTGGTAAACTACCAGTTTTATTCCATTCGGATATGATGAGTAATTTAAACTTAATAGTTCGCAATCTAAAATCTACCCATTATAACACAATTACTTGTCAAAATTATTATCTGGAAGAATATTTGATGGGTGTAACAAAAGTACCGATACCCCCCTGTAACTTCATATCATCGGATTTTCCGAGAAACGGTTGGTCAGTTTTGACTTAAAAATTCAGTGGTGACCTTGTCCTTGACCCCAAGGTCATTTCAAGGTCAACTTTCTTTTTTTAAATGGCAACCCATATTTTTTATTCCGGAATCAGAAAGAGCGGATAATTTTACATTCAGATTTTGATCTTGGGATCTAGGATCAGGGTCATTTCATTATTTGCAACGGATTTTTTTTATTTCTATATTTTTTTTACTTTCTTCTTTTGCTGAGGGTAATAACTCTGAACATATGCCTTAGAGATCGAAAATAATGTTAAATATCCACGAAGTGGCTTCAATCACATTAAAGAGCAATTGATTCATATAAAATAAAAAAAAAATAAAAAAAAACAAAAAAATAAAAAAAGACAAAAATTTAAAAAATTAAATATAAAAAAAACAACAAAAAAAAAAACAAAAATAAACTGTTCAGTGGGGCTCCATTAACAAAACATAACTACGCAGCGCGTCCTCAGGTTGCGTATAGAGGAAACCCCTTCTGAAGATAAATTGTAACCACCAATAGCATCAGCCGGTGGGACTCCACCTTCTTTCAAAGTTAAGTGACCATATTCACTGCAAATAACGATTGCTCTTGAAATGACCTTGAGAGGTCACTTAGGATTCGAGATCAAATACAAACCTGAATGTAAAATTATCCGCTCTTTCTGACTCCGGAATAAATGTGTTTCCATTTAAAAAAAGAAAGTTAACCTTGAAATGGCCTATAAAATGACCTTGGGGTCAAGGACAAGGTAACCACTGAATTTGTAAGTCAAAACTGACCAACTTTTGTCTGGAACGTTTTCTCGGAAAATGCGATCATAGGAAGTTACAGGGTGGGGGTACCGGTACTTTTGTTACACCCTGTATAAAACATGCACTTTCTAACAAACATTACAACATTGGAATATAAGATGCACGGGGTGCCATGGGATAGGAGAAAGAAATAAACGAGTAAACCAGCTGCTCCAATTTCTTTTCATCACCATATGACGACTATGAATACCTTTTTTAAAAAGGCAGAACATCGAAAGTGGACATGGATTAGTCTAATGGCACAACAAATGACGAAATCGACTTTATTATCACAGACAGAAAGCAAATAGTCACAGATGTAACCGTACTAAGTAAAATATCAGTAGGGAGTGATGAAATAAGCTTTTGAAAAGAAACATCAGTAAGAAGTGGAAAAATGTAGATGATGTCGAAAATTACCAACAAAGGATAAAAGAAAATTTGAAAAACGTCGATACAAGAAATCTCGTGGAGCTAAATACAAGCATTTGCTCAAAAGAAAGACTACTTGAAACAAACAGAAAATGAAAATAAGCTTTCCCTAAATACTATAAATCTCATGAAACAGAGAACAGCAGGTTTCCGAGCCGGATATCTCCAAGTGATACAATCATTAACAGAAAAAGTGTAGAATACAACAAGCTCTTAGTACTAACTTTCTTCGAAAATGAAATGGCATTGGACTCCATAAATCGCCGTAAATTGTTCAAAGCTCTCTCAACCAGTCATTTTCATACTGCGACATATAAATGAGCAGCCAGAATACACGCGGAAACAGATAGGTTCAAGCTCGAAATAGCATAAACATAAATGGAGAAAAGCTAAACTTACATTTTGCCGACGTTATCGTGTTGATCTCAGACAAACTAGACGAGGCAAATGAAATGGTCTTAGAACTATTCGTAACTTCCCAAAAACGAGGCTTAAGAATCAACATTGTCAAGACCAAATTTATGACAAATCTATTTCCCAGCTGTAACCTCATGCTGGAAGGAAAAGAAATTCAATACGTAACATCTTACAAATATCTGGGCCATGAGATCCGAACAGGAAGAGATAACCTGCGACCAGCCAGAACAGAAGTACTTGGGCTGCCTTTGGCAGGCTGAGGTATGTATTCAAATGCGATATGTCCCAAACAAATAGTGTTCGACCAATGCGTTCTCCCGGGAAAATATATGACACAGTACAAGGCCTAACTACTGAATAATACGGTGAAAGAACAAACGCTTAACTAGAAACGTTGTACCATAATCTAAGTATAATAAAAAGGAAATCTTATCTCCTAAGATGGACAAGCCAATTCCCTGATACCCGCCTGATTAATATGGTGTGAAATCAGAATTCAACAGGAACAAGACCTTTGGACGACGATTTGACTATGACCATAAACAACTGGAGGGTAGCCATTATGGACAAAGATTAATGGAGGCAGTTTATCTTTGCTGCAAAACCCCACGTCGAAGAAAGGTAGGAGAGTGGATCATTAGGAAAGGTACAGAAGATAGGAGTTCCATAGCGGGTAGAAACGTCTCAATTTCCAATAAGCCGATGACACAACGTTTTTAAATGAGATGACGTTGTTACTACAATGTGTCAAAACGTGTGAAGAGTTCTAGTGGGGAGTATGACCTCAAACTAAATACGTCAAAATGCGGCTTTATGTTAATTGATAAGCGACCCATGTACTATATTCGCGACATACAAATCAAACATGAAGTTATCTATTTGGGTGTATCCAGCTCAAATCATGAAATGAAATAAAGAAAAAAAATAGATATGACTATAAGCGCGCTGTCATCTTTAATTAGCAAAGAGGGCAAGAAACGTATAGTCCAAAAACTTATTGTCCACAACGTACGGCAGAGTTATAAATGCAGCTTGTGGAAGATGCATAGAAGCAATCGAAATGAGGTGCTATCGCAGAATGCTTGGAGTATTAATCATGAGCAATTACTACCATCATAATACAGGCAAAGTTCTTCGGCCACCTTATCAGTTGAGATGGCATTAAAATTGGTAATCCAGGGGAAAGTTGACGGTAAAAAGACAAATTGGGCGCCCCCTAGGTATATCGATCAACTAAAAAAACTGAAAAGACTATAGGCACCTCAAACATGTCTCTACTGCCAATTAATGTTTGATTAGGCACGATTAGTCACGAAGTTCGGGATCGAACAACGACTAAGAAGATGTAGAATATGATAATGCACCAGTTGACACAACACACAACGCGATGGCCAAAATCAGTAAAAGTTGCTTCCTCCCGCATTCCATCCGACAGGTTTAGCCTCATTAGATTATTTTCTGTTCTCAAACATGCAAACTGCTTTCTATTCACACTATAAATTGGTTATAGAAGCTAGTGAACATCGTTGGAAACAGTGAATCGAGGTAGAAGAAGGCCATTAAGGCGAGGAAGATGTCGAGAATAAGTTCAATGACCTTGCAAAGCTTCTCCCATTTAAACAGAAATATCTATCTCTAGTTAAAATTGCAGTATTGTTTGCTCAAACATTTATAGAACAAAGTGATCTAATTTCATTATGAAATATATTCCAATTACTAATTTTGAATGAATTAAAGGAAATATTCCACAAAATCATGTAATTACAATTCATATAATTCAAAGTTCATTGTCAACTTTTGTACCTTTTCGTGTGCTAATAGGTAGTAACGAATTATTAATAAATTTAAATAACACTTCAAGACAATTATAACTGTACCTTTGAACCATTCGGGCTCATATAACAAAATATTTCGAAGAGTGTTTTTTTGTTACGTTACGTGAAATCTTCGTAGATTCTTAACAGAGTTAATAACTGCATCACTGACTATTTGATTTAAAAAAATTACTTCACTTGAAATATGCATTTGTCAAATTTATTTACATTAAAAAATCCTTGCAATTACATGAAAAACTGAGAGGGTATCGTGCAAGAATATAATAACCAGGCATCAGATAGCATCAACCAATGGTAATATTTTTCACTATATATGCAGAAAATGGTAAAAATTTAATCTCCCGTGTAGTAGGTTTCCATTTCAGCCCACATATGCCGATCCCATGATAAAACTGTATCTAAGCCACTGATCTGGGGTCATTAGAGTATACTAGTAATTTCTTTTGATAATATCGTTAAACTTTGAAAAAATACAATTATTATAATGGTTTCTCTTCTACTACCTACAGCTAGTCGTCATCTACAATTCCTGTGCAGCTTTTGGGTTTTCAAAACGTCAATATGACACGGTATAATGGCATACTAATAAACCTGAATCGTCATTGTAGTATATTGGATTTATGCTTATTGCCATTATAGGAAAATCCATAAAGTGTTTCAAACAAGGTGTACATATCTGTTCAATGACGAAATGTTTTTTTCCAGCTGAAGTCGTAGTTACACTGATAGAAAGAAGTGATCCCAAGCCCAAAAGCAACACAGTTATTACACACCCAGCCGGGTTGTAGCAATACTTCAACTACTAAAAAGTAAAATAAGCCTTTTGAGATTTTAAAATACCTTCCATATGAAACATTGCCGGTCCATAATAAAATTTTTACGGAAATAATTGTCGGAAATATCAATTTATTTCCTTTTGTTTACTAAATTATTTCAGCTGATAATTTAAAAAATTGATATACCTAAATTAAAAATTGAATGTTTTTTTTTATTTTAGAAACTTACAATTCCAAACCCAAGTGTTAGTTGTTAATTTTAATTCATACTACAGGTTAAAATATCAAATTAAACTCTACCAAAGGCAGGTTTTTCTTTTTATTACTAGTCGAATAAATACATAAACTAAAAGACTTTAACTTATCAGTTTTCTACTAATTCCGCTGTAAAGATTAAATAAAGCAAATACATGAAATCATCATGGTATTGATGTGTCACCTGAAACTATAGGAAGATCAAATCTTAAACAAATGTACCAGATTGAAAAGACATATAATCCTCAAGGCGGAAGACGCATTTTCCAAACGATTGCGCAAGCGGCCAGAGAACCGCACCTTTATTTTTTATTGCAGAGGTAATTAAAATTTATTTAGTAAAAAATGTAGACTATTTTGAAAATTAATTTGATATATTGTAATCGTTTTGGAATTTTAAAAGACCCAAAACTCAAAATACATGAGTTTTTCGTATACAGTTAGTAAATACTAAATAAAAATAAAAAATAACCACATATATGATTGTTGAGGAAGTTTTTGATTATTATTTTTCGTGTAAATTAGGATTTTACTCTCATTTTTTCTTGCAACAGATAAGTATTTGAAATTTATAAGTGGGGAACAAAGGCAATGTCGAAAAATGGATAATTACGAGGATAACTGGTTGGCTGTACAAAAATTCTTCCTCACAAATATTATGAGAGAAAGGGAATATGATCAACCAGTAGTCCCGTATATAAATAAGTATTTTGTATATTGTGTGATACTTATTTACATTTGGAGACTCCATTTCGTGAGTCGCTATCAATCGCTGATATTTTAGTGCATGTTTAATCTGAAATTATAGCTTTGATACAATATTTCCTCTTTTATTGTAGACGCGAGATGTAAAGACCGACATCTAGGATTTTCGGGGAAACTAGCATGTTATATAAGTTTATGCTATGAACTTAGAACGAACTTATATCGCAACGACAATTCAATATTCCCAGCTGACTCAGCGACATGTGTAGTGTCAGATTACGGCACGGCCAACATCCGTGGGAATTGTAGCATCTACTTTGCTTATTCGGCATATTATACGTTATATATTGTAAAACTGCTATAATGTTGTATTCATTATTACTCAGAACTTTTGTCAGTTACATTGTTATTTTTCATTTTTATTTCAAAGTTATAATTGTATTTGTTTTAATAAAAAAATCTTTTTTTAAAAGTTAATTAATTGAAGTGTGATATAACAAATTGGCGCAGTCAGTAGGATCCGTCAACGTTTACTAGAACACGAGCTTACTTCTAACTGGTAGCGGCGGATTCCTATCCCTCAACGGAGCAAAGAACCTGGAAGAAGTCCCAACTGCGATAACAAGGAGAACACGGATCTTCCAATGTTCCTGTTGATGTGAGTTGTAGTGAATCGTCTAACGTCTAAGGTTTTAAAGAATTATTTGATTGATTTATTTGATTATTTGATATTTGATTTAATTTGATTATTTGATTGATAATTTGTATTATTTGATTATCTTGATTTGAATTGAGATATTATTTGATTATTTGAATTGAAATATTTATTTGATATATTTTGATTTACTTTTATATATTTATTTTATTATTCATTTTTATTTACCGTTCTATTATCCAAAATATCGTTTATACCCCATTTACATACATTTACTTAATAATTTTTACACTATATTTTAATTGAAACCCATTTTACAATCCCTCGTTTATTTTATTCTTTTATTATTTTTCAACTTGGGTATACTTTTAATTCTAACACATCGAAATGGCACAAGCAACAAACCGGTACCGGTTATCGGAAATATTTTCCATTATTCCGGAATTTGAAGACGACCAGATCTCCTTGGCCACCTTCATACACGCATGTAATTGTGCATACAATATGCCGACTGCAGAGCAAAAATATCTGCTAGTCATTCATATTAAAAATAAACTTAGAGGCAAAGCGGCTCAGTTAGTTAACTCGAGAAACCCCGCTTCATATTTAGAAATCAAACAGCTTTTAACGCTATATTTCGGAGACTCGCGGGATCTGTCTTCTTTGATCCACGATCTCCAACGTCTCAAACAATTGTCCAACGAGTCCCCTCTAACGTTCTATAATAGACTCCAGGTTTTGAGTGCGAAAATGCACTCATGCATTCAAAAAGCGTCTGGACTAAGTAACGAGCAAAAAGAAGCTCAGACTACCCTTGTAGATACGATGGTTCTAAATACATTACTTACCGGACTAGAACCACGTCTAGGCCAAATAATTCGTGCCAGCAATCCCAAAGATCTTCTGGAGGCACACTCTCGAATCAGACGAGAACTTCAGTTGTCATATTTTGAAGAGCAAAAAATTCACAAATCTGCTCCTCCTAAACCCACATTTCAGGTCCGAAAACCCATTCAACCACCGAAATGTTTAAATTGTGGTAGATTAGGCCACATTGCAGTAGATTGTCGGTTGCGACAGCAAAACAACCCTCAATCTTACAACCAAAATTTTAGACCTAGTTTTACAGGGCCAAATCAAACTTCGAGGCCAAATCCACCCCCAAATAATACCAACCATCAAGGTCCACCATTTCGACCGACAAATTTTCAAAGACCCCTTTTTAAACCAAATCAATTCCGACCGTCTGTAATACAGACAAACCCACACTATCGTCCAGAAAGGACACATCATTTCAACGAACACCTAAATACTGGTTATCACGAATATTCAGAAAACGACTACAGCTATAATTCTGACAATAGCCCATACATTTATGAAGATTTCGGTCAAAATCCTATTGAATATGACACAGAGCAAACTTTAGAAGATAATTTCGTTACACCTTTGAACAGTCACGAATACCAGGATTTTCTAGCTCTCCCGAGCCTAGATCAGCCCCCGGATTCAACAACTACCACTTCCGAAGTCCAAACCCAAATCCAGAATTTGAATCCTGGAATAAACTCTAAAAATCTTTATTACATTCACGATGCTTCCGAAAAATTTAAACTTCTCATCGATACCGGAGCTGGTATCTCCATTTTTAAAGAACACACCGTTAAGAATTTCCGTCAAAGATTTCCCGAAAAAGTGACAATCCAAGGTATTACTCACGAGAAAATCCCTATTTCTGAATCAACTCTTATTCCATTTGCCATAGGTAACCCTCATAAGGTTTTTATCTACAGTCTAGATATTGAGTTTGATGGAATATTAGGTCTTGATTTTCTTGAGCATTACGAATGTATTGTTGACTTAAAATCAAAACAGTTAATAACGAACTTCAAAACTATTCCTCTACATAAAGTCTTCGATCACGATCAACCTAAAACACAACCGACAGACACTCCCAATACTAAAATAGCAAATTGTACTCATAACCAATCAAATAACTATTCCAGCAAGAACCGAACAAATTTTCAAACTCAAGTGCGACCTTTTTAATACTGACGCTATTTTACCGACACAAGTAATTGACAAAGTACGACTTCCTAACGCAGTTATACGTGTTAATTCAAAGGGAGAATTTCTGACCTCAATAATAAACGCGAACGCGATGCCTAAAACTGTTAATTTTCACACCCTCTCCTAAATTTAAATACACAAGAATACACAGACTCTCTAAACTTGGACAGAAACTTAACTATCAGGGAACAAATTCGTACAGAACATCTTAATGACGAAGAGCGAGAACTTATCACGAATCTCTGCTTAGAATTCGAAGATATTTTCTATCTCGAAGGTGATGTTTTGACGTTTACTAACGCCGTCAAACACTCTATTGACACCAATAATGCCAAGCCCGTTTTCACGAAATCGTACAGATATCCTCAAGTCCATAAGGAAGAAGTGAAAACCCAAATTTCCAAAATGCTTGATCAAGGCATTATCAGGCACTCTTCTTCTCCTTGGTCCTCCCCCGTATGGGTCGTCCCCAAGAAACTCGATGCTTCTGGTAAGCAAAAGTGGCGAGTTGTTATCGACTATAGGAAGTTAAACGAACTAACTGTAGACGATAAATATCCTCTGCCCAACATTTCCGATCTCCTCGACCAACTTGGTAAGTGTCAATACTTTTCGACACTGGATCTCGCTTCCGGGTTCCACCAGTTGGAAATTCTTGAGGAAGACATTTCCAAGACCGGTTTCTCTGTTGACAATGTCCATTACGAATTCGTTCGTATGCCATTTGGTTTGAAAAATGCACCTTCTACTTTTCAGAGGGTCATGGACAACATTCTTCTGGGCATCCAGAATGAACGTTGCCTTGTTTACATGGATGACATTATCGTTTATTCACCAACCATCCATGAGCATATGTCCCGTTTGACAGAAGTCTTTAAGCGTCTTAGACAGTCAAACTTGAAAATTCCACCTGACAAGTGTGAGTTTCTCCGTAACGAAGTTGCTTACCTAGGTCATCAGATTGAGTAAAACCAAACCCTTCAAAGGTTGAATGCATCCAGAATTTTCCTCAACCCCAAACTCCTAAAGATGTTAAATCTTTTCTTGGTCTCGCCGGTTATTACCGACGTTTTATCCCCAATTTCGCCAAGATCTCAAAGCCCCTAACGAAACTCCTGTCAAATTCATCTTCGACGCAGATTGCAAGTCTTCCTTCAACGAACTGAAGCAAGCCCTTGTATCTGACCCTATCTTGATCTACCCAAATTTCGAAGAACCATTCCTGCTCACTACTGATGCTAGTGCTTTTGCAATTGGGTTCTCCCACAAGAGGAAAAGATCTTCCTATAGCTTATGCTTCCCGTACACTCTGCGCTGCACAAACTCGATATTCCACTATCGAACGGGAACTGCTAGCCATTGTTTGGGCGGTCAAGCACTACAGACCGTATCTTTTTGGGAGAAAGTTTACACTTCTGTGTGATCACCGTCCGCTTACTTGGCTCTTTTCGATCAAAGACCCTGGCAGTCGTCTAGCCAGATGGCGCCTCAAACTAGAGGAGTAAAACTATAAAATCGAATACAAGCCCGGCAAGGTAAACTTGAACGCAGACGCTCTTTCCCGTATCAAAATTAATCACTTCAAACAATGCACCGACTTTCTTTCAAAGATAAAAATTTTCGCAAATAACGAAACCGACCCAAAACAACCCGATCCAGGTACTAGTCACGATAACTCCGACGACTCCGACAACGATCAAGAACGCGATGATCATGACGAACGCATGACAACAGAATTTAATCGATTTGTTCAATTGTATAAAACCGAGTCGATAATCGACTACTCAAAAATAGAAATTTCTAACGCCCAACTTCTAGACAAATCTCACAAACGAATAGTCACTTTCTTCTGGCAAAATAAACTTAATGACTTGCATGACAAAATCATCGAAGATATTTTAGAAGAAGACCCAAACTTCACCACTGACACTCTAAACGTTCTAGCCAGTAAAACTGTAAGGCATAGAAAATATATAATTGTCCATTTACCCTTTGATCCTGGAACAATTGTTGCACATCTTTTCAACATTCTCTATAACAACCAAGACCAGTTCGACGAATCCGAAACTTTTTGTATTGAAAACAACGTAGAACTACCGATTCTTGAAACACTATCCTTTATACTTGCAGACAAAGACGTAAAACTTAAAATTTGTCAAAATATTGTGACAACCCCTTCACAAGACGAGATTCCCGTTATTCTGCAGCAGTACCACTGCGGCAAAAATAACCTTCATCGTGGAATTAACGAGACCATCCGACGCATAAAAGAAAAGTATAATTGGACTGGACTAATCAAAAGTGTAGAACAATTTATTAAGTCCTGCGAAACTTGCCAAAAGGTAAAGTTCTGTAGAAAAAACTTAAGTGCTCCTTTTGTCATAACTGAAACACCAAAAACGCCCTTCGAACGTATCAACATTGATATTTTCGAATATCCAACTAGAAACTACGCACTGACTATTAGGGATGAACTCACCAAATTTACTCAGGCCTACCCAATTGGTGACAAAACAGCTAAAACTGTAGTAAACACCCTCCTAATATTCTTCTAACATTCGCATCCATTGTGATTATGGACGTGAATTTGATAACACTCTCATAAGGGACCTGTGCGAACTATATGACATAAAACTATCCTTTTCAAGTGTCCACCATCCCGAATCAAATGGTTCTATCGAAAAGTTTCACGCGACTTTAGCGGAAATGATAAGGGCAAATACAGCTGAACATCCGGACGAACATCCATTCAACGTCCTCCCCTACGCAGTTATCTGCTACAACAACACTAAAAACAAGACTACCGGTTTCACGCCCTACGAACTCATCTTTGGGCACACTTCTAGTAGACCCCCCGAAACAATATATGATCAGGAAAAACTCATTTCCAAATATGTTAGGGACCTTAACAACAGAATGAACTACTATTATAGACTTGCCCGCGCAAAAACCGACCAACAAAAACAAAAATCTAAAGTTAGATTTGACAAACATGTTTCGACTAACCAACCAGAATACAAAGTAGGTGACAAAGTTTACGTGAAAGAGTCTCAGATTAAAAGCAAATCTGAAAACAAATTCAATGGACCTTTTGAAATTACCGCGATCAGAAAAAACTCTGCCACAGTTATAAACTTACAGACTAACCAAATCAGTAAAATTAACTTTGACAGACTAAAACCATATTTTGAATGAATCCCTTCTTTTCAGATTCTGTGGACTGTTTTCAGTCGTGAACCTCCAACAATACTCTCTTACACCCGTTAACAATACAATAGGAGTTTTCTTCCATGAAGAAGGCACACTTAAAATTTCAAACGACAAATGGACACTTCTTGTCTTCAAAGACCTCAGCCCTTTCAGAGGTGCTATTTCAAATAACGACGCCATACTAAACCGAATTTTATAGACAATTAACGAAAACACAACTAATACAAAATCATTTAAACCAAAAATACAAACACATGTTAGCCTCTTGAAACAAATTTCTAAATCCGTTAACTCTAAATATACAGACATCTTCGCTGACACTCAAACTTACCCTACTAACAGAAGAAAACGCGGACTTATTAACGGACTGGGATCAGTTTGGAAAGCTATTTCAGGAAACTTAGACGCAACAGATGGTGAATACATAAATGACTGTATAACTAAAATTACTAAAGACCAACACCAAATTCAAGACTTAGTAAAGAAACAAATATCTGTGACAACCTCAGTCATTACGAGCCTCAACAACATTTTACAAAAATTTCAATCCGAGGAGAAACTATTCTCGAATAACATTGAAAAAATAAGGCAGTCAATTTTATACATTTCAAATGATCTTGATTTTCATGAATTTCAAATCAATATCTTGGATCTGTGTGAAAGCCTGATGGAGAGTTACATATTCATCGAAAACACTTTCGATGATGTTTTAACTGCAGTCTCTTTCGCCCGCTTAAAAATTTTACATAGTTCGATCATAACCCCAGTAGATTTGGTCGATTCCCTTCAAAAAATTTCTCAGTCACTACATGAAAATAATTTACCACTTCCTATTTACAGTTCAAATGTTGCTCAGTACATTGATTTGA
Source organism: Octodonta nipae (assembly GCA_034190945.1). Classification (NCBI taxonomy): domain Eukaryota; kingdom Metazoa; phylum Arthropoda; class Insecta; order Coleoptera; family Chrysomelidae; genus Octodonta; species Octodonta nipae. The sequence goes on along the minus strand of CM067217.1, from coordinate 36,084,542 downwards.
TAGAATTGGAAGCTTTTCAAATCAACACCAAAATCATTTTTATACTCAAAATTCCTTTAGTTGATCCTGAGATTTACACCCTTTACCACCTTTATCCGATCCCAATTTTGGATGATCGAACAGGGTTTCATCATATACTTTCAATAAAGACAAAATTTATCGCGAGAGATGACGATTCATTATTATACACATCGAAGACCTGGGTGACTTGCAAGCCTTTAACTAAACATCATAAGATTTGTTCCAAAGCCATATCACATCCAATAGACAAAGATGCCATCTGCGAAGGTCAGCTTCTCAGACAGCCAGCCACACTTCCAGCAACCTGCAAAAGTTTGATATTATATGCAGCAGACTATAATATCCAAGAGATTGACGTAAACTTTTGGTTGATCTCGATTTCAAGACCACTGGCCATCACCATCAAATCATATCGACAAATTCAGTGTTGCAAATCCAACCCGACTGCAATGCCTTTATCGACAACACAAGGGTCCATGCTACAAGAACTTCTAAAAATGTCCAAAACATCACATACAGAAACCACCCAGTGGACATTCCTTTCAACTGCTGCAACGGCATGCCAGCCGCCAATGAGATGCCAAACCTGACACCCCTACAGCTACAAGAATTAGATGTACAAGACCTAGATGTTGCCAACCATAAGCTCTCCCAATATTCTAAGGAACTGCAAAAGCTGATGGAACAACCACCCTTAGAAAAGCATACGTCCTGGCTCACAATCACAACGACCACCTTAGTAGTAATTGTGATTATACTCCTCACAATGAAGTCAATCCAGAAGAGGTTCAAGAATACCACTACACCAAGCTCCGCTGTCCAGCACACGCCACCGACGGCACCATCAAACCCTATGCCCAAAGGAAAGCTACACAGCCTCCTGAATCCAGCCGACGATACAGAACTCCAGAACTTGACGTAAAAGTTGATGTTGTACCATTAACTTTTTTATATGGATAGGAGTTGTTATATAAGTTTATGCTATGAACTTAGAACGAACTTATATCGCAACGACAATTCAACATTCCCAGCTGACTCGACACGTGTAGTGTCAGATTAAGGCACGGCCAACATCCGTGGGAATTGCAGCGTCGACTTTGCTTATTCGGCATATTATACGTTATAAATTGTAAAACTGCTCTAATGTTGTATTCATTATTACTCAGAACTTTTGTCAGTTACATTGTTATTTTTCATTTTTATTTCAAAGTTATAATTGTATTTGTTTTAATAAATAAATCTTTCTTAAAAAGTTAATTAATTGAAGTGTGATATAACATATATATTGTCTTGATATTGTCTTGCGTATAAAAGAATGACACCTCCAAGAAGAGAGTATTCATTATCTCTGACAGGTGAAGTTAACCTGAAAATTTCATCATGACATTCTAACCTAGGAATTACGGGTAACAGCAATTACATGGAACGGCTCCAGATTCGGAACCTCTATGTGCTAGTTTTCCCCGAAAATCCTAGATGTCGGTCTTTACATCTCGCTTCTTAAAATTTAACGAAATATATCAAATACATAAAGAAGTGTTCGAGAGGACATTCAATTGTGGGATGCGCAACTGATGAAGGTTTCCTAACCAGAAACAAACAAAAGAATGACACCTCGAAGAGTATTTCCTTTTTGTCAAAAATTTTGACACAGACAATTTGGAGGTTGGTGATCACCAAATCTTGAGTCGTTATCAAACATTGTGGGTTTTAGCTGGAGGTTTATTCGTAAATTTTCGGTTTCATACAATTTTTTTATGTCTAAAAATTTTAACAGTGACAATTTGGCTGATAGATCATCACTTGATACTGATATTCTTCTAGAAATAGATCGTAATTCTTCGGTGATTGGATTACTTGTATGATTGCTTTCTTCCGATGTTTTAAGATTTTTTTTAAGTTTTCATTGAACCATTAATGCTTTTGGCATAGCAATTACTGAAAAACACTATGATTTTCTTTGAAGAAAGGTACGTAATCAAAATTGGTACGATTCGTCCGGAAGAGGGACCGTGTAACCGCATTCTACAAATATGATGATGGTTTCCATACGAACTGTTTTTTCAGAATATCACACCTTTCTGTGTCCTTAGTTTACTATGCGTTAAGAATATATTATTCAAGTATTCTGAAAAAAATACTAATTGTATCATGCATATATGGGTTAATGCTTTAAGAACATGTTATTAAAGTATTCTGAAAAACATGTACTCCTGTTTTCATGCATATATTAGTTAATGCCTTTCGTAAACAAATCTAGAAAATCTGGAATACTTACTTGTACTAACCAGTTCCAAAAAGGGTGCATAACATATATACTAAGTACTCCAGTATCTTTACAGCTATACTGTAAAAGAAGAAGAAAAACGTAAAATTATTACTTATTATTCATACTTATAGTATAAAATAGCATATTCTTGATTATTTATATGTTTTCTTGGAAAATAACACCACAATTGACATAAAAGGCTGTATATTAAAAGAACAACCAAAAGTTTCAAAGTCGAATCTGACTTCGTTGTCAATGGCTTTAAAATATGTATTGAAAATGTAAATTGCAAATTGAAAAGTTTGATTTATAAAAAAATCAAACTTTCGATTTGCAATTTAACCGAACGTTTCAAAGTCGATTCTGACTTCGTTGTCAATGGCTTTAAAATATGTATTGAAAATGTAAATTGAGAATTGAAAGTTTGATAAATATATAGTTCTTAGAAAAAATGTTAAATAATTATTGGTAGGTATTAACAAGATAAACATTTGGAGATATGTTAAGATCAATTTGCGTCTTTTTTTTTTCAAAAATTTTAAAATTTCTTATTTTTGCAAATCATTATTTCCAGTTATTATTATGATTTTGAAACGAAGATTTTCTAATTTCAAATTGAATGAGCTTTTGCAAGTTCCGATTACCTAGATATTGCAATGCAACTTCTATAAACGCTCATTGCACTTTTAGATTTTCATTTTAATAATTAATTGGACCCAATAAAAAACTATGATAACATCTAATTAATTACTCTAAAAGGGGTAACATTTATACATCGACCGAGTTTATAATTTAAGTATATTAAATGCTGGCTCAAAACGAAGATTTTAAAAAGAAAATAATACTTTACAACCAAAAGCAGTCAATCATAGCTTCATTGTTTATAATAATCTATGCTTATAAGAAAAATGCAAAAAGACAGTGTCCGTAAAGGAAATATACTGAAACTCAGGTTGTGGAGGAAATGTGGGAAGCTATAAAAACTGCGGTCAAAAAGGACAAATGAGGAAATGCTAACAGATGGAACTACAGAACAGGAGGGACTGGTATGATGCAGAATGCGAAGAACCAATGGAAGCTCTAAGAAGAACTAGACAGATACAACGAGCCGCAAAAATAAGTCAATTTAGAAAGTTACAAAAAATAAGAAGCGAGATGAAGAAAACCTGTAGAAAAAGAAAAGGGAATTTAATGAAAAAAGAATTAGGGAGATGGAAGAAAAGTTCAATAACAAAGAAATTAGAGCGTTCTACCAAGAAGTTAAAAAGTTGGGATATGATACCAAAAACCAATGTAAGCTCATAATAAAGGATGAGAAAGGAGAACTGATTAGCGATCCGGGGAGAATAATGGAAAGGTGCAAGAACTACTCTATTATTAAACAGTGAAGAAGACAGTCAAGAGATTTCTAGACATGCTACAAGGTACTGGTGCAATGCATTACAAGCAAACTAGGAGAGTAAATAGAAGGGGAAATAGGCGAAAAGAAATACAAACTAGCTGCTACGATTACAAAAACGCTCTGTACGTCTTATTGGTGGATTTTAGATAGGCTTACGACCAAATTAGCAGGTAACAGATTTATAACGCGATGAGAGAGCTGAGAATACCAAGCAGGATAATCCTACTTCACGCAAATGACGCTAGAATAGACTATTTTAAACGAGGTAGCATGGATGGGCCAAAAGTCAGTTATTTTTGAAGTGGAGCAGGGCCTCAGACTCCATATCATCAACTGTGTTCAACTTGATACTGAAAACAATTATAAGAAAAAGTAAGGTTAAAGCAGAACAAACAATATTCAAGAACGAGCATCAATGCCAAAAAAATAAGAACGAATTAATAAGGGTGATAGGAAGAATAGGGACGGAGAAGAAGTTTGGTCTAAAAATAAATCAAGAGAAAACAACATATATGGTAATGGAAACGATGGAGAATAACACAGAATCAGAATTAAGGGTAGACATAGGAGATGGACAACCATATAGTTTCAAAAGAGTGAGGAATTTTACATATTTGGGGGTCACAGTCCAAGAAAATAGAAGAGAGATGCGGAGATTAAATCAAAGATATAAAAGGGAAATAGGAAATATGGAATGCTGAGTATTTTGATAAAATCCCAATTTCTCTCAAGAAAAACCAAAGAAAGAGTATATGGAACAGTAATTCCAGCGACAGTTACATATGGAAGCGAAACATAGGTTCTTAATAAAACAGACGAAGAGAGGATAGAACGATTGAAAAGGAATATGTTAAGGATCATTTATGGTCACATAAGAACGGAAAGTAGGTGGAGGAAGAAGAAAAAATGAAGAGCTCGAGAACATATATGGATGACCCAAAATATCTACTTTTGTAAGAGTTCAGAGACTCAGATGACTAGGGCACGTAGAGCGGATGACGGGAGACAGGATGCTAAAAATAATCACAAATAGAAAACTGAAAGGAGTTAAAGAAAAAGACGACCTCGGAAAAGATGGCTGGACAATGTAAGAGAAGATCTGCGGAGAATGGGCATACAGCAATGGAAGGTCATGACTGCCAATAGAAATGAAGAAGACGTGTAGTTAAGGAATCCTTGTATTATGGGCGGATCCAAGGGGGGCGATCGCCCCACCGAGAGCCCCAAAGTTAGTAAATTCAATATTAAAACGAGGCATACAAGAAGGTCACTTCTATGGGTTTAAACCTCATAACGACTATTTTTAACGTAATAGCTTGGTTCTAGAAATATGGGTTTAAAATTAAATATAGGTAAATATGGTACAGGATCGACACGTGGTTTTAGTAGGACGGTGCCACATGTCATACAACTGGTGAAACATTATCTGTCTTGCACAGTTTGCTCCTGGTCGTGTCATTTCCCTGTATGGTGACCGGCATTGGCCGCCACGGTACTTGTGATTTAACACTTTTGGACGTCTGGCTTTGGGGTTATCTGAAGTAACAGGTTTATACCAACAAGCATGCGAGTACCAAAACACTGAAGGCCGAAATTAGATTCTGTATCAATGAAATATTGACTCATGGAGATAAACAATTTGTCAAAAGAGTACGTATGTGCCAGTAAAGCCGTGGAGGTCATTATAAGATATTTTGTTTCACACATAATTTATGAGTGTATAAAAAATAAATATTTCAATCCTATACTACTGAAAACTACCTCAATAATGTTCAAAACTTAAAAATTGAATGAAATACCAAAGTTCCATTACTGGGCAACCGCAAGTAATTATAGATAGTGAAGTGGTTCAATAAAACAATCTAATTACTTTATTAAATAAATTGTATGCATCAGATCTGAATATAATTTGTTTTCGTTCCGGAAAACACTAGTGCTAAGATCAGAAGGCCATTGATATGCTCAATTTTATTGATTTGATAAGAGTTAATTTACTATAAATACAACAACTAATATTAGTATTTACTTAAACTACTCATTCTAATAGGAATGTGGCATATTATTGTAGGAAGAAAGAGACATTGAATAGTTCAAACAATATGTTACGACAACACCAATTGTTTATTTCTCGTACGTTTCAACCAGTACTCACGTAAAGGGTTACGGTTCGTTTTACCGACAATATACGAGAGAAAAGAAATCGTATATTTGCTTTACTGCAATAGAAGTCAGTTGTCTTATGCATCATAACCTATAACAAAATTTATTTTTCGGTGACCAGAAGACGCTTTTGGGTAGAATATTATTTCATAACTAGAACTGAAAAAACGTGAATTATAATAATTTATATTTAAAAAAGAACCGACTTCAACTGGCTTAAAATAAAAACCGTTTAGAAACCGTGTGCAAACAATTTTCTATTTTCTGACATATATTCTTTTTTATCTGATTTAAGGTACAATTCTATTGATTATTTTAGCGTATTCTTATCTCTTCCTCTCTCTCTAATTTGTATTTTTTTTTCTATATTATCCACATATTTTTAAACTTTTTTATTTGTTTTATTATTGTAACTCTAATTCACCGTATATTACAACCACCCTGTATATGTTTCAGTGTATTGGTCATCTAATATAAATTGTTTGTCTACCATTTTGTGAATTACCCTGTACAACTATAATTCAACTCCACACTATGTTGCAACCGCCCTATATAAGTATTAATCCTCTTCACCCTATTGACTGTTTCTACTTTTCTATTGTTTTAATCACCCTGTATACCTATAATTTTACTTCGCCCAATATGTCAAGTATAAGCAACTATTTAGATTCTACACTATATAACATTTTTTAACCACGCTGTATAACTATAATACCACTCCACCTTATATTTCCATCATCCTGTATATGTAACTGCTTCTAAAATTTCTTGAACCCTCTTAACTTAACCATTTTTTAAGTTTTTTTAATACACTCTGTATAACTATTGGTTTACTTCACTCTTATTTCAACCAACTTGTATATGCAACTACTTATGTGCTACTCAATGAAATTTTGAACCACCATGTATAACTTTAATTCTATTCCACCCAATATCACATTTATTTGTACAATTTTTTGAACCCACCTGTCTAACTGTCATTTTACTTCGCCCTATATTTCAACTAAGCACATTGCTTGTTACTTGAATTTCGATGCACGCACACACACACACAAACACACACCTACCACCGTATATAAAAGATCGTTCACGTCTTGATAGAGACATTCCAAATACATTTTAAAAATTCGTCATGTACTTTAATTTGTATGTCTTGCTTTTTTGTTTAAATGCTGTAAAAATAGTTAAAAATGCTTGTGAATATTGCATTTTACGTGAGAGCTCGTGCCAGACCGAGAAAGAAACAAAGGTGGTGGGGATGATTAAACAAAGTGTCAGATAAGTGAATGTTAATGTCATAATGATTTATAAAGCATTTTACCTATTGAAATATGAACCATATGTAATTATCTTTAAAATATTCTAATTGGATTCTTTTAATGAACAAAAAGATTGTTCTGTACAGAAGTATTATAATTCTTTATTCAATAAAAAAGTATACCCATACATTAGAACATATTTGCTCTCATTTATTTAACAAAGTGTACATAAATTGAATAAAACTCTATTTTCATGCAAAAAATCTTATAATCATACATATCTCCGTTATTTGTGATAAAATCTAAAAAATTAATATTTAGTAGTTTTCTGGAATGCTCAACTATAACATACAGGATCAGCAAACAATTAGCTTTCATAGTATTAAGAGTCATATTATTAAATTTTAAATAAGCACACAAATTTTAAAATATAATATGAGATTTATTCAACACTGCATAAAATTTTTCATTCAAAACACCCTATATCTATCTAGTTGTTGACCCCTAATAGCGATCAACCAAGCGTGCGCAAATCTATTCCCTTCAAATAACTTGGCTGGTGACTGACATAGTGTCGCTCTCCATGTATCACATACTTGGAGACTATATTGCAATATTTGCAAGCTTTTTAAACCACCTTTAAGGGATTTTATTGAAAACCTAAGACAGACAAATTGAAATTCATTATACGGACTTTCAAAAGATCCAAGGAACTTCATTCAAAATAATTAATGAAGTCTCTTTTATTTTTCGTTTTGTGTTATGTTGTTCTTTGTGAAGTATAGTAGATTTGTAAAATTGTATTTTATGGCCTAGGTTCCAAGCATGTTCACAAATTTTCGATTTTTCAAATTGTCATTTTTCTTGTGTTCATGTAATTCGTAAGTTTAATGGTCTCAATGTTTCTCCAATTATAAAATTTAGTTTTAAGTAGGTGATTGAATCTTGATGGTCACTTGCAGATTCAGCTACTAGATATGTTTTACAGATACTTAGAGAGGTTCTTCAATGAGTATTACTAAGAATTTAGTCTACCTGATTTCTATGTTTATGCTATACATGTCGGTATAAATTCTGTGAGTGTTGATAAATTGATTTGCTACATTTAAACTGTATTCAGTCGAAACCTTTGGAAGCATTTTGCATCATTCATTTTAGTATGAAGGCAGTAGTTTCCAAGAATATTGAAAATATGAATGCCTCTTCACTGGGATTTTATCTTCTCACTTCTTTTCTATAACAGATAAGTATTTGTAATTTGTAAAGTGGACAAAGTAGCATGTCTTCCTTGCTGATGTTCTGAAAGATAGAAAATATGATCAACCAGTTTTGCTATGATCAAATAGGTATATTGTGAGTGCTTATCTCTTGTGAGTTGCTTCAACTTACAGTTTGAAGTTGTTAATCAATGTATGTATTATTTATGTGTTACTATTTAAGAATTGAATTTTATTGTTGTAAAACATTATAGTACCTGTACCTATGAGCAAGTATATTTGTTTTAGGGTACCACTCACATTAGCAGCTGTTAAGATGATTATCCTCAATTCAGAACAACATTCCAGAAAACACAAAAAAAATAATAACAAAAATTTTCTTGGGGCTAAATAATAGTATATTGGATTTTTATTTTTTTATATTATTTTTGGTTCCTATTTGTATTGTATTTGTATTTTTGCATCCATTTTGTATGTTTGTGCTATTTTGTATTTTGAGACTTGTTCTATATACTATGACTTTGGTGAATGTTTTCTTGTTTTTTTTTTCTCTACTTAAAAAGCCCTTTACAACCTCTACTTTTCCAGATTTTCTTTTCTTAAAATTTTTAAATTACTTAATTGATAGTAACCAGTATATATAGATTTTTTTAAATCCATTTCATGGCATCTCTCACTTTATTTAATACTACTTTAAATTTCTGTACAAATTCACATTTGAAAGTAATATGTCAATGTTTTTGTTTATTGATTCAGTTCCTCCAAGTAACCGCAATTGACTACAGAGAGTAAATTAAAAAAAACAGCTACCAAATACTAATTACATTTAAATCATGAACCAACTAGTACAATTTCTTGCCACATTAGTTCATTATAAGAGACAATATCTCTTTTAGTTGGAGAAAAAATTATTCCGATCTGATCTGAAAGATCATTAGTTGGTTCTTTGTAAATCACATAAATATATACAGTGTTTGTGTTTAACAGAAAACTTTAATTGTGGGAAATGTAGTATGTTATAACCAAGAGTTATTATTTCCATAATGGTCAAATAAGTAGACATCAATTATATTATTCTTGAATTAAGTATTTTTCAATTTCATGAAAACATTCTGTTGGTGTTTTATTATATATTTATATTTAATTTTACAAAATCAATTCTTAGCAAATAAATTACTACAAAAATAGATATACTAAATGTAAATACCTACAACCAGCCATTTGCTCCCTTGATTCATGAAATTATTTTTTAGTATTAAAAAACATTTTCAAAAGACAATGGTAAGTTGTATGATAATAAAACATGAACTTAACATTTTGGTACATATTGCAAAAAATTAAAATGAAGTTGGAACGAAAAGCACATTGCTGTCGTTTTATTGACCATATTATATGTGTGTATTAAAGTAGGTATATCATTCTTAATGCATATTCAAAAATCCGAGGTTTTTCACATTCAAAACATCTAGTGTCAAAGGTTATCACATGTGCTATTCAGTTATGTTAAAGTGGGACATTACACCGGTGTTTATTATGAAAAGCATTTTCTGTTTCTCTGAATATTCATGCATAATACAATTTATACACACGAAGTTGTGTTACGAAATCGCATAATTATAATAGAATTAGTACTAACCTTATAATTATCGAAACCAATTAGTTCTTCCTTTGTCAAATACTCCTTGTCCATTTTAGCTACTTTTTTACAACCAATTGAAAATATCAAATGCTGAACGAATATTAATAAAGTACCAGATCAATTCATTTCCACCAAATCATATTCATATTTAAATTTTATTAAAGTTACACGTTTCAATGTAAGACACACCGAAATGTTTGTTACACAATTTAAATACACACATGTACTGATAAAGATTAAATACCAAACCACCAATAAAATTAAATATTGAATTGGTCTAGGTAACTTAACCTAAATCAGCCAAACAATTTTGTTGTCATAACATGAAACTGTGATTAATGAACATGGAGTAGAGAAAATTGACAGTTGTACACTAAAGCCCCTTTCACATTTATTAGTTTATATTTGATTACAGGACCCTAATGAGAATAATTTTCCATCAGTTTTTCATCTTAGAGCATGTACCTTCTGGAGCTTCGAGCATAAATTTAATTTATGGTCGAAGTTCTGGAGATAGCCTGCATAGCACAAGATCGTGGCAAGTGGCAACGCTAGAAAGAGAGGGCAATAGAGACAGTAACAGAGTATTTCACTTGGTGGGTGGAAGTAGCCAATAAACAACATGCTGATCGTATTTCATTGGAAGCAACTCCCAACCGAGTGAAACAGCCTCTTGCCTTCCCTATTGCCCTCTCTCTCTTTCTTTGGTCTTACCACGACATTTGTGACCGGCAGGCTATCTTCAGAAGGTACAAGCTCTAAGCCCAATGAGAAATCGTGAATAAATATAAAATCGAAATAAAACCACTTGAATATTTGAAAAAAATTGTATATTTTCTGTCTGACAATTTCTTCATTTTAAGTAAACAAACAAATACATCTAAAACTTTCCTTAGAAAAATTATATATAAAAAGTTTCTTAAGTTTTTGCAGGTACTAAATATATTAGGTGGTTTCCGGGAATTCATCCGGTTAGTTGATAATTGAACCCTCCCGGGATCGATACTAATACTTTGAAAAAACCTGGAATTTACAATCTTTTTTTTAAATATAGATAGAAGATGATTATCATAAGACAATGTGGTGTCTCAAAATTATCCCATGCAATTGATCGAAGTTATTAGTTTGGAGCACTTATTATATTAAACCTCAGATTATGTACGGAACCCTTACTATTCAAGTTCGATTCTCACTTGACCTAATTATGTTTGTAGATGAGTTTTAAACTGCTTTAAAGAATTTTTAATTGTATACTGTATAAAAATTTTATAATACGGTTCTGCATGAAAAAATAAATAAGCATTGGATAAGCACGGAACATAATTATGTGTAAAACTAACATTAGATATATCTAATTTTCTCAGAATTTGTATTTAAAAATATGGTTGTGTTTTTCTCTAAGAGGTGGCGCAACAGAGAAGATATATATACCTATTTTTATTAAAAGTATTTTTTTATATATTTTTAATAAATTATTTTTCTTCCAAAATTATTTTTCACAAAACACATTTTCTGTTACAGGATTTTTGATTTTATTACTTTATATATTTTTTTATTAACAAAGATAAGAATTCAAAAATGTTTTTGAAAAAATAATATGCATTTAGTTTTTTAATTTGTTTTGTAGAAGTGTATGCTCATTTAAGGTAGAACGTTTCCAGTACACTAAAGTAGGAGCTTCTGCCACTGTCCGCAACGAGTTCTTTTGGCGCTGCACTCAATCACAGTTTTTACACTTCGAACACAAAATTCATGACTTTTTCCGCCGTCAGACGCCTTTATCACGACGGGACAGGCAGTTAAATTTCGTGAGAAGAAAATGGCGTCCGTGGTTAGCTTGGTGGTAATGTTTGCTACGTGCAGTGATTATAAACATTGAATAAAAATTCACCGACAAATCAAAGTTCTAAAATAATGTTGGTTTAAATGTGCTGTTATGTGTGATAAATAAAACGTTGTAGTTTTGTGTTTACGAAAATGACGGCCAACATGTATCGCGTCGGAGGTTAGTATATAAATACCTAGAGTTAGTTCTCTTTTCTCACTCGGATGGTTGTTTGTGTTTGTACTGTAATTTTTGATTAGTACCGGCACGGAAGTCTTTTGGATGAATGCACTATTAACACGATTGTAAATGCTTCCTGTAAATGCTATAAAGTCAAAAAAATGTGTATAATTTGATTCGGTTTTTGTGAAGATCGCATTTATAGCTTTTCGAATATTTAATATGTATGTAGTTTTTTTATTACATAGTACGTGTAATTATATTTTCGAAGGTTAATTTCGTTAAATCAAATGAACCTTGTCTGCGTCCCATTGCAAGTTTTTTTAACAACTGTTTATCAGTAGAAAAACCAATAAGTGATTAGAATTTGTCGTTATCTAACTCCTTTATTTACATTCTTTTTACCTTTTATCACGCCAGTTTTGCCTCGGCATACAATTATTTCGAATTTTGAACAATATTACAATATTTACATGATTAATAAATTTAGTATTTTCTTTTTTCATCGTTTGATGTAATTCATAAGGGGGTAAAGGGTTATTTGTTTATTATTTTTAGATTACGTTTATTTTGAAACGTCTTCGACATCTCCGTTTCAAATACGTCGGATAGAAGAATTAAACAAAACCGCATCGGGGAATGTGGAGGCAAAGGTGATGTGTTTTTACAGAAGACGGGATTTGCCTAGCCAGTTGATTCAGTTAGCTGACAAACACCAATGTAAGTACAAATATATTTTGTATAAACATCAGTATTATTATTGTTTCATTCTTCAATTGCAAAATTTTATTCTTATTCGATATACTGACGTTGTCCTGTTGATATCCCTAAGTGCAGGATCGAGGGAGGCGGCGGCGACGGGATCAGATATGTGGTGTGAGGGATTTTCGTTTGTTTCATTTCACTCACTTTGGCTTTTCACGCATTCTAAATGAGTAGAGGGGCAGAGAAATTCTTGATTAGAGACCGGCGATCGATAATACGATATCCTCTCTGTATGTGGTGTTGTGACTCATCTGTACTCTCTGTACCTGCTCTCCTGTCCCGTCTTGTCACCCGCCACCGCGGACCGCGAGTGAATTTGGTTTTGCGAAAATTATTCTGTATAACCGCCACACGGCTACGTTATTGCCGGACTTCTGCTGGAAATTAGAGTCTCACTACGTTTTTTGACTGACATTTGATTTTGGTGTAATTCTCTTTGATAAAATTTTTTTTTATTTGCGCGGGAAAATAGAAAATTGTAATCCTGATATTTAATTATGTCACCCCTTAGATTGGCTTTTCTTTAAAAAAAACACATGTACCTATCTCATGTTATTGGTTTTCCTCTCAGTCTGTGAGATTATTTAAACATGGGTAAATTCAATATATTATAATTTCATTAATACAGTGGCACTCCCTTAAATCGTATAAGTCTAATTGACAAATATATATATATATATATATATGAAAAATATAAAGTATTAACCGATTTCCAAGGAGAACTAAAAAGTTGAAAGTAATTAACAAAACATAACACAGACAGTAAATAGCACATTCACTGTTATTAGGTACCTACACACAAAGTAAAAAAATGTAATCATTGTGTATAAATTAATTACCTACCTTTCTATTATATTTTTATAGTCTGTGTCAAACAAACCTAAAATCCTGCATTGGTTACTTATCTATCTACTACCCCATCAAACTTGATTGTTGCTTGGCATGACTTCAAAAATATACTAGTTAGGTTGGTAATATTTTATGGTTTACATTTTTTTATTTTGTGGGTAGGTACCAAACAACAATGAATGTACTATTTATTATTGTTTAGTGTTATGTTTTGTTAATTATTTTTAACTTTTCAGTTTTCTGTGGAAGTCTTAATTTTTTTAATATATTTTATTTTCAGATTGTTAGTTGTACCTAATTTGAATTCGGGTAGTTTTTATTCTTTGTATTCTATTTTTAACCGACTTCAAAAAGAAGGAGGTTCTCAGTTCGTATGTATATGTTTTTTTAATGTGGTTCAGCGATTACTCGCAAACGGCACAATGAATTTCGACCGTTTATACTGGATCCTGTTCCGGGGGATCCCGAGTGGTCCCGTATTTTTTTCAATAACATAGCTTGTACCGTTTCTTAGAAAATTGGGAAATCCTTTCATATCGACTTTCTTATACAGTAAGCTTTGGTGGAGTCGCTGGTAATATGGATTTTTTTTCTATTCGAAACATGGGGTATTATAAATTAAAAAGAAATTGAATTTGTTCCGAGGGATCCCGAAATGGTCCCATTTTTAGGGTTCCGTATATACAATATACGAATACCCTTATAATAGCACTCAGGATTTCTGCCTCTGTCACATCACATCAATTTTTTCCTAAACTACTTTACGGGAGAGGTTGAAATTTGGCATTAATGTATAGTTTGGTGACCCGATCAGGAGTACATATCGTAAATGAAGAAATTTTGATTTTAGGGGTACTTCCGGGGGGAAAAACTAAAAAAAATCGACCGTTCCCCCCTGATCTCCGAAACTACTGAGCCTAAAATTTTGAAAAAAATAGGAAATATAGAACGTTGTCCGAACTTTACAGGAAAAATAAGGAGAAACCATTAATATTAATTTTGGGGGGCAAATAATAGAAATGAATAAAAATTTAAAAATAAAAAAAATTCAAAAGCATCATGTAATATATCAAATGAAAAGGTCTCATTCTGAGGAATACAAATATATTTTTTTCATATTTAAAAAAATATATTTAAAAAGATATTAACGAAAATATACCAACATTTACCCATTCCCCCCCTTATCTCCGAAACTATAAAACATAAAGTTTTGAAAAAAATTAGAGGTATAGCTTCTGACCTGAAGTTTACTGGAAAAATAAGGAGAATCCTCTACTTTTAATTTTGGGGAGCAAATTACAGAATTAAATGGAAAATATAAAATTAAAATTGTTTCTAATCCATCATGTTATATATCAAATGAAAGGGCTCATTACGACGAAAACAAATAATATTTTTTTCATATTTTTAAAATAAATTAATTAAAAGATATTAACAAAAATATTTAAAAAAATACCCATTCCCCCCCCTTATCACCGAAAACATAAGCTGGAAATTTGGAAAAAAAATGGAGCTATAGCCCCTCACCTGAACTTTACTAGAAAAATAAGGAGAAACCCCTAATATTTATTTTGGGGGGTAAATTATAGAATTAAATGGAAAATATAAAATTAAAATTGTTTCTAACCCATCATGTTATATATCACATGAAAGGGCTCATTATGACGAAAACAAATAATATTTTTTTCATATTTTTAAAATAAAGTAATTAAAAGATATTAACAAAAATATTAAAAAAATACCCATTCCCCCCCCCCTTATCACCGAAAACATAAGCTGGAAAATTTGGAAAAAAACAATGGAGGTATAGCCCCTTACCTGAACTTTACTGGAAAATAAGAAAAAAAACCCTAATATTCATTTTGGGGGCAAATTATAGAATTAAATGGAAAATATAAAATTAAAATTGTTTCTAACCCATCAGGTTATATTTCAAATGTAAGGGCTCATGATGAAGAAAAGAAATATATTTTTTTCGTATGTTTAAAATAAATTAATTAAAAGATATCACCGAAACCATAAGCTGAGAAATTTTGAAAAAAATGGTAGTATAGCCCCTCACCTGAACTTTACTGGAAAAATAAGGAGAAACCCCTAATATTGATTTTGGGGGGCAAATTATAGAATTAAATGGAAAATAAAAAAAATATAATTGTTTCTAACTGGTCCCGTTATTGCCCAAACTATAAGACCTTAATTTTTTTGTTTATAAGAAAAATATGAAAAAATCCATAATTCTATTATTTGGTCCCCAAATAATAGAATTAAACGGAAAATAAATTATTAGAAAATCCCCATAGTAATTTTAGGGACAAATTATACAATTAAATGGAAAATAAAGATTCAATTTTCAAACGCATCATGTAATATAACAGATAAAAGGCTCATTATGTGAATTACAAACAAATATATCACATTTTTAAATCATTTGTTTAAAAGATATTAACAAAAATATTAAACGTCGACATAATTCCCACTTCAGAAACTACACTATTTAAATTTTGAAAAATATATTTTATTTGTATTTTTTAATAATTTGAATAACAGATTTAATAATTTATAATTTAAAACTTGACCTATTTTGCGCTTTCTCTTCCAATCTACAGAGCCTCAAAACTCAGACAGCAGATTATGAAAGACTTCTCTGAAAGTTTATTAATAAAATAAAATTCTAATGTTAATTTTTGAGGGCCAAATTAGAAAATTAAATACATATGTATTCTGACAAAAATCGAGCGAATCCTGAAGCAGATAAAATAAAATGTCTGTGTGGAAAATCAAAGTGTATATTTTTTATAAATTTAAAACGCTTCCTTTAAAAGATATAAGGGTAAATATAAGAAAATGCACTCATTCCCTGCTTGTCTGAAACTGGAATATTAGAATCTTGAAGGTGGTACGGAACCCTAAGTATGCGAGTCCAACTCGCACTTGACCAAATTATTTTTCAATAACGTAGCTTGTACCGTTTTCTAGAAAATCGGGAAAAACTTTTTTGACGATTTTCTTATACAGTAAGAGTTCGTGGAGTTGCTGGTATTAAATATATTAAAATTTTTAAGTTCGGAATTTGGGGCAAATTGTAAATAAATTGAATTAATAAAAAAATAAATGTCAGTTAATCAACTTCAATGTGCAGTCTGTATATACAGATACAGTGTGTATTCATAAATCAAAAGATTTCTTTTAGTAATAATTTTTAGCGAAAAAGTTATTCTTCTTAAACAGATTTGCATGGTCTACAACGTATACTGTAATCGTTCACTTTTTTAACTGTAGACGAGGTTTGTCAGCAAATAGGAATTTTGCTTAAAAATGAAATATCTTTATTTTTGTTAATATCTAAAATTGTTATCAAATAGAAGTAATTAGAACTAAAAACTGCATCTAATTATGCCATTGCACTAAAAACCAACTACCTATATACTAGGTTTCAAAAAAGATATAAATTCTCTTTAAACATCTCAAATTGTAATCAAGCAAACTTTATTAGAATTGAAAACAGCATCCAATTGTGGTATTACTAAAAATTGTAATAAATTGAAAGTTGATTGGAAATAAATCGAAATAAATGTCAGTTGATCAACTTCAAGATGGAGGTTCTCAGTTGGTCTCTATATACACTGTGTATTCATAAGTTGGATTCAAACGGGGAACGTTCGTATGAATATTGTTTAGAGAAAAAAATATTCTTCATAAAAATATTTGCATGGTCAGAAAGTACTGTAATCATTCACATCTCTTTATTAACTGTATACTAGGTTTGCCAGCAAATATGAATTTTGCTTAAAACTAAAATACTGTTATTTTTGTAATATCTAAAATTCTTATCAAACAGGAGTAATAAGAATTATAAAATGCATCTAATTATGCCACATCACTAAAAATTATATAATAAGTCCTCGGAGATGAGAGTATTAAATCAATGTGTGTATAATTAACAGCCAATATGATCGACCTAAGTTAGAATCATATACAAAATTTTCTTAATACATATACATATTTAGAAAACAATTTATTTTATTCAACAGTAAACGAGGGTGGTCAAACTAATAAATAATGCTTAAAATAACATACCTTATTTTAGGCAGTAACGAAAAAGTTAATTAGATTTGAAAACTGAATCCAATTAAGCCATTGCGCCACTAAAAATTGTAAAATAAATAAATTAAAAAAACAAAAAGCGACTTAAAAAAAAATAACTTAACCAAAAAGCATAATATATTTTATTGCTACAGCATTTAAATACTTTTTCTGAAGTTGGTACCAAGCTAAAGTGAAAATCATTTGGGAAGTACATTTATAAATTTTTCTTGCTTTTTTGTTAAATAATTTTTTTTAAGACGGTATTTGTTTTTTTAAATATATTTATGTATGTATAACCAAGACCAAGTAACGTACCAAAAGCCTCAACATTACAGAATGATACATTTTCATTTAAATTGACAGTTAACAGTTATACACAGAAAATTAATTAATATTACTATCAATTTTATCGCTTTATGGGTTTGTTTGGTATACTAAACACCCTGTCTATAATCGTAACGAATAGCAGTTTAGAGCTTGTCATGTGTTGTCACCATATAGTGCTTGCAACATGTCTACTTCACAATTTAAAAAAATATTGCAGAATCAACTGTATCATCTCAAGAAAAGTAAAAATTGGAAAATTTGCCTCATCAAGGTCGGAATGAGATGGAAGAAGTTTTTCAAATAAGAGTAGAATTTAAAAGAAAATCAGTCCAGAGGTTGGCAGTGTTGTACCATGCCGATATGAAAGGATTCCAAGAAATATGTATTATCTAATTTTATAAATAGATTTGATCCATATTTTGTTAATTTTATTAATAACTAGCTGGAAAACCGTTTTAACTTCATGAGCGAAATTTATATGGCTCCAACCGCTTCTAAAAATCAATTATTTTGATATTTAATATAATGAACATATTTGACGTGTTTGAGAATTTTGGTATTGTTTTTTTCCCGTTATCTATTTTAGTTTCTTTTGACATGTGTTATTGCGATTTTTGACATTTTTTATTTTTATATTTTTGACATTTTTGAAATTTTTAGCATTTTTAACATCTTTGACATATTTCACAATTGGGCATTTTTGTCATTTTTTACATTCTAAAAATTCTTTGACATTTTTGATATTTTTGACAGTTAACATTTTTGACAATATTGAGAATTGCTTTTCTTTACATTTAGGGGACGTTGAGATTTTTGACGTTTTTTATGTTTTAAATTTTTGAGATTTTTCTCATTTTACTTTTTCAACAGGATAATTTTAACAATTTTGTCAACTTTTATATTTTTGTGAAGTTTGATGTAAGTAATTAATATTATTAACATTTCTTGGTTTATAATAATTTTGTCATTTTTAATGATTTTATTTTCATTTCATAAGTATTTGTCACTTATATTTCCAACATTTTCTAGTTGTTGTTTTAGATTCACCTATGATTAACCAGATACTCAACACTTGTGCGTCCCCATCTCTTCCATAAATTCAATATTGGGAAAATGACGAATAATGTCTCCATTCATTTCAAGAAAAGTTATCAATTCTCATGCAATGAATAAATATTCCTCTTGAAACTAATCGTGTACGTGATATACACTAAGTGACTAAATTCAGTTCTAGTCATTTCAGTAGAAAAGCATATGTACAAACTCTCACACCTGCACCATTTTTTCCCTAAAAATTACTAAAACCCATCCCACTATTCAATAATACAATTTTAGCTTAATTTTGCACCAATTCGCTGTTAATTTAAAGAATTAATGTCATAATTTCCATGTCTTTCTCTTTCTTATTTTGGGTTACCGAGAAATAGTAATTTTTCTTTAGCAAATACTCCATTTACCCATCGGACAACTGAATTTTCGCAAAATGATAAAACTCTCTTCGATTTATGTTATCGACTATGTATATCAAGAGTTACAACCGTGTTACTTTCTATTTCAAGAATATAAAATTATCCCTAAAAAAATAGTGACCTCCGTTTCCCCCATTTAATATTTCAATTTTTGAAAAATGATAATTACCACTTCTATTTATTTTAGAAGACTTTATATATCAGGATTTAAACCCATATTACTTTCTATTTCGAAGATATTGAATTCTCCGTAAAACAATAGTGACCCCCGTTAATTTATCTAAAAACATCTAAAAAAACTGATTCTTTTTTTGCCTGACTTTCTTGGCAGCTATTATAGAAAAACTGTAGGTCATAGAGGAGAATGATATAAAGGGTGTATGTAATAATATTGAGTGCAAATTTAGATTTAATAAATTAAAATCGCCAAACAAATAATTAACTTATTACAAAAAAGTGAAAACTAAACGGTTTTACTTATTGTTTTAACTTTGCAAAACTCATTTAAGTTCAATTAAAATATCATAGCAACGTGACTGCGAAAGTTTGAGAAGTTTGCAAATAATGGGGACTGTAGGTGCAGCAGTTTTCGTATTTTACTGAAAACAGGTTTAACACATTTTAAAATTTAAGATTTCCAGTAATAACATGTAAAATTTCGAATAAGTCATAATTATAACTGTCAATTTTACGAGGGTGAATCAAATATGAACCGGACTTTTCTGTTTCTCGCCCTGTAGGTAATTCGAGTGGCGTGACGTCGCGATATATGTTAAGTAGGGATGTTAAGAAGAGGGGAGTTCGTCGATTTGGCGAGACGTAGTCGATGCGCTGTTCACAGATCATACAATAGAGAATAGATAGGAAACTATGTGTTAAAAATTGTGTTCAAAAAATGACAGTCTTCGCCATCTATCATTTTCAACAAATAGTAAAAATGTACATTTGTGTATTTCGAGATACAGTTATCTGTATGAATTTAACTGCCGATAAAAAAGGAATCTGCACACTATCTAATCGGTGTGTTTCTCTGCTAGTTCTTATCGTTCCAAAAAATACTATGGCGAAATAAAAATCCCCAAATAATTTTGATTTTATTTATAAAATATATTACAAATACAATTAAATATTAAACTATTCACACCTAACAATAATAGCAAAAAGGGTACAAACATAACAGTTTACAAATATTTGTTTCCCTGTTGTTACCAATATACATTTGTGTTTTTAGTTTAAGGTCTGTATGAAAAGTTAACTTGTCGCTTCGGTAAACTCGCATTTAACATTTTTAAAGGTAACATTTTGATATTAACTTTCAATATTACCTTCAAAAAATGCAAATCCAAGTTCACTCAAATTTTAGGTTAACTGTTACATCGACAACTTAAACTAAACAAAAACCTGGATGAACCACAACAACAATGAGGAACCTATATATATTGAAAGCAACTTGTGATGATTGCTTCTTTATGCAATATTCTGTATATTTGAATTTTTATTTTCTACCTCTTTTGCATTTAGAGGTAGTATACAATACAATACAATATAAATGATACCCAAAATAGTAAATATACATACAATTCGCACAAAAACTAACAAATATTAGGGAGATAGTACATATTAAAAAACTCATATAATAAACCATATCAAAATACATAATACTCACAAAAAATAGTAACATGCTTTGAAAAATAAACATTAGATCTAAAAAAAACAAGAGACTTTTTTTCAGTTTTGTAAAATATGCTCATTGTACCAACAATTAAAAATAATGCTATTTACAAGATTACTTAAGAGTTTTTAGTAAGGTAGTAAACAAAAACCTTTTAAGAAATATTTATAACTTTTGCCACTTTGTTTACATATTGATAAGTAAAGCAAAATTTTATCATTTATGAAAAGCATCTGCCCTTTGGCGTTAACTGTTGTTTTCTCATTTGACTTCTACTGTTTACATTTTTAAATACCTTAGTTTGCATTTTTTCTTCTTCAAGTGCTGTAACCACTGTGACGTGTTCAAATTTGTGGCTCACCTTGCTGTTCTCTTCCATTTTGATAGTTCACTCCTCAAAAAAAACAAAGAAATTATGAATAATTTAAAAACCAATATTAAATTGCTTACCTTGGAATGCTTGTATAATTTGACATTCTGAACTGGTGGACTCTGAAGCATGATTTCTAAAAAATTTCTGAAAAGCCTCTTCTTACCTCCGTACACTTTTTCATGAATTTTCACTAACAATTGGGGGCTGCAAGTGGTAACCGGATCTTTTTCTGGTGAAAACCATGCAAAATTGTCTCCCACACTTCTCTCATTACTTAAAAAGAAATAATATATGAACTACAAGGATATATGAGAAACGTGAACATACCAGTAAAAATTTGAATCCTCTCGTGCACCCTCCTTAAAATGAGCTTCACAAATTACCAAAAGCCGGGCATTTGCAATACAGTTTTTGATTGTTGATTCGCTGAAGTCATATTTTTTTTGCTATTAAATTGTAATATGTTGTCTAAAAAATATATAATTAATAAGTTATCTTGTAAATACTGTAATGTATTACCTTTTAGAAGCTTGGTTGAAACATTCAGAAATCTAAGAAAGAAATGCTCCAATATTAGAATAATAAGGCATTTTTTTGTATGATACAATGCCACAATAAATCTTACAAAAAATGGACGACAACGACGGTAACCGATAACAACCGAAAAACTTCAAACGAGTGCGAGCAACCGTCTTATTTAGGGCCGCTTGAAAATGATAGAGGGCGCATTCAACTGTGGTACAATCTCGCCTATATGAGTTCCCACCCCCTGGCGCTGTTAGTAGCATCATGTCAGAGCAAGAGGTGCATACGTCTGTTGCGCAACGTGTTGTTATCAAATTTTTGGCGCGGGAGGGCGTTAGACCGTCTGAAATTTTGCGTCGACTATCTGCACAGTTCGGCAATAAAACACTTTCAAGGACTCAAGTGTACGACTGGCACAAAAAGTTTTCAGATGGCCGAGATACAGTGGAAGACCCGTCTTTCTGCACGGAAAATTCTTGCAACAGTTTTTTGGGATTCGAAAGGCGTACTGCTGATCGATTTTCTGCACGAACGCCGTACAATTAATTCTGAGTATTACTGCGAACTACTCCAACAAGTGAAACTTGCCTATCGGCAAAAGAGCCGGGATATGTCTATCCGAAGGAAAAATGTATACATAAGAGAGGAGACTATGTAGAAAAATAATATGTATTAAAATTTGTATTGATCGTACCAATAAAATTTTTAAAACAAAAGTCCGGTTCATATTTGATTCACCCTCGTAAAATAAAATTACAATGTTTCTCAACATGGGAGTGCTGTGATTAAAGAGCTCTTTCATTTGATATGATTACATGACGCCCAAAAATTTTAATTCCTGTTTTTAATTTAAATGTTTTTCTCCCAAAATTAACAGGATTTTCGCTTAGGGTTTTATGTAAGCTTTAAATGACGCCTATATGCCCTAATTTTTTAAAATATTTAGAGATTGTATTGTATCGAAAAAATAATGAAACCAATCTGGAAGTATATTGTTGCAAGCAAAAAAACTATGTAAATGATAATTTTTTGTTTTTATTCGTATTTTTTAACAACTGTTCACTGTCTTTTTACTAGGTAGATTTAGCATTAAGACTAAAAGGATATTCTCTATTTATAAGAATCCCACAACTGAAACGCCCAGTGTTCACGTTTTTGCAATCACTTTTTTGATTTTTTGACCGATTTAAACTTATTACAAATTCTCAATTTTATTTGCATCTGTCTTGATTATTTTCAACTTTTGTACAGCAACAAACACTTTTTCATGATAATTACATACCACAAGTATTAACAATTTTATCTATTAAATGAAATAAAAGTTGGAAAAAGTGTAAAAAAAATGAGATGAGTTTACTGGATATACATACCATGCGCCCACCATTATTTCAGAAACATCCTTTTTGGCGACTATATTTTAATTTAACTTTAAAAACTTATTTTAATTTAAAAAACAGCCTCCGGGAAATGAGAACATAACATGCTAATGATATAATAGTAAACAATTTAAAACAATACCATATTTAATTCTCTGATTCGTCGACTGTGAGCACTGCATACGGGTCCATTATAAAAAAAAATAATTTTTGATTTTTCGGGTATACGACTGTGAATTGTTTTTCTTTTTTTTTACCATTGTAAGTAATGTTAAACACACACTACTTTGGCAATTTGATCTGTGATAGTATTAATATTTCATGAAGAATTATCCTATTTAGCCAATCATGACGATTTTCTTTTCGGTGTCTCGAAGCAAAATCTTTAAGTGCTTTACTAATTTGTTAATCTTAGCCGATCAAGGGACCTATCAACATATTGGCATCTGCCTTAAATTAAAGAAAATGAAGTGAATTTTTCAAATATTGGAATTGTAATTATGCAAAATGCAAATGTTAAGTACATTAAATTGAATTGTCATTTTGGAGATGCCACACCTTATTCACGTTATCAGTAAAGCATATATATATATGTAACCACCTGATATCGAGGTAATAAATTATTAGACCATGTTACTTGTCACTGATTAAATAAACCAGAAACGGAATCGAGAACGTACATATATAAATAAATAAATGACTACTGTACATTCAAGTAACCTTTTGCGCGATTATTATATGGGGATATTAGACGAAACCATCCTAATTCATAACAAAGTATTAATAAATTGATGCGGTGACCTCAAAACTGATCAACGTCGACATATTTTGTTATTCGTCTTCTTTCCGTATTGAAGGTTTCATTATTTAGTTTATTCGTAACGATATTAGTTTTCTAAACAGTAATGTATTATAACTGTACAAAACTGAAATTCATAGTTATAAGTCTGTTTATGTTCCAAATTGTTTTTTGGGATTTCGAAATATTAAATCAATTTCAAGGTAATAGCAAATTTCGATCCAAAGTTTGTGATCGTTATTATTAAAATTGCAAATGTTACTGTTGCAAAGGAAGGTACTCGTATTTCGGATACAGTTTCAATTTTTAACGCGTAAATTAAATCATTCATTTCATTGTTCAGGATGTGCCATTATTACTCAGGGTGACCACAAACCGGGAATATCGGGAATTATCAGAGAATTGCAGAAATAAGATGAAAATTTCAGAGAATTTAATTATAGCAAATAAAATATCGAAATTCTAATGTTTCAAACAGTCTAACGAAAACAAACAATATTAAAATGCTACATTTTTTTTAAATCAAGGAAAAAGTATAACAACCTTTACTGGGAAACCGGGAATAAGCATGACCACTGAAAAACTGTTTTATTAAATTCTCAAGTCTCCACTCATTTTGCAGAAAATAATGTTTTAATAAAAAACATTTTAATGACACTACCTGTAATACTACCTCAAGTGTATTTAAAGATTCTACGGGTTTCTTGACTAAAAATAATATTTTGTCTTGCCTTCACTGGTTTGTAAATTTCGAAAAGATAATATCATAATTGTTTTGGTAGGTTGTTGTTGACGCACGAAATCTTTCCTGTGATTTTTATCCTAGGAATCACAGGGAAACTCCGTTAAACACAGCAGGATACCCGGTTTGGGGGCCTCTGAAACTTCTAGATGACGCCATTCATTCGTTAAAATATTAAAATTCTTTAAACCAAGTAACTGGCCCAGGTCCAGTAAATCAATTCTAGGTAAATTTGAGCTACTTGCCTTAGAAAAATCAGGTTCCCGGACTAATTTTTTTTACTTTTTTTTTGGTGATACTGAAATTACGCAACTGGCAGTCATAAAATATTTGATAAACCAGATTACAGTGCAGAGATTGTCGAATTTCAAACACAAACCAAATTTGTTTGTATACGAGACGTTGTACTATCTCACTGTTATTCAACATACTATGGCGGATTGTAGCATTTTGTGCTTTCATTTTATTCAATTTTAGAAATTTTTATCACTATCATCATGACTGACATCATGGAAATTTAAAATTATCTTTGTAGCTCCCTGTTTCTTTCTACCATAGTGTCCCTAAGAATCTCTAAATCAATGACTGCTAGTATAAATCTATACTATTATAAAATTGTAAGTTTGTCTGTTTGTTTGTTTGTTTGTTTGTTTGTTTGTTTGTTTGTTCGGGCATCACGTAAGAACTACTTAACTGATTTTGCTGAATCTTTTTTTGTTGCGAAGCCTATAGTTTCACTTAAAATCTGGTAGATATTTTATCTCTCTAAATTGACAGAAACAGTAGATATAGCGAAAAAACTTATACCATGTTGGGTAATTCAGTTACTCAATTGGTTCCACCGTACGCACAAAATATTAGATACTGGCATCAGCTTAGCTTCTATTCAAAATTCGGAATGTGCAAATGTAAAATGTTTCGATTTAACAAAAATCAACTGATATAACAAACGTAATTTTACAGGGTGTTCTGTATATAGGAAACTTATAGCAGAGTAGAATTACATGGATTTAAAAAATCTAAAAAAAGTTATATTTGGTGTCCTATGAGCAGCTGGATATATACGATGTGGTGGAAATATATATTGAGTGGACCATAAATTGTTCCATATACCAAGTGGTTGAAAAAGGGTAGTAATTTATAAAGTTTTGATAAAAAATCTTAGAATTTTTTTTTATGTAAGCAGTTAGGATCTTTGAATTATGTTCAGAAGATATTACTGTTATGAAATGGGTTGAAGAAATGTTAGAAGCAGTTGTTTATAGAGGGTTGTTGGAATATAAGATGGAGTCAATATAGTTTACGGTGTGGTTAAAAACTTGTTTTATATCCACAAGTATTTCCATATATAGGATGGCTAAAATATATAGCGGAGTATAATTACAGCCATAAAGGTGGGTTTAAAAATATTATAAAGAATTGTTATAATCTACAAGCTGTTCCATATACCGGATGGTTGAAATAAACGGCGGAGTGGATACAGGGTGGTACAAAAATGTTATATTGTGTGGCAAATAAGTAGTTGCATATAAAAGGTTATTGAAATATACGGTGGTGTAGAGTTATAATTGTACAGGGTGGGTAAAAAATGCTGGAAAAATTTTGTTATATAGCAGTTGCTTATAGGGAGTAGGTACCTGAAATATGGGGCGAGATAAAGTTATAGTAATAAATTGTGATTCAAACAAGGTTAGAAAATGTTGCAAATGAAAGATGGTTCAAATGAAGTGTGGAGAGAAATTATACGTTATAAAGTTGTTGAAAAATATGAGGAAAAATTGTGAAATAGCGCAGTTCATAATAAGTTGCAGAGATTGGATAGTTGAACTAGAGGGTGGAGAAGTGTTATGGTTAATTATTTTAAAAAAGTTATATTGGTTGGCCAATAAGCCGTAGCGTATACAAGGTAGTTGTAATACATACAAGGTGATTCAAAAACATGTTGAACAAAACTGTTAACACATAGGGTGCCCAATAAGCTGTTGCGGTTTTGGTGAATTATATTGGGCATTGATGGATTTATAGTTGTAGAGGGTGGTAGAAAAAATGTTATACTGGCTGGCCGAAAAGTAGTTGCATATACAAGGTGGTTGAAATAGCGGTTGGAGAAGAATTACAGAGTAATTAAAAGAATCTTAGAAAAAGCTGCATATGAGTGGTTGAAATATAAGGTGGAGACAGATTATACTTTCAAGGGTGGTTAAAAAATAGATATGTACCGTTACGTAGTCCATAACAGTTGCATATATAAGATAGTGAGTAGTCCAGTTATAGTTAAGAGTTTAAAAAATGTTAATTTGGTAGCCCCTAAGCAGATGCTCATACAGGGTGATTGAAATATACATATACCAAGTGGTTGAAAAAGGGTAGAATATTTATACAGTGAATAAAAAATCTTAAAAAATGTGTTAGGTAAGCAGTTAGATGTGTTAGGTAAGCAGTTAGGATCTTTGAATTATGTTCATAAGATACTAAAGTTATGAAATGGGCTGAAGAAATGTTAGAAGTAGCTGTATAAACATACAGGGTGAAATATAAGATGGGGTGGAATTATAGTTTATGTTATGGTTAAAAACTTCTTTTATATTTTATATCCACAAGTAATTGCATATACAGGATGTTTGAAATATGTAGTATAATTACAGCTTTACAGGTGGCTTTAAACAATATTATAAAGTAATGTTATAATAGTATTATTATCTATAAGCTGTTCTATTTACCGGATGGTTGAAATATAGGGTGAGGTAGTATTCTAAGGATACAAAGTGGTATAAAACTGTTATATTTAGTGGCAATTAAGTAGTTGCATATAAAAGGTTGTTGAAATATAGGGTGGTGTACAGTTATACAATATGGGTAAAAAATGCTAGAAAAATTGTGGAGTCCCTGAAAATGGTTCGCAGTAAAGTTATAGTTATACAGTCATTCAAACAAGATTAGAAAAAGTTGTAAATGAAGGGTGGTTTAAATAAAGTGTGGAGAGAAATTATACTTTAATATGTCTTGAAAAAATATGAAGAAAAATTATGAAATAGCGTAGTTCATAATAAGGTGCAAAGAAGTGTTATGATAATGATTTAAAAAAAATTATATTGGTTGACCTATAAGCAGTAGCATATACAGGGTAGTTGTAATACATACAAGGTGATTCAAAAACATGTTGAGCAAAATTGTTATATTCGGTGCCCAATAAGCAGTGGCGGTTTTGGTGAAACATATTTGCCATTGATGGATTTATAGGGTGGTACAAAAAATGTTATACTGGGTGGCCGATAAGTAGTTGCAAATACAAGGTGGTTGAAATAGCGGGTGAAGTAGATTTATAGTTAAACAGGTTTGATAATATTTTTTTGTAGTATAGAACATGAGCTGTTGCATATATGCAATATCTGAAACATGGATCGAAGTAAAATTATAGTTCATACAGTGTGATTAAAACAATGTTAGAAAAAGCTGCATATAAGGTGTGGTTGAAATACAAGGTGGAGACAAATTATACTTTTAAGGGTGGTTCAAAAATGGTTATAGCGTAGTCCATAAGCAATTGCATATATAAGATAGTGAGTGGACCAGAGTTATAGTTAAGTGTTTAAAAATTTTATATGGCGGCCCCTAAGCAGATGCACATACAGGGTGGTTGAAATATTTTGTAGAGTAAAACTATAGTTATACAGTGTAGTTAAAACATAAGTTGTAATGTTTGACAAATTGGCAGCGGTGTATACAGGATGGTCTTAATATATAGATGGAAGTAGAGTTAATTATACAAAGCGGTTAAAAAATCTTGAATAAAATTGTTATATAGGGTGGCCAATAAGGAGTTACATTTCCATTAGGATGGATCAAAAAAAGATTGAAAAAAAAAGTTATATAAGGTGACCATAAACAGTGGCATTCTAATATGGAATATCTGAAATATGGGGAGAAGCAAGATTATAGTTTTAGAGTGTGTAACACAATGTTAGAAAAAGCTGCATATAAAGGTTGATTAAAATATAGAGTAAAGAGAAATTTTACTTTAAAAGGTGGATCAAAAAATATCAGAAATAATTGTTTTACAGCGCATACCATATTTAAAATATACATACTTTCCAGCTCTTGTGGTGTTATTCACAAAAAACAGAAAAATACAAAGTAAGCCGTTGTTCTATATAAAAGCCAAATTCTCTAGTATTATTAATATATCTTCGGCACTGTAACAAAAATTCAAGATATACAAAGTGAAGTGTGCCTTCAAATTACATTTTGCATATTCTGTAAATTGTTTATATTGCAATTCTGTAAAATCCCAAGGTCATATGTTATCATTAGGATGAAGTCTAGTATTCCAGCTTTTATTACAATAAAGTTACTGGTAACAATTCGCTATTTAATTTTTTTTTCTGGTTTTCCTCTGTGAAAAACACTCATTTTGAAGAATTTTTTATTCTCAACAACTGAATAGTGACATCACTTTTCACAAAATAAGCAAAAAAAAACAAGGAAAATCCATATTTTTGGGATAACTGATGGCGTAAGCAATTAGATTTTACTTCACTTAAATATCCCTGTAGACTGGTGTATGTCTGTGTAGTATGCATGTACTAATCTATTACCTAGTATCAGCGAAATGGCTGGATGGATTTATAGAATCATATATTTATCCTGTTCTAGGGTAGGGTAATATATAAAAAAGTTACATCTTTAGCTTTGCTAAATCCTTATTCCACGGTGAATTACAGGTACTTGTTTTTCAAAATAAAATTTAAAAGGACCGTATAAAGTGTGAATAAAATGCCTAAAACCAAAAATTTTGGAGGTAACTTGTTCCGTTATGCCAAAATGCCAACAATTATCCCGCTTCATACGGCATTTGCCAACAATTATCGCACTTCATAGGGCATTACGTAACACTTTCTGAATGACGTTCGCTGTCAAATTGACTAATTATCAACCTGTGTGGAAAATTTACTTTTAAAAACAACAATCAATGCAATAATTTTGTTTCTGTTTTCTCCCTATTGTTATTAACCATTATTAGAAACTCCTATCCATCCAATTTATTGCAAGTGAACGCAAATAAAATGTTTTTTTATCAGATAAATCTGTCCTGAGTAAATCCATGAAATTAAGGTTTTCTTGAATGCGATTAACTACCGTAAATTTGTTTAGACCTATGCAGAACACCTATGTATTAGATATTCTTATAATACTTTCCGTTTTAATCAATATTGCTGACATTTTTTAGAGGTTATTTAAAGAAAAATTAGATGCGAAAGATTATTAAACCACTCTATTTAGTTGATGAAAACCTTCAGTAAAATAGTTTTCAAGAATGACTTTACGGTATTAACGATTTCATGTTTTTATGAGAAATTACTTTGTTAATGAATCAATAGTGACGATACAAAATCTATTGTGGTAAGGGGCTTTTGGTAGGTATTGTTATTTCTTGAAATCTAATGTTTACTATTATAAGCAGTGACTGATGGATAATAATATATTGCTTCCGTGAAACTTTTGACCTTATATTTGGAGGCCTTTGAAAATCAGTCTCATCTACTATAACTATAAAGTCTTCACAATAATAGACGTGAAAATGGTTTTAGAAATCTGACTTACATAGTGTAAAACAATGCCTCTTTGCCTAATATCAAAAATATGATGCGCATGACCTACTAAAACTTTGTATTGGTTTTCCAAGTGGACCAAAAACGAATTTAAAATAACGGTTCAGTATGTTAAAAGGTATCTCGAGAAAGAATTATTTGTTATCGAATAAGACAAAGTGTGTGTTAGAATTATGACAATTTTTGAAGAAATGACTCACTCCTTTGTAATGTTTATTTAGTATTTTTGTAAAAAAATTGTTTGTCTAATTATACGAGGTTTTTTATGAAACCAAGGCTAAATAAAAACCGGTCTATTTCGATACCTAAACTGGCAAGATGTTGGTACCGAGAATTCTGTATTTTGACAATTTTTTAACTTCCTTTGAGCGTGATTGGACAGATGTTACACAACTTCCTCTTTTGATTAATTACGACTTTTTCTTGGACTTTTGGTTCTTTGAGTTACCAAGAATACGCTTTATTGTAAGGGTCACCTCCCTTCGCAAGTGAGTGTTGCAGACACGTTGATTCAAATGCGGTACAACCAGCTCTCTGACAAGAATGCAAGAAGCTTCCTCCTCCAATCTGCGGTGCATTTGTAAATGATGTATAGATTACATATGCATTTACACCACTCAACTCCACAAATCTACAATTCGATAATATATCATTGACGCCACCTTTAGTCATATCGTAATCCATGATAACTTCTGATTTATTGGTTGCTGGATCTATTTGTGCCGAATGTTTCATAGATGAAATCAATAAAACAACTTTGTACTTATTTGGCACACGAGCGTAAAATCTTTGGTAAAACCATGCAGACTTGTTTCAGGCTTTCGAGTCTTTTATGCCTGAAATGAGGGTGGTATATGCCGTTTTTTTAGGAAACCAAATTATGTCAGTTCTCGTTCCAATACTTTTTTTGATGATATCAACAGAGCTGAACCATTGTCAGCCGTTATATTCAAAAACCTTGCAGTTTCCGTTCCTCGTCGGAAAGGCCAACACCATCTGAATTTTTACCATAGTAATTATAAGCATTGTGTATATAAAACGAATTAACCTCGTATACTAATTGAATTGTTAGGTCATATTTTTAGCCGGTTTCTTAGGCATATACATACTAAACTTGCATCTACCTGGGTATTGTACCCGCATTTCATCAACGCAAAGGTAAGCGCCAGAGACATTTTATGTTGCTGTGCGTTTTTCTATGAGTATTCCATAATTTAGCAGCTACGGGGTCTTCCTGAATGCTCAACAATCTGGTTTCGATTAAACCGAAGAGCAGTGAGCAAATTCAAAATTCTATTTTTAGAGAGGAAATATAAAATCATAAAATAGTAACATTAACACCAATCTTACGTCACGGTGACACCAGGGAACCCCCCCACCAGTGTGAAGTATTAAACTCCAACTAGATTTCTAAGAAAAAATCAATCGGTTTACCGGATGGTTTGCAAATATAAGTTTGTAATTGCAAAAAAATATGTATCGATTAAGTATCTGATTTTTTCCTTTAGGTGTGCTGTGAGACCTCGTTACTTGTCAATTTACATGATTATAGGTCATTGGAAAGTACTGTATAGTTGGTCAATATCAAAATATGTGTCATAAATGACCATATTTTTTAGTGTGTTGACTTTACAGTTTGAACTTTTCACACTTACAATTTATCTATACTTTAGTATTTACTATTAATTTCATCCTGATACTGACTGAATGATAAATGTGATAATATAAGGACTCTGTTTTTTCCTTTTGAAGTACGGAACCCTAAAAATGTATTTTTATTTACAAATAACTATTTGACATGTATCCAGGTTCTCAAACATATTAGAGAATTTGTGTTTTATTTCATTGTAAATTAAAAGTTCAATGAATTAACCAACTCGGTCAAACTCACAAAAAGTTTCAACCAAATCCGCCCAGCCTTTAGGAACCTACAACCCGATTACAGCGCACCCTCCTGTGTTAAATCGTAAATCTAACCCACTTAGACATAAAAAGTTTCATCAAAATCGGTCCAACCGTTTAGGAAGAGTTAAAAAAATCCTGCAACTCGATGGCAACGCCACCTACCTGGTTGAATTGTAAATCTAAATAATGCCAGGGACCCGCTCAAGTTCACATAAACAGTTTCATCTGAATCGGTCCATCCTTTAAGAGTTAAAGAAAAATACGCGTGAAGTTTAAATGTTAAAAGTTAAGTTTCTGAAATTTTCCAATTTTTTGCCCATTTTTCCTTTTTTTTCCATAAGAACCTTCAAGAAAGTGTTAGAACTTGAAACAAAAAGATCAATGAAATCGGTAAAGTCGTTCTCTAGTTATGGCGTGACCAAGGGAAAAATGGACTCATTTTTAGGGTTCCGTATGTTAAATTTTTTTATTACAAATCATGTCAAATGAAATGGCGAAAACAAATATATTTTTTGCATATTTTTAAAATAAATTATTTTAAAAATATTAACAAAAATATAAAAAAAATTAGCCCATTCCCCCTACCTTATCTTCGAAAATAAGCCGTAAAATTTTGAAAAAAATAGGAATATAGGATCTTAGCTGAACTTTACTGGAAAAATAAGGAGAAACCATTAATATTAATTTTAGGGGGCATTAATTTTTTTATGAAGCTACACCATTTTTGTTCGTTCTTCAAGCTAAGGTAACGTTTTTGGGATCTCCTAGTTATCTTTCTTTGTATAATAAGATAGATAATAAGGATTTGTCGTGAATAAATGGAGTTGTAGTTCCGTGGAAACTTGCGACATGTTGTTTGTAAATCTATCTAAAAATAAAATTGTCACATTTGCAAATAATTCTGTTCAAATATGTTTCCTGCATCACATCAGAATACTACCTTTCTACCAAATCAAATATATCGTGATGGCGAAGGCGCACCTGCAAAAATTAGAATCTTGTCATTAAACGCGACAAACATTAATTTGAATATATTTGTTTCTTATGTAATTTCAAATTAACAATTTTACTCTTAAAAAATACCTTTAATTTTAAGGATTAATACAGCGTATTTCAAAAAAGGGTTCTAAACTCATGCTGTGTATATAACTCATCAAAATAAGCCAAAAAGTTCCTATTAACATGTGCCTTAAGACAAACCTTTAGGAAGTTATACAGTGTCGAATAGCTAAATGGAATAAATTCGATAACGAATAAAGGAGGGCTTGTAGGGAAAAGCGCTTGGACACGTTTATTTGTAATTTTAAATGTGCATTTTTTCAGCAAAAAAATTGTATATGATGTATTTATTTTATGGATTCTCCAGAAAATTCTAGACATTCATGTACAATGTCCTACACGTATTTTCAACTTTTTCGGAAATATTAAGTCTTTTCAGATTTATTACAAAAAATAACATTAAAAAAAGAAAATTATTTTATTTCACAAATTCGCTACATTGCACTCAATACTTTAGCCCTTGATATTGAGATAGTAAGCAAAAACCATTCCTGCGTTCCTTTTTACTGTTTTGAAAAAAAAAACAGTTTTGTTTATTTTCGTCAAAACTCATAGCCTTAGCATCTTGTTGTCTGCCTGCATGACAGTGGTGTTCAGTATCAGTGCTATTGTCGTTTTAATTTCGTTAACTGTACGTAATAATGTCAGAAAAACGGTTCATTTAGCAAAAATGCACAAAATAACCATTCTACAAATGATTGGTTATGGATATAACACACGAACACAAATGGAAGTTTCTCCCTTATTTGACGAAAATTTTCCAAACTTGTGGCCTGTATCCCAAGGAACAATTAGCAAAATAGAAAAGCAGTTTCGCGAGCTTGGTCATGTAAGACAGATAAAAAAGTAGCTGCCAATAATGCTCTAAGTGATAATACGAAATTGGATATTATGCTTGAGTTTCAAGAAAACCCACATAATTCTGGTCGAAAAGCAGCCCCACTTCAACGTTAGCCACATATCCGTTTTTCGAGTATAAAATGATGCCGACTCCGGAGCTCATGTAACAAATGATGGTACGGTTAGATAACAATGCCATCCAATAAGAAGATGTTTGGTTTTCCGATCAGAGCACAATTACACTTCATGGTCACGTTAATCGTCAAAATTGCGGCTATTGTTCTAATGAGAATCTTCACTGGATGACAGAGAAACATACGCAATCTCCTGAAAAAGTTAATGTTTGTGCAGAAATTGTTGGAAATCATATCGTAGGTCCCTTTTTCATTGAAAATGAATGGAGATTAATATTTAGAACTGCTCCAAAATAATGTCGTGCTGATCCAGTAACCCACAATTTGCTGCCAATACAATATGGTTTCAGCAAGATGGAGCACCGCACCTTTACGAAAACAATGTCCGACAGTACATGAACCAAATTTTCCCAAATCGGTGGATTGGGAGGCGCGGGTCGATAGAATGGCCAGCACGATCTCCTGATTTGACGCCATTGCACTACTTTTTGTGGGGATATGTCAAAAGTACTGAATACAAAACTAAACCCCTCAACTTAGATGACCTAAAAAGACGAATTACACTTGCGATTAGATCAGTCACGCCTGAGATGTTGAGTAACGTTAGGAGACATTTCTATATCAGATTAGCATGTTGCCAAGACATTGACATTATTGTTTTTTTGTTTTTTTTTTATATAATTAAGAAATAATCAGTATTGTTTATTAGGTTTTTAGTGTAATGTAGCGAACTTATGAAATAAAATAATTTTCTTTTTTTAATGTTAATTTTTGTAATGAATCTGAAAATACTTAATATTTCCGAAACAGTTGAAGATAAGTGTAGGATATTGTACATTAATTATTTTTCTAGAATTTTCTGGAAAATCCAAAAAGTTAATAATATGCTTTTAAAATAAGAAAGTTGGTATTGTCACATGACACACCCTATATTTTTTTTGTTGAAAACTGCGCATTTAAAAATACAAAGCGACGTGTCCAAGTGTTGTTCCCAACAGGCCCTCCTTTATTCGTTATCGAATGTATTCCATTTGGCTGTTCCACACTGTATGCCTTCAAAAGGTCCCAAATACTTAATTAACGTAAAAAGTTATGTAAGACCCACTTATTTTTATCTATTTATTTTCGACCGTATTGTCAATAACAGAAAAAAAACAGTTGTGTTTGGGCCCTTTTACGCGCTTACTACCCTTGTACACTAGTAAACACAGATTTTTAGGTGACATAAAATTCAACAGCAAACGGCATAAGCCATCATTTAAATAATAGTTTATAAGTCATAACTGACATAATTTTAACAGTAAACTCGTAGAAGTAAATTATTTGAGCTTTAAAAACCCAAAAATATGGGTTATTTTAGTTTATTGCTTATAGTGTAACAAAGAAAATGATCTGTTCATAATGACAATAGAAATATTGTAGAGAATCAGAAAATCTTCAAAATGAATGTTTATAAATTTTGATCGCAGAATTTTTCATAAAGAAAATCTGAAAAAAACTATGTAAAGTGAGTGATTTAAAAAAAATCATAACTTGGTTGTAATAGCCACGATAGTTCGATAGCGATATGCAAATTTTATTTTGAGAGCTTATAAAATGCATTTCACTTCGTATATCTTGGATTTTTGTCATAGTGCCGTAAAATGTATTAATACTGCTTTTGAAGTTTGGCTTAAACGCTGGACCCTCCGATGTTTTGACAGTGGCGGATCCAGTCAGTGGAAATAAGTCATTTAATTAATATCAGTAAACTGTATACAGGTAACCACTAACTTAATAAACCAATGAAAAAAGAGACCAATATGAGCAGGCAATAGTTATGTAAATAAAAACGCAATAAACTGCTGAGAGAACCTTAAGAAAATTGTAGATCCGTCCATGTGCCTTGACAGCAATTGTCAGTGCACCGCTGACTGACTATCGCATATTCCTACATTTAATGCAATGTTTCCTATTATTTAAAACCAACTTCTCGGCATTATAGCGAAAAACCAAAATAGACAAATTGAAGTGGAATTAATGAACTTTCAAAATGTCTAGTATTTCGGGGTCGGACTATTCTCGTTAATAAAGTAGGATGTCCAAAATAGCTCTCTAAATTATTTAAATTCGAATTGTTCAAAAATTACTTATTCAATAGTATCCATCGTGAGTCTATTTAAACTTAACATCATAAACTATCGTTTTGACTATGGCGAATATTCCAGTATTAGTTACCAGAAATTAACAAATTTTTGAAAAAAATCCACTTTGACCAGTTTTTCTGAGTTTACTCAGTACAAATATCGGGATGTATAAACACTTACTAAGAAGGATTTCTTACTCTCTACGACTTTCTTTACTTTTCATCATATAAGCAAAAAAAATAAAAGAAATTCTTATTTTTGCTGGTTTACTTCTACAAGTTTGCTGTTAAAATTTTAGCAATAATTACCTATAAACTGTTATTGGCGTGATGGTATAAGCGAATTGCTGTTGATATTTATGTCCGAAAA
Organism: Octodonta nipae; assembly: GCA_034190945.1. Classification (NCBI taxonomy): domain Eukaryota; kingdom Metazoa; phylum Arthropoda; class Insecta; order Coleoptera; family Chrysomelidae; genus Octodonta; species Octodonta nipae. The sequence goes on along the minus strand of CM067217.1, from coordinate 36,047,545 downwards.
TGAGTTCAATTTTGCTCTATAAACTGGTGTATTGTAGAAAACTTTGTATATTTCAGATTCTAAAGGTTTCAGAGTCTAGATCGTCCTCAATTATAACTAGAAGAATTTATTTTTATTTGATAATATACAGAGTAGCACAAAATACGTAAAGATCAGAAAAAAATAAAGCGCCTTTCTAACTGGAAAAATTGGAAAGAGTTCAGGAGTTGGACAATTTTTTTGATTGCATAATGTATATTTTTCTCATGTATTTCCAGGATATATATTTTCGTATATAAAATTTATTCTTATGAAAAACATAATTGGTTAAAATTGAATCTCGAAACCACAAATTCCAAAATTTCGGGGGGTTACTATTTACCCTTACCAGTGCATATTGATGATATAGGTGGATATAGATTATTAGCTCAGAGATTAAACTAAAAGTTTACTTCATTAAAATGTTAGTACTCTATATTGCACAAGCCATGTCGATATAGAGCTTTCAGCCGGATAATAATTATAACTTTGCCGACGTTAAGATCCGTTAAAATAAAAATGCTCGTTTTAATTAATTTAATTTTTTATCCAGATCAAATGCAAACATTAGTTTACTCTTTCATTCATTTGAGCAACATAATTAAACCAGTTTTTAATACTTTTAAAAATTAAAGACTCAAATTAATTCGTTCGGAAAGCAAACCTGGCGTCTTTCTGAGGGCTTTTTTGTCGGTTTGTGGCAAAAAGGCGAACGACACAAGCACTTACTCATTCCGGAGGTTTTATTCCCCTTCTATTTTTCTGGAAAATTGCCGTAAAAGAAAATTGGATTTCCTGGGGAAAAGCACGCGGATATAAAACCAGCAGTATAACCGGATGCAGCCAGACATTTTATCGTTTTGATGAAAACAAGTTTAATGTTAAAAGGGGAGATGGAATTCGAATCGTCGGATATAACGATTGAAACTAATTCGTACAGTTATCTAAAAACAAAATAATTAACTAAACAAATTCCCGTTAGTGTTCATTTCAATTTTTAGTTTGGTTTATAAGATTTTAAGAAATTCCCTGACATTTTTGGGTCTTCAGATTTGTTTGTTGCAAGATATATATATAAATATACGAGAATTATCTGATGGAATAACAACTTTTCGACTATTGGCAGCACTTTTGCAACCCTGATAACATTTATAGCTTTCTCCGTATTGTTTAACCCTATTATCACAATGTCGCGAAAATCTGTAACAGTCGCCTTACCTGTCTTCAGGGTTCGTTGAACTGGTTTTAACCCAAAGTATTCTTGTTGTTTCTCTATTGGCCTTCGCGTAGGCATTTAAGGAGCTACAAGTTAAATAAGCTGCATAATAGAATGCATCTGAGATAAACTCATCTCCTTCTATATTAACTGTTTCAAATATTAAAGGATTTTTGTCATTAATCTTAAAGGAACAACCACCCTGGACTTCCAGATATCTTTAAATGTTCTAAACCAGGGGTTCCCAAAGTGGTCACCGTGGCTTCCTGTGATTTCAAAACCCGTGCTCTGCGTAAATTGTTCGTTGCGTAGGAAACCCAAGGATATTTTACAAAGGATTGCTTGATCAATGGTAAAAATTTTCGAAAGGAAACCAGCCACCTTGTGACGTATCACTGTCTCTTGGGCCCGCTCTCGAGTTGTTTAATCGCTTTGTCTGTTGACAGTTGAAGAGTTTTTCTGGTTTTATTTCATCTGTTTAATGTGATATTGATAACTACTTAATTAGAAAAAGTTACGGTGCAAATATTAGCAACCACTTTTTGGCGTATGCTTTCAGAAAAAAATACATCTATTGAGCAAGCTTTTGTAAATTATCCTTGTAGCAAACCGACAACATCGCTGTCCTTTTGGTTGAACACGACTAGGGCGCCATGAAAAAATACAAAAAGTTATTCTTCATAAAACGATTTGTATTACCAGAAACATATACCTTAATTATTACATGTCATTTTTTAATTGAATACGAGGTTTGTCAGCAAATATGAATTTAACCTAAAAGTTTATAACCTTTATTTTTGTTAATATCTAAAATTGTTACGTATCAAACATAAGTAACTAGAATTAAAAACTGCATCTAATTATACCGTTGCACTAAAAAATGTATAGTAATTATGTATGTAACTTTTCCAACTATATGCTAGGTTTCACACAGAAAAACAAATTTGTTTAAAACTAAGGTACCTTTGTTTTTTTTATAATATTTCAAATTGTTAGTAAACCAAGTTTATTAGAATAATCAATGTAATTGAATCGAAATGTCCGATAATTAACAACTACCAAAGTTGAAGATTTTCAAATGGTTTGTCCACCAAGTTAAAATTGCATTCACAATTTTCTTAATACATATAAATAATTAGAAAAAGTTACTCTATTCTATTCAACAGAAAACTCTATTGTGCAAAATAATAAATGTAAAATTGTCTCCAATTAAGCCATTACATTACTAAAAATTGTGAAATAAATTCATTGTTAAAAAACAAAAACCTACTTCAAGAAAGGATAGTTTCGTTCCTTTTTTCCTGTTACAATTAAGTACTTTTCCTGTGGTCGGTGCCAAGTATCAAATTAAAGTAATAAAAGAATAAAGTACAGTAATGAGTTTTACTTTGGGACTTCAGAAAACGTATTTAATTGTGACAGGAACGAAATATTTTTTGATTTTTAGTTCCTTTGGTTTTTGTTTTTTTATATGTATATTTATTATGTGAAGATTCTTCATACTGGACATCTGTTGTACGCCCTCAACACACTCTAATTTTAGCCTCCTATCTTTTGGCAATGATTTTGTTGAGAGGACAACTAGAGATTTTGCAAACTTTAAGAAAACTTTCTTGTCTTTAATATATTTTTTATAACGTAAAATATACATAAAATATAATAATTCGTAAACGTTAAGGAAGTGTTGTCATATAACTTTATTGTCAGGTTGTAAGAAAAAACTCACCTAAAAATCAAACATTAAAAAATACTAATAAAAGAATCAATTAAATGTTGAAAATAATTTATAAAAACAACACTACATACTTCTAAGTACCTGCACACAAAAAACTTCAAAACTACTTATTTCTAAAAGTACCTAAACACAAAGTAATTAATTTAAACCTACCTGGTACATTTTTGTAGTCGATGCCAATCAACTATCAATTCAAAAACAAGTTTTGAAATCGGAAACTAGTTTCAAGTTTGATGTATTAACTGATATGTAAACTACACACGACTTTAGATTTGAATGGGGATAATTATCTTCATATTGATCTAGAAGCTTCCGTGGTGCCCTTCCACTTTAAAAAGGGATAAAAATATTGAACAAGTTGGTAATCTGTTCCGTTTCATTCTATAATTTGGCCCCCAAAATTAATATTATATTATTATTATTATATATGTATTCATCATAATGAGCCTTTTGATTTGATATATTACACGATGCGTTAGAAGTAATTTTAATTTTATGTTTTCCATTTAATACTGTAATTTGCCCCATAAAATTAATATTAGGGGTTTCTCCTTATTTTGCCAGTAAACTTCAGGTGAGCTCCTATATCCCTAATTATTTAAATTTTTTACGTCTTATAGTTTCGGAGATAAAGGGGGGAATGGGTAATTTCTTTTATTTTTGTTAATATCTTTTAAATAATTTATTTTAAAAATATGGAAAAAATATATTTGTTTTCCTTTCATTTGATATATTGAAGAGATTCTCGCTTCTTAGTCTGCACTATCGGAGGAGAGTTCACTCAGTTGTCTTTCTAAGCAAGTTGTTTAGAAACCAAATAGATTGCAGTGACATTTTACATCAATTACCTACCTCTGCTTGTTCCTCGACCAAGCTCGCGTACTGATAATGCCTACATTTTATTTACCAAAACCAAGAACTAATATTTTAAAGTTTTCACCTCTCTATTTTATGTGCGAAAGTTGTAACTCTGTAAAATTAGACATTTTTAATTCCGCCATAAGTGTAATAAAAAAAGTAATCTCCTTTTCTATTAATCTGGTGTATAATGTTTAGTAACGAATTGTCTTTATTTTTTATATTTCTTTGTTTTGTCCCTGTCCTATAATTGGTCTTTGTACTGTTGAATGGTGTAATAATAAATAAAAATAAATAAAAAATATTACATGATGTATTAGAAACAATTTTAATTTTATATTTTCCATTTAATCTATACCTCTAATTTTTTTCAAAATTTTAGTTCTTATAGTTTTGGAGATAGGGGGAACGATCGATTTTTTAATTTTCCCCCCAGAAGTACCCCTAAAATCAAAAATTTTCTCATTTACGATATGTACTCCTGATTGGGTCACCAAACTATACACACTGGTACCAAATTTCAACCTTTTCCGTCCAGTAGTTTAGAAGAAAATTGCTGTGATGTGAAAGAGGGAGAAATCCGGAGTGATATTATAAAGGTATCCGTATATTGTATATACGGAAGCGTAAAAACAAGTGTATAACTGAATGAAATCCAGTTTAAAATAATCAGTTTTCATTCTCTGATTTTAAAATGGTAATGCAAAAGGCTAGTTTTATTGTTTGTGTTTTTTTTTTAAAATAACACCACACTAGTGAAGAAATAGGTATATATATATATATATATATATATATATATATATATATATATATATATATTTGAAAACTCCAAGATCTTCAATCTATTATCAATACCAAAGAAGTGAGATTGAGACGTTGTTTTTAAATATACAATTTTTTCAATTGTGAATATTTCCCCAAATGGAAACAAAAAGAAGCCAAAAGGCTATTAAATAGAGTAAACTGAAAATCTTTTATCGTTCTAACAATTATTCCAATAAACTAACACACTATTACTGTTTAATATTTTGACTATCTCTATAGCCGATTTGCAGCGTTCTACCGTTTATAATTGTTCCTAAATGGTTTAAACCAAACACATTCTAGCGGTTTTGGTTAATATCAATGACGTCATAAATCAGCCCTTTGTTACGTCATTGTTTGAAATATCTTCAATCGGTAACCCAAAGCAGTAGTTGTTTTTGTCTGTCTCTTTCTTAAATGACATCTGAGGTTAGGTATTTACTACTTTACATGTTTACGTATACTTAATCACGTAAGTACCACTAAAAAACACATAAATAACAAATTTATTGTTGGGTACAAAAATTTAAATAAACAAAAACAAGACAATTTAACATATGATTTTGACGTTTTCTGGTTGAACCAATTTGCATTCTAGCGAATGAGTTTTGGTTCTACTTCAGTGTTGAAAAGAGAAATGTCAAAGTACAATAACTGTTCACTGTATCAACGATAGAACCAAAGTTATAACCGGTAGGTTTCTGGAAATCGGCTTATATCTATATATTTATTTCCTCTCTTGGAATTTCAAATTTGTAACTCATTTTATTACCATATTTTTTTGCAGGTGCCTTAGACGAAGCGAACGGCGGCAGTCCCATACCGGAAACAGGCGGCCGAATCTCCGATCAGCTCTTGGGCCCCAAACAGCGACACCAAATCAAACATCGGGAATTATTCCTGTCTCGGCAAGTGGAAACCCTGCCGGCCACCCACATTCGAGGAAAATGTTCGGTGACATTATTCAACGAAACGGAAGCCATGGGATCGTATTTAGACAAAGAGGACGTTTTTTTCTATTGCCTCGTATTCGATCCGACGCAAAAGACTTTGTTGGCCGATAAAGGTGAAATTAGGGTAGGAAGTAGGTGAGTGGAGAATTAATTTTGTTTAATTTACGCAGATAATTTTGCTGAATTGAAATATAGAAAATATTAACAAAGCAGAAAGGCAGAAGCAGAAGGTTAAGGATTTAGAAGTCTATATATTTTTTTGTCAATCGAAAACCGATCGAGCAGTGGCAAGCTTTATTTAGGAATTTCCTACCGCCAATTTTTCCAATATTTAATGTACCTTTAAAAACATAACACACCTATAACTTTTACTCTGTACTTTATTAAAGTGGATCTGTGAAATTTAAGTAGTTCTAGTAGTAGCAAAGGGTGTCATTCTTGATAAGTGCAAAATACGGCCACGACTTCACACAAGATAGACAAATCGGCGTGACGTATTTATCTTGAACATTTTTTTTCATTTGGTAATTTTCTTATCCCAGACATTTATAGAATTTTTTGTGAGAACCATTTGAATATCACCAATCAAGAATGAAATTTATATAGCGGCGCCACTTCTAAAAATACATTTTCTGGAAATTATTATGAAAAGCTAGGCATATTTCACCTGTTGCGCCATTTGATATTGTTGTTTTCCCGTTTTTCATTTTAGGTTTTTTTGTCATGGCCATTTTTGATATTTTTGACATTTCAGACATTTTAAAATTCTTGACATTTTAAACATCATTGGTGTTTTTGGCCTATTGTCACTTGACATTTTCACATTTATATGACGCTGACATTTTTAGTTTTTGCAATTTTGACGTTCTGTATATTTTAAATTTTTACATTTTTCTCATTATAGGTTTTCGACACAATAATTTTGACAGTTTTGACAATTTATTTTCATTTTATATCTTTCTATCTTTACATTTTTATATTACCGATTATTTCTAAATTTTTGGAGATTTCACCTGCGACTAATCAGATAGTGTACATTCTTCAATTCCCACTCCTATAAATTCGATATTGGGCAAAAATAACGAATAATGTGATAACGAAATAAATTCATTTCAGTTAAACATGCAATAATAAATACTCAATCGGGACTTATTTAATTTCGTCATTTAAATAGAAGAGCATATATACCATCTATCACGCCAGCATCATTTTTTGTTACTTAAAAATTACCAAACCCATCCCCCATTCTATAAAAGAACAACAACAACAAATCTCCATAAATTAATATATTTCTCATATGGTATTATTTACGGTTTCCGAGAAATAGTGAATTTTTTCTGAAAAAATACCCCACTTGTCCCCAAACGGATAACTGAAATTTCAATAAACGAAAAAACCGGCTGTGGAACCTTTGGTGTGTTATAAATGAAAAAACACAGTTTTGCACCCTAACACCAATCCTTTATTTAAAAACTCAACGCCGTTTCAACAACTCTTAAGTTGGCATCATCAAGCAAACCATACTTGGTTTACTCATTGATGATGTGTTTTTAAATTTATATTTCGAAGATATTGAAATCTCTGTAAAACAATAATCATTTCAATATTTTAATTTTCGCAAAATGCCAATCACCAATTATTACCTGCTGTTTTTCAGAAAATCGGAAAAATGGTTCAAAAAACGGAAAATACGGTAAATTTTTATTTAAAAATCGATTCACAACTTTTTTAATCAAAATACCTCTTAAGAGTAAAACGTATTTTCATATTTAGATCATATTTCGAGATTCTAAAACCCCATTTCTGTTTTTATCCCTTTCCTTAGATGTTATTATTTTTTTAAATGATCAATACTTGTAATAAAATGGTTAGGAATGTCACTAAAATACTTTCTCAAACTTCAATAATAATCGTTTTCTGATTAAATGGATTTTTTCAATCAATTTCGGTGAAACGGGGATAGATAGCAGATTTTGTATTGATGTTACTGCAGTATATTGACGCACGTCACAGGAATCCCCGAATACAATACTTTGAAATTAGAAAGTAGTTATTGTAACATTTGCCAATAATATTCAGCATTCAGCTGTCCCGTTTCGGACATTTTTCTTGCCATTTAAAAATACGGCGTTCTAAATAGTTTCCATTATGTGTATATATTTCATTAAAGTCTACTAGTAGGAAATTCTGGCAGTCGTAAAGAACACAACAAATAACACGACGTCTGTTTTAGATTTATTCTTACAGCTACGCCAAGAAGTGTATAACACACTTGAAATTCCGTTCCCATTTCTACCTCGGAATGGGAGGTTATCTATCGCATTTGGAAACACTGTATCTCGTTTATTTAGAAATATTGAAATACACATTATATAGTTGCAGTATAGCATTGTCTTTTTGGCACATACCTATCAACTTGTGATTGTTTTTTTAGGAGTCCAGATGTTCGATAATAACGGAAACGCTATAGAATCAATCACTCTTCTCTCTGTCCGTCTGTCACAGCCTATTATTTTCGAATCTACTGAGCACAAAATATTAAAATTTCGTATAGATATTGAGTTTGGTAACCTAACCTACCCTACCCCAAACACGAGTAACAGCTCAAATAATCAAAATCAAAACATAATCAAAATCAAATAATCAAAAATCGAACATTCCCCCTCCTTATCTTCGTGTCTATTGAGCCTGAAAATTTGAAAAGGGGCATGGTCCAAATTTTACAAAAAAAAAACAAATTAAGCCAAAAACTTAATGTTCATTTTGGGAAGAAATTATAAAATTAAATAAAGTACAACTGTTACAAGCACATCATCTAACATATCAAATGAAAGGGCTCGTTATAAGGAATACAATTATGTTTTTCTGTCAAAAATAGCGAATTACTTAATATATAATTGCAAACCTTTACAATTTTAATACTCTTGTTCAATTCTGTTTTATTTTATTACCATTGAAAACGGGATCTGATTTAGACACTAGAACGTTTAGACTATATGAAATATAATGACTTTCTAGCAATTGTGCTGTTATTCATAAAAAAAATAAAAAATACATATCTCCCATATTTTCAAAATAAGTTGTTTAATAGATATTAATAGAAATATACAAAATTTGACCATTTCCCTCCGTTATCTCTTAAAAAAATTGGAATAGTATCTCAACCAAAACCGCTACATCTTAATCGGACTACCACTCGGGCACGAGTTCACGCACTAACTGTCATTTTTACATTTTTCACATTTTTTTGTATTATAGATCAGATGTTCTGTTTTCAGAATCTGTTTAGTGTAGTTAAAACGGGAAACAGGGTAATAGATGACGTTATTAAATTATATAAATTCACATCTTCCCTATGTTTAAAGTAGAAGTGCACACTATAGAGTATCTGTTAAGTAATATTCTTCTTAAATCAATATTGACAATTATCAAAAATATGGATTAAAAACAGTTTGTAGGTTGGCTGTTGAATCTAACGTTACCCATTTAGCACTACTTTCCATGACATGTAAATATTAAATGACATTTTCAAACATTTTTATCGTTGAAATGAAATCTAATTCTCAGCTGCAGTTGAATGTTGTGTTCTAATCATCAACCGACTACCCTTTAAATCATGTTCAGGCAGTTTGTTGTTACTTATTTACAAAATTATTTTTTGCTCTATTGATTGGGTTGTAAGTGTTATTTAATTATTGATTTAAATGGTTATTAACTAATAATCAAAGTTAAGCATTGATCTTTGAATACTCACATATCTGAAATCAGTTATCACAAGAATTGGTTTCGGTAGAAAAAACAAGTTTCGATTGGACTTTAGATATAACAACGTTATAAAATATCCTATGTATCTTGATGTAATTCATTAGTATATAGTTTTAGTAGTATATTTACTCAAATTAATTTTATAAGTTTTGCTTAGATTCAGATTATTTTTTTCTCCGTACGATGTATCGGGGTTGCCTATCTAAATAGAGGTTGCCGACGATAAAAGGTAGATAAGGGTAAGAATAAATTAGTGCCATCCTCTGTTCATCAGAACGCCATTGCATATTAGAGGAGGGTATTCATTGGAACCGTCAATAAGAGATTAAGTAACATAAAATTTACCTACAAACTTCTTATGCTATGAGTTAAGTAAACTATGGGCTATAATTAACATGGTATTAACAACAAATTCCGGGAAATTATTTATTTAAATAATTAAAAACTCGAAAAAAATTATATATTTTTTCCTAACTTACCAATATAGTGTTATGACACAGTTTTCAAAATTCATAAATCGGACAATTTACTTTAGCGATTTATTTATTTTTTTCAGGAAAATCTAGATCACAGAGACTCCAAATCGGGGGTCGTACTGTGTGTAACGCCAATTACCTGTGATTCCTAGGATAGAATCACACGAAAAAATTCGTAGGTTTACTAAAACCTATCAAAGAAATTATGATTTATTTTTTATGCTTCTGATGACATATGTCAAAAAAGGAAAAACTATATTTGTTGAAGGGACGGTATTTAAATAAACTTTCGAAATATGTTTGGTAAACTATAATTGGACAATCCTGGTGAATACGGGCCTTTTGAACAAATCTCTGAATTATTTAAATTAAGATACTCCAGAACATAGTTATTATTAAACTTATCTCTTTTCATAATATAAGTAAGAAATACATCTTTTTACTGGTTTTTATTATTTAAATAGTTATTTGCTACAAATTTGCTGTTGAAACATATCAATTATCCCCTATAAACTATTACTGAAGTAATGGTACATACAGATTGCTGTTAAATTTTATGTCCAAAAACGGCATGGTAAATGAGGTTCCATAACTGACTTTTCCTTGTATTTGTTTTAGTAACAAAAGTATGCAACGATCGTTGGAAATCACAAAATACAAACAATGCCCGGATTAAATTTTTTATCGCGAAATGAATTTCGACATCTAGGAATTTCAGGAAAAACTGGCTCATAGGGACTCCAAATCGGGGGTTGTTCTGTTCGTAATGCCGTTTCCCTGTGGTTACTAGGATAGAAATCACATGAAAGTATTTTTAAGTTAACTAAAACTTATCAAAGAAATTATGATACTATCTTTTCGAGCTTTTTAATCCATTGAACGCAATACAATATATTGTTTCTAGTCGAGAACCTTCATCAGTTGCTCTTCCCTCAACTGATTGAATTCTCGAATAATTATTTATGTATTTAGTACATACACTGAACTAAACATTTTATCGCGAAATGAATTTCGACATCTGAGAGTTTCAGGAAAAACTAGCTCTCAGAGACTCCAAATCGGGGGTCGTACTGTGTGCAACTCCATTACCTTGTGATTCGTAAAGATTCGTTCTTGTGATTTCTATCCTAGCAATCACAGGGAACCGGCGTTACAACACAGTACAACTCCCGATTTAGAGTCTCTGTGAGCTAGTTTTTCCTGAAACTCCCGGATGTCGAAATTCATTTCGCGATAAAATGTTTAATTCTGACATAAATAATTCGAGATTTCAATCAGGGGAGCGCAACTGAGGAAAGTTCTCTTCTAGAAACAATATATTGTCTTGCGTTTAGGGCATTGAAATAACTCGAAAAGATAGTATCAGAAGCAGAGATTGTCGAAATTCAACAAAAATTGTGTTACCTACGTCCTGCATGTGACGCCATACGCTCTGATGTTCAACCTTTCATAATTGATTTAATCATAAAAATTCAGACGTTTTTCATAATCCTTGATTGCTTATTACAAATGTCACCACAGGAATGAATTTAACAAATGACTCCAAGGATAGGTATGTTTAGCCCAGGGACATAATTTCCTAAGGGAGTACTGCTCGGCCGGCCTGTTCCAGAGGGGCTGCCATTTAAATATAACATTTACAAAAATAATTCAATATTTATTCAAAAAATGTAATTGAATGATAAAACTGTGTCAAGTTTATAATAAGAAATATAAAAAATAAATGGTTACGTCAGAGGTTACTTGCTCTGCTGATCGCTCTATGGGGTGTGGACTGTATTTGAGTTACTTTGAAGGCACTGCCCTTTTATATATTTTTTGCTGTTTTTTTCACGACCGGTCGGATTTTTCACTTATGACTAAACAACAATGGAGAAGGTGAACACTTGTTTTCACGAGCGAGAGTACGTCCAGTACGGTAGCTAGTCATTCTGACGTAAATGGATGTACTCGAGAATCAAGCAAAATATACCAAAAAATAATGGAGTGAGAGTTGCACTGCTTAACCAAATTCTTTACCAAAATAACTGTACAGTAATTTATAAACTAAAATACAAACTAATCCTCAATAAAAATCTTTACAATTTTGATAAATTAACTTGATACAGGGTGCGGCAAAACAAACAGTGCAGTTTTGATGGGCTATTAAAAAAAATCGCACAAGTTATTCTGCTTAAGTCAGTACACCCAATTTTTTCATGTAAGATTTAAAGATTATATTAGCAAGGTTATGTTCTCCAGAAGCGATGCATTGATGTAGGCGATTTCAACTGTGTTCTGGCACATATCGATCGGAATTGTGCTTAAATACCTTTTCCTTAAGGTAGCCCCGCAAGAAAAAAATCGCAAATGCTCAAATCCGGTGATCTCGCCGGCTACCTAGGTCTCCCCTCAGAGAAACGAGACGCGCAGGGAACATATGCCACATTTTTGTCATTGAAATCTGCGCTATGTGGGTCGGAGCCTCATCTTGTTGGAATTAAATACACCCAAGGTCGTATTCTTCTGCCAACCGTGCTAATTCGGACTCAAAAAAAATTTGGAGCATCGAAACATGACGCCGAGCGGTTAGGGTTGTTGTTGTGGGCCCATCCTCCTCAAAAAAGTACGGTCCAATAACCCCAAAATTGGAAACAGCACACCATAAAGTGACTTTCGGGGAGTGGAAAGGTCTCTCGGGAACTTATCGCGGTTTATTGTCCGACCAATAACTGGAATTTTTGTTTATTTACGACTCCATACAGATGGAAGTGGGCTTAATCACTACTGAAGAAGGTTGACCTTGGTGAGATACGGTCTAACATTTCTTGGGCGCGGTTCACACGATTTTGAAAATCTGGAGGCATCAACTCCTGAACTACCATAATCTTATAGGGATGGAAGAATAAATCCTTGTGCAAAATCCTCCTTACAGAACTGTCGAATGTTTAATGCAGTTCCAGGTTTCCGGGCAGAGCGTATTGGTGATTGTTCGACAGCTGCTCTCACTAGAGCAACATTTTCGGGAGTTCTCACTGTTTTGGGTCTTTCCATACCCCTAGGCCTTTCTGTTGAACCAGTTTCCTCCGACGCACGAACCCGAAGCTCCAAACCATTGCTACGACTGAGAACGGGGTTAGTGACCGGACACAATGAATCCCAGGTTCCCATCTTAACCACAACAGATGTAGTCGCCCATCGCAATTGCACTGTTTGTTTTGCCGCACGCTGTATATCGTTATTAATTAATCATTAATATATATTTTTTAATACTTCTAAGTTGTCACATCTGTTTATAAGACTAATAAATTACTTTAGAGAAATTTTAATTGTAAGCTCAGTTTTTGACATTATTTACAGGGACGACCGACCGACCATATTTGCCCAGTTTTTTTACAGACATTATTTAATTAATTAAATTGTATAAAGCCGAAAGCGTGTAAAAAGTACCTTGTAAATCCGCCATAGGTGTATACCTTAAAAGGTTATTTATTTTTTTCCAGGTACCAGTGTGAGGTGATGTCTATGCTAAGGGATGGCGAATGCGACGATCGCCATCTCAGTGATCTCGAAACGTTGGTTTGGACGCCCGAACACAGCCTCAGCGATCGGCAAATAGACCAATTTCTCGTCGTTTCGCGTTCGGTTGGCACTTTTGCCAGAGCGTTAGATTGCAGTTCGAGCGTTAAACAACCGTCGTTGCATATGAGCGCCGCCGCCGCTAGTCGTGATATAACGTTGTTTCATGCCATGGATACTTTGCACAGGCACGGGTACGATTTGGCGAGTGCTTTGTGTTCATTGGTACCGTCGACGGGGCCGGTACTGTGTCGGGACGAAATGGAAGAGTGGAGCGCTTCAGAGGCGAATTTATTCGAAGAGGCTTTAGATAAATATGGGAAGGTAAGTTTACCTACTATTTTTTCACATTTCTAATTATATATTTTCAAATTAATTAGAGTTTGGTAAAATAATATTCGCAATGTTTCAATGTTTTTTTTTTCTACTGATCTCCGGTAACTTTGCAGTTTCCTTACCTATAGGAGCTACAACATTTCATTTTGGTGAATGCGACAAGAAAGATGAGCTTTTTATTCTGAATATACTGTGATGGGCAAATGTGTGGAACCAAGCAAATATCTCTGGAATAATTAGATATCAAAATGAAATTTGGAAAGTGGATACTGCAGTAGATTGCCTATTTGTTTTAAAATTGTTGTACAATTTTGAACTTCCTGTTTTACCGGAAGTAATGTCGATTTTAAAATTTTCAACGAAACACTATAGCAATATATATAACTATAGTATAGCATTTTAGTTTCCGATGAAACATTTTATTGCGAATACAAAAATATCGGTTTTGATATTGTTTACTTCAATGCCTACCGAGATATTAACAGAAAAGTAAGTAAGGAAAGGAAAAATTTAATGTCCATTAAAGAAATACATAATCATAATTATTAACTAAAGCTAAGTGATTGACATTGAAACTTAACTTACCTAAACTTAATGTATTAGATGTTCAAACTGAGCACCGTTTACTTCTTGACAATAAGCAAGTCGGTTTTTAAATTCTTTAGTAACATTAGCTATTACTTCTGGTGTATTTCTCTGGATGTCTTGGGTTATTCTTGCAGCTAATTCTTGCAAATTATTTGGTCTATCAACATAAACCTTAGACTTAAAGTAACCCCACAGAAAATAGTCTAGTGGATTAAGGTCGAGACTTCGTGCAGGTCATTCATAAGTACCCCTTCTTCCAATCCATCTGTGATGAAAAGTCCTATCTAAATGATCTCGAACAATACGAGCGTAATGGGGTGGTGCTCCATCCTGCTGAAACCATATATTATTTGGTAATTGTCCATTTACCTCCAATGCCGGAATAACTTGTGTCTCCAAGAGATGTAAATACCTATCTGCGTTTAAAGTTTTTTGTAGGAAGAAGGGTCCCACGATTCTGTTGTTATAAATGCCGGCCCAAACGTTCAATTTTTGGGGATGTTGTGAATGAGTCTCTTGTACCCAATTAGGATTACTTTGCGACCAGTAGCGGCAGTTATGTCGATTAACCGTACCATTTAAAGAAAATGTAGCCTCGTCTGAAAACACCACATTTCTTATAAAATTATTATCACGGTTACAAATCTTCATCATCGTTTCACAAAATTGCAAACGTCTGTCGAAATCGTCTTCGGAGAGTTCTTGAACGAGGATGTGTATTTCTCGCCATAATATCCTTCCTACTGAACATGCATATTGGCGAGGTCGGTAGTGGATAAGTGAGGATTTTCTTCCAAAGATATAGCAACATTTTGAGCTACACCTTCATTACTTGCCCTTTTTAACCGTCCACTTTTTGGTAAATTGCTAACTGTTCGACTTGTGTCGTACCTTCGCAAAGTTTTCGTCACTACTGAACGGATGAACAATGTTAAAAAAGTCACAAACTTCTTGATGCGTCCTTTTCCTCTCCCCATACCCAATCATCATTGATATTTCTATTCTTTCTCTTTCACTTAATTCGGCCATTTTACGATCAAATTAAAACAATACAATCTTTTCACGTTCAAATAAAAAAAACTAATAACTTATTTTGACAACTACTGTCACTTCTACAATGAATTTCATGGACTACTAAACTTGATTCAGATTTAATTTGGGCCTGTTTTAAACAAACGCACGTGTATTCGACTATGGCACAAGCAGTGCTGTTGGCTGTGACGGTATAATGCCCCCGATTGGCCAATAGAAATACAAATCCTTACCGAGCGGTATGTTTATATCGGGTGTAAATGAAATCTGAACCGAGTTTAGCTAGCTACCATCGAATTTTTCCTTTCCTTAGTTACTTTTCTGTTAATATCTCGGTAGGTATTGAAGTAAACAATATCAAACCCGATATTTTGGTATTCGCAATAAAATGTTTCATCAGAAACTAAAATACTATACAGGGTGTTTCATTGCAAATTTTAAAATCGACATTACTTCCGGTAAAACAGGAAGTTCAAAATTGTAAAAAAAATTGGAAACAAATAGGCAATCTACTGCAGTATCCAAATTTCATTTTAATATCTCTAATAATTCCAGAGATATTTACTTGGTTCCACACATTTGCCCATCACTGTATATTGATGTTGGTTAATCTTTCATATGTACTTGTACAGGTATGTTCTACCACTGCTATGATCAACCACCACCCTTATATACAAAGTCGTTGTTATTATCTATGTATCGATAATGCGTTGCTTCTTCAATATTTTCACCAAATCGACACCGAGCCCCTAGATTACTTCAATTTTCTTTAGTAAGCTATTTTCAAAAACTTCATAAAAGTGTAGTCTTAAAAAACACAGTTTCTATATGTGAAAAGGCCGCTACCTGCGCCACCACTTGTCGTTTCTATTTCAATGATTTCAAGAGAACCTAGATTGACAATATTGGAGGAGGGTTCTTGTTGATTCTCTGGTTTCGTTCAATGAGATAGTAAAATGTGCCTCACTCTAGCTTGGTCATCATTTAAATTAGTAACATTCTGGAAAGAAGATATCAATCACAATTCTCAATTTCAACCAGTTGAGGGAAGCGCAACTGATGAAGTTCTTTACTAGAAACAATGTATCGTTTATTTCGTTCATTGGAATATAAAAACTCGAAAACATGATTTACAAAATGTATAATTTTGTAAAAATTAATTCTCTAGAATTCAGATAAAAAGTTCCATGTTTTTAGTAAACTTGTTTTTTTATACTCTCTTCGAGGTGTCATTCCTTTGTACGCAAGACAATATATATTATATATAAATATAATATATATTGTTTCTGGTCGGGAACCTTCATCAGTTGCGCTTCCCGCAATTGAATGTCCTCTCGAACACTTCTTTATGCATTTGTTTTTTTTTTATTGTTATGTAAACATTTGATGTCTGCCCCGATCTATATTTTAAATTATACTACTGGTGGCGCTGTGCTGCGCTTCAGGCTCATTGCTGCGCTTCAGGCTCATTGCTGCATAGGTTTTTGATGTTCTAAATAACTCCGTGATCTAGGAATTGTACCAGGCTTTTTTTTTCATTAAGTTGGTGACTACGCCTTAACTCAGTCATAATACACTACTTTTTGTTGAACTATAATGCTGCCGGGAATTATTTTGATACGTCTGGAACTGTCCTATTTATATACATAATGCCTGAGGTACGTGGATCGGGTAAAACACATATACCCAAAATGTATAGATTACTTGTTTGTTAATCCAATGTTTATTAAAGATTTTGTTTAAACAAATTTAGTTAAATTTGATAAATCGCAGCTAATACCATAGAATTTTAGAGCTGAATAGACATATTTTCTTACTGATTCTACACGAAAATACTATGCTAAAATATCGCCAAGGCAAAACTAACTACCAGGGCAGCTAGAGCTTCAACCAAATGCATTTTAAAGATGAAATTTAATCCGTATAAATTCAGAATATTATTATATATTATATATAATGCATCAACATATAATTGAATCTAATATATGGATCTTTAGCAAAATAATAATGGACTGTTTATTAGACCTAATTTCAGTGTCGGGTTACTATTCTCCCACGGGGCGCTCGACTGGATGGCAAATTGGGAAACCTTTCCAGATATGGATCATACTGGAAATGTTAAAATATCCAGGGCGAACCTAAAATAGCAGAACCGTAGCGGCTGATTTATAGTGGTCGGCCAATCCAATATGGGGGGTTTGTAACAATTAGGTGTAAACAATCAAACATACATAAAAACAACAGATTTTGAGGAACATATCCATTACGAAAATCGCCGGATACAAAACCCAGATGGTAATACACACCTTGTTAAGCAGCGGTTAGGGCTAATAATGTTGAATATTCAGTTGACGTACATTATCCACCACAACAGAACAAAGGGAAAGAAGAATAAAAAGTGAAACAAGTGTCAAGTTCGATATTGATCCAAGGAACACTAAAAACATAAATGTTAGACGAATGTAAAAATATTAAAATATATATAATTCAGCTAGCAGCGAAAGTTTGTGGACAAACTACATGGGAAATTTTTAAAAATTAAAACTATTTCCGGACATTTTAACGGCAGGACTGGGAGTTAGAAGTATAATACCACAACAGGTCAATTTGAATATATAACGTATGACAACGGAAAACCGATTAATTTGTTTGAAACTAATGATATAAAACTTCCAGCACAAACACATACACAAATATACATTTGCACAGTAAACAAGAAAATGTAAGTCCTTTGTATACGCTAAAAGATGTTAAGATATACACAGGATGAGAAAGCAAAAGTGACCATAAAATACTAATAATAACTATTTTTCGCCGGTCAAAAAAAAAAAGAGATAGAAAGCGAAATAGAAATTAACTTATTTCAAGATGACCCAATAAGGGACTTACACAAGGGGGATTTGAGCAGAAACCATTAGAACATATAAGAGAATGGATGCACAACAGGGATTAGAAGATCTTGGGAAAAATAGATGACATTCAACAAGCTTCCAAATGTTAATTTACTGCAAAAACAATTGAATTGAATTACGGAAAAGAAACAACTTTATTATAAAGGTCTAACCTACAGATCATGCAAAGAGAAGTCTAACCGCCACAAAGATAGAGGATCACAATGAATATAAAGAAACAAAGACTCGAAAAAGCAAATGGCCAAAGCAAAAATGAGCAGTGAAAAAATATGTATACACTTAGACCAACAGATCGGCGGGACTTGAAACTCAAAAGTCATTAATTACCTTATAACAAAAATAAAATACAAAACTTACATATATACATAAAGCCGAGTTAATCGAGGAGTAAAAAGGGGGAAGAGGTAAATATCGAAGAAGAAACAATTTATATAACAAAGTCAACGGACCACAGGCCATTACAGCGGAGTTAATCAAAATACGAAACAAACTAATTATTCAGAATAATAACGAGAAATTTTTAGAAAAGTAATTATGCCGAAGAGACTCACACATAATGGAAAGAGGCCCGGTTAACATCAACATTCAAAAGAAGTTGAGCATAAAAAAAAACTGAAAACTATCGAGGAGTTAGTCATTGGAAAGACTTTATGGAAGGTCAAACCGAAATTAATTAGAAAAAAGTATGGAAGACAGAATCAAAGCAGAACAGGCGGGTTTTACACCGGACAGATCTTGCTTAGTTCAAATACACACAGAACAGCAATTAAGTAAAAAAAGCTAAAAACAGAAGTATATTTAGCTTTCATAGAACTAAGGAATGCGTTTGATACAATTTCTAACAAAGAACTTTATAAAGCACTTACCCAATTAGACATAACTATGTATAAAAACCGAAAATAAAATTATATACTATTTTTAAACAATCAAAATGCTGTGACAGGGATGCGTTACATAATCTACCTTTGTTCAAAACCTTCTGTGAGTACGCCTTAGTTATCTGGGAACAAATATGCCACGAAATGGAAATACTGACAAAAAATGTTTTGCTGGTGATCAGATAGTGGTAGTCCAAGACGAAGAAGAAAGTTACAGTAGATCTTGAAATAAAGATAAGAGAACGCAATACCTATCGAAAAAAGATGTAAAAACTGATCAGCTGGAAGAAAATACTGAAATAACAGGGTCAGGCAAGTAGAAATACTTTAACAAAAATGGAAGCACAGAAGAGGAAATAAACAATGGGCTCTGACAAACACGATTTTATATTTATTAAGCAACTGTATCAGTAATCTGTAAATAATATCAAATTGTATAATATCAATTGTAGAAAGCATTTAACATGCAGCCGAGGTCTGGGTAATAAATAAGAAATAACGAAGGAAAATCTTAGCTAATCAAATGGAATTCTGGAGAAGACATTGTGGATTAACAAGATGAAACAAAATAACGGATGAAGATATACGTAGAAGAATGGGAATAAAAGGTAAAGTACATCGAAGAAATAAAACTACCCTGATACTGTCAGATCCGCAGAGCCGAAACAGGTGAATCAATAAAATGGCTCACTGGAGTCCAGGAGGCAGAAGAAAATAAAATGAGGAAGGCCAAACGGATCCTAGAGAATGAATAATAAGCCCGAAGAGATGAAAAAACTGAACGAGGGAAGGGAGTCGGGAATTTGCTACAAACTGATTTTGAATAGTTTTTTATCAACTGTTTTTAACAAGATTGTGCTTCAGTGGATAATTTAAGAAATTTACAGTGATATCTGTTTTAGAGCACAACCCAAAATGTGTGGCCGAACCTTTGAAAATGAAGAACAATTATTAGCAACGGTTAAGGAAAGAGAGCCTAATTCCAGAAAATACTGAAAACTTATTCCAGTATTTATTATAAATTTATTTATAGTTTTCGTAGAAATAACCCATATCAGAGAAAAAAGCTCTATAACGTGATGCAAATAATTATAATTAATAAAAAAATATAATGTTCGAATGACAATTATAAGAAAATGTACAATGACTACTATTTACTACTACTACTACTATTTGAAATTTGGCCAGATGAACAGAATTCTTTTGTCTTAACTATAAGCTTCAAAATCTTAATGTTAATCCCTAATAAAAAAATTAGATAGAATAGAAAAAAAATACAAGTGAAAATCAGTATCAATGTAAATGCGCTTGTTGTCTCTCAAAATTAGGTTATTTTTAAAACCGACTTTCTGGCAGTTAAATATTGGAAAAATAATTTATTTAATATCATCATGAAATTATTCGATTACTCAGACAATTAGATAAATTACTTCTTCCGCCTGATTTATTGTGCTTGATCACGAAATCTGCGATAAATGCTTCTCATAAAGGTTTGGTGTTCTAACAACGTAGCTTGAGTCTAAAACCTTTGTTAAAACACATTGTTCGGTAGTTTTTTCATTGAGATTGAAGCATTTGTCAATTATTCACCATATTGGATAGAGGGAGACAGATTCGAGACTAACGCGAAGGAGTGTGAAAAAGCACATCGTAATTTTATTAATGATCCCAGGATATTAATTATTAACAATTATACCTACAATTTTGGAAAAAATTGTACATATAAATCATATAGATCAAATGTCTTTTCAAAAGACTCGAATGGCTCGTGATTCGAGAGATGTCCATGTTGAAAATATGAGCGGTAGAAGCAAATGGTCCATACAGAAGTTTTTTTATTAGTCCGTGGGTGTTTGTCGGTGAACATGGATTTTTCCTATATAGCTGAATATGAAAGTCATGATAAAGTGGTTGAACGCTGTTTTCATTTCATACAGGAACGAAATCTTAAGGTAGGTTTTCCTAGCCGCGTATTTTTTGCGCAGCAGAAACCGAATTTGCCAAAAAACTTCGGCAGGAGCGAGAAATATTATGCGGCGTGAAAGTGTTTTCCTAGAGCAGACGTGATTATCTATTCAGTCGACGTAAGGACAGCTTGTTAAATGGAAATATGTAAGAAGAGGAAGTTAATGGTTGTGTTGTTAATGAATAAAATTATGGATGATGACCAGGAAGAAGAATGTATACTGGTGGAATATGCGAAATGCAGAAAATAAGTGAGGTTCACTGACTACTTTAGCACACACAGATACATTCCACCAGAGTGAAAAACTCACTTAATAAATATATACCTTCCAAAATAACTAAGCAACATAATAATGACGAAGCACCACTTAAGAAAAATAAAAATTGCTTAATAACTGTAAAATACTCTTTTGGTATTTATAAAAAAATTGAATTGGGTATGGCTTGCCAATAGTAAAATAAAAATAAACGTCTGCTTCAAAACAACTTAACTTTATTAGCACTTATACCCAACTACCCTTAAGGATTTGAGAACCTTCTTAGTTCTCCCCTCATACAATGCGCACATGTGCATCTGCGAAAGATATCGCTTACAATAAGATGCGACGTTGTCACGCCAAGTCCATTTTAACAAGGTTCACACAATTACCCTTATAGGTATTAACCAATACAATTCTAATTCAAAACAAACATGAACAAAATGAAATCAATTCATCATTGAAACTAAATACAAAACATGCCGCCCGCCTTGAAAGGCTCTGGCCTTTAAACACATACAAATACAAAAAAGGAATATTAAATATTATATACATATATTTTAATCTAATGGCAATGGACATATTTTAGAAAAACTGCGCTTTATAAGTCCAGACTGAGTTCTTATAATTGCCACTCGCGCTACTTTGTCTTTTCCCGGAAACACTTCCACCACTTTCCCCATTTTCCATTTCATAGGGGGCGCATTGTCATCTTTCACTAACACTAATGCACCAACCTTCAAACTATCATAATTTTGCTTCCATTTCGTTCTTTGCTGAAGCTCCGCAACATATTCCTTGCTCCATCTAGCCCAAATGTGCTGTTTTAACTGCTGCAAGTGTTGATACAGCGATAATCGATTGGTTGGTAAACTCTTTAGATCGGCATTCAACCAAGAATTTAACTGCCGTCCAATGAGTAGATGTCCAGGCGTTAGTGGCGTGAGATCCTCAGGGTCAAAGGATAAAGGTGAAAGGGGACGGGAATTCATTATTGCCTCTACTTCAGACAACAGTGTATAAAAATGCTCGAAAGTTAGTGGAGTATTGCTAACTACTCGCTTTAAATGAACTTTCATACTTTTAATGCCTGCCTCCCACAGGCCACCAAAGTGAGGCGATTGAGGTGGTATAAAATGCCATTCTACCTCTTCTCTACAAATATTTGAAGTTAATTCATTTTCATTTTCTTTAAAAAATCGACCTAACTCTTTCAACTCGGAATAGGCTGACACAAAATTACTACCGTTATCTGAGAAAATTACGGATGGTTTACCCCGTCTTGCAGAAAATCTACGTAATGACAATATAAAAGCTTCTCTACTGAGATCAGTTACTAATTCTAAGTGAACTGCCTTTGTTAAAAAACAAATAAAAAGACAAATATAGGATTTCGAAATTTTTGCACCGATTATACCTGAAGCATTTTAGACATTTATGCACAATTTGTTTGGATAGCGACCGTCCTCCCAGTGGCCAATATGATTCCCGTATGGACGCTAATAAATGTTGTGGTCCACAGTGATATAGTTTTATGTGCTCATGAATAAAAATTAGTTTAGTGAGATGGTGGCGTGCAGACAAAATTAACGGGTGTTTCTTTTCAAAGCTAAATTTTGCATTTGACAATCTGCCACCAACTCTTAAAAAACCAAAGTTATCAATAAATGGTTTTAAATTAAAATTTTTTGATGAATGCTTTATTCTATGAGCCTTTATTTGTTTAAACTCCGTGGCAAAACAATTTTCTTGAACATGAATTAGCAACTTTTTATAAGAATGATCAATTTCACGCTTCGTTAATGGGCCATATTTGCGATCACTTCGGTTTTGAGAACAATTTTGTATAAATCTACGCATCAACGCGGTTATTCTTTTTAATTTTACCAAATCTGAAAACCTCTCGATAATAAAATTACAATTTTCTTCCGCCACGGAGTTAACTGTGCAGTGAATTTTAGTTTTGCGCAAATCTGGTAAATAATCTTTTTCGCCAGGGAATTTTGGCCATTCATTTTCGGGAGAATTTAAAAATTGAGGTCCATACCACCACATATTTAAGTCCTTAATTTCGGAACATTTTACCCCCCTAGACAAATAGTCAGCTGGGTTAAATTCACTTGGAACATGCCTCCATATATTATGCTGAGTAATTTCCTGAATTTCCGAAACTCGATTACTAACAAAGGTTTTTAATTTGTTTGGAACTGTCTTCAACCAACCTAAAACAATTGTAGAATCTGTCCAAAATACTGTTTTTTCTAAATTTAACCTTAGTGCACACGAAACCTTTTTTGCAAGTCTTGAAGCTACTAGGGCCCCACAAAGTTCCAAACGAGGCAATGTCACCGTTTGTAATGGCGCCACTTTTGACTTGGATGTTAAAAGACGTACGCTTATTTCACCATTTTCGCTTATAGATTTGAGATAAATACAAGCCCCATATGCCTTTTCAGAACTATCCGAAAAACAATGCATTTCAATAACCTTTGCATTTTCACAAACTACATGACGCCCTATTCTGAGCTCATTCAATAACTTCAACTCCGATGTGAAGGAAGTCCAAACCATAGCAATATTATGGGGAACGGGATCATCCCATGAAAGCTTTTCTAACCAGAGACTCTGGAGAAGAATTTTAATTACAATTACACATGGACTTATAAGTCCCAAAGGATCAAAAATTTTAGAACTTTCAGATAATATTGACCGTTTTGTAATTACCTTGGAATGAATAATGTCATTCACTTTAAACATTAATTTATCATAAATAGGATTCCAAATCAGGCCGAGTGTCTTTTTTGCATCATTTTCACCAAATTCAACAATTTTAGATAAAGGATCATTATTAGGAATATCATCTAGAATGCTAGGATTATTAGAATAAAATTTGCGCAAAAGAAAACAACCTTGTTTGAGGGTTTCAAAAACTAACTCACATATTCGTTTTGCGTCTTCAACAGTATCGGCTCCTGTAAGCAAATCATCCACATAAAAATCCTCCTTAATAACCTTCGCTATGTCGGGATAAGTATTTTCAATATCAAGAGCAAGCTGAAACAAACAACGAATGGCGAGAAAAGATGCTGAAGTAGTGCCATACGTCACTGTATTTAGTTCGTAACAATTTAGAGGGTATTCTGGATTAAATCGCCATAAAATGCGTTGCAATGGCCTATCTTCTGGGGAAACCCACACGGACCTATACATTTTTGTGCAATCCGCAGACACAACAAACCTATGTTGTCTAAATCGGATTAAAATCGAAAATAAATCTTGCTGTATTGTTGGTCCAGCCATCTGAATATTATTTAGAGAAAACCCTGTGCAACTTGGCAGTGAAGCATCAAAGACGACACGAAGATTGGTCGTGATAGCATCTTCACGATATACACCATGATGACACATAAGATAATCGCCTGAAAAAGTGGCATCTAGAACTTTTGTCATATGTCCCAACTTAATATATTCCTGTATAAAGTCATGATATAATTTTTTATAATTATCATTGGAACACATTTTACGTTCAAGATTTAAAAAACGTCTTTTAGCTTGTTCAAAGGAACTACCTAATTTTGAAGTCTCCATTTTTAAAGGTAACTTAACCACAAATGAGCCATCTTTGTTTCGCTTTGTATTATTTATAAAATGTTGCTCACAGGCCAACTCCTCATCTGATAACATTTTATCCACCACACTGACATTTTCTATCTCCCAAAACAATTTTAAGTTATCATGAATTTGCTGATTAATATTATCGTTTTTGGTATTAACAAAACAACAGTTTACAACCCCCGAATTATTTGCCTTACCTACAGGACCAGTCACTATCCAACCAAACCTTGTGCTTTGTAAAATGGGCTGTTTAGACCCTAAACAGATTTTTTCCTCGCATAACAACCCCCATAAATAATCCGAACCAATTAACATGTCAACTTCCTGCGGTTCAAAAAAGGCAGGGTCAGCTAGGTTACAATTAGCGGGAACCTTTAAATGACTGACATTTATGGGTGAAATTGGTAAAGTTCCCGTTATTTTTGGAATAATGAAACAAGAAACTTTTAAAGAAAAATTGTTTGACTTAGAAAATAATTGGGTGTTAATAGCTGAATAAGAATTGTTTATTCCATTAAGAGAAACATTAATTTTTTCTTTAAATAATTGAAGCTTATCGCAGGCACGCTCAGTAATAAAACTCGACTGAGAACCACTGTCTAGGATTACACGAATAGTGTGTTTATTATTGAATCGGTCCAAAATATAAACGTGAGCTGTCGATAATAAAACATCACTAATCTCACAATTAGCGGAATTATTAACTACTTCCTTTACATTAACTAATGAGGAAGAAGAACTTTCGATGCCAATATTTGACTCCTGTTGTTCTTGGGATTTTACTTTATCAATATGCAATAGAATATTGTGCTTCTTGTGACATTTTTTACAAGTTGGTTTTCGACAACTCTTATTAAAATGTCCAGGTTTCAAACAATTTAAACATAATTTTAGGGAACAAATTTTTTCACCTCGGTTTTCAACAGGTATATTCAAAAATGAAGGGCATGACTGTATATAATGTTCCCCCTTGCAAAATAAACATTTTGGTAATCTAGCATCAGTAAAATTTCGTACATTATCACCAACCGCAATTAAATTTTTAAAAGTACTACTAATTTGTTTATCTATGCGGCTCTGTTCCAAATTATCTAGGAGTTCTGCTTTGGAAGACAAAAATAACTTAAAATCCTCTAAAGAGGGATTAATTTTAGATTTAGATTTATATGACTCCCATTCCCTAGCAGTACTTTTATCTAATTTTGTGCCTAATAAATAAACAATGGGTACATCCCAAGATGTTGTGGGCAGACCTAACTGACTTAGTGCACGCATATTTTTCGTCAAACTGTTTAAAATTGTACGCATACCTTTTGCGGACTCTTTGCTCATAGCCTCTATATTAAAGATATTTTTAATGTGGTTATGTATTAATAATTTATCATTATTGTAGCGCTTTCCCAATAATTCCCATGCAATGTTATAATTATCTGAAGAAAATTCTATACTTGAAATTAATTGAATAGGCTCATTACGTACAGAAGCTCTCAGATAATGAAAACGCTGAATATCAGATAATGATTCATTTTTATGAATGAGAGACTCAAAAATATCCCTAAATTCCAGCCAATTTTGCAAAGATCCATCAAATATAGGCAAATTTATATCTGGAAGCTTTACGGATTGTACAGGGTTAATAAGAACTGAATTTTGCGAAGTTTTTGATGACATATCATTATCAGTTTTGCTGTCATCCAAGTATTTTTTTGCCAAAGAAATCACTGAATAGTACCTATTTTCAAACTCACTCCTTTCTGTATATTCGGTTTCTAACTCATTTAGTTCACATGTTGTCTCAATATTATCTTGGATACCGACAAATTTTTCTAATAAATTAACTTCAATATTATTTATACGAGTTTCTAACTCTAACATTAATTGATGAGTTACATTTGAGTTTTCTTTAAAATTATCGTCTATATACTTTGAAAAATTTGTTAAACTTGCTTTTACAGAACCTCTTTGCCTTTTGAGTATGTCCATTTTTTTTGTTTGTTTAAATTTTAGCAATACGTCACAAATACTTTAATAATTTTACAAAGAAACACAATAAAAAATATTTACCCAATGAGGCAACAATGAAATTCACAATGGTAAGTAATATGTTTGGAAAATAAATAGGAAAAAAATAAGAGGATTACTCACTCAAAATTTGCCTTCTTCGACAATCTACCTCTGCAAAAGCCGGTGCTGAACCAAACAAACTTGTCCTGGGCTGCTTCTCAACGCAAATTCCCGTAAATTGATACTTTTGGCCGCCGTGACTTACTACAGGCACATATTACAATTTTCCAACTTATTACTTTAATTAATTTGACTTAGTCGGCTCGAAGGACCATGTAAAATACTCTTTTGGTATTTATAAAAAAATTGAATTGGGTATGGCTTGCCAATAGTAAAATAAAAATAAACGTCTGCTTCAAAACAACTTAACTTTATTAGCACTTATTTATACCCAACTACCCTTAAGGATTTGAGAACCTTCTTAGTTCTCCCCTCATACAATGCGCACATGTGCATCTGCGAAAGATATCGCTTACAATAAGATGCGACGTTGTCACGCCAAGTCCATTTTAACAAGGTTCACACAATTACCCTTATAGGTATTAACCAATACAATTCTAATTCAAAACAAACATGAACAAAATGAAATCAATTCATCATTGAAACTAAATACAAAACAATAACATTGTAATAATTATATTTGAATAAAAACTCCAATGCATGACTTTTTTGTTCTAGTTGTATATTCTGGGTCTTTAAAGTCATAGAGGATAATATGATTTTGTACAAATTCTATTAAAAGGAAATTTATTGAGAACTCATTTCATCAACGAGGACAAAACCGAAGCTCTGTTCAACGGGAGAACACGATCATTCCGACAGGAACCCTGACCGTCAACGGCAGACAAATTCCATGGAAGAACGAAGTCAAATACCTTGGAGTCATCATCGACAAGGGGTTGACTTTCACGAGGCATGTCCAAGAGACTCGTAATAAAGTCCGGGCTGCCCATGCCAAACTTTACCCCTTAATAGGAACAGGAAGCAAGCTGGGACTCTTAAACAAGCTGATATTCTCATCAAGACAATCATCTTACCAATGCTGACGTACGCTTCTATAGTATGGGGACACACCAGCAAGAGCAAAAGGCAGGCCATCCAAGGCAGGAGAACCTATGCCTACGCCTCGCAGTCGACGCACCCTGGTTCGTTCGTAAGACGATGATTTTCAACGATTTACGGCACCAACCAGTGCTTGCAGAGATGAAGAGGAGAGTCAGGGAGGGGCTTACGCCAAACTGGAACAACACCCAAACCTTCACCTACGATAACTAATCGACTATGACCCCAGATTTATTGACAGATACAAACGGCCTAAGAACCAGCTCCGCCTTAGCGAAGGGGAAGAGAACGAAGAAGTCCAGAGATAGAAGACAGGTAAGTAAAAAATGAAGCATATATTAATCAGCAAGGGGTGCCCGGGGGGAAACCAACCGACCAAACACAGAGAAGACAGAAGAACACACACCCACAAAACAAACGACGACAACGTGCACGCCCACAGAAGGGTTCAATTAGCTATATATCATAGCAAAGAATGAGCCACGTAACACAAATAGGAGAGTTGCTGTAGTTCCAATAAGGTAAAGCAACGGAACCAAACCAAAGCCAAGCTATCCCAACAAGAAGACAGCGATTATCCAGAAGGAAAAATGCGTTAGCGTGAGGACCTGAGTTAAGTCTCAAGGGGTGGATGACAAGGGGGCTGGAAGTGCTCATCAGTAAAATTTTCTGAAGGGCAAATCTAGTTCCTGGGCTCGCGCATGGGTGTGTGAGAACTCATTTCTTCATAAAACGCAGCTCACTACGCAATTTGACTCCTCCAGAACCAGTTGGGTCTGTCGCGTTGACCCTAACGCAATGCGCTCTGTAGGAAAACACTTACATTTAGTTCCAGGTAACGAGTGGGAGACCTTAAATGTTGAGCGCATTACGTCATCGACGGCGCAAAAATCCTGCCGCTAGAAAACTCACCTTTATTACGTTGTAATTACTCAAAATTCTGACATGTCAGTCTGATACTACTAATATTTTTTACAATAAACACGCCTGTACAAAAATTTGTTATTCGTTTTATTAAATTAAATGGCCAATGCCATTTCTTAAATTCGAGTTGGGACAAGTGATCCTTTATACTATTTTCTTAATAAATTGGTTACACTAGTTTCTGAGATAATATGCTATTAGCTTGGGGTACAGTCAATTAAACACTTAGCTATTGATTATTACGAACGTTTCGGCTTATTAGTTAACCATCATCAGATAATATAAGAACTAATACTTTGATAATCACTATCCTAAAAGACATATTTTTTAAAATTACTTTTTATACAAATTAATATGTATTAGATAGACTACCTACTAACCTACATTAATATATACTTAAAATGTTTAGCAAAAATTACAATTTTAAAATTATTTCGCCTAATACTATGCCAATTCAACGTCATGCCTGCGATAAGCTCAACATTTATCAAATAAAAACTTCGAGACAAAGGAAGATTTGGTTTTGTATTTTTTTTTAATGTTGCACGGGCTTAAAAACACTAAACAAGACTATACTCGTGACAATTAAAAATAATACAAATAGTGATATACAGAAAAGATGAAAAAATCTGCAACTACCCTTTATTATTTATGGTGTGAGTTATGTAAAAATGTTAAAACAGTTATTGGATTTAATTGATACTAAGAAGTTAAACAGAGTTTATGCTGTCATAAATACTACGAAGATTTTCTATATCACTGCGATAGTTTATTGAATTGACGTTTTGTTTAATGTGAATCATTTTTTTCACAAGCCTTTTAGAATTGTTTGAGTCAGTTTCCAAAACTATCGTATTGTAATGTTTTTATTTTCACACTCGGGTTCAGTTCAGTTCTTGGATTTATTTAAAAACACAGTCTAACTCACTCT
The DNA here is from genome assembly GCA_034190945.1 of Octodonta nipae. Taxonomy (NCBI): domain Eukaryota; kingdom Metazoa; phylum Arthropoda; class Insecta; order Coleoptera; family Chrysomelidae; genus Octodonta; species Octodonta nipae. Next base: position 36,017,598 of record CM067217.1, on the reverse strand, counting down.
AATTTATTTCCACTACTTTTACACAAATTTATATTCACAGAAACTACTATTTACATTTTATCTTAACTGTATAAACGTCCGACGAAAACTGAATACTCCTATCGCCAGCTGCTTTATATTTATACATTTATCTTGGAATTATCTGGTACGTCCACGAACCATCGGGAAATTCCATCACGTTCTGGAAGCTTTAAAGGAATTCCCAGTAACGGCAGCGTTCCGCCGGGTGAGAGACAAACATTTCGGGTTCCACGAATTTATCAGAATAATGTCCCTTCCATGAATTGGTTGAGGGCCGATTGCACCAGCTGTCGGATGAATTCTCGTAACATTGCCCCCTCCTTAAGGCCATTTCGTCCCGGAATGTCCCAGAATCCTTCCTGGTATGACGATATTTGCAGGACCCTCCATTTCGACAACGTGAAGTTTGGTGGAAGTAACAATCAACGGTCTTCGAATCTGGGCTGCGAGTATTGAGACAGCATACCAGGATGTCGACGCCACTGAATCGAAAGATTGTTTCCATCATACTTCTCACCACCCTCCAATTCAGTCCATCCAACCCGCAGGCTATCTTTGGGACCGCCAATTTCATCAGATTCTTCTCCATCATTACATTCCTCAATTCTACCAGAGTCTTCCAAAGATCGCTGTATGTTGGCTTGTCCTGCGAGAATGTTTTCGTTACCAAATAAAAGATGTCTCTGGTACCCACTGGTTGTTTATCTTCGAGATGAAGGACCTTCCCTACCACTGGATCTTGCTCCCGCAGCTTCTGGAACTGGCCGTACTTTTTGGCAAACACCTTGGCTATTCCTCTGCACATCCGGAGATCTTGAGCAACACAATGAGCCAGGGCATATTCTATGGGCACCTCAAACAGGTCTCGGGGTTCCTCTGTGGTCACGTCGTGCTGCACTTTCTGCCCATTAGAGTACAGTGCCATAAACTGTTCGAAGGTCATCTCGTCATCGGGTGGTTGGATGCTGCGGACTTGGGCTTGGTCATCTTCGCTGTCATGACTTCCGGCATAAGGGGCTAACCTGTTGAAATGTACGACCTTTGGTTTTCCCCGAGGCAGCTTCTTTACTCTGTAGACAACATCGTTGATTTTCTTCACAATTTGGTACGGCCCCTCCCAAGATCTCTGTAGCTTGGGCGAATATCCACGACGACGTTGCGGGTTATACAACCAAACAAGATCATCAACTTGGAATCCTCCGCCCTCGGCTTTGATGTCGTAGGCTTCCTTCATTCGGGCACTGGCATTCTCGATGTTTAACCGGACTCGTTCATGGATGTCGTTCATCTTTTGACGTAGCTGGCTGACATAGTCTTCATCGGCGGTCTCTTCTCCTGGGGGACATCCAAACTTCAAATCGCATGGTAGTCTTAATTCTCGTCCCATGATAATACTGGCCGGGGTCTGACCCGTGGACTCGTGCACAGACGAACGATATGCCATTAGAAACAAGTGCAGATACTGGTCCCAGTCTCTTTGGTGGTCAGAGACTACCTTTGACAAATGGCGGTTAATGGTTCTATTCATCCGCTCTACCATTCCATCGGATTGCGGGTGTAATGCTGTCGTCCGTGTTTTATTGATCTTCAAGAGCTTGCAGACGTCTTGGAAAAGAGTAGACTCGAAGTTTCTACCTTGGTCTGAGTGCAACTCCAAGGGAACACCAAAACGACTGATCCATTCCTTGACAAGGACATCAGCAACGGTCAAGGCTTCTTGATTCGGCAAGGCATACGCTTCGGCCCATTTACTAAAATAGTCCATAACCACCACAATGTATTTATTTCCACAGTCGGATTCAGGAAATGGACCGGCAACATCAATGGCTATTCTTTCGAATGGACTGCCCACGTTATATTGCTTCATAGGAGCTTTTGGTCGCTTCTGAGGCCCATTACTTGCTGCACAAACCGTACATTTCCGGCACCACTCCTTAACATCTACTTGGCAGTTTACCCAATAGAAGCGTTCTCTCAACTTCCCCAGGGTTTTCGTTACTCCCAGATGTCCTCCAGTTGTACCATCATGTAGTTCTCGTAAAACCTCTGGTCTCCTATTTCTGGGAACTACAATCTGTTTTCTGTCGTTTCCCTCTTCTGGAGTTTCCAGGACGCGCTTGAGAAGTCCATTTTCCAGGATGAGGGAGTTCCACTGAGCCCAGTACGACTTTATGGTTGGTGAATATCGGGAAATCTCCTGCCACGTAGGCTTGCGATCTGCTTCCTTCCACCGGATAACTTCTTTCAAATCTGGATCTAATTTCTGGTCTTTTTGGATCTCCGCAGATTGCTAATGGTCATCGATGGCCGTAGTTCTACAGAGGACAGCCCCTTTTTCTTCTGCTCGCTGACAATGTTTGCAATCATCAGGGCATGGTCTCCTCGATAGGGCATCAGCATTCTTATGGCTTGGTCCAGCTCGATGTTCAGTCTGGAAGTCGAATTCTTGCAACCGCTCAATCCACCTGGCCACTTGTCCTTCGGGGTTTTTAAACTGCAGGAGCCACTTCAGTGCTGCATGATCAGTCCTCAGGAGGAATCTTTTACCATAGAGGTACTTGTAGAAATGTTCTACCCCCTTTACCACAGCCAGGAGTTCCCTACGAGTAACGCAGTAATTCCGTTCAGGCTTGCTCAAGGTCTTGCTGAAATATCCGATCACTCTCTCCTGGCCCTCCTGGATCTGCGAAAGCACAGCACCAATTCCGACATTGCTTGCGTCGGTATCCAATACGAAGTTTCCATCTGGCAAAGGATAACTTAATATGGGAGCACTCGTCAAAGCTCTTTTTAATGTATCGAATGATCGTTGACATTCCTCATCCCATTGGTACTGCACCTTCCCTTCTGTCAGTCTAGTAAGTGGCTTGGCGATGTTGGCAAATCCGGCTACGTACCGACGATAGTACGTGCATAACCCCAGGAAACTTCTTAACTGGTGGATATCTTTAGGTATCGGCCATTCCTGGACAGCTTTGATTTTCTGTTTGTCAACAGCTACTCCTTGTGCGGAAACTACATGTCCAAGATATTGTACCTCTTCTTGGAACAGCTGACACTTCTTCGGGCTTAACTTTAGTCCGGAACTTCGAAGTCGCCGAAATACCTCCTCCAGGTTCCTCACGTGGTCTTCAAAAGATTTTCCAACCACGATAATGTCGTCAAGATACACCAGACACGTTTTCCATGAAAGCCCTTTTAACACTGTTTCCATCAATCTTTCAAACGTTGCTGGAGCATTACACAGTCCAAACGGCATCACCGTGAATTGATAAAGTCCTGAGCCGATGGTAAAAGCAGTCTTTTCTCGGTCTTCTTTAGCAAGTTCCACCTGCCAATAACCGCTCTTCAAGTCCAGGGTGGAAAACATCTTCGATCCAGCCAACGTGTCTAGGGTATCGTCTATTCTTGGAAGGGGATAGCTGTCTTTCTTTGTAGCGTGGTTTAAGTGCCGATAGTCCACGCAAAATCGGGTCGAACCATCTTTCTTTTTAACCAATACAACTGGAGAAGCCCAAGGGCTATTGGATGGTTCAATAACACCTTCTTCCTCCATCTCGCGGACTATCCTGTCGGCTTCTTCTCTTTTAGCTAGAGGTAGTCTTCTCGCCGACTGTCGAATAGGTTGAGCGTCCCCAGTATTAATTTTGTGTTTCACCAGATCAGTTCGTCCTCTTTTGCCATTCCCTACATCGAAGATATCCTGGTAGTTTCTAACGATGTCCCTCAATTTTGCTCTCTGGTTTGGTTTCAAATTCTTAGATGAATCGGTGATAAGTCTTTCCAGTTCCTCAGACAGTTTACCTGGTGGTATTTCTGCATGCTGTGTGCTTCTGACTACAGAGGACACTGTTGAACAAAGGCCCAAATTTGTTCCTTTCTTTAGCACAACCGAGTAATGATTCAGGTTCATTACTCTTAGTGGAACAATCTCCCTGGCACGAAACAGAGTCTTCCCCAGTGCGACTCCTCTGCCTACATTTCCGTCGTTAAGTTCGGGATCAAACATCATCACTGTTCCAGCTTTAGCTTTCCCATCCAGGCAAGCATCTACAATGATTTCAGTTCTTTCCGGAACATTGACATCCTCTGCTAAGATGGCTCGAAGCATTATGTCATCTTTCCCATGAAGCACCACTTCTTCGTCATTCACTCGCAGAATTCCATCTTTGAAGTTTAACTGGAATCCCTTGGAGCTCATGACATCCATTCCAATGATGACTTCGTCTTCGATGTCTGCCACTAATGCCCGATGTAGAAAGATTGTATTTCCCAAGGTCATTTCAACCTCTATTTCACCATGGACCTTCGCTGCTTCTCCTGTCGCTGTTCGCAGTTGCCATTTTGTTGGTTTTATCATTGTCTCTAAAACAATGTTGGGCCTTATTACTGTTTTCGTCGCACCAGTATCCAGCAGCATTGCAAATTGCCTCCTATTAATAAGGCCATCTACGAAGACACTGTTAACGTGGTTGCGTAGCGAAGCGACATATGCGTTGTTAGTTGACACTTGTTTGTTACAGGTCGACGATGGTCCCTTCACATAGGCCTTCTTTAGTTTTCCCGCCGAGGAAGTCTGGACTCCGTTGCTCTCCTTGCAACGACTCTGGACATGTCCTACCTTACGACACTTCCGACATCTCACTAGTCTTTTTCCGGTAAGGACTTCTTCTATTATCTTTCTTACAGAGGCTTCATCGTTTCCACCATCTTCGGATTCTCCATCAACGATTCGGACTCTGGCTTGACCTCTGCAGGTATTCTTCGCAGCTTCGAATTCTAACGCTCGAGCCAATGCATCTACTAATTGAGTCGGTCGAGCTAGGGTCAATGCTTGTCTGGCTTCGTGGTCCCGAAGTCCATCCAAAAATGCTTGCACTGCTAACCTTTCTAGTACATTTTCTGGTGTGGCTGGATAGGCAAGGCGAACCAGACGGGCAATGTCAGCTTCATACTCTTGGAGGGATTCATTTGATTTCTGGTGGCGATTTTTCAATTGGGAGTGGTAAACGTGCTCCAAATGGGTTTGCCCATACCTCAGTTCTAAATGTTTGACCAGTTGTTCGTAGTCTTCTTGCTCCGAGGTATTCAACGTTTGTAAGATATCTGTAGCATCCCCTCTTAAGGCTAGGGTTAATGCTATTGCCTTCTCCTCTGCCGACCATCCGTTTAACTTTGCTGCAGCCTCGAATTGGCGCCTATAATTAGTCCATGACGATTTACCATCAAATTGTGGAGGTTTCATTTTGTGTCTCGCACCTTCGAGGCCAATTTTTGAATCCACTACTTCTGGACTATTTCTGCTTACGGTTTTTGATTGAGTTTCTCCCCTTTGTATTGTGACAACCTGTTCTTTTATTTTGCCGATCTCACTCTCCATTATCTGTCTCAGCTCTTCTATCCGCGTTTCATTTTCTAATATTTTCTCTTCCAGCATTTCTGAGTTTTTCTGTACCATGCTTTTCAAATTTTCTTCTAGGGATTTAGAATTTTCTGCTAATTTGTCTTCTAACGCCTCTTTTAAGTTTTTAGAATTTTCTAGCAATTTGTCCTCTAAAGACTTAGAATTGTCTTGTAAGGTGTCTTTTAAATTTTCCATTTGTTTTAATAGCATACTCATGTCTCCATTACCAGAAACTTCAAACAAATAAGTATCGGGATCGTTACCTTCATTTATTAGGGCATCTCGCAGCCGTTGTATTAATTCACTTTTCTTCCCACTAATTTCTAAATCCCTTTCTTCAAGTTCTTTTTTTAAGTCAGTCACTTTCAATTGGTCCAAATTCACTGTTTTAAACATTGTCCGTCTATTTATTTTTCACTTCTAAAGTTCCACAAATACACCCCACACCTGACACCACTGTAATGTTTTTATTTTCACACTCGGGTTCAGTTCAGTTCTTGGATTTATTTAAAAACACAGTCTAACTCACTCTAATTTATTTCCACTACTTTTACACAAATTTATATTCACAGAAACTACTATTTACATTTTATCTTAACTGTATAAACGTCCGACGAAAACTGAATACTCCTATCGCCAGCTGCTTTATATTTATACATTTATCTTGGAATTATCTGGTACGTCCACGAACCATCGGGAAATTCCATCACGTTCTGGAAGCTTTAAAGGAATTCCCAGTAACGGCAGCGTTCCGCCGGGTGAGAGACAAACATTTCGGGTTCCACGAATTTATCAGAATAATGTCCCTTCCATGAATTGGTTGAGGGCCGATTGCACCAGCTGTCGGATGAATTCTCGTAACAGTATTATTAAACTCAAACATGATTGTTATTAACCACATGTTGTGCAAGTGCAGTACTGTGAACTTCGTTATTTTTTAAGTTATATTTATGATTGTTGATTCTCTTATGTAGGTATTGTTAACTTTGACAGGTGTAGCAACTATTACAATCCAATCAATTAATTTGGTAGTTTAATTTACCATATCAGTTTTGGGTTTGAACTTGGTGAAAAACATTATTTTATTATCACAATTACTCTTTTCTACTACCTTTATGTTGTGAGGTAATAAACAGAGCAAGTCATTCATGAATTACATCACACTGTTAGATTTCTGACACCCCCTATCCACATTTTTCTTGAATAATGATGGCACTTGTATCCTAATTTCAGGTTATCAAATAGCCAAGGAGTAATCCAAAAACTTCTGCACCGATCTGTTTCTGTTGTTCTTGGATATCATTTTTGAGGAAATGTCTAAATGCAAACTTACTCGCCCTTTCGATTTTCAGTATTAAAAGATCTTCACCCTGATTTGATCCTGAAGGTTATCGTCAAGGTCATATCCAAAGTCAGTGCCAGAATTCCCCTGTAGCTCATAAAAGTTTTATCTGTCCAGGTTTTTACAAAATCCCGTGCTTAATAATAATTTCAGAGACTTACTAACGTTTTCCTAACCCTGTACACGCCCAATTTTAAAAAGTTTTTAATCATTTAGTTAGGTTTTTTATTTTAATAGTAATTTTAAATAGAATCAGGATTCAGGATTGTATGGATATCTATCGCTTATCGAGCAGTCAACTTTTAGGCGAAAAAAATTAGTTCGTTTTAACGCAATAACATGTAACAGTTTTATTCCCTACAATTAAATTCAAATATATTATATTTTGTTTCAGGATTTCAACGATATCCGTCAAGACTTTTTACCCTGGAAAACCCTGAAAAATATCATAGAGTATTATTACATGTGGAAAACTACTGACCGATACGTCCAACAAAAAAGAGTGAAAGCAGTTGAGGCGGAATCAAAACTCAAACAAGTTTATATTCCCAATTAGTAAGTTTGTAATTTCATCGTATCAATTTATTTGTAAATTTACACTACTTCATTATTATATCCTAAGCTTTTATCATCCATTAGTTCCAAGATGTTTATTGCTTTTACTATTTTACTTATCATTACTGTGTAAGACATCTTCCAATAGATTTCTTAATTACTCACATAACTATTCTTCATCAGATTTTAGATTCATGTATGCAACATTCCTAGTAGACTGTTCTAAGTCTGAGTGCGTAATCCTTACAATAGTTTGGTCAGTTGCAATTATTTCAATGTAGTTTTTAACGATATCAACTTCACTCATGATATGAAGCTTACATTTTATTTTCTTTTTTTAGTAATAAACCTAATCCGGCAGCGCTAAACAATAACAAAGGTGTGTTAAATGGTAATAGTAATGGAAATCCTGATCCAGCTGTATCGTTGGGTGGCAAGGCTTGTGAATCATGTAACGGTGAGTGTTTTTGAAACATCAATGATAGTAATATGGATAGATAATTTTACAGATCCTCTCTGTAGATACTTTAATTTGTTTTTTTCTCGTTATTTGTAACGTCCAGATACTGTAGTTATGCCGAAAATAAAAAGTAGTCGCATTTAGGTCATTGCAGAACCAGTGACACAATAATCAACTTCAACGTAAATATCATAAACACCAAAATAAGCACACCTTTTAGATCAAATAATTTAATGATTCAGTTCAGCATCCGCTGCTCAATCGATATCATTCTATGGGGTAAATTCGTCAGTGCCTTTCTATAATGTCTCATAAATACTCAATAAGGGGAACTTTTTGACCAACTTAACATCGTTCGATCGGTTTACCTCAAATAAAAACCAAAGTTAACAATACTGCTGGTCCGCATTCCAGATCCCCCACCGTGCTGCGAACTAGTTATAACACTATAAATTATAGATGGCACTTTTCACCTCGATCTCTTTTCTGATATGGTTTAGGTTCTCCGGATTACATTTCTGAGGAGAGGGATAATACCAGATGGGGACAGTATGAAGATTGTTTAATATTTGTGGTAAACGGTTTGTCTACCAATAGGGGTTTCATATCCTGTAACTCATTGTTTCTCAATTGCCTTTCTGGGAGAGGAGCGGGTCTTTAAATCCAAAACTAGTACTGACACTTTCCGGATACGTTGCCTGACACCAAGCAAATTGTTTCAATGAAAAACCAGTTTCAATCAGACCCATTATTCCCTCAGTATCAAACTTTGATGCAAAATTCTTATCCATCTCACTCTAAACATAATTTCCAAATCAAATAATCAATTCGAAAAGTATTGTACGAAATTCAAAAAACTATTGTAACTAACAACCAGAATAACAAGTATAGTGGTAAATACTTTGTAATCTGGATTCTTGTTAAAGTTCAATGTAGGGATGTTCGATCTAGATAATTTTTTGAAAGATCGATCTTTTTACCTGTAATTTTCGATCATTGAATCTATCTTTGTATAGGCAATTTATCTATGTTTCTATTCTTGTATTACATTCTCGTTCAGAACAGATGGAGTAAAAATTAACTGCTTACTATGACATCCAATTTATATGTATGTATAAAGGTGTACAACAAATTTTGAAATAATTTAAGTAAAATAGATTGTACTAAACATAATTACCAAATAAATATTTAATTGTGGGTAGTTTTTTCAATTCTTTGTGATTTAACCTCGAAAATAATTTGCCTTTATTAATTTCATTCATTGTTAAATTTTTTATATTTACCATTTTAAAATATTTACGGCACAGAAGTTGTTTCTGGCGTTTTCTTTTAACGAAATTGATTTATTGTGTAGTGTAATACAAAGTATTAAATAAACAGTGTTCTACTGTATCTATATATAAATAGGCAAAGACAAAACAATTAGGTACCCTTTTCTCCTGTGTCTCTCAACCGATTTTCTTCATGTTTGTTTTGTTTAGTAGCTACTGACGACCTTCAGCGCAGAATGTTAATATTAATTTATAATAATGGCTCATTCATTAAATAAAATATAATAAAAATTCATTATTTACGTCCATACTGTCAACACCAAACAACTGACAGTGCCGCCGCCAGACGGTCAAAACTCAAAACATTGAGTAATTATATAGGGAGCGATCGTTAGATATATTCTTAGAGCATGTACTTCTGGAAGTGGCATGCAAGCGTTGTTATTCTTTAGTGGTAAAATAGTCAGTGTAGTAAATCAGTATTGATTTTTCGGACGCGTTGCAGTAACTTTCATATTAAATATTCTGTTTTAATGTGAATTTAATTATTTGATTAATATACAATATACGGACAATAGAGAATGTATTAAATATTTGAGTTCTCCTAGGGTTGTTGTTGGTTTTCTTTAATATTCCTGAACTTGATTGAATCCACAAATGACAAAAACTTTTGGGTTGCAAAGAACAATATTCCGATTATTATATCGAATATTTTGCCAGGAGCGGTTCCAGCCAAAAATTTGGGGGGTCATTCATTTGTCAAAAATATTTCGAATACCAATATTTGATTGCATTTTTATTTTCTTTTTATGTCAATAGATTTCTCAATATGAGTGAACAATTTTGGTCATTACATCTACTCCGATTTCTCCACAACTCTGTTTCTTATAAAAATATACTTTTTACAATTTCATGAAATAGGGTCGAATTTCGACCACTCGGCGACCACTAGTTATAATTGTTTTAAAAACACTACTGTCTTCTGTTAACCATCAAGATATTAACATAACGTAGTAGATTTCCAAAAATTACTATTACAAATCCATTATTCAAAATCGTTGAATAATACATACTAAAAGTGAAAAACACTTATAATAAAAAAAATTGTTGTTGTTGATTAAACAAACGTGGATTTTGTAATGTATTAAATTTGTTTTGATTGATTAACTGTAGTATTTATCATTTGTGAACTAAAAAATAACTAGTAAATAGAATAAATAACAAGATGATTCTTTAAAGAGATATTTTCTTTTCGATTTTACTTCGATCGATTATTTGTCAAACGATCTGAATCGATTCAGAAGATCAAACATTTGGAGAGAATCCAACATCCATTTGTCAAATTATATTTTCAATACACCTTCTATTTGTTTCTTCTAAACCTATACACAACCAATAATATTTTCACAGGAAAGTTTTAGCATCTAGGTTTGATTAAATAGAGTGATTCTTTTAAGTTTATAGTACATTTCTGTAAAAACTACTATGTGATATTTTAGTGCACACGTTTACATAACACATAAATTGTCTGCAATACCTAAACACTATTATATTCTATAAAAGTGCGGCAACTAATAATTTATTTTTTTATATTTGAACAGTGACTGTTTCGAGTCAGTGGTACGCCTGGGGTCCTTCCCATATGCAGTGCCGCCTTTGTCAGAACTGCTGGCAGTACTGGAAAAAATACGGTGGTCTCAAAATACCTACACGCTTCGGCGATGGTGATTTCGAAAACGGGGCCAAGAAGAAATCCGGTAGTGATGTGGACGAAGATAGGCTGCCTGGTATGTCCCACAGACCCCACAGATGCAGCATAGGTGGTTGTGGAAAAGAATTCAAAGTAAAAGCTCAATTGGGAAGGCATTACGCGCAGGCGCACGGTATTTTGGTACGTTCTGGCTCTCCACGACCTATAATGAAGACAAGAACGGCTTTTTATTTATATACGACGCCAATTACGAGGATTTCGAGACGTTTGTGTAGGCACATCATGAGACCTAGGCATGCGGCACGTGCACCTTTCTTCGCTATTAATATTCAAGCTGTGAAGCAGGAGTGCAGTTTGCAAATGGTGAGCATTTTCAATTAAAAATACACTTGAGCATTAGCTAATAGTATACTTTATACTACATATTACTGCCAGCCTCCAATATTTTCTTTACAAACATTCATAATGTTATTTTCATTTTAGTCAAAAAAATGTACCCTCCTTCATTAAATAAATCAGTTTGTAACACAATCACCATTTTATATAGTAAATTAACTTTTCTAAAATAATGATTCCAATGCATCAATCTAACTATTTGATGACCCTTTATATAGCTTAAATATTACAGGTACATTCTGATAACATTATAGAGGCTGAATTATTTGTCTGTTGGCTCCAACCATATATGCCAAAATGATTTTGGTTGCATAAATAATAAGTTCTTTATACAATTTTAAAATAATTAATGACTAAGGAATTCATGCATTTAACTATTTTATTTTTAGCGGGGATAACTGAAATAAAATTGATTTGTTTATGTAACAAAAAAATACTGTAATATGTACAGTTATAACAGTGTGGACTTTTGTCCCTGTCCCCCCCCCTATTAAATTTACATGTATCACATTACTCTGTGTCTAATGAGCACTATCAACTTGCAAATGGAGTGCAATGATTAGGTATTTGTGATATCCTCTATTTTGTCTTCAATGAAGCTCTGTCTTTAAATCATAACACTCTAACGACTTATAGGATTTTAGCAAATGACAAAAACATTGATTAGAGAATTAAAATACCTTTCAAATAAGGCACCACATGCCCACCCTTTCCATTTGGAAAAAAATTGCAGTGCCCATTTCGCACTGGATAATGTGACCCATATCAATTTCATACCAAAATTAGTTTGATTAAGAATAATAAAATCGATATTTTATTCCATTCAAATATTAATATGCAGGACAATACAAGTTCTCGCTGTATATAATAGATTTGACACAAGAACAGGTTTGAATTACAAACCGAATTCATTTGTGTTTCTTTAGATTTAGTTGTAAGTAACAACAAACAAAACTTGTATTTACATTTAATGTGTCAGTTCCTGTTTCAAAAGTGTCAACATTATCGAAAAAAGTGTGTTTGTTTTTGGTATGTGAACACATTTCTAGTGTGAAAGGGAAGTCTTTAAAAATTAAAATTTTCGAGTAATTAAATTATTTTGACCAAATGAAATTTACATAATAAGTGTTACCAAAAATTACCTAACAAAAAATAATAAGGAATAGCAAAGCAAACATTTAGTTTTCTAACAATTTAAGTACCTCAGTAACTTATTTTGAAATGTATTTTGAATTATACAATGCGTTTCAAAACATCAACTTTTTTTTTCTTAAGAAATGATCAGCTGAAAACTAGGATGATATTCGTTAAAGTTAAAATTATTGGCTTGACACAATTCATTTTATTTTACAGCACGGTAAATCTTTAGTTGAGCTCAAACAACTTTTGACCTACCGCAAAAAGAACCGAGGCAGCGTAACGGCTATAGCCACAAGACTTGGTAGACCTGGACCTAATGTACCGCAGTGGTTAGTGCTGACAGATAAAGATCTCTTACCGCAACCGGAAAAAGTAGCGTTTCCGCGACCGCCGAAAGCGCCTGACGGTAGCCTTTTGTACGAACGAGTGCCGAATAAACCCGAAGCCGAAAGGATTCCTTTAAATAATACGTCGCCGTCGATGAGGAGAAGGCCGTACGATGAAATGAACGGAATGGACAGTAAGTATTTTTTTCAATTCACTATGTGTTTTTTTCGAATATTAGTTGGAAAGTAAATTAATTCGAAATAAGAGAAGTATGAAATGAATGTCTATATGTGAGGGTTCAGGATTTAATTTGGATTCCACGCAAAGAAAAATATTTAGAATTAAAGAAGTGTCTGTATTCTTTAAAATATTTCTATCAATCTGCACTTGTTCATATGAGTAAATTATTTTACTCCAGTCCAAAGTTGAAACACTTACAACGTATTTTAAAACGGTTCAGTTAAACATGAAAAACGAACCATGCAATTGTTTTTTTTTATTTATAAATCTCACTTGTACTTAGAACAGTGTTAATATGGGATGGGCCATTAACTCTAGTCTTTGTTGATCAAATAATTAATTGTTCTCATTTAAGAGAAAACAACTGGTTAATGAATACTTGTGTATCTCTGGGTATTCACTGTTCTTCAATTTCCAAAGGGACAGTAGCGATAGTTTTCGACACAAAACATTGATTTGCATCGACATGCTCCTACTTCAAGTGACTCTTGATGACTTGTTTTGTTTCCTGTACATAAGAATATAGCCAGTTTTCATGACGTCTAACGATCTCCTGGTCCAAATATATTAAGGTATCTGAGTTGAATCGTTTGAGCCTTTCTATGCACCATTTAAGTCAATACATTTTCCTTACACTTAAATATTTAATTAATCTGTTTCATCATATCAATGCCTAAACACATCTGAATTTTCCTATTTGTCTCGTAGTCATCTACCATTTATCATTTCTCTTACAGTATAAACATTTTTTACCGTTTTGGAAGTTGTTAGTCGATGTAGATTTTGTTAATTCTTGATTTGCTGCTAACAGGGTCCGCTACCCATAACTTTTTGTCATATGTGTATGTCAAAGCTATACGTTAACATTTAAAAAAATAATGCACTTGACGGAGATAATAAATGTAAGTAGACATCGATTTGTTTCTGTGGATATGCACAACAATTTGAGTATTGGGCCCATAGCAGCATATATTTTTTTTATATATGAAGGAATAAGGAAAAACAACCAGAATCACCAATTATGACACCCCTGACAGTGTCAAACATGGACATAACCAGTGAATCAAAAAAATGGGGCAAATCTGGCAAAAAATATTTTTTGATTTAAATAATATTAATAACTTTTATAACCATTGCTAACTATTATGAAGGATTTGACAATAATTTTCTAAGATTTTTTTATTCTAATTGCCAAAAATCCAATAGGACCACAACAACAAATATTAATATTTGGAATGGAGGAAGCAAACAATAAAAAATATTACTATACATAAACATAATATTGTACCACAAAATTAAGTACACTAAAGTATTACAGAAACTGACACAAACTATCTTGGGGAGTGAAAAAATACATTTGGCTAACCATTCCTCTGGTTACTAATGGCTCTTGCTAAAACATTGGTGTCCAAAATTGAGTTTATTATTTGGAAAATATTTGTATGCTGTAGGCGTTAAAAAATATTTCCCAAGCCGCTTTTAAGAGAAACTAAATCGTTTTAAGATATTACACAAAATTGGACGTTTCTATTTGTTTTTCACAATTCACTGACAACAACCGCAGCACATTATTTAAATAAATTATTTGGCCTTCAATAACCGCCATAGTTATTTCTATTTTTCCCTTTCCTATGAATTCAACATATAAATAATAATATCTATTTTTTTGACTCATAATTTACTTTACAAAAAAATAGCATACCATATTATTCGGCTGAATCTCCTACACATATTGCAGACAACTCACAGAAAAGTCATACACTGGGTGCGGATAAAAAATATGCCTTATAACAATCTCTCTTTTGTTATTGTATATATACTTAGCCTTTATTAATTTATTTTTTATGTTAAGCAGGAATGTATTCAAATGCCAATATTCTACACTTTATTGTTTCACATAACTAAGTATTATTGAACAAAATAAAGTTCAATTAAAGACAATGAATGTACTGAGAATACTCAGTACTTAAAATACAATGTCAATCTTGTTACCACACTGAAATTAATATCTCTTAATGAATATCTGATTATTTATTAATCTTTATATTAATTGAATTTGATCTACACTGTCACATTTTTAACAATATCAGACTTAAAAAACTTATCATATCTGTATTAAATAATACCAATGTTAAAAATTTAGAAACAATTCAATACATCAATACTATCTTACTGATAGCCTAAAAAATTTCATAACCAATTTTATTAAAAAAATATTTGATGAACTAAACACCAAATTTTATGAAATTTGTATAATTACAAAGATTAGAGAAATAATTTTTCTTCATTTTACCGGCTTCTATTCCGATTTGGATTGGGACGACGGTAAGTTGTGTTTTTTCTCTTCCTGCACAAATGAAGTTTTCTTTTATAGATAATATGTCTAGGATGCTTGATTTGAATGGACTTGTTTGATTTATTTTTGTTTTTCCTCGCTTCATTGACGGAATATCATTCTACATATAGAAAAAAATCATCAAAAAATTTTAGGACTGGTTAAATGAATATAAAATTTCGCGCTTAAAGAAACACATAAACCATTGTTTTTATTCAAGTTATTCAAACGCGTATAGACGGAAATTGTAGTGTAGAGGATCATTTGATCTTTAAAAGTGCAAACATACAATTATTTTATTTTTATTTGTTTTTATCGTAAATCACTCTGTTTTTGTAGGAAATTTATTTTTTTATAAAACTGTTTTTGACCAATATTAGTTTTCGAGATAAATTCAGTTAAACATTCAAAAATTTAAATATTTCTTCCTAGGTAAAATAGAGCTGAAAAAAATTATCCGTTCAAATAAAGCACTCTAATTTATACTCGCATTTATATATGGGATAATGTTGCTTTGTCACACATGGTCAATGTAGACGTGATTAAATAAGGAAATAGTAGGCCATTTTAGAACCCATTAAGCTCATTAGAGCATTTAAAAAAAGTACGCCACCTTTTAGCGATCCCAGATTATATGGGGTCAACCAAAAAAAAAAAGGAATTTTCTTTTTGTTGCCTCTGCCAATTGTATTTCAAATATTCTCAAAAAGGAAACTGTTTTGATATGATTTTTTAGTTACAGGACCTCTTATCACACCTTTATTGCTACGTTTCTCTTCTTAAGGTCCAGCCTCAACTCATTTATTTTAAGAAATATCTGCGTGATTGAGAAGGTCAAGGTCTGTTTTGATATTGTGGTATGGGTTTTTTTTCTGCTCACAAATATTAGTAAAAATTAAGGTAAATATTCTAAAATCAAATTGTGGAAATTACCCGGAGCTCTAGTCGTCTTTTATGAAAGAATCTGTCACAGGATTAACTGAGAGAAAGCAGGTCTATGAATTTCTCAACTAGTTTTCCTGTGTAATATGTGTGATTGTATATTTCATTATATTTAACTGTTTAAGGTGACGTGAAGTTGAAGAACGATGTTTTTTGTAGCAATTCAGTTCGCTTGACTTGGCAATTAGTCAAGAACGAAACATTCAAAATTATCAAACAAAATTAACAATCGGGAAAAGTCAAGCGATCTCAATATTACAAATATTATTTTAGAAAAAAACATGTTCGACAACAAATCTTGAGGAACAATGGAAACACTCTCTTCGAGGTGTCATTCCTTTGTACGCAAGACAATATATATTATATATCAATATAATACATATTATTTCTGGTTAGGGAACCTTTATCAGTTGCGCTTCCCACAATCGAAAATCCTAGATGTCGGTCTTACACCTCGCGTCTTCAAATCGAACAATGGAAACGTCACATCACATTAAACAAATAAACATATTGAAATAAACTCACACTACTGAAGAAATCTAGTTGACCGTAGACCTGTTTTCACTTACCTAACCTGCGATAATTTTTCCATAAGAAGTCAACTGTATTCCGGGCAATTTCGATAAATTGCCCTTACTACAAAATAGATTATTTTTTTAATTACAAGTCATGTTTTTTTTTTAATATGGATTACAACATAACTTGTTATTTTTAGTCATTTTAATTGTAAATATCCAGGTGCGGCAGACACTTTAGAATATAAGTGGAATAATGCTATTTTATTATTTACATTGAGTGTTATTTTTTTTGTCACACCGCGCCAAATAAATCATAATAAGATATACCAATGAATTAGTCAAATAAATACAGGTTCATATTTACAAAAAATAAGTGGCGACCCTGGAAACAAGAAGCTTAGCAGTGACATCTTGTAATTTAAACTTTCATATCAAACTACTTTGTCTTTTCCATTTTTTTATATTTTTAGACAAAACTAGAGGGCACAACATATAGAAAAAGGATTTCTTGTTGTTGTATGACTTGAGAACGGTTAAAAATTTAGACTACTTTCTGCTCATTTAGCGTCTGTATCTCTATTTCACATATAGCAATGTTATTCCTTCAAATATGTGACACCCTTTATTTAGATGTTTTTTGTTGAGTCCTTATGACATTCACATTACTCAACATTTGACGTTTTCAAAAGTAGACATGCATTGAGTAGAATATAAAAAGTGACTGTACGTCCGGGGAAACAACAAAACTATTTAGATTTCCATTCGTCCTTGATTGTTTTTTGTGTTTATTTGCTTAATATTATCTATTTTTATTATTTCAGGCGTTCCTTTGACAGCACCACCTCCCAAAAGAATGGCTAAAGAGCCGATGCAAATGGCTCGACCCGAACAGATTCAAGCACTTTTGGCTGCGCAAATGGTACCTGGTCAACCTTTGCCGCGGCACATAGCACAGATTAATGGAAAACCCAAAATTGCTCACATGACTCGGACTGGTTCCGGTCGTAAACAGGTGAAGTTGGATGGATGCTCCAGATGGATTTTAGGGCGGAAGGAAGCAAGTAAGTACATAGTACCAATCTTATATTCATTCCATTGCCTCACTTACATTCTCCGTTAATTTTCCTTTATTTCCGTACTGTGTGCCACTTTCTGTCAGTTAATTACTTTAACTGTTTTTTTCAACTAGTTGATTATTTTCGTCTCGTTGGCATGAAAACCGTCACTGACCCATCGCTATTGCGTGGTACATCAATGAATATTTTACTTGTAGTAGTTTCATATGTATTCCTACATTGAGGTACAACACACTTATAATATTTTTTCTTTCAATATTGAACCAAACTTATCGAAAACCTACAATTGGCACTCAATTAATATAGTTTGTAGTAGGGATGTGTATATCTTTACTGATACGATTCAATGTTCTCCATATCATCCAACTGTTTCAAAAGATTTTGAATCACCCCATTGTACTACCGAAACATTTGCAACTGGAATATGTCACTTCTCACTTACTCAGTCGGTCATTTCGGTCTTGGCATCAGTCAAAGTGTGAGAGAAAATGATACAAATAAAGTATTGGTTAGTAACGAAATAATCCAAAAACCGAAGTATGCTGATGCGATAGGACAACGAAATTAACGAAACAACTCGCTGACCTCACCACTTGCGATTGACAAAATATTAGAGTTAAATTACTTTTTAACTGAAACTAAAAGATATGGATCACGTACACTTGGAATTCATAAGTTAACATTTCTGGAAATTGAATGAAATTTGAACTATGTATGTATAAGGTACAATTTGTCGGTATAATCATAAATCATAATAAACGTAACGTTTGTTTACATCCGAAGATGATTAATAATTATGCCGACTTTTTCAATGGTCGGATACTATTAGACTACAATATAAAGTAAGAATAGATATAATCTGCAAAATAGTATAACGCACAATGCATAAAAAGCTTAGTTATTCTTCTTGAATCTAATTTTGAAGAGGCTAGCTGTATTTATTTGTTATCTATACTATATGTGTGTGAATATAAAAGCAAATAATTTCTTTTAAAATTGTGTGAGCGCATTATTTACCCGAAAAGAGAAACATTCCGGTAAATAATTAACTATCGAATTTTTAAATTCAACTGATTATATCTCACAAAACTGTGTATCGTTTAAAATTCATTCGAAATAACTGAGAACTGAGCTGAATTTACTGTTCTATATCAGTATATTACTATGACTAGTTTGTAGTTTGCTTCTGCCACAGATGACGTCACGCGCTGGATGAGACATTAAATGCAGTTTTTTTAAGCAGTATTAAAAGGTAATTTTTGCTACACGTTAGGCTTTATTTACAAAAAGGATATTTTTTTATGGGAATAAGTATCGAGGATTAATTTAAAAAACTTTCTGAAAAGTTGTCCGATTATTAGCACATATTAGTATTTTTTTTTCATATTTGATGTAACATCATGTATACCTGTAAATGTGTTCTGAAAATTTCATTTATGTTAATAATTTCCAGGAAAATGCGACGGCAGATCACTCTAACAGAATTGAGGAGAGCAGCGCGAAAACCTTGGAGACCTTTAAAACTAAAATGGAGGAACTTCAAGTGGTTGTTTTAGAGTAACGATAAATGATGATAACGAATCGCGACGAAAAAATTTTATAAAATTGACTGAGTTTTTTTTTCTTTCGCCAAGTGTGCTCATCCCGTAGCAATTCTAACAATACCTCAAGAGAAAAAAGAGAGAACACGGCAAAACTCTTTAGCGCGAGTGATTAATGTACTGTCATTGGAGACAGGTTTTTTTATTATGATCCTTCTGTGTTTCCTAGTTCAGACTTGTAAGATAATATTTGTAAGTTCAGTAATGTCCAAAGGCTAGACTTGATTTCATGATGGAATTTCTAAAAGAGTGGAAACAAGCAAGCAACACTTCAAAGACAATCCAAGGCAAAAAGATGATGTTTGTTGCTTAAAACTAAACGATCTAGCGTTCTGTCAATTCATTCTGTGATTCCAAATTTTTAAGAGTTTTTTAGTGTTTTGTAAGTTTGTCGTTCCATTTCACGAGATTCCATCATTCGAGCGAGGCGGACCTTCCATAAAAGTGTTATGTTGGTGAACACGCACAATTTTTAATCATATTTTCAGCAATATCGTTACAAAATTTTTGTTTCGGTGTCGATGACGAAACAACACCCTGTAATATATGTATGTTATATCCGATGAAGTTATCGCCACCACATGTTTTGTCTGTTATAACCAGATTTTGAATTATTTATTTATTTGCGACCGTATAAATGTGTGGTACGATCTTTTATCGTAGTAATTTAAGGAGTGTTGCATGCAATTTAACATATTTGCCATTAATTTTTTTAAAAGATCTTTTTATAATTTCCATTTCTATTGTCTAGAGTATTCAAGTAATAATAACTTTTAGATATATGGGGAAAATGTTATCATATATACAATCCAATTTTGCAATAAAAACAATTTCACTTCATCCAATCACACTTAACCTATTAATACATTTTTGGACAACAGGTTTTTAGGAAAAATTACATATGAAGCTCCTCTTACATTTCAGCTTGTTTATTTGGCATGTGCACATTCTGGAAAGTCAATAAATTTCTGCAAAATTGTAGACAATTGTGCTAAACTATTTTTAGTGAGGATTTTTCATTTGTTCACTGACTTGAAGGTTGTGCATTTCAGGTATCGAATTTCATTATTTTTTACAAAATTCATTATATTGATAGTTCTTGAAAATATAAAAAAAATAAATAATAAATGTAAAAATAAACATTATTAATTGGAAACTACCAGTCGGATTGCATTTACTTATACCACTACTCTATAACTGTGTTAATATTGTTCTGAATGAGTTTCCAAAAAGTTCAGTTGTATTTGTGGTCTGGTGTTTTCCATACTATCTTACCAGCATCGACCGATTATGTGCGGCTAACTCAACCTCAGATATTCAGCAAATATGTAATTTATTACCAAGAAATATTTCAAATTCCTTTGAATGTGCTCATTATGCTTCAAAGTTTGAGTGAAAGCACAAGAAGTAGAGGAGATAATGTTAAACATCAGAATATGTTAGTGGTAGTTATAATTTTCTTAATGGATTTTATGGATATTTTTCAGTTTTCAACACATTTCTCCAATAGTAGTGACATATTAAACAGACGAAATAGCTGTGTGAAAATAACTTTCTTGAAATATTTTATCCTAAAATTATGTTAATTTTAATTATTTTAATGTCATTGCTGATTTCTTAAACTTTAAAATAAAAATTATCAAACATTTTAAACATTGATTAGATCTCTAATTGTTTTCAATGCAACAATATACTTAAAAAATATGTAATATACAAAAATATTTTTACTTTTTTACCTGTAATTGTATACATAAATGGTATTCGGTTACGTTAATAAAGGGTATTTTGAATAACTGATAAAATTTCAATAACATGCAACACTCATTATGTCAAAAATTTGATAAAAATTGTACCTATGATGTAATTAATGATTTTGTACATAAATACCTAGTTATATGTTTACATTTGGTTTAATAAAAGAAAAAACCAATTGCATTGTTTGATGTTTAATTTAACCTTTTGATAACTGTTTTTTAATGTAACTGCATCCTTTTTCCTATTATATTCATTAGTTGTGCCTATCCATTTCGAGCACCTCATGTTGCGCCATCTCTGGGTTTCCATAATAAACCTTTGATCACAATTTTATTTTGTGTAGGGGTAAGTAATAAATATAGCAGATACTATAATTATATCAATTTATGAGGTTCTTTTTCTCGTATTGTACGGGACAGTGATAACCATCTAGCGAACTAAAATTAATAGAGGTAGTTGAGCTGTTATTGTAAAGATGGTGCCATATATAATATTAATTAATACTATTTCATTTTTTTATTGATAACACTAAATCGCTTCTATAATATATAATAATATAAAAACTACAACAACAAAGATAGTCGGTGACCGGTAAGAAAAATGTACTGAACGTTTTCTGTGCCTGTTTATAGATGTTATAGAGATATTTATTAAAAGGTCAGTATATGCACGATTGTAAAATATCAAATAAAAAATAAAACTGTTATGAATATTTTATTTTTTAAAGATAAAATTGGTAGGATCATGAATCTGATTATTACCTTTTTTTTACTTTCAATGTAAGGAATTTTAATGTCAACTTTTAATATCAGTGGCTGATCTCTTGAATGATATTTTTTTGTTGACTCAAATGCGTAAAAGAATATTGATTTTTGAAGATTTTTTACTTTGAGAAATCATGCAACTTTTTTTGTTATATAATAATCTGCACTGGTCTGAGCAGTTGCATAACACACAAGGATCATGTTATCATTTTGGAATTGATTCTTATTGGTGGAAAATTGCTGTGCCTCAGGGCTTAGCACCACTCCCTTTATATGCACTCTGCTTATAAGTATAAGCTCTAAGATTGGAACAGCCCTCTTAATAAAATAATAGCAATAGAATTCAAATAATAGCTTATTCACACAAATATACCGTTTCGAATATTTTTTTCGTTTTATAAAAGGTGATTAGAATTAAAATTCCAAAATTATAGAGGGAGGTCAAGCGCCCCCCAAATGAGATCAAGCACCCCCTCATGAGAATCTTGGATCAGCCACTGTGTAAATATGAGTGACTACATCATGGCATAATGGTAGAATTCAGCTGAATATGTTGATGACGATGGTACAGGGTGAACCATTTATGTGAATTGAAGATTGTGTCTATAGTCAATTCTTTATGGCTATACTGATATATATTTTCAAAATCTACAACCAGTAGAGGTTTAGGTGTGAGAGATGCAAACTAACAATACGTTCATTGAAATTTCGAGACATACAGGGTGATTTATATTGAAGTACATTTTTAAAATGGAACTCCCTGTATATTATTACATGTTTGGATGACTCAGCCAATGTTAGTCTTTATGACGCATTTTGGGCGTTATTAAGTAACGAACATAATCTCGCTAGAAGTAATTTTTTGTTAAAATATAATATGTTTGTTCCTACCTCCAGTTTCCGTACGGCGAAGAAACTCACAAAATGGCCTGCATCGATTGCAAGGTGTTGAGATAAGGACGTGATCCTGTAAGGAAATATAACAGTATAACCATGATTTTCTCGCTCTGTCAAACAGAAGAATAAAAGTTGATATCGAGAGTTCCCAGACAGAAAATTGTTTTTTTTTTGTGAGTTGCCAAGTAACATTAAAGAATGGACCATAGTTATTGTGCAATGACTACTATAAATGGACCTGCCTGTTTACATAATACTAAACAGCCACTTACCGATGCCAAACTTCATTCCATTGTAACCACTAAGACGTAAATCTAGGCATGTAAGCATTGACTGAACGCCGGAAGAGCGGTACTTTACGCCATTTATGTCCAGCAGGCAACAGCGCAAGTTTGCTTATTTACATTTTGAAGTGAGGTTAACTTCGTAAATTATATATTTTTAAGTATTTTGTGGTTCAAACTTGTTTGAAATCAGTGATTTATTTTGTTTAAGTGTAAAAAAACAATAATAAAGTGTTATTTCAGTGTTTTACATGCAGGAAAGCGGCATATTCGTTTTCCGAATTATCTCATCGGTAAGTCTCAGATCATAAACGTGTTTACTGGGTTTACAAAAGGTCATTTAATCAGCAAATAAAACTACATTTTACGTGAATAAGTAAATGTTTTGATAATTACTGTTTCATAATAGTAATTAAGCCACTAATTGTTTTTGTAATTGTGCACCTCTCTTAATGGATTTTGGCGTCTGAAGTGGACTTCCACTTCAGACGCCACCGAGAGCAGACCAAGCGGAGAACGACTAGCCGACGATCTCGGATACGAAGTAGTCCGGAAAGGTCCGAACCTGCAGCCACTCTTCGTGTTAGAAGATGAGTAAAAGCCTTATGAAAATGCCAAGTGAGATTTTGGCGAAACGTCAGGCGACCGTTCCTTTACAGGGACAAAACTTTCAACGGACGAACACCCGGACCATCAAGAGAGCTACATATATATATGATTGCACCGTGATGTTTGCGCCTATCTCTAGACTCTGCTAGCAGTATATTAGTATTAAGTAACAGGCTATTTCACCCTTAGAGCATGTACTTTCTGGAGATAGCCTGCAGTGCACTAATATCGTTGTAAGACTAAGGAGAGAGGGAGAGGGCAGGAGGCTATTTCACTCGGTGGGAGCTGCTTCCAATGAATACGTTCAGCATGTTGTTCATTGGCTGCTTCCACCCACTAAGTGAAATAGCGTCTTACTGTCTCTATTGCCTTCTCTTTCTACCGTTACCACGATTTTATGCTTGACAGGCTATATCTAGATGGTAAATGATCTAAGATTTCACCTGGTGGTTGGAAGCAGCCAATGAGGTACATGCTGAACATATTTCATTGGAAGCAGCTTCCAATTGTGTGAAATAGCCTCTTGCCTCCGTGTCTTGCCCCCTATAGCCTTGGCACGATATTAGTGAATTGCAGCCTATCTTCAAAAGGCAAAGTTCTAAGGACCCTATTTAATGGAATCTATATTGTTAATTTAACTAAAAGCAGAAATTTCAATTTTATGTTTGTCATTTTCATGTTCTGTCGTTTCCCGCGCTGTCATTGCCATATGAAATTTGACAATTTGCAATGTACAATTTATTTTATATTTATTTATAATAAATGTAATAGTGTTAAACTTTGTTTTCTAATTTAATAAGGTAAGAAAATATAAGTTCACAGCATTAATATAGCATTACATTTGCAGTCTCTCAAAATGGATAAAATAATTGTAGAAGAACACATTCCTGCTTTTTCTATGTGGAAAATGTTAAATGAAACAGTCCCAGTGTTAAGAAAGGGTGATTGTTCAGAAGCTAGTATAAAGAAACTTGCAACAATTATTCAGTCCAAAGATGGTTGTAATATCTTTATAAATCACAAAGATCCAATGTTGTCATTCAAACAGTTTCAAGAAATTGGTCATTATTATAAATCCTTTACTACATGGATTTTGGGGCAGTTTTTCTATTTACTTTCTCTGGAAAAGTTTGAGAAACTTCATGATATTATAATTGATGTGCAATTATGTATTTTAGAACAGTTGTCAAGAACACAGTTACACATTTACCATGACTTATCTGAACAATATTGTAAGGCCTTTTTACAACTAGTGCAACATATTGATTTACATATGCACAACATTTTTACATTGGAAATATTTGTGCCTGAACATTTTAGTGATTTAGAAGAAAAGTTAAATTTACATCAGGTATTTGTTGAAATATCATCAAAGCCACAGGGGTTGAATATTTTAGAAAATTAACAAAGTTTATTAAAGCAATACTTATTGAAAGGTTTATCTTTTACAGCCTTGGCAATAGTACTAATGAGGTGCTAGACAATTTATTATCATTGTTGCAGAAGGAAGAAAATTTAAGAATACATGTGGCCAATACATTTATTGAAATTCTGAAAAAGTCAAGAAATTCATTTTACAGATACCACTCAGATGTAATAAAAAGGCTTGTATCATTTTCTGGACTTTTTGAACAGTTGGTTTATAAAGTTTATGATTCTGAAATAATTCTGAAAGGAAGCAAAGCCTTAGATGAGTTTGAGCAATTGTTAGTCTCCTATTTGGAGATAGATAATGACTGGAAACTGCATTTTAAGAATATAGAAAGAGTTAAAGAATATGTGTTTCAACAACAATTTGGAAATGATAAAATTAAACCATCAGTTAAGGTTTTACTGGCTTGTAATAAAAATTTTACAAATCATGGTTTTGTTGAAAGAAATTTTAGAATATTACAAGCTGCAAATTGAGACAGTTGAATCTCCCTTACCATTTTAAACAAACAATTTTGAGGATATATTAAAAAGTGAATATAAATTCACAAGTATTCAAGCTTATAATTCTGATGTGAGTACAACTTATAAAGAATTGTATCAGCAAATCATGGAAAATTTGGAAGGAATTGAATGTGAAAATGATGTTTGTTGTGTTGAACAATTTATAACATACCTTAAGAATCTTGCAAATATGCTTATAGAAATTAAGCTTGATTTAGTTAAAAAACAAGAAGTTTATAATAAGCTACAGTTTTTTGAAGACAAAAAGTTAATTCATCTGTTTTTGAGCAAATTTCTCAATCGGACAAATATATGCAATCATTTAAAAATTACATTTGAACAAATATTTGATTTTTTGTTCATATTGCTTTTACTTACAAATTCCAAAAATATAGAATGTATATTTTGACTTTATTGTACAGCCTCTATCAAATTCTTTGAGTTTAAATTATGATTGTCTAAGCCAAGACTTCATTGGTAGTAACTGGGAATTAAAAAGAAGATTAGGGATTTCCATAAGTACTTAGCATCAAATCAAAATGTTGCTGTCAATAGTCTGTTAAAATATGCTAATAATTTCTTTGAACTTCTGTCAAGTGGTATATTTGATATGGAAAACTGCCTCATGAAAAATATTGAACTGCTTTATGGTAAAATCTGCAAAAATATTTTGGGTAGTGGAAATCCTGAACAGATTTGCTTAGTAAGTATGTTTTTTGTAATTCTTATTAATTGATATCTTTCTAGATTAGGACATTTATAATAATTGCATTTTCCTATAAGTAAATCTAGTACTAAGGCCACTATTACATTGTCAAATTTTATAAAACATATTTGACAAAGATAGTGTAAATACCTAATCTATTATAAAATACTTTGACATATCTTTTATCACATTTACACCCATTGTTGTATCTTTGATCAAATTGTCAATGAAAATGTAAAATACCAGGTGCTCAGTTTGTTGTGTAGAATTATAAATTATAATTTCTGTGTGATTTTGTATAATGTTAGAAATATAGTCTATACAAATAGAAATAAAAAGTTTGAAATCTCATAAGGAAAATTATACTAGTTAACAGTCATGTTAGAGGCTGTTTCTTGCTAATATTGGGTTAGCAATAGAATTGGGTGCAAGTGTTTAAAATGCCAAAACCAGAAAAAGTTCACTTTTTGGAAGTGTTGCAGTCAAGGGGTGTTGGGGTCAAACCACCACACAGAAGTCCAGTTTATGTAAATTAATATAATAGCATAGTAATATACTTTGCCAAACCCAAACAAATCTACCTACCTATTGCTTCTTAATTTGTAATCCTATTCCACATTTGAATCGAACTACTAGGTTACTGCTTGTTCTAGCAGGTTATGCCTGTACTTTGTGGAGATGCCACTTTTGTTTTAACCTTTGTCTCTGTCACGTCGCCGTGGACGAGATGAGTAGTTACAGTTGACAAAAGACAACAGGTGTTTTAGTTTTGAGCTTTTTATGTGAACTTTATCAAATGTGTAAGGTCAGAAACGTAGTTCTGTTAACCCCGCGGACATTTTTTGCTATATATGTTCCAGTTATCCCTAAATCACAGAAGCAGCAATAATAAAATGACCAAAAATAGCTTTTTATAACAAATATTTTGGCTATTTTGTTGGCGATCCAAGAT